>OZ024834.1:29667751-30297025 GCA_964016985.1 Anodontia alba
CACTGATTGGATTTTGACCAAACTTCACAGGAATGATCCTTGGTAGGTCCTCTTTTAAAGTTCTTCAAATGGCTCCGGTCCATTGCACATCTAGGTTACAGGAGCTAAAAATATATTTTTTAGCTGAAAACTTTAATAAATCTTCTTGTCTGAAAGCAGAAGGCCTATTTTACATATATGTACTTATATAGAGAAGGCCTAGGTATGTAGCTTCATCTAGTGGACCTCTACCAAAGTTGTTCAAATTATAGCCCTGGGGTCAAAAATGGCCCCGCGCCTGGGGTCACTTGTTTTACATAGGCCCATGTAGGCAAAAACTCTAAAAATCTTCTTGTCTGAAAGCAGAAGGCCCCGGCCTTTGATATTCGATACACAGCTTCAGTTTAATCATATTCATTGCAAAATTTATAATGTAAGGGGTTGGGCCACAAGTTCTCACAACATAAGTTACGCCCTTCCCCTACAATGGAAATTGGCATGCACATGTCAATAACAATAGCAATAGCAATATACACTATTCAGTTTTTAATTTAAGAAAAGACATAAGCTATTGTAAATACAATAACAGCGAATGAATAAACTACAGAAAAGAAAATCTAAGTGTTTATATTGAAATGTTATTATGCGTAATGCTGAAAGAATTGGATGTAAGAAGAATGTATGTATACATATAAATAAATAAATATATATAGGGTGTGTGAGTGTGTGTAATAAGGTAGCCAGGTATATCAGCCGGCAGTAGGTGGAAAGACAACGACGTCTTTAGTTTTAACAAATTTCATAAGAGTCATTAAAGTTGCTATTAGTTAACAACTGCAAATCTATCAGTGTTTTTGATATAGGTTTGAACAGCGATAAAGATACTTGTGTTCAGTTGATCTGTTAGGCTGTCAGTCCCGAAAAGAAGTTTTTCGGTATTTATAGGGAGGTAATTTCGGATTTCGTTGACTAGAACCCATATAGGCAAAAACTTTAAAAATCTTCTTGTCTGAAAGCAGAAGGACCAGACCTTTGATATTTGATACAGACCTTCACCTAGTGGATCTCTACCAAGATGGTTCAAGTTATTGCCCTGGGGCCATACATGGCCCGCCCCGAGGCCGACATATTTTACATATATGTACTTATATAGAGAAAACCTTCAAAAATCTTGTTATCTGAAACCAGAAGGCCCGGGCCATTGATATTTGATACATAGCTTCACCTAGTAAACCTCTGTCAAGACTGTTCAAATTATAGCCCTGGGGCCAAAAAAGGCCCCGCTTCAGGGCCAACATGTTTTACATAAGCTTATGTAGGAAAAAAACTTAAAAAAACTTTTATGGCAAAGTTCAAGGTCACAGTGACCTCTAGTACAAAACAAGCTTATAACTCGGCAATGTTTGGGGCTAGGACCCCCAAACGTAGTAGGGATGTTTCTTATGACCAGAAGGTGACCCTGAGGACAAAGGTCATGGTCAAGGTCACCATGACATTTAGAACCGCACCTCTGTTAGCAATGCTATGTATAACATGAATCAGGTAAGCGATATAGGGCCATCATGACCCTTTTGTTTTCTATATATATGCATTGAAACTAATGTGGTAAAGTAAACGACTGTTGCTGTAGCAAGCTACTGTATCATTGGACTTATTACACTGTATCCAAATGCGATAAACACAATGACTAAAATAAGGTCTGATAATCTTGGCCTTCGCTGGCTGATCTGGGTCCTCGCTGGCTGATCTGGGCCCTCGCTGGACGATCTGGGTCCTCGCTGGCTGATCTGCGCCTTTGTTGGCTGATCTGGGCCCTCGCTGGCTGATCTGGACCCTCGCTGGCTGATCTGGACCCTCGCTGGCTGATCTGGGCCCTCGCTAGCTGATCTGAGCCCTCGCTGGCTGATATGGGCCCTCGCTGGCTGATCTGGGCCCTCGCTGGCTGATCTGCGCCTTCGTTGGCTGATCTGGGCCCTCGCTGGCTGATCTAGACCCTCGCTGGCTGATCTGGACCTCGCTGGCTGATCTGGACCGCTGTCTGATCTTGGCCCGGCTAGCTGATCTGAGCCCTCGCTGGCTGGTCCGAACCTTCGCCTGCTGATCAGGGCTCTCGCTGGCTGATGTGGGCCTTCGCTATTCGCAAATGCTCCGGTGATACATTTCTGTCTGCAAGGAAAACTGTTGAGTGCCGAGTGTAAACAGTGACAGTCTAACGTAGTTTTGAACGCATACATGTGCTAGGACACTACATTCCTATCTGTAAATGTTGTCTTCCTTTCAAATTCAGGTGCTACATTTGTTTACTACTTGATACTCAATTTAAAGTTGCTAAAGATACATAATATATACGAAAATGAGGGCAGGGGTCAGCCGACGCCCTTTTTTACTCAAACTTTCATTTTCATAGGAAGTTTTGGATAAATTTGATAAATTTCGGATACCACATTTACCTTAAATGTTCACATAACTTACTCTTTATCATATACTTCTCTTCAACAAGTCAATTTTACTACTTATAATTGTGTTTGAAATTGCTTGATGAGTAGCAAACAGTGTATACCCTGATCAGACGCCTCGTTCTGCTGCTTTCTCAATAACTAATAGCAACCTCTTACATGTCCGGTATATTCCGTCTTTGTTCTTCAGAATGTCGTAAGCCTCCGAAACCCGACCATGTGATCATCCTGGGAAACGTATTTGGTATTGACAGTAAGATATCCAGCATCTGTGATCAAGGCTACGCTCCTGTTACTGGTGTAGGGGAAACAAGAGTATGCCAGTACGATGGTACTTGGAGTGGTACAGAGCCAGTTTGTGGCAAAGGTACAGTAGAATGTAGTCTTAACTTTTAAACCGATAACAAGTATAAGCTTCCACAAAAAGCTTGGTCTACGCTTCACACACAATAAATGTTTAAGCTGATTTTAATAGTATTGGGTTCTGTACATACAAATCTTGGCTAATTTGGCTAACTTCCAAAATGCTCTGGGTAAATTAAAGAGGTCTAAATGATATATCGTCTACAGTAGTAGAGTCTGAACTAGTTTTAACACCCTCTGTGCACGCGGTGTGCATCTTCAGTGCCTAATTCCTTATTATTCTTTACCTGTGTGGTGCACTTCATGTGCCTAAAAAGTACACTTTTGTGTAAACATTAGTTCAGACTGTACTGTAAATGAAAAAAACCCTAGCTCACAATAAAATGTGAAATTACAGCTAATTTCACATCGCTTTTAGGCTTACCTCATCAACAAATCAACAATTAAACAAGTAGTTATAAGAATATCAATTTTTGTCACACAGTCCCGTGAATGCTAAAATTGCACTTAGCAGTTCTAATGTATCCAACACCGCTCCCCCCCCCCCCCCACCCCCCCCCCCCCCACCAAAATGCTGCAATGTAATTTTTAGAATATCTGCATAAGTGCAGTGTGTCGAACAAAGTGCACGCGAATGGAGAACATATTGGTGTTCCTTCTATTCAATGCTATATCTAGTCTCGGGTTTTACTTGTAAACAACACGCATAAGGTCAATGGTGCATTGTGGGTTAACAATTAAATCACTTCCTTGTCCGAACCAAAACGCATATTGTCTACCCCAAGGGCGTAGACAATTACAGCCTCAGTACAAGACACCTTGAAATAAAGTATTCCACAAGTTTCTTATTGTCTTATCCAAAATGAAATATTCAGTAATTATGACAGTTTCGGTTCTCATCGAGAATCATCATCAGAATGTGTCCTTGAACTCGTGATATCACAGGACTTGGACTGCTTACCATTACATTGGTTACTAGTAGTAAACAAAGACCTGCAGATGTTGCTCAGGTTGTATGATGCCCCCCCCCCCTCCCCCCCGGTCGCGGTTCATGACATGTGGAGACTGACTGATCTTTATTGCTTCTTTCACTTGCTAAGTCTCTAATTGTTACCCCTGTCAGCCACTTTTGTCCCCTCCCGATCAATGACATGGTTAGCCTTAGCGATATGATCTATCACTGCACTTTAGTTAAACATGTTTTAGATGACTTTTCGCTCTGACCTGGTGTATACCTGAGCTACATTTTTTGGCATGTTTCTTATAATCACTGAGTGAAGAGTTGAATTTTCTGCCCGTTTCATGTACACGTATTTCAGTTTACAATTGTGGCGCGGTTCTCATACACGACACCGCAAGTATTTCCCTTTTCCATTTTATCTATGGAATGAACTAAGGCCTTTCCAAGCGTGTAATGTGGCCGAATACTCGTAGATACTGATATGCCGTGATATTTGTTTGTTTGTGTTGAGGTTTTACGGCCCAGTCAACCCAATGGGGTCGTGTCGAGCGCGGTCAGTTTATCTAACCACACGTTTACTGGGCAGGCTTAGTCTTCTAAGCGGTTAACCAGTATTGTGCACATTCTGACAACTGCCCTTCTTGAATCAGCGGAAGGGAGAGAATGACCGTAGAAAATATTTCATGATCAATCTCCACGAAAGAATGTTGCCGACCTCGGCGGGGGTTGAACCCGCGTCCTCCTGGTCTCCAGTCGGACGGCGCATCCAACTGAGCCACCGAGGCCACCGTGATATTTCATTACTCTAGCTACGCTTTCAGATAAGCATTTGACATATGGAATAACCACACAGCCTTTGGATTTATCCTTGTCGGTTTCGAGTTTATCCCTTCACTGTCCAGGTTTTTTGTTTGTTTGTTTGTCTTTATTTACCACTAATTCTTTCACTTTTTCTATTGACCACCGCGCGGATACCCACATCTATGCTTTATTCATCACCTTTATAACCCTGTTCTTTCTTCCGTAGCCACCGAAAGAACACCTATCAAGTAATATTCTAATTACACTGAGTTTGTAAGTGATGGTGTGAATCAACCTAGAGATAAGACAACAACATAATCATGGAATAATGTTTTATTTTATTGTAAACGGTTAAATCAGTGTATACCTCGTGAAAAGAAAAGCGGTATTAATCACTAGTGAAATGATTACTTCTTGCTTTGGATGACTGTGATTTCTTCAAGTTCATTGTTTCAAGAGCGGATTTACCGCCACTTCAGATTTTTTATTACCTCTAACATCGTTGTTTCTGAAACTCAACTACCAAGTTGGGTATGCATTTTCTTAGTTAGAAAGTAAGGACCATTCTGGTATCAAATTACTTTTGATTTGTCGAAGTATTTGTTTTTCTCTCTCTTTGTGGTAAGCACTCAATGTCGACATCATTATGATTCTGCTTTGTTTGGCGACGTCAGATATGACGTCAGGAGTGCTAAGGGATTAAAACAATAAAAAAAGAAAAAAATTGTTGTTGTTGTTTTCCGTAAATACCATAAATATTTTCATCATGTGTAACGAAATCATTCAATTTTTCACCCGTGCTTAACCCTCGTGAAAATACTGACGTCTCTATTACACTCGATGAAAATATTCTTGATTTATATCCTGTTGAACCTATTCAGTAATTTTGAAATATGTTTTTCATTATTTTTTAGAGAAAATAAATATTGGCTTTTCATGTGAACCGTCTGCTTTGCTCCAATATAATGTCGAATTTTATTTTCTCTGAAAAATAACAACGTCATTAGCTCAACTGAGCTATGCTCAGGATGAGCTATAGCGATCACTTTTTGTCCGTCGTCCGTCCGTCCGTTAACACTTTCAAACGGCAACTCCTCCAAAGCCATTGATGCGATTTGTCCCTAATTTGGTAAGAATGTTGCTTTGATAGGGGATTTAAAAATAGCTAAATTTATGGTGATATGGCTCTTGGTTTGGTTGTCATGGCAACAGAAAGATCCCATAGACTTATAATGGGAAAAATGGTTAAATTGCATTTTCTCCATAACCAGTGAAGTGATGTAAACCATATTTGGCAGTTATTATCATCTGATGATTGTCTACCCAGTTTATGTGTTTATAACCAGCAGCCATTTTGTTTGGTTAACATGGCAACATTCAATTTCTTCAAAACCACTGAAGCAGTATAACCCTAATTTGGTAAAATGTTGCTTGGGTAAGAGCTATTCAGGATAGCTAAATTATGATGATCTGCCTCTTTGTTTGGTTGGCATGGCAACAGAAAGCTCCCATAGACTTATAATGGGAAAACGATTAAATTGCATTTTTCTCCATAACCGCTGAAGTGATGTGAGCCATATTGGCAGTTATGATCATCTGATGATTGTTTATCCAGTTTATATGTTTGAAGACCAGCGGCCATTTTGTTTGGTTGCCATGGCAACATTAAATTTCAAAAAAGGATTTTTCTTAAATGACAACTCCTTCAAAACCACTGAAGCAGTATGACTCTAATTTGGTTCAAATATTGTTTGGGAAAGGGCTTTTCAAAATAGTTAAAATTATAATGATCTACCTCTTGGTTTGGTTGTAATGGCATCAGAAATCTCCCATAGACTTATAATGTGAAAAGGGTTAAATTGTATTTTCTCCATAACCAATGAAGTGATGTGAACCATATTTGACATGTATGATCATTTGATGATTGTCTGCCCAGTTTATATGTTTTATGACCAGCGGCCATTTTGTTTAGTTGCCATGGCAGCATTAAATTTAAAACAAAGGATTTTTTTTAAATGACAACTCCTTCAAAACCACTGAAGCAGTATGACTCGAATTTGATAACAATGTTGCATGAGTGAGGGCAATTCAAAATAGCTAAAATTGTGGTGATTTGCCTCTCGATTTGGTTGCCATGGCAACAGAAAGTTCCCATAGACTTATAATTGGAAATGATTAAATTGCATTTTCTCCAAGTGAAGTGCTGTGAACCATGTTTGGCAGTTATGATCATTTGATAATTGTCTACCCAGTTTATGTGTTTGATAACCAGTGGCCATTTTGTTTGGTTGTCATGGCAACATTAAATTAAAAAAAAATCTTTTTAAATAACAACTCTTCCAAAACCATTGAAGCATTAGGACTCTAATTTGGTACAAATGTTGCTTGGCATAGGACAAATCAAAATAGCCAAAGTTTGATGGTCTGCCTCTTTGTTTAGTTGTCATGGCAACAGAAAGCACCCATAGACTTGACTGGGGAAATGGTTAAATTGCACTTTCTTCATAACAAGTGAAATGAATTGAACCATATTTGGCAGTTATGATCATCTGATGATTGTCTACCAGTTTATATGTTTTATGACCGGTTGCTATTTTGTTTTGTTTGCGATGGCAACATTCAATTTTGAAAAAAAAAGACTATTTCAAATGACAACTTTAAAACCACTGAAGCAGTATGACTCTAATTTGGTACAAAAGTTGCTCAGGCAAAGGCAATTTTAAGCAACTATAATTATGGTGGTCTGCCTCTTGGTTTGGTTGCCATTGACTTATAATGGGAAAATGGTTAAACTGCATTTTTATGCCCCGCCACAAAAAAATGGCAAGTGTTATGTTGTACAGTCCGAATTTTTGAGTGTCTGTCCATGTATCTGGGTGAACATCCAAGGTGTAGGGGCTATTTTTGGGCTATTTTGGACATAATTATGAGGTTTTTTGAGATTTATTCCATTTTGACACATGAACATGGTATTAGACACCTAAAAGGGAAATTCTAGAAGAAACTATGTGCAGATTTTACTACCCACCTAGGGGATTTTCGACACAAATTTGTGACTCATGGGTAGGGAATTAGACAGCCATTGATAGGTGTATAAGAGTGGTATGATTAGTTATTGAAAGGGTACTGCATTAAATATTCGGATAGACAGGTTCGAAGAATCAATGTAACCATAAATCAGTCAGCTTCTAAAGGAATATTTTGATATTTTACGTCATAAAAAATTCGGCGTTTTACTGTTAGCCATATGGGCTTATTCAATTTTTAGGATAAGTACGGCAAGAAATATATGTGTCTTACTATTTAGGAAAAATACGGTATCACTATACAGTTCAAAGTAAGGTTTGCAAAGAGGAAAATCGAAGCAGATAGCCTTATGAATATTTTATTATTTTATTTCATGATTTCAAACCAGTAATACAATTACAAAGTCAATACAGTCAAGCAATCTGATGTTTAAGGCAAAAAGGAAACTTGTGCCATTCATATAGTCCAACTAAACAGTACGCCTTTTATGTGCTGACTTTAAGGGGAATTTATATACCTTCGAAGGAGACAACTATATCAAAATAGTTTTGCCTCCCTTCCGAAATGGGGTCTGCTCTAAAAGAAAAGAAGGGAGCGAATTCTTTCCTTTTTGTGCAGATCCCTTTTCAGAAGGGATGTTGGTTTGCAGGAGCGCTAAGAAGAAGCCACAAAAGTTGTCTCCTTTGTAAAAATGGCGAAAAATCGACCGGTCTTCAAGTAGTTTCAATTTTCCACTGGTGCTTAAGTTCCTGTAATTAGGGTTTGGCATCGCATTCAAATCCTTCAGAAACAACATTGCATTAAAACTTTTTTTCACTTATAGGGCGTTTGCTTCGTTCACTTATCGCTGCGATATTGGCCTCCTCAAACGGAAATTTGCCTTCGAACATGCGCAAAAGGCACATTGCATAAATGCTTTTTTTTCACCTATAGAGCGTTTGCTTCGTTCACTTATCGCTACGATATTGACCTCCTCAAACGAATATTTGCCCTCGAACGTGCGCAAAAGCCACAGCCTGCGCATGCGCAAAGTATCATCCGAACCTTTTTTCTCAGTTCATACATTCAGATCTGGGGCTATGCCGTCCGCATATGTCCGAAGACACATTTGCGCATGAGGCGGCCCATATATTGTAAATACAGTTGGGTTGGAGGGTAGGAGGGAGAGGAGATGAATGCAGGTCAGTTGCATATGTAAATGGAGATCAAAGTAGGAATCAAGTTTATATCAGAGCTGAAACGAATTGTACATGTCTCACCAGATGCATAGATTTCCGGTTTGTTTGTTGTTTGTTTGTTTGTTTTGTTTGTGTTATTTTTTTGTTGTTGTTGTTGTTGTTGTTGTTGTCGTTGTTGTTGTTGATTTTTTTGGGGTTTTTTTTGTTTGTTTTTTTGTTTGTTTTTTTTTTGTTGTTGTTATTTTTTTTTTTTTTTTTTTTTTTTTTTTTTGTTGTTGTTGTTGTTGTTGTTTTCTTAACCCTTAAAGCAGATGATATTTCTATTCTTTTATTATTTTTCTGAGAAAGTAAGCAGATGAGTGACACGAGTGACATCCATGTATAGTATCTAATGCAAATGATACAACTAACAAATCATATGTTTTGGTAACACTGAATCCAGAACACTGATACTCTAATCGTTTGTAATGTGATACTTCTAAAGACATAAAGACATCAAATAAGATATCGTTTCAACCAAACTGTATTGATATTTTTCTCTATTTTCTCCATGGAAATATATGTTATGGATAACATAACAGAATCGCCTCGCCGAGGCGCTTCTTCTCATTACGAAAACACGCCTATTCAAATATATTGAAAATTTTACAACCAAAAAAAAAAGGAAAAATTTCAGACAAAAATACTGAAACCGCCTCGGCGAGGCGGTTCTAACGAGTACCCACAATCTATGTTTTTTAGCAAAATAAGAAAAATATTGTATACCCCTGTAAACCCCAGTTTTACTATTTAAAAGTGGAGTTTAAGGGGGTCATAATTATATAGGCGTGTTTTCGTGATGAATGAGTACCCATACCATATGCTTTCGTAAAGAATTCAGGAAAAACAGTCTGGATACTCCTCATATCTGGGGCTATGATAACTACACATCTGGCGAATCGCTTTAATCTATATAGGACTGTTATCGGCCCGACAGGATTCCTGTCGGGCCGATAACAGCCCGATATAGAATTAAGTAGTTTTCGTCAAAATGGTGGAATACACTGTGGGCTTGTATTCCAGTGACCCTCTGACATCCAGAAATGGTATGGTTGTCGCCCATAGAAGGAAAGCGTATTTTCTTGATACCTCTTATCTGGGGCTATGTTAATAATGCTATGCTGAGGGTTAACAATAAATTTAAGCTCTTATAAAAGAAACTATTGCTTTTTTGTCGGAATGCGGGAATAAATTGAGGGCTTGAATTCCAGACTGTGGCCCTCTGACAGCTCCTAGAAATGGCACGGTCGTCGCTCATATAAGGAATGCATTTCCTTCCTTGGGAAGGTACTATTGTGATGACGGATACATTCTTGAGGGATCGTCGGTTGTCATGTGTCAGGAAGATGGGAACTGGAATGACAGCATGCCATATTGTCGAAACATAAATATCGTGGGTGAGTTGTACATCCCTTCTAGCGGGCATATAACGTTTATACAGCGTCGCATTAACGTCGATGCAACACTGACGTTGCATCGACGTTAATGCGACGTTATGACGTTGAAATCGACGTTTATGCGTTGTCTAAACGTCATGACGTTGCACCGTTGTATATACGTCATGTGCCTGCTGGGCTGTGGCGTCCTAGGGGAGCTCTCTGCTTGACAAACTTTATTGTATGATCTCATAAATTTGACAGCAGGTTCTGAACTAGGTCTACACTTGACGCCAGGCATAAATGTGTTAATACGCCTATGTGTACGTCAGAGTCAAACCTCTAGATGAGATGCCTTTATCAACCAAAATATATTGATATTTTTCTTATTTCTCCATGAAAATATACTCTATGGTATTCCCCGACATGTGAGGGCGCCTTCATACCTTACGGCACCTTGGGGGTAGCTGACCGAAGATGTAAGATGAAGAAAAGGAAGTTACACAAAGGCTGGAAAGCTGCCCTTGGTAACGACTCTCGCGCTTCTAATGCATGCCTAACACACATGCTTGCATGGAGAAATGGGAAACACTGTTTATATTTTTGTTTGAAAACAAAAAGAGAAAACGTCCTTATCTAGAAGTACGGTTACGAAATACACATTTCTAAGCATGATGTCGTATTAAGACAACTGTCATGTATAAGTGGATTGTTTTCTTTGTTCAAATGACCAGTTTGACAGAGATTTTTTTCCAACTTCAAAACCCGTTTAACTTTAAAACCAAGCTGTGATATGTGGTCCGACTGTTAAGGAGGGTTGTAAAACCAGTTACTGAGTGATACGTTTGTAAGGCCCCTTACCCCAGTAAATACACAGCGTCATAACAACTTCGTAGCGACGTCGATATGAAATTGTTACGACGTTGTGTGTTTTCTGGATGGTACTTCGATACAGTACATTGATAATGAGTAACAATTAACCATACTAACTTGGGCTAAGCCCCTATCCCACAATTCTAACGCATGTAGACCAAACTCAGTCGTGGTTGAGTCGCGGGAGAGTAAATATAGTTAACAAGGGTCTCTAGATGTATTCTTTGGTGACATGCTTTTAGTGTTACTCGGTTCGACAAGAACCAAAAGAGCATGAACAGGGTCCAAAACAACAGAAACAAACAACGCGCTTGAACACATCCTAGTCCGGTATCGCTATAGTGCCGGAATAGAAAAAGCTAATGGGTTATACTCACGGTAATGTTTGTAATTTGCAATATATAGCGTAGTGAAACTACTGGATCCCTTAAATAAAGAGAATCATGCTACTGAAATTTATATTGATTATAAATCCTAAAGCAAAGCATTTTAATTGATATACTTTTACACTGTCATTGCTTTGCCCACTTTGCCGCCATGTTTGTTCTTGACTTAGAGGTGGTGTGAAAGTCTGTTCCAAAAACGACCAATGTTCGGTTCTCTCGGGTCATGTACTTGCTGTTTGTTCGATGATCCTAGACAAGAATTAGCAAGAAATTAGCTCATAAGGAAACACTAAGACTCCAAGTGTTTGCATGTGTCCGTGGCTATCAATGGTTGCGATTACAATGGTGGAACAGCAGCACAACGTTGATTTGCTAATCATTTATAGGCCTTCCTTGATTGGCTAATGTATTCATAGGCCTTCCTAAACGAACTCTAGTCCGTCGACCACTCCGTATGCACCTGGATGGTGTAAAACAAATCCATAGCGTTTGCTTCGAACACAAGATAGTGTCCAGGCGCGTAGCCAGGCAGAAGCTATGAATAAAAATAAAAAAAAGGATTGCCTTTTGGAAACAAAGAACACAAAATCACGAAAACCGGAGACTTTTACATAAATTTAGCAATTTAACCTTGTTTTCACCTCAAACTTGTTCAGACGACATTGAGTGGGCCGGGCCACAGCATTTCTTACAAGACCACGTCCGCTAAGCAACGACTCAGATCAGCCTACTCAAATGCGCGGGCTGGTCAAAGTCATTGCTTTGCGCTGATAGCCAAACAGCTAAGCTTTCTATAAACGAACGCTGGGCGCATATGCAATCTTGTAGGAAATGCTGTGCCTCGGCTGAAATATCAGAGATTCTATTAGCAGGCTTCATCTTCATAAAGTTCCTGGTTAAGCCCCAGGGTGTCTCGAGACAACGACCGACATACATGAGAATTCACTCATAGGGAAAATTTGTTAAGTAGAATGACTTTTTTGGGAAAGAGACTGTTCTTTTGGCTTTCTGCTTGTAGTGTTTTGATTGTGGTGCCGTTGCTTTAAGTGCGTCTTTCTTTCCTCGAAAGGTGTTAAGTACACACTGTAATTGTATCGATTCCTGATTCCTGCCTTCTTTTGTACTCAATATCTACCGGTAAATACCATTCTTACAGAAAATGCTAAGACACCAGAAACCCTAGTCAAACTTGCTTTATAATGTGTTTAACTACCTATTGCATTGTCTAAAAATTATTGGATTAGTAGCTAACAGTGTAAACCAAGATCAGACGCGGCGTCAGCAGCATCTGGTCTGGGTCGACACTATGATTGTTTGCTCAGGTATATTTATCTCAAAACTTTTAGTAAATACGATATTTTGTATTTCATTTATTTACTAGACTGCGGGAGGTTAGATCCACCGGATCACGGAACTGTGGACATTTCCTCCGGAACAACTGTGGGCGAGACAGCAGCATACACGTGCCATGCTGGTTATGACATGGATGGACCGTCTGTCAGGTCGTGTTCGAGTACTGGAACATGGACTGATTTCGAACCAGTTTGTATAATAAAAGGTGAGCGATGCAAATGTGAAGGGTTGGTATAGCACTTTGTTTGATTTTTTTTCTTTGGATCACAGTAAAACACCGATGGCTCATTTGGTATGGCTTTCGAACTCGCTTTCGATTCATTAGGAAATTCTTCCGATCGCTTAAGCTTAAGGTAACAAATATTTAGGATATTTTAGGAAAAGTTTCTTATTTATCATAAAAATGAATGTAGTGTGCATCTATGAGAATCGCCTCATCAAGGTGATTCTAATCAGTAGACTCAACATACCATTATTTTATAAAATATCGAAAAGACATCCTTAAAATATCACCATTTGCCTCCTAATCTGACACTGTGATTAACCTTCAGTGGCTAAAACTACCCATGTCTAGAACAAATTTCAATCGTCCTATAGATGTTCGAGCCATTGAAGGTTTACTGTATTTTTTTGCTCACCTGAATCGGCGGCTCATGTTAGCTTATAGTATAGGCTTGGTCCGTCGTCAGTCGTCCACACAGCTACAAGGCCAGTAAATCTCAATCAAATATCATGTGTAGCATGATTGTGTTGGACGGATGGACTGCATAATGGTTTTGGAAAGACTGGATCAAAACTGTGGTTTCCACAGCAACAGAAAGCGCCCGTCGACTTATAATAGAGAAAATATTGTCCGAGCTATAACTTGTTTATTTTTTTTGTTGAATCTTCATCTATCTCACAGGTTTTCAAGACAGACATAAAATCTCGAACGAGTTTGATTTTGGGTCAGATCAGATGACCACTTCAGAGTTACGCCCCCCTTGAAAATTGAAAAAAAAATGCCCGTAGACTTATAAAAGGGAAAATGTTGTCTGAATGATAACAACTTCACTTTTTATCAAAAGTAGATCAAACTTGCTGATAATAAGGACAACCATATAATCTCGGATGAGTTTAAATTTCAACCATATTGGCCATTCACATTGGAGCTATATGTCCTTGAGTCCTCAAAAAGCCTATATTTGACCGGGCGATGACTTGTTTATTCATCAGATCTACAGATAATCAGGATAGGCATAAAATCTATGAGTTTGAATACGGGTCAGAACGGATGAACCACTTTAGAGTTCCGTCCCCTTGAAGGGTAAACGATTTGCCTATAGACTTATAAAGGGGAAAATGATGTCCAACTGAAAACAAAATAAGAGTAAATTAGAGAACTCAGGAACTGATGCATATAGATCAACATCAAACCATTTTTATTAAAAGTTGGTCAAACTTTGTGATAAAGAGGACAGGCATACACTCTTGGCAGAGTTCAAATTTCAGCCATATTAAGCCACTCAAGATAGAGCTGTTTGCCCTTGAGTGCTCAAAAAGCCCATATTTGACCTTGTCCGGACAATAACTTGTTTGTTTTTCATCTGATAATCATCGAACCTACATATAATCAGAACAGGCATTAAATCTCGACCGAGTTTGAATTTCAGTCAGATTGGTTCAGTTTATTTCAGAATTATCTCCCCTTGTAGGTTGACAATAATTGCTTATACATGTAAGACCTATAATGGGGACTTCAAAGAAGAATATCTCGGAGACCAGTCGATCAGTCTTCATTAAATTTCATATGTAGCAAGGTTGGATTTGAGGATTAAATGCATAATGTTTTGGGCAGATTCTGTCCAAACGCTGATTTCCACGGCAACCGATTGCTCCCCATTTATTCTTAATGAAAAAAAAAACGTATCTGCCCAATACCTTATGTTTTTGTTTTTTTTATTATTATTACAATCTGACTTTCGTCACACCTACGGATAGTCAGAACAGACATAAACTCTCGGTCAAGTTTGACTTTGGGTCAGATTTAATATTCACTGTAGAGTTTCGGCCCCTAGACCATAGACTTATATCGTGAAAATGTTGTCTGATTGATAATTACTTTATTTTTGATTGAAAGCTGATTAAACTTGCTAAGAAACAATGCAGGCTTAGAGTCTAGGTTGACTTAAAATTACAGAGTTATGAGGCAATTTAGGCCAGAGCTACTTGCCCTTGAGTGCCATTAAAGCCCAAATTTGAACTTTTTCATTCAATAACTTGTTTATTTTTCATCAGACTTTCATCAAAATAGAATGGACGTTCTTTCCCGAAAAATTGGCCAAATGGCTATCCAAAATAAAAACAAATACAAGGACATACATGCAAAGACATACAATGACAGAAATAGTAAACCGCAGCAGAAGCACCGCCTTGGAACGGTCAGTAAAACCCACAGCAAATCAGGACAGGTATAAAACCTCGACCAAGTTTGAATTAGGTTCAGAATGGAATATTTGCTTCAGAGTTACATCCCCTTGAAGACTGAAACAAAAATGTCCATAGACTTATAATTCAGACTTCAAAGAAGAATATCTCAGAGACCAGCTGATCAGTCGTGATCAAACTTTATATCTTGCAAGGTTGGGTTGGGGAATTTGATGCATAAAGTTTTCGGTCAGATTCTATCCAAGTTCTAGTTTCCATGGCAACAGATAGCTCCTATTGACTTAGAATAGGAAAAACATCTTGTCCTTTCAATAACTTTTTTTTTTTTTTTTTTTTTTTTTTTTTTTGTGTCTGTCACACCTACGGATAGTCAGAACTGACATAAACTCTCGGTCAAGTTTGACTTTGGGTCAGATTTAATATTCACTGTAGAGTTTCGGCCCCTAGACCCTTTGGGAAGTCGGCGGTCGTTCTACTGAAAATTTTAACAGGGAGATAATGTTCAAAAATCCGGTCTATAAACAGATGTTACGGAAAATTCTTTTTTAAATCGACATTTTATTTTTAAACAATTAGGAAAGTATACGTATTAGTCAATAATTTGGCTTTCGATAGTTTACAATATATGTAGTTGAAAAAGTAATACGGACTTTCAGAATATTTTAAAACATCTGTAGAATGTTTATAATTTTAACATCTTTATCAGTATACAACAAAACTGCCGATTTGGTACAACATTAACACGTTTTGGAGATGTCGGCACCTCTCTTCCTCTATAACTTTTGTACTGGACGGTCATCACGAAAACATGCCTATATAATTTTGACCCCCTTAAACCCCACTTTTATATAATAAAATTGGGGTTTACAGGGGTATACATTATTTTTCTTATTTTTTCTCGAAACCATAGATTGTGGGTACTCATTAGAACCACCTCGCCGTGGCGGTTCTAACGAGTACCCACAACCAATGTTTTGAGCAGAAATATGAAAAATAACAGAATTTTTTATCTGAATTTTTTTCAGTTTTGGAGGTGAAATTTTCTATATATTTGAATAGGCGTGCTTTTGTGATGGTTTTATAAAAAAAAAATGTTAAAAAGTTATCGGGATATTCCAATATAACAAAGATTAAAACAATTGAGTTTCGTTGATTGTATTTCTTCTGATAGACTGTGGGATGTTAGCCGCACCTGATCATGGGTCAGTAGACACGTCATCTGGAACAACTTTCGGTGAAATAGCATCGTACGCGTGTAACATTGGATTTGATGTGGTTGGTGTTATGGCCAGGTTGTGCTTGGAGTCTGGGATATGGTCTCATTCGGCACCAGTTTGCCACATAAAAGGTAAAAATACAACGTCTTTTTATAAATTACTTCCATTTATACTTGAAGTAGACAACGATTCAGCTTATTTACCACCATCCTAATGAGATAATGGCTTAAATATCTGATGTGTAACGCAAGAAAAGTCTTATGTCATGTGCAAAAATCTAAGACTAAGATCAGCCTGTCTTGTTAGAACTTTCGCTGTCCCAGGATACTGTAGAAGGAATCAATGAAGGGGAATGTAAACATTTTGCGAATGCTCAAAGACACCGTTTCACTAAGATTACCACTGAAAACCTACAGATGTGAGAATTGGTGAAGTTACCAATACTTGTTTGATTATCATAATATAAAGTAAAAAACAAAATTTATTCTTTCGGAAACCTTACCGCTGAATTGCATAAAACTGACTACAGTTAATATATGAACAGCGCAGAAAACACCGATATAGCTTTCTATCAACACAACCCGGTCATAACATTCATTAACAACAGCAGATTAAAACATATCTAAGTTATCTCCAGGGCAAGTCAGAAGCCTAGTCTGATTGATGGAAAGGGTTTAGCATGGCACTTTAAAGAGAAATTATATACAGTCGACTTTCGTTGTCTCGACCTTGCTTATCTCGAATAACCACTTATTTCGAAGTGAAAATCTGGTCCCTGTTCTAACATGGAAATCTCACATGTATCAAAATATTGTGGAAAAGAGGAGAAATTGCTCCTTCTCTTTTCCATAATATTTTCAATATATCTCTTAATTTCAGGAGTCAAATTACATATTCATTTATTAAATGTGGTTGTTCGATTTATTGTTTTCCTCATTTCCGCAAATCTGATATGTTGAGGTACGGATATCTCGAAGTATTCCAGAGAGTCCCTTGGACTTCGAGATAACGAGAGTCGAATGTATTGCAAATGTTTTGTTTTCGCATGCGGTCACATCATTCTGTGTTGTTGTTTTGTTTGTGCGGGTTTTTTTTGGTGTGTGTTTTTTTTTTCTTCTTCTTCTTTTTTTTTCAATCTACCAGAATGTGGATCGTTACCCGCACCAGACCATGGATTCGTTGATACTTCGTCTGGAACAACTTTCGGCGAGACGGCGTCATATGTATGCAATAATGGATATGATCTGATTGGTATGGCTACCAGGTCTTGCCTGGAGAATGGAACATGGTCTGAGCTGGCACCAACATGTAGGATTAAAGGTGAGAAATACAAGGTGTTATTTTAGATACATCTCAAGTCACTCCATTTTCTGCCTTGTGCTTTATCAAAAGAAGTAGACTACGATAAATGCAGTCTTATTGAAAGCTTTAAGCTAATCGACGTAACAGTAGCACTGATAATAGTAAATATTTGAACAACAGAGAAGACCCAAATCTTGCTTTTGATTAATGCAGCCTGACCATATCATTCGTTTTCACCAGTATATCTAACAGTAGTTATGCTACTTTCAGGGAGTCAGTGCTCTAGTCCGACTGGCACTATGGGTATAGAATGACACTTTATAAAGTGTATATATACGTATTTATAATGCCTTTTGTTTGCATGCGCTGATATTATTCTATGTTTGTTTTATCTCTACTAGATTGTGGACCACTACCAACACCGGACTATGGATCCGTTGATACTTCGTCTGGAACAACTTTCGGCGAAACGGCGTCCTATGTGTGCAACGATGGTTATGACCTGATTGGTGTAGCTACTAGGTCGTGTCTGGAGAATGGAACATGGTCTGAGTTTGTACCCACCTGTAGCATTAAAGGTGAGAGATACAAAGAGTGGTGTTATTTTAGACACATCTCAAGAGAAACAAACTTTGCGAATGCTTGCCAGAAATCAACATAAGCTATTATGTCATTTGAAGTATCTGTAAACTTTATAAGCCTACACCATATCATACTGACTAGACCTATTATATTCAGCACTGAGAATACCCACACCATGCTACATTGAATAGATTTATACTATCCCACATTAACTAGACAAACAGACTCCCAGATACTATACGGCGTTGTCCTAAGCCATTTCACTCTGAAAAATATGTGAAGATGCCCAGGAACATCACGAAACACAGCCTTCCGGATGTACCAAAAAAAGGAGATATTAAGAACAAATAATGACAAAACAAACGCTGCCTATGAAACCACTGGAGTGCAAACAAAGAAGAACCGCATCAGATTAACCGTATTGGAACGGTGAGTAGGAAAACTACTGGGGATGGGCTTGAACCAGTTTTGGAGTTTTGGAGTGAAACCTCACCTTTAATTCTGATGCAGATCCAATTAAAAAAATAATAATATGTTCGGTCCGCATAGGGTCCTCTATCTGATCAGTGAAACACAAATATTCACAAACAGGTGGTGAAACAAAGTAAATTAATCAATAACTTAATCAACACAAACAGGACGACGATAGTCCCGAACACGATGCCACTTCCAATAGAAACATTCCATTCTAGACAACACAACACTAGAGGACCTAAACCATTCCACACTGAAAGAAAGTTATGTTCATCACAACGCATTGAGTAGACCTTCACCCTTCTTTACTCACTAGACCTACTGCACAGCATACTGAATATAGTTATACCATTCCACACCTAACAGACAAATAGACTACACAATACCACACTGAGTTAACCTAAACCATTAAACTACTTCCTGCCACACTGAGTAGACCTACACCATTGCGCACTCAGTAGATCTACACCGTTCACATACAAACAAATTTACACCATACCAACCCAAGTACAACAATGTGCTTTGTAGACCATCTCCTGTTTTCCTATTTTATAGATTGTGGACCTGTACCTGATGTACCAGATGGCCAGGTAACAGTAACTGGAACTACTTTCGGTGAAACATCAACGTATTCCTGCAACTTCACCTATGAACTGATCGGCCTGACTGTAAGGACGTGTTTGTCTAATGGAACGTGGGAATCTATCCAGCCAGTGTGTCAAAGAAAAGGTACAAGCGGCCTTTGTAACATGTGGTTAATCCTTTCAACCTTGAGTTTATGAAATTGACTCTTCCGTCTTTGATTTGGAACACATTCTTACGAATAGGGATGTCTGCCATGTATCAAGAACAAAAAATGGCAAACAGTGTAGACCCAGATGAGACGGCTCGTTACGACTGTTTGCAGAGCAGACAGGTTAACCCATTTATGCCGAGTGGACTCTTCTACCTGAACTCTTTGGACCAGACCATTTACAGTTTAAGGGATGTCTGGTCAGTTTTCATTATTATCATGTTTTATGGAAATGCCTGTAATTAATGCAAACAGTGTAAACCCTGATCAGACGCCGCGTTTTGCGGCGTCTGATCTGGTTCTACACTGTTTGTTAATGTCCCATTTATGGGACGCTAGGCACAAATGGGTTAAGAGGGCTGATATATTTGCTACATTATCTGCGTTTTTAAAACAAAGACGACACATATTACCTATTTGGTTTCCTATAAATCAAGACCTTCTGAAAAAGGAAGGGCTCTAAAGCAGAAAACTGCTCACAATGCGAGCAGAATCGTCTTTTTTTTAACTGCCCCTTTTCAGAAGGAAGAGAAAATAATTTTGGATCCTTTCTCACCTTGTCTGGGAAGAATGAGCTGTTTGCTATGCTTTACTTTGGTTTGTGGCGAGGTTCTGCGAGTGTTTAACAGGTCCCTAATAGTTTTTCTACTAACCGTTCCAAGATGTTTCTTTGTTGCAGGTTTGTTTTGGTCGTGTTTCGGTGGTTTCATATGCTGCGTATCTTTTGTCATTGTTTGTTCCTCATCTCTCCTTCTAATAGTGCCTCGGGATGGCTTTGGGTTTTTTTTTTTTATTATGGCATTTCCTGGGTATCTTAAATTATATTTTGGTGTACTGTCTGTCTTGGTTTGTTTGCTCTGACCCTTGGAGTCAGTGGTAAAATGTATCACTTTCCTTAAACCTATTTTAGTCTGGAGACCCCAAAAGGTTAAACGACAAGCAGAGCAGACCCAGATCAGACGTCACAGAGTGCGACGTCTGATCAGGGTCTTCATATTTTGTAAATAGTTTAGCCACTTTTCTCCAGAAATATATAAATCTGACATACCTAAACTTGAGAATTGGACCCTCCCAATGTATAGTGTGGGGTAGTTTATACAGTCTGAAATGGGTTACATAGATGAAAGTACTAATAAAAAAAGGTAAGAGAAAATATCATCAGTTTGTTATATGCTTGTTTGCTTTTTACATAAAACGTTTTGGAGCTGGGGTGAGGGGAGAGTTTATCAGTCTAAAATGGGTTAAGGTAAAAACTATTGAAGTCATAGTGATCTCCTTGGAAGTAGGCTTATTCACCTTTCATTCATCTAAACTCTTAGCCCTTGTCATGCTGAATAGATTTAGATGCCAGGCCCACTTCTAATTTTCAGTCAATCAGTTTATTTGATCTGGGTTGTTGACACAAATTCAAATACTGAATGGCAAACAGTGTAGATAAAGAGCAGTGAAGCCAACTAATCTGGATCTACACTGTTTGCAAAGGCAGGGCATATCTGGATTCAGCAGGACAAGGGTTAGCATGCTAGAAACAAATTTCGGCTGACGACATATTGAAATATTTCTCTTATATTTCCCAGTAACTGGTTTGAACAACTTTCCCAGGGAGAGGTAAAGATTATAAAAGATTATATTATATTTGCTGAATATTTTACGTTGGAAAACATTTTCTTCATTTTATTTTTCATGTGATGTTATTATTGTTTGTCAGCTTCTGTTGTTTTGTAACATGTCTGATGTCCGTCTTTTCTTTTACTCTTCCTCTTGTTGTCATTGGTAAGCTATGTTCCGTGACTGTGGCTTTTCCTGGACATCTTCCTTATTATTTTGTCATGTTCCAAGGCGGATATCATGACTCGGGGCGGAGGGGGGCGGGTGGGGGGGGGGGGCGGGGCAGGAGGGGGTGGTAATTGAGGTACGGGTGTGCAAGTCAGTATTTCGAAACCTACCCAATTCATATGTTTGCCTTTAAAACACGGACCTATTCTGAAATGTTGACATATTCATATACTGTCCTTTGGTTATTTTTTACCCATTTAATCTGGTAGTGAGACAAATATCGCAGTCAATTCATTGAATACCAAGAGAACAAGCAGCCGTGGAACATCTCTGAGCGAAAAATAAACGCATATACCGGGATGCCAGAAAAGTGGGGGCCTTATATATATGAATCAAGAAAAATCGGGTCAGTCATATACTTTTTGTTAAAACAAAGGGGCTTATCATATACCTGCTGAATAAGGGGGCCATTCGGCACGCACAGCCGTACTATGCCATATATAGGAGGTTATCAACCCCAACCCCACCCCCGCCCCCGAGTATCATGATGCAAATTTTGTTGTCATGCCAGCATTGTCAAAGTCTTCAATGGGCTGTCTACTTTGTTTTCGGTCTTCTTTCTGTTTTGTGTTGTATCTCTGTGTCTGGAGCTGCTTCAGGAAATGCGGGTGAGTTTTGCTCGATTATTTTGTTTATTTAAGACTCCAACCCTTCAGTCTGCAGTAGATGGTTTTTTGCTGATCAGTCCAAGGTGCTACCTCTATTGCAGTCTGTTCTTTGTATGTCAGTCATTTAAACTGTGCCGTTGTGTTTTGTCATTGTCCTTCGTCTTCTTTCAGGTCCTTGGGAGTGCTATGTTACATGGTTGAATTTTTTCCTGAATAGCCTCATTAATACATTAATATTTTTGTGACATATCTCTCTAAAAGAGCTCATAACCTCATTTTAGGCCGAATAAACTCCCACACTATATACTGGAAGAGTCAAATTTCAATTTCAGGTATGTCAGGCTGTGTGGTTAACATATTACTAGAGAAAATGGCTAAGCTATTCGCAAACAGTAGAGATACTGCGGCGTCTGATTAGAGTCTGTTCTGTTTGCTTATTACCATTTTGGGGGTCTCCAGACTAAAACTGATTAAAGAATATACGTAAAACGTTGACCTAAATATACAAGTGTGCGTGTGTACTTGCTAAGATTGCATATATTTGATAGACTTTCCGCCACTTTGTACAAAGAATACAAATACTTTCTGTTGCATCTGATCAGGATCTCTACTATTTGCAAACAGTTTAGCCATTTTCTCTAAGACTATCCAAGTCACATAGCCTGACATACCTAACATTGAAATTCGCCTCTTCCAATATATAGTGCGAGAGAGTCTAGTCAGTCTAAAATGGATTAAGACAGAACTTCTTGTGACACAACTTATAATTGTTCATTTACGAACTTTCAGAACCTACTATGTATCGGACGTGCAAAAATGACGACGACTGCTGGGAACTAAATTCAGAGTGCCGTTCTTTGAAATGTGGCTGTCAGTTAGGGTACAGCTATCTTCCAGGACATGGAAAATGCATAGAAAATGGTAAGAGCTAAAGGGAACATAACACAATGTAAGTCAGTCTCTGTCGCTTGCGGGAATATTTCGCTACTATCACGAGGACATGTATTAGTGAAAAATGCTTGCCGTTAACGTGACTCTGCCTGTGAATTTCATTGTGTCATTCTGAATGTCATCGCTCTGGTTATCATTATTGTTGTTTGCCTGTATACAGCGTAAGTTACCTCAATATTAGCAACAAATAAGCTGCAACGTGTTAAAACGTACCTTCTGATATGCGCATAACGAATACTCAAATCGGTCTGCGCATCTGCGCAGTCTCCAGACTTTTCGTTGTCCGCATGAAGAAACCTCGTTTCCTTGGTTATCCAAAATGCTTCCAACGAAGATTGAGATCAGCCTGCATAAACATGTCTGAAGGTACTTTTTCTGACGCTGCGGCTTAAATGTCATACAATTCTCATTTGTCACTTTGAAATACATTCGACTCTCGTTATCTTGAAGTCCAAGGGACTCTATGGAATACTTCGAGATATCCGTACCTCGACATATCAGATTTGCGGAAATGAGAAAAAAAACTAAATCGAACAACTACATTTCGCATATTAATATGTAATTTAACTCCTGAAATTAGAGATCTATTGAAAATATTGTGGAAAAAGGAGTAATTTCTCCTCTTTTCCACAATAATGTGTTACCTTTTGTTACATTTCCATTTTAAAACAGAGACCAGATTTTCAGTTCGATATAAGCGGTTCCTCGAGATAAGCGAAGTCGAGATAAAGAGGGTCGACTGTGTTATTAAACCGCATTAAACGCATTGACTAGCATAGAGCACTGCATTCATATGGCAAACAAAATCAAACTTAGCCCAAACGGGACACTGGATTTATCATTATATTGATATCATGCTGTGTTAGATTGGGCAGTCGTGCTGTAAATAGGCTTCGTAAGGTCGCTTAGTATAAACCCTATGTTTTGTACAACTAACGTTGCTACTGCAAAGTTTACTGTTACCCTTGAACACTAGAGTCGCAACTGCAACGCTTAGGATAAATGGGAGACGATAAGTGTTTGCGTTGTCAGTACAATGTGCAATACCAACGCATAGTGTTAACCTTGCCAGTTTCGGTCTTCATTGTTTCACTTGCTCGCTCCATGTTCTTCAAGTTCCTATATCATTAGAAAGTATTCCTATATGGGCATCCATTACACATTGATGACAGTGCATTGTGGTATGGCTGATGAAGTCACCAAGTTACATATACTCTCAATCAATACATATTGTTATGTGGTGACAGTATCAATTTCACAAGCACCGCTTAGAGCTAACGAGTAGCATATGCTTAGTAAAATATTTTTGATCAAAGTTGATAGTCGCTATAAGATTGAATAACTGGACAACATGGCCCAGTTGTTCAAAGCGTCGTTAGCTTAACGAGCTCGTTAATGGTCATTTCGTTAACAATTTCAGTGGATTCAATATACAATATTCTGATATTTTTGCTGAAAAAATGTGACTGCAAAAGCTATTCACATTTTTTCAGCAAAAAATTTCAGCATATTTGCGTAATACTTGATTTAAATTTTAACGAATCGTTAACTAGCGACGTCGTTAGCTTTGGACAACTGGGCCCAGAATGTCTTTTTCATTGAAAACAAATTGTTTCTGACTCATCCATTATCCTAAGAATGTCATGCCCTATACCTCTCAATCCACATTACTGGACCATGACATATACAGTCGACTCTCGTTATCTCAAATTCCAATGGACTTTCTGAAATACTTCGAGATATCCGTACTTCGACATATTAGATTTGCAGAATAGAGGAAAAACTAATTTGATTAACCACATTGAACAAATATATGTATAATTGGGCTCTTGAGGTTAGAGATATATTAAAAATATTGAGGAAAAGAGGAGAAATTGCTAGAAGCAATTTCTCCTAGAAGCAATTTCTCCTCTTTTCCACAATATTTTTACATGTTGTTAGATTTTCATGTTTAGGCAGGGACCAGATTTTCAATTCGAGATAACCGGTTATTCCAGATAAACTAGTTCGAGATAGCGAGAGTCAATTGTAGTTACTAATGTAACAATGTGACCGACATTTAAAATAATTTGAAGTCTCTTGCCACACTGAAGAGTCGCAATCCTTAAGTCACCTTGAAATATAAACTAAATATGACTTTCATCGATCAAATAGTCTTCAGAATATATGGCAAAAATCAGTGGACCGGGAATAATATGACATATAGAACTTAACCAAAATACACACAAGTCAGTGGCATACTGTCTGGCCTACTATCTTTCGAAGGGATTTGCATACAAAAAAGCCGAATCTCATATAATAGAGTCCTAGTCTTAATTTTCAGTCAAATACTGGCCATAAATGCAAGGAAAATAGTTTAGAAATGAAAGCAGGCTCTCCAAGGTACTAATGTCTATTGGTGAGTGATTGTCATGATTACCTTTGTAGAGCACAGGAGTAACTACGGTAAGCCAAATGCAAAAGGAGCATTTAAACTAAACTTTTAAAATTTCAAACATAAGTTTGAACTTCACATCTAGGTTTCAAATTTTCAACTCTGCTTTAAAATCTAAGTTTGGAGACTAAGTGTACATTTGGCTTGCCAAACTAAGGTCCCTTTTTGCCGTAAAGAAATGCTAAATTTTGAATCCAAGCTGAAAATCAAACCATTAAAGTAGGATAAAGTGATTATCTACTCCTCGGTGATAGGTGTATTCATAAAAAAAGTAAGAGAAAAGTCCAGGGAGTGCCACAATCACAAACCGCAGCCCTTCCCAGACCCCAAGAGGAAGAGGAAACCGACAAATCCAAACAAGCACAAATCGAACAAACGTACGAAAAGCACTAAGATTAGCTCTCTCTTCCCCAAGCGAGGTTATCGCAATACTAAAAGGACTAAAAAACACAAGAGCAAAATGACACATGGAAAGACATACAACAAATCGCCTCGTAGAATAAACCACAAAGCAACAAAGAGTAAGACTAAAACCGAGACCACAGCCTTAGAACGGCCAGTAGAGTATCAGAAAGTTGACTTTGAAACTATGAGGAAGGATGCGTTAAGATTTACAAAGGAGAAGTACTTCATTGGCCACTCGGATGTTCGATCAGTACAGGAGAACTTTAATTTGATAACTTCGTTCATTCAGGATTAAGCTGATCATATACTCTCAAAACCTAGTAGATCAGTCTCTTCAATTCCTTGGATCACTCCAGAGATAAGAAAAAAGATTCGCAGAAGGAATAGAATTCATGCTAAGGCCAGGAAAGCAGGTAGTGGTAAACTTTGGTCAAAATTTGAAACTGAGAGAATGGAAGTAAAGACTGACATTACAAAACAGCATGATTTGTATGTGAATTACTTGGTAGATGAAGCCCCAGATACCTCTACAGATACATAAATAGTTAGAAGAAAAGACAGGCAAGGTATTTCAACCCTTAAAAAAGGAGGAGGAAATGGAGTTGCAGAATCATACTCTGAAAGGGCAGAAGAACTTTGGTTCAATAAAACTAAGTGCAAGGAGGTTGCATTAACTAGAATATCGGACCCGTTTTATGGATAGTATTGTGGTGTCTTCAGAGGGAGTGATTAAGTTACAAAAAGGCTTGAATCCTTCAAAAACTTTAGCACCTGAATATCTTCATCTTAGAGTTCTAAAGGAACTAGCAAATGAACTAGGTCCAGTATTTGCATGTTTGTTTCAGCAATCCCTTGATACGGGTAAAATCCCCAAAGAATGGCTTCTTGCAAACATTTGTCTCCTATTTAAGAAAGGATAGAGTTTGTAATTATCGCCCCGTGTCCCTGACATGCATGCCATGTAAGTTGCTTGAACATATAGTATGTTCAAATATAATGGCTACTTTGGATGAATTGTCCGGCAGGCAACATGCATTTAGGAAAAGGTACAGTTGTAACTCAGCTGAACACTGCTTTAAAATGTTGGGTAAAAATCTTGAACAAAGGAGGACAGGTCGACACATTTATTCTAGACTTTGAGAAGGCTTTTGACATACCCCTCAAGAATTACATAAAAGCATATATGTATATGGAATTGGTGGAAAGACACCCAGATGGATAGATGCCTTTGTTTGTTATAGAACACAACGAGCTGTTGTAAATGGTGAAACTTCGAGTGGACTCCAGTTTTGTCTGGTGTCCCACGAGGGACCATTCTCTTTGTACATCAATGATATTTCCACTGACATTGACTCAGAAATAAGACTCTTGCAAAAAAACTGTATTTGCTATCGTGCAATAAGAGATGCAGAGGACCCATTGGAACTTCAGGCTATAGATAGATTAGGATTTTAGGCAAGAAAACGGGATATGATATTTCAGCCAGTTAAATGCAATACAATGCAGATAACTAGTAAGAGAACAAATAAAACTGAGGCTTCTTACACTTTAGAGGAAATGGTCCTCGAAACTGTGAATTTATTAAATACCTAGGAGTAACAATCACACATAACTTGAAGTTCACGTATTAACAACGTGTATAATAATGCTTATAGAACACTTGGTTTCCTGAGATAAAATCTTTATCAGTGTCCTCAGGATGTAAAAGAGGCTGCATATAAAGGACATGTTCGCCCGGTTTTGGAGTATAGGAGTTGTGTTTGGGATCCCAAAGGTGTGGTTCGAGAGGAAATCGAAAAAGTTCAGAAACTGCTGCTAAGTCTGCTACTAGCAATTACTGCTTTGAAACTGGGAGTATAACTGGAATATTGGAAAAACTAAGATGAGAGTCTCTAAAGAAAAGGAGGAGATACAGTAGACTAATCCTTTTGTACAAAAAGGGTATGGCCAGCATTCCAACAGATTACCTTATACCTCCAATTAGGAGGATTAGAAATCATCATTCACTGACTATTCAGATTTCCACTGCAAAAACTGACATTTACAAGGGCTCATTCTTCCCTCAAACATTTAGAGATTGGAATACCCTTCCAGATTTGATTGTTTCCTCCGCTGAAGGTGCCGAGATGGTGTGGCTAGGTTTACCTCTTTTGTGAAGGGACTAATTGTCTATATCACAGGTCCTAGTGAATGAATGTCACCAGACGTGTCACCAGTAAAAAATTGATTCTGATCTAATACACGAGGATTAGAGTAACGTTTGATTCTGTTATTTGATCGACATGATCGACGGAAAGTGTAACCACAGCAAGGTGAACAGTAGCACTAAATGTAGGGTTAATACTAAGCGGCGCAACTAGACTTTCCTAACATATTTCACACTAAAATGGGAGTACGCGTGTGACTGATTATTTTTATCAAATTATTTCTTGTACGCACTATTGAATAGTATTTCCGGCAAACAGTAAAATTTTAATGACTCTAACACCGGTGACTCATTTGTTCTGTGGCTGATTCACTCCTATTTTGTCACTAGGAAATTCATCCGCTAGATCAAGAAAACAAATACTTTAGGATTATTTCAGGGAAATTTTCAAATTTTTTTATGAAAATGTATGTTGTGTATACTCAGAAGAATCGCCTCATCGAGGCGATTGTTATGAGTACATTCAACATACCATTATTTCATAGAAGATCGAAAAGGCATCTCTAAATTACCCCCCTTTGCCTCCTGACCTGGCGCTTTGATTTACTCTCAGTGGCTCGAATTACCCATGTCTAGAATAACTTTACATAGTCCCAAGCATGTTCGAACCATTGAACTCCGACTATAATGATTTCAGAATGCACCGAGTATGGAACATCCTTTCAAGAGTTTGACGGGTTCTTTCTGCAAGAGGACTCTCCGTACCCTTTTGTTATTTCCGGATATTCCCTACAACAATGCAACCAAGCCTGTCTTGACTACGAGAGCAAACGACCTGGCCAACAATGTCTGTCAGCTCACTATGATGCAGACAAAAATGTGTGTAATTTGTCTAAAAAGTCCAAAACTGTACAACCTGACAGTGTGATCCCTAGCAGACGTCGTGTTACTTATCTCCACAGAGATTGCGCTTGTGTTGACGTTGTTGGTGGCAGTAAATGCTCTGGTAAGTATCCAAATAACCAGACAGTTTTATGATAGCCATATTTTATAGAAATTCCTGTATTAAATGCAAACAGTGTAGACCCTGATAAGATGCCTTTAAATTAAATGCTACAAGTAAAAATTCATTCCAAACGAAAAGAAAATGACTGTGCCTGTAATATTACAAAAGCTCTCGAGTTCAAAAAGAGCGCAACCGGTCGCTCGGCGAGCTTTCGCGTCGCTGACTCATCTGGCCTGAACTGAAAAGGGATCAGGGTTTGCTCCAAAGGGGATTAATATATCTCCTTGTCATGTAGATCCCTGTCAGATAAAAAACAAAGGTAATTCTAACACATAAGCCGTCCATCCCTGAAATTGATTTCATTTCTCTTCAGTGTGTACATTTCTCTTCAGACTCATTTGTCTAAGAACTATTCACTTATTTTAGCCTTATTAACTCTTGTTCTGCTGAACCCGGATATATCCTGCTTTTGCAAACAATGTAGGTCCAGATCAGTTGGCTTCTGAAAAAGCCAACATCTGGGTCTGCACTGTTTGTCACTCAGTATGTGAATTAATATCAACAATCTGGATTAAGTAATCCGACTGGCTTATAATTAGAGATGGTCGTCGCATATTTATTTTTCAGCATGACAAGGGTTAAAGGGGAGTGTAAGAAAACCTACATTCGGGCATGTGCGCCCAGCGAAGATTCAGATCAGCTTGCGAATTCGCGCAGTCTGATCAGAATCTTCATTAATCACATTTTGAATAGCCAAAGATGCAAGGTTTCTTCATGCGGACAACGAAGACTCTGATCAGACTGCGCGAATGCGCAGGCTGATTAGAGTCTTCGTTTGGCGCACATGTCAGAAGGTACGCTTTCTTACGTTGTGGCTCTTATTTTGTATTTCAAAAGTGCAGAAAGATTACTCATCTGGCATTTGTAATTACAGGTAAACCAGTTTCTGGTATTTGCACCAAATATTGGTCCAAAGTTAATCCTAAAAATTCAACACGTCCATATCGGCTATAGGTTGAAGTATCTGAAAACTGCCAGTTCAGTGGCAAACAGTGTAGACCCTGATCAGACGCCGCATTCTGCGGCGTCTGATCAGGTCTACACTGTTTGCCACTCATCAAGCAGTTTTGGAAAATCAGCAATGAACAAGTAGTAGAGTTCTTGTTCAAATTTTAGAACAAGTACGGATAAGAGTTGAGGTGTCCGCATATTTAGGGTAAATACGGCTCATTATTCTTCAGTTCGATATTATGCGTATGACTGGAAGAACCTTAGCTACAGCCAGCTGGCGAAAAGTGAGAGGGCCTGCCAGCAATCTGTAGTGGTAACCACCACTTTGAAGGCGCATATTATCCTGCAGGGGCCCTATGATTTCAGGCTTTTATGTTCCTATGTGTAGTAGGCACCGTTTTAAAATCATATATCAACCTGCGCATTCGCTCGGTCTGATCTATCCTTTCTCTTTTCGCATATGTTGTAAGTATCATTTGAAATTATGGAGCTCAATCAAGCACTAAAATTTCCTTTTTAGTACAGGCTGTGGCATCCACGCAGTATGTTCTGTTCCGTCTATTTCGATTCACATATTTTGTAACCGTGATTTTAATGACATATTTCAGCTTGTATGTGTACCTACTCTTTTCTCACATGTGGTAACCATTTTAACAGGTGTGGCTTAGTCATCACTGTTCTAACGTTCTGCATGCTGGTTACAATTTCAGCAGATGACATTTTCTCAGACAAAAGGGCTTTGATATTTCATGCAAACTATCTCCTGAGGAGACAGTTTACATGAAATGTTAAAGCCTATTTTCTGGGAAAATTGAGAAAAAAATATTCTTATTTTGTCGTCTGCTAAAATAGCCCAGAGCGTGCTAAAGTATAAATGCTTTCCCACCACAGGCTGTGGTGTAAGACCACCCGTGCCGAATGCAATATTGACTGCCATCACCCTACCGGACGGCGCTGTGATTGGGAATGAAATCGGAGTAAGACTAGAATATGTATGCGACATTAATCATCATATGAATGGAATTACAACCATCGAAAGCGAATGCGACGCAGATGGCACCTGGACTAATTTGGATGCAAAATGTCTCTACAGTACGGTATTTTCGCTCATTTTGATAAGAAGATGTGTTTCGAAATGTCCCTTAATTTGCAAATCTCCAGTTAATGCTTCGCATGCTGGAAAAAAAATCAGCAAACGATATTTTGAAATGTGTTTCTTATTTGTCCCAGAAATAAGGTTTTGGTGACCCCAAAAGGGTAATTGGTAAACAGTGCTGACCAATATCAGACGCCGCAATCGTGGCCTCTGATCAGGATCGACACTGTTAGCATTAACTACAAGAATTTCTATAAAACATAGTAATAACAAAAACTAACTTGACATCCTGATATTGGAAATAATCCGGTCCAAAGAGTTGTAGTAGAAGAGTCTATTCGACGTAAATGGGTTAAAACAGTGACAGAAAGAAAGACAAGTCTTTTTTTCCCTGAAAAATAATTGTAAAAGAATCTCGTCTGCTACGATTTTTGGCTTAGCGCTTAAAGGGTTAATATAAAATGTAAAATTGCTTATACCTTTATATTACATATCTGAAGCTATTTTAGTAATTTCTGTGGGAAATATAACTTATAATTCCTAGGAGGAAATTTCCATTAGAACGCTATCATGCTGCGCGACGAGTGTATATGACATAATGTCGCAAAACTTTTTGACGCCACTTGAAAGCGCGTAAAACAGAATCCGAAGAGCAAAAAAATCATTTTTATGACATGTAATATATAAGTTAATACACACTGACTTTAAAATACAGGAGATATTTCCCTCGAGACGTGCAAATCTTATAAACAAACGAGTGCATAGCACTCGTTTGTTTATCGGATTTGCAAATCTCCTGTGTTTTAAACTCAGGGTGCATTAACCTCTATATAGTTGTGACTATAGCCTCTTTTCTGCCTTTACAACAGAATCCCTCGTTTTTCTAACAAAAAGAACCCACCTTTATTTTACAATACGAAAATGTGTGATCTGGAGAACTTGTGATGATGCGGCTGAGAGAGACACAGAGTGCCGCTGCTGCCCGCTGACAGAATCATAATGAAACTACCAAAGCACAAACCTCCTTAACCCATTTTACCGGATGGGTTCTTGTGCCTTCACTCTTCGGACCCGTTCATTTCAAATATAAGGGGTGTCTGGTTGGTTTTTATTATTACCGTGTTTTATTGAAATGCCTGTAATTAATGCAAACAGTGTAGACCCTGATTAGACGCCGTGTTTTGCGGCATCTGATACGGGTCTACACTGTTTGCCAATGTCCCGTTTATGGGACGCTGGGCACAAATGGGTTAAAACGGTCAGAAGAAAAATAATTGGGGACTTAAACCAGTTTTACTTGCACAAAACCTCGCCCTGAACTCTTTCGGCGCCAAATTTCAGATTTCATTTACCATCTGCTTTGTTTGTTTGTTTTTTTAACAAACCATCGATTGGAAAGAAGTTTATGTGTAAAGTTGAAAGACTGGATATCAAGTAGCGTAGATCTTGATGAGACGGCTCATCTGAATCTTTGCTATTTGCAAAAGCCTATTATTATCGCCTGTGGCAGTAAAAGAGTTAATTCTAATGCAGCTCCAAATTACAAACATATGTTTGGCCCGCACAGAGGTCCATTACCTCGTCATTGAAACATTATATTCACAAACACTATGCTGAAACAAAATACAGGGCTGGATGGCGATCTGAAGCCAGAACACAAGAAAATCACAAGGCTTCTACTTCGGGTCCCGAGGTTATAAAACTTTTTTTCATGCTCAACTCAGCTGATCATGAAATGTCCTGCTAATAAATCTCGAATTACTAACAATTGCAAATTCTTTCTCGCTAAACACAGCTATGCATGAAAATTTCCCTGCTAGTAAATATGAAAATGCCAACTATTGTTGGCATTTTCATATTTATTAGCAGAGAAAATTTCATGCTCAGCTGAGTTGAGCATGAAAAAAGTTTTATAACCTCGGGGCCGGGTCTACTGGGTGAGCAGTAAACAGTTGGTGACCTCGGGATGAAAACATGTAAGTAAAGATACCCAGGAAATGCTGCAATCACGCGGCACAGCCTTCCAAAGGAAGGAGAGACGAGACCAAATATTGACAGAACAAACACCATATATGAAACCGTCGGCGAAATTCAACTGAAGAACCACCTTGGAACGGTCAGTAGAAACTTGCGTGCGGAGAGGCTTAAACCGGCTTTATTAGAGAGAAATGGAGAGAGGAAAAACAGTAACGAAATAGGTCTGTAGGTCTACAGCCTTGCTTTGGAAGAAGGCTTTTATGGCGACGCGGGTAAAGATAACGGTCCGATATAGATTTAAGCAAAATGATAGCTGGGATGTATTTCTCTTCTCTGAAACCCTCTAATAATAGAAAAATGAGCTGTGGACACTGACAATACAACAATGAATGCATACAGAATTAACTATCTTCAAATGAGGATTCAGAATCACAGATCGAATTGAGCTGCAACGTCTGAAACATTACATTCGGACATGTGCGCCCGGCGAAGATTCAGATCATCTTGCGCATTCGCGGTCCGATCAGTCTTCCTTGGGTGCATTTTTTGATAGCCAAGGATGCAAACCTTTTTCTTCTTTGGAAGCATATTTCAGAAGGTACATTTTCTCACGTTGTGGCTCATTTGTTGTAAGGTATTTTCATCAGTCCCAATGTGAAGCGTCCGGATGGCCGTGTAAGTAGCACTCCCGGCTTCGTATCAGGAGGTTCCGGGTTCGAATCCCACTGGCTCTCAGGCGGAATTTCAGCTCTAGTGTATGACGCTTCATTGCACAGAGCCTTTCGTCACCATCCTTCCATCGTATCGCTAGGACTTAATGTTGAAAGGGTGTAAAACACCAAATCATCATCAATCCCAATGCAGTATGTGAGAAACTATTTGTTTGCTTTTATTCCGCAACGTGAGAAAGCGTACCTTTTGATATGTGCGCCCAACAAAGACTCAAATCAGCCTGCGCATCCGCGCAGTCTGATGAGTCTTCATTGTCCGCATGAAGAAACTTTGCATCCTTGGTTGTCCCAAATGCGCCCAGTGAAGTTTCAGATCAGACTGCGCGGATGGGCAGGCTGATCTGAATCTTCGCTGGACGCACATGTCCGAATGTACATTTTCTAACCGTGTGGCTCATTTTTATTTTAACCATAGAGACACATGACTACACCAGCTGCCAGGATGTTTCCGAGTGTCTGGAACCCAATTCCGAATGTTTCACGGAAGATGATACTTGGAGCACTTGCACTTGCAGGATAGGATTCAGCTACTTACCAGCAGAATATCGGTGTGTTGAAGGTACATACACTTTATTTTATTGTTAGCGGTTAAAGACTCCATATTCCTCATAAACAGACATTTTTATTATTCAACAAAGGTTTAATAAATTGATATATGGTATGGTATTAATACAATCATAAAATGTGGCACTTGACCGCCTGTAAAATTTCAGTTAGTATCTCGTTCTTGAACTAAAAAGTCTGAATTAATGTTGGCAACATTAATTCAGAGATACAATAAAAAAAAATCATTACAGTTTTGATCCAATTCAAAAACGAGAGACTGACTGAAATTTTACAGGCTGTCAGATGCCACATTTTATGATCGTATTAATTACTATATATTTATTAAATCTTCTTGGATAAAAAAAAATGTCTATTTTTGAGGAATATGGAGTGTATATCTGGTGAAAATAAAAGCGGTATCAATCACTAGCCGGCCTCGGCGGCTCAGATGGATGCGCGTCTGACTGGAGATCAGGTCGTGGGTTCGACTCCCGCCGAGGTTGGCAACATTCTTTCGTGGAGATTGATTATAAAATATTTTCAACGGTCATTCTCTCTCTCTTCCGCTAATTCAAGAAGGGCAGTTGTCAGTTTCTGGCGAAAGAATGTGCACAATACTGGTTAATCGCTTAAAGGACTAAGCCTGCCAAGTAAATGTGTGGTTAGGTGTAAACTGATCGCGCTCGACATGACCCCATTAGGTTGACTGGGCCGTAAAACCTCAACACAATCACTAGTGAAATGATATAGTATCTCCGTCCTCATTTTTCATTGAATCATTTTTTAAAGTTTGCAACTTATCTTCCTATGATGTGAAGATGTGTAGATGGTTATATATATGTGGCTATATTTTACAAAGTAACAGTCCTTTCAGGCTTAGAAATTTCCATCAGGACAGGTTGTGTCCGCAACTCCTCTTACAGGTTTTACTGTATTCTTTTGAAATTTTCTTCCTGTGATCTGAAGAGGTGCTTTTAAGCCTGGATTTTCTGTTCGGCCATCTTTGATAGTGTTATACCAATGTCACATTTAATGTCGGTCCTGCGTCGACGTTTATCCAGATATGTTTGTTGAAATTCTATGAGATTGGATCTAGATGTTGAGTATGGATTCTTTCAAAATTATGTACAATAAAACTTCATTGACTTGAACACCGATGACTTGCTTACCATGGCTGATTCGAACTCGTATTTAGTCCCTAGGAAATTCTTCCGATAAGTCAAGAAATCAAATATTTAGGACAATTTTATTTCGTGTTATCATGTGGCTTTATTCTCATCGAGGCGATTCTAATTACACTCAACATATCATTATTTTATAGAAGATCAAAAAAACGTACCTAAATTGTCTCCATTTGCCTCCTGGCTTTGCGCTATGTTTAACCCTCAGTGTCTCGAACCACCATGTCTAAACAAACCATTCAAGCCATTGAAGTTCGTCTATAGATGTTTTTTCTTATGATATTGTGAGGCGTTTCCTTTTAGTTTTATACCATTTGTCACCACCTGCTGTTATCCTAGAATGAAAATTAATTCATCTGTTTTTGGTCAGATTCATTGATATTATTAATTGTGAATTTACAGTAAAGCAAATTTACATTACCCCCACTTAAGCCCCACCAACCGCAAATATGTCTTCACAGAATTTGTGGACAGCGAAGACCCAGATGAGACTGCACGGGCGCAGTCTGATCAGGGCCTTCACTGTCCGCTGACAGAATCATTTGACTATAGAATGTGTCAATGGAGGGCAAATGCCCGGATGAGACTTAGCGCGCTGTCTCATCCGGGCATTTGCCCTCCATTGACACATTCTATAGACACCTCGCTTGACGTGGCCCATGTGCTCGTGTTATATTGTTGCTCCAGTCTTTCCAATGGAAATTGAAATTATATTGCTGGGAGTCGTCGGAACATTATTTTGACATGCTTCAGACATCCGGTAACATTTTTCTTTCAGCTGTCGGTACTTGGTAAGGATGGGTATTTTATGATAATTTTTGGATATTTTCTCTTTTTCTGGATAAAAACATGTTGTTGGTACTCATTAGAAGCGTCTTGGCGAGGCTCTTCTAACGAGTACCCGAAATTGTCGCAAAAACACACTTCCTTAACAAATCCTCTGGAATCTTATTTCAGTATGTAATGAATACGGAGTCTCATTCCAAGAAGTAGAAAATCGCTACCTCTACGCTGATCCCCTTATATCTTTCGACAATTACGATTCTGACCAGTGCTCAGAAGCATGTGTACTTTTTGGGCCTAAATGTCGGTCGGCGAATTTCCACAGGGTCACAAGAAGTTGTGCCTTATTCGAAGACTCTGCCGCCACTTTACCTGGAATGCTGCTCAGCGACGCAAAAATGTATACATACCTACACAGAGACTGTGCATGCCCGCCGGAAAACAGAATATGTTCTGGTAAGAGGAATATCGTATTTACCCTAAGTGCAGTGACAGACAGACCTGATCAGTTGATAGACCAGGTCTACACACGTAAACATGCCTATATAATGTTGACCCCCTTAAACCCACTTTTATATAGTAAAACTGGGGTTTACAGAGGTATACATTATTGTTCTTATTTCTGCTCAAAACATATGTGGGTACTCTTTAGAACCGAACCGCCTCGCCGGGGCGGGTCTAACGAATACCCACGATATATGTTTTGAGCAGAAATACGAAAAATATCCAAACTTTTATCTGAAAATTTTCAAAACAAAACGAAAACAACCTAATTCAATATATATATATATATATATATATATATATATATATATATATATATATATATATATATATATATATATATATATATATATATATATACAGAGAGAGAGAGAGAGAGAGAGAGAGAGCTGGTCTTGGCGTGTTTCTTGTGTGCATATCCCTTTTACCGGTTGACAGATATTCATTAAACTTGCAGGGATATATTATTGGGACATGCTTAAGAGCTGGTTCGATTTCGGTGACTCTGGCCTCATTTTGAACATCACAGTACACCAAAAATTGCCAAAATATAACCCAAAGATAGCCTATGTGCACTATATCTCCTGAACCGAATGAATTTACGTGAAACTTCCATATATACATCACAAGAACTGTCAGAAGAGTTGATAAGATCAGGGTGATTTTAAAGGCTCAATATTCCTCAAAAATATTCATTTTATCATCCAATTACGGTTTAATAAATTGATATATGGTATAAACACAATCATAAAATGTGGCACCTGACAGCCTGTAAAATTTCAGCAAGTCTGAATTTTAATGTTGTCAACATTAATTCAGATATACGATAAAAAGAAAAATCATTTCATTTTTGATCCAGATCAAAAACGAGAGACTAACTGAAAATTTACAGGTTTATCAGATGCCACATTTTATGATCGTATTAATACCATATAACGATGTATTAAACCTTTCTTGGATAAAAAAAATGTCTATTTTTGAGGAATATAGAGGAGCCTTTAACCTCGTTTTAAAGGTCAGATTAGACTTTGAATAATAGACGTTGGGGGTATCTGTTTTCGAGAGTAATAAAACGCTTAGCACAAACATCTTTCCAAGTGATTTCGAAAGCAGTGTAGTCAAAAACTTAAATTACCAACTTATTGGATATACTCTATATACCCTATTTGGACAGACCTAAGCAAAGTGTGTGGGCAGGGTCAGATGTCACAGAACGCGGTTTATGATCAGGATCTACAGTCTATTGTTTGCTACCCATTCAGTAGTTTTTGGACACATCACAAAAGAATTAAGGAGTACAGTCGACTCTCGTTATCTCGAAATTCCAAGGGACTCACTGAAATACTTCGAGATATCCGTACCTCGACATATCAGAGTTGAGAGAGTGCGGAAAACAACAAATTGAACAACCACATTTAACAAATGAATGTGCAATTTGACTCCTGAAGTTAGAAATATATATATAAAATAATGTGGAAAAGAGGAGAAATTGCTTCTTGGAGCAATCTTCCTCTTTTCCACATTATTTTGTTACCTGTTGTCATAGTTTCAGGTTAAAACAGGGATCAGATTTTCACTTCGAGAAAAGCGTAATTCGAAATAAGCGAGTTCGAGATAACGAGATTCGACTGTATTTGGTGATAATTCTGGGATAGTTTTCTTATTTCTCCATAAAAACATATGTTGTTGGTACTCATTAGAAGCGCCTCGCCGAGGCGCTTCTAATGAGTACCCACATCATGTTTTTATGGAGAACTGGAAAAAATTATCTCAGAATTATCACCAAATACTACTCCTAAACCATTCCTTTGACATCAGCATGTAGTTCAATCCCAGCATCGTTTATGTTGTATAGACGCCATGTGCTAACCCATTTTAGTCTGGAGACTCCCAAAAAAGTTATTGGCAAACAGTGCAGACCATTGTTTGCAAATTATTTAGCCTTTTTCACTCTAATATCTAAATTACATAACCTGACGAGCGCATAGCCTGACATAGCACCTAACATTTAAGTTCGACTCTTCCAATAGTGCGAGGGAGTTTAATCTGTCTAAAAAAGGTTAAGCCCATACATTCCATGTGTAAAAAAAGTTCTGATATAAATATTGTTACGAGTTTTTTCAAAGGATCGTTTTTAATATAGGTTTGTTCAAACTTTAGTCGAGCTGGTCAAGACGTCACGACGTTGTGTGTTCGCTTGGTTGCTGTACATCAAAATGTTCTGAAGCTGACCAAACTGCGCAGATGTGCTTGCTGACCTAAGCCTTCGCTGTCCGCGTATTCCCCAGAGGCACATTTTCACATGGCATGGCTGATACTTTTAAAATTGTGATCAGAATACACCCGGATGCATCTATTACTTATCCATACAGCCTGCGTCATGCAACTTTACACAAGAACCGGAAGATCAGATCAGCCCTTCCAGGTTCCCCCGCCCCTCTTTTTTTAATTAGACAATTCCATTTTGGCGCAAAGGAATGCAAGACAAAACTCAAAAGCAGAGTGGCAAACAGTATAGTTTTGCAAAGTTATTTTGTTTGACCACCATAGCCGAAATTGTTCATTTCTGGTTCAAGATAGCAGCTTCAATTTTAGCTGAGAATAAACTGAAAATTTCAAGATTTTTAACCATTTATGCCGAGTGGACTCTGCTCCCCGTACTTCACCATTGTGCGGCTTATATGTTTATTTCCTTTGGGATCACCAAGCCCATTCCGATTCTTGGTGCTTTAAAAAATGAAAATCGCTTAAGCTACCCAGTAAGCATTCTTTATAAATCTATAGCGGGCCGTTATCAGCTACCCTGACGGGCCGATAACGGCCCGCTATAGATTTATAAAGAATGCTAGCTGGTAGTGCTAAGGAGTGGGTATGCAGCCTCGCAAACTACCCAGCTAGCATTCTACGTAAATCTACATCGGGCCGTCATCGGCCCGTCAGCTACCCTGACGGGCCGATGACGGCCCGATATAGATTTACGTAGAATGCTGAATGGGTACATTGCTTAAGACTTGATAAAATCGAGTCTCCGATTTTCGTTCTTTTGTGTTTTCTTTGTTTCCAAAGCAAACTTTAAGACTTTCTATTCTGCTACCTCGACTCTTTGGACAATCCTTTTCCAATAGTGGAGCGTCTGATCTGGGTCTACACTGTCAATGTCCATTTTATGGGACGCTATGCATAAATGGATTTATAAGTTCAATAATGTCACAGCGTTTTGTTCTACATTTTTAATAGCCTGTGACGAAATAGATCCAGTAGAAAATGCCACGCTGACTGAGATCATTCTTCCAGAAGGCGCTGTAAGATGGACAGAATTAGATGTTAGTTTAACCTACACTTGTAAGGACAATTTTCACTGGCTTGGTAGTACAGCAATTACTAGAAAATGTACTGAAGACGGATGGACGAACTACGTTGCCTCATGTTTGCCAGGTTAGTATCAGTCATGACGGAGGGACTCTGCAGTATAAACTGATTCACGCTTCGTCCCAGCGGGCACAGGCAGTTTATGCAACATCGCATTCACGTCGATGCTAGGTCATGAAGTTGATAAGCATCGCATTATTGTCGATGCGAGGTCATGAAATTTATACAGCGTAGCATCAACGTCAATACAAGGTCATGAAGTTTATACGTCACATTAACCTAGATGCAACGTCATGATGTTTATACAGCGTCGGATCAACGTCAATGCAAGGTCATGAAGTTTATACGTCACATTAACCTAGATGCAACGTCATGATGTTTATACAATGTCGCATCAACGTCAATGCAAGGTCATGAAGTTTATACGTCACATTAACCTAGATGCAACGTCATGATGTTTATACAATGTCGCATCAACGTCAATGCAAGGTCATGAAGTTTATACGTCACATTAACCTAGATGCAACGTCATGATGTTTATACAATGTCGCATTAACGTCAATGCAACGTCATGATGTTTATACAATGTCGCATCAACGTCAATGCAACGTCATGAAGTTTATACGTCACATTAACCTAGATGCAACGTCATGATAATTATACAATGTCGCATTAATGTCAATACAACGTCATGAAGTTTATACGTCACATTAACCTAGATGCAACGTCATGATGTTTATACAATGTCGCATTAACGTCAATACAACGTCATGAAGTTTATACGTCACATTAACCTAGATGCAACGTCATGATGTTTATACAATGTCGCATTAACGTCAATGCAACGTCATGAAGTTTATACGTCACATTAACCTAGATGCAACGTCATGATGTTTATACAATGTCGCATTAACGTCAATGCAACGTCATATTTACCGTATTCGACCTAATTACCGCACTGTGCGCTTAGGTTTTTCAAAATTACTGGGAACACTCAGATGTGATAAAATATGTACCTATACCTATTAAGGATACACTATAAAAAGATCAGAAAAGGACTTATTTGATGATGATTATGCGATTTTTTTTTTTTTCTGATTTGTTGTGAATCGATGCAATTCAAATGAGAACCCACAATATATGCCTTTATAAAAAAGTAAATAAAAAGTACACTGGCTGTAATAAGACTACGGAATTTCATGAGTGTGCGCTTATAGGGGTATGTGCGGTAATTAGATAGAATACGGTATTCAACGTCGTAATAACGTCAGTGCAACGACATCACGTGTATACATCACATTAAAGTCTATGTAACTTTAGGACATTTATACATCACATTAAAGTCAATGCAATGTCATGACTATATGTCACATTAACATCAATGCAACGGCATCGACGTTCATGCGGTTGTAAAAACGCCACGTGCCCAGTGGGGTGATTTTACGGCCTTATCAACAGAATTCAGTTGTAACGGACCGATTATAGAGGGAGGCAGATGATAACAAAATGATACAAAATCGCAACATGTTTGACAAACCGTCGACATAAAAGCCACCATGTCACAAAAACGTACCATTGGACATACGTGTACGCATACGCGCAGTCTGATCCGAATCTGCACTGGGCGTATTTTGAATAGCCAAGGAAGCAAAGTTTCTTGATGTTGACAACGAACTCTGATCCGACTCCACGGATGCGCAGATTTGAGTCTTCATTACGAAAACACGCCTATTCAAATATATAGAAAATTTCACCTCCAAAAACTGAAAATTTTCAGATACAAAAACTCTGATATTTTTCATATTTCTGCTCAAAACATAGATTGTGGGTACTCGTTAGAACCGCCTCGCCGAGGCGGTTCTAACAAGTACTCACAATCTTGTTTTAGCAGAAATAACAAAAATAATGTACACCCCTGCAAACCCTAGTTTTACTATATAAAAGTGGGGTTTAAGGGGGTCAAAATTGTATAGGCATGTTTTCGTGATGTTGGCGCACATGTCAGAAGACAAGTTTTCTGACAGCTTTGCTACAATCTGCAAAAGAAAAAGGAACCACGTGTAGACCCACGATGAGCCCGACCACAGACGACGAGAAAGGTCAGGCACGAGCCATCAATAAATGGTTTAGGATTGGGCCATAGAAACTGCGGCCTGACAAACCGTTGTCAGTTACAGAGGGCAGCAGACTTGTTAAATTGGAATTGGTTAATTACTAAGCATGCAGCCCGCCACATGACATCTACACTACATCCTTACCTATTACAGAAATTAATAATATTTCAATTGTTTAGAAAAATCAGGATTACCAACAACTTTCCAAAATTTGTAAAGTAAATCACCATAAAACTCCGATAGTCCCGGATATAGATTTTTTTTTCAACCAAACATTACTTTAAAGCCAACATTATGGTTAGAAATAAATTAAATGTGTTGATGCTAACAATTTAACAGATGCTTTGCGACGTTTATGGTGCCGATAGCCTTGTTTCAAAGTTTTAAGTAGACTTAATCATTATGAAAATATGCCTATTCAAATATATTGAACATTTTACAACCAAAAAAGGAAAATTTTCAGATTAAAAATCTGATATTTTTTCGTATTTCTGCTCAAAACATAGATTGTGGGTACTCGTTAGAACCGCCTCGCCGAGGCGGTTCTAAAGTGTACCCACAATCTTTGTTTTTTAACAAAATAAGAAAAATAATGTACATCCTTGTTAACCCCAGTTTTACTATATAAAAATGGGGTTTAGGGGGTCAAAATTATATAGGCGTGTTTTCGTGATAATTGTGAGGGTTATGTTCCGGGATTGTGACCTTTCCTGGGTATGTCCATATTACTTCTGTATTTACGGTGATGTGAAAATATGAGCCCCAACGTGCGAAAATGTGCCTTCTGACATGTGCCAAATGAAAACCCGAATCAGCCTGCAATCCGCAAAGTTTGACCAGTCTTCGTTGTCCGCATGACGAAATTCTACATGGCGAAATTTTACAACCTTTCGCTGTCCAAAATGCACATAAAGACTTTGATCAAACTGTACAAATGCGCAGGCTGATCTGAATCTTCGCCGGGTACGTCTTCTTACATTGAGGCTCGTGCATTGTGTAAATTATTCTCTTTTCACTAACTTTTTCTTGGTATACAATCAAAATCCCCATGAGCAAAAAGCAAAGGTAAAAAAGTAGTTTTGTTTTATATGTTTCAGCAGACTGCAAGCATTAGATATTAGATTATCTATCATTATCATTATCTTTTGTGAGCAGAGTACCCGATTGCTTTTCTAGTCTGTTTACAAAGCGGTTACTTTAAAATCAAAGATTTTACTCCCAAAAATAGCGAATTCTTTCTTTTAAGCATGTACCCTTTTGCAGAAATGGTGGGGGTGGGGCTGGGGGGGTTGCATTAAAACAGTTCCCTGAACTCAAAGTGCATCAATTATACTCTCAACCCTTTCAAATCCACATACCAGAAAAAAAGTTTTGCAAATAGTGTAGATCCAGATGAGACGATCTATCTCATCAGGATCTACACAGTTTGACGTTTTCTATTTTGTCACTTCTCTGTTTGCCATTTTCGATGTTTGTCTTCGCAACATCCCTTATTGAGATAATGGACACATTCAATTTCACAGGTGGACAAGTCCACTTAACAAACTCAGGAGTGAAGGGTTAAAATTGATCTGGTATTTTACAGAGACCATGTTTCTCCCATGTACTGGAAATCACAACTGCAATGAAGAGGATTCAGAGTGTCGCGATACCAAGTGTGGTTGTAAGCTTGGATACAGCTATCTACCTACCAGTTTTGCTTGTGTTACAGGTAACTTACAATGTAGAAGCCTACTGGTAGAAAATCAAACTTCTAAAATGCAATTTTTCGTAAAGAAATAAGAAAATAATTTATATGAATACCCTCTCATATCTACAGCTAAATACAGTCTAACCTCAATAGCTCCAACACTGATGGCACGTTTACCATGGCCGACTTGAACTCGTTTTTGAGTCCTTGTGAAAGTCTTCCGATAGCTCCAGGATACAAATATTTAAGGAAGTTTTCTAATTTTATTATGAAATTGTGTGTCCTGTATATTGATTATGATCGCCTGATTGAGGTGATTAAAATAAGTACACTCAACATACCGTTATCCCATTGTAGACTGAATAGACTCTCCCTAACTATCACACTATTTATTGGAGGAGTCCAATTTCAATTTAGGGTACGTCCGGCTATGAAATTTAGCTATTCCCAGAGAAAAATGGATAAACTACTTGCAAACAGTGAAGACCCTGATCAGACGCCACGTTCTGCTGCGTCTGATCTGGGTTTGCACTGTTTACCAATTACCCTTTTAGGGTCCCCCAACTACAATGGGTTAATAAATACCCACAATATCTTTTCATGGAGAAATTAGAAAATACAGTAAAATTCTGCCATTAAGACCACTTTTGGGACTATCTAAAAGTGGTCTTATTGATGGGATGGTCCTAACATTGAATATAGAATACAGTAAATGTCCTAAAATTTCAAAAGAATTTTAGGCCAAGCTTTTGCTTTTATGCATTACGAAAACACGCCTATTCAAATATGTAGAAATTTTCACCTCCAAAAACTGAAAATTTTCAAATAAAAAATCTCTGATATTTTTCATATTTCTGCTCAAAACATAAATGGTGGGTACTCGTTAGAACCACCTCGGCGAGGCAGTTCTAACTAGTACCCACAATCTATGTTTTTGAGCAGAAATAAGAAAAAGTATACCCCTGTAAACCCAGTTTTACTATATAAAAGTGGGGTTTGAGGGGGTCAAAATCATATATGCATGTTTTCGTGATGCATTTGCTTCTTGAAATACTTAGTGGAATGGCAAACAGTCTGATCTGGGTCTACACTGTTTGCATGTACCATTTTGTCAGAAACCTTGGAAAACATATGGGACTGACAAAAGCGGGTCTTAATAGTGGAATGGTCATACGATCGTAATTTTGAATGGAGTGGTCGTAATAGTGGAATTTTATTTTTTGAGTTGGAAAATAAAAACACAAAAAAACACAAAAAAAAACACCTCATCTGGCGCTATGGTTTAGGTCCTGGTAGACCAGAGCCTTGACAGATCACATCATCTGACCTAATGTTTGCTTAATTTGTCATTACGAAAACACGTCTATTCAAATATACTGAAAATTTTATCACAAAAAAAAAAAAGATGAAAATTTTCAGATAAAAAAAATCTGATATTTTTCATATTTCTGCTTAAAACATAGATAGTGGGTATTCATTAGAACCGCCTCGACCAGGCGGTTCTAACGAGTACCCACAATCTATGTTTTCAAGCAGAAATAAGAAATATAACGTATACCCCTGTAAACAAAAGTTTTAAAATATAAAAGTGGGGTTTACAGGTTGATTTGTTTATTTCAGACTGTACAACATACGGATCAACTTTTCAAAAGTTTGAAGGGAAGCAGCTATTTGGCAGTGAGATAGACGCACTGAAAAACTACATAGAGGAGGACTGCAAGATGGCGTGTGTAAATGCAGCGGCCATGTACAATATAGAATGTTTATCATTCAACTACCAGTCTGAAACCTTAGCGTGTACACTAAATGCTGGTTCTGCTGGAACTTTACCTGCAAGTGTAGAGGATATGGGCAGCCCACATTTTAAATATTTTCATCGAGACTGTGCATCAATTAACAGCTCCAGTGGCATATTGTCCATGTGAACTCCATATTTCTAGTCCAAAAAAAAAAAAAAACAAGAGTGGTTACAGTCCAGTCAGGGGTTAAGTTAACCATTTTACCGGTCCACGGTCGTTCCAGTCCCGGTCCTCGGTCGTTCCGGTCCCGGTCCACGGTCGTTCCGGTTAATATAGCGGTATCGGTCGGTCCGTTCCAATCGCTCCATAATCATGACCGCCGTTCCGTTCCATTCCATTCATTCGTGTTCGCGTTATTGTGATAATAATTTACAATAAAAAAATCATTCAAATTATTTACTTACAATTAATCTGAATTGCGTGTGAAACAAAACATTCCTAAAATCTGTCTAGCTATCATTTTGAACGATTTACTTATTGAATTATGAATTTCTTTTTTCGTTTAAACTTTAATTCCTAGTTTTTTACGCGACCGCTTAAAACAGGCGACTTTGTGTCGCTTTCGCTATTATCATTATTTTGTTTTATGCAACGGTTTTAAAAGTTTTTTTTTTTTTTTCATACAAACTCTTAATAGTCTCAACTACTGAATTCCAAGCCTGTTTTACCTATTAATCGCTTATGTTTGTCACGTTAACGACATCGCAAAAAAAATTCCATCAGGACGGTTCACCAGTGACCGATAATTCGGAACAAAAGACTGAAAATAATTTCATATTTTGTTGTAAAAAATACACATCGAACCTATCATCATGCACACACCTCACCCGTATGGGAAAAAAATCAAGTATCGAAATGCATAGAATTTACTGAGTTAAACTTACGAGAAAATACTTTAATTTTCTGTACTAAATCATTGATCAGATATTTACTGGTGATACGTCTAATGATATCCATTCACCAAAGTAAACATGTCTAATGACATTCATTGATCTTGATGTAAGAATATATATAGACTCTTGATGTAAGAATATATATACACTAAAGGCAGTTCTAACGAGTACCCACAATCTGTTTTGAGCAGAAATATGAAAAAAATATTAGAATGTACACCAGTAAAATATTCTGATTCTGTCAGTAGCTGACAACTGCCCTTCTTGAATCAGCGGAAGAGGGAGATTTGTTTGTGTTGAGGTTTTACGGCCCAGTCAACCCAATGGGGTCATATCAAGCGCGGTCAGTTTACCTTACCACACGTTTACTGGGCAGGCTTAGTCCTCTAAGCGGTTAACCAGTATTGTGCACATTTTTTCACCAGACACTGACAACTGCCCTTCTTGAATCAGCAGAAGGGAGAGAATGACCGTAGAAAATATTTCATGAACAGTCTCCACAAAAGAATGTTGCTGACCTCGGCGGGGGTAGAACCCGCGACCTCCTGGTCTCCAGTCGGACGGCGCATCCAACTGTGCCACCGAGGCCGGCTATCGGAAGAGGGAGGACGACCACAGAAATGATTTCATGGCGTGCCATTGCCAGTCCCCATGCTCTTTGCTAATGTTGCCGGCCTTGGTGGCTCAGTTGGATCGCCATCCGACTGAAGACCAGAAGGTCGTGGGTTCAATCCCCGCTGAGGTCGGCAACATTCTTTCGTGGAGATAGATCATGAAATATTTTCTACGGTCATTCTCTCCCTTCAGTTGATTCAAGAAGGGTAGTTGTCAGTTTCTGGTGAAAGGATGTGCACAATACTGGTTAACCGCTTAGAGAACTAAGCATGCCCAGTAAATGTGTGGTAAAGTAAACTGACCGCGCTCGACATGACCCCATTCGGTTGACTGGGCCGTAAAACCTCAAAACAAACTTAGTTTGCTAATGTTGCTAATAGCATGACGGAGAGACAGACTTGCTCTTCTACATCCTGACCATGAGGGGAGGTCATATAGCAAGCTTGGTTCGATTCTGCCCAATGATTTAGATGATAGCCTGTTGGACGGACACCAGACGGACAGAAAAAAATGTTGCTTGCGCACACCCTTACCATGAGGGTAAGTAATGTAGCAATATTGGTTGAATTCTGCCCTGTGGTTTAGGAGATAGTGTGAAGAATAGATGAATGGATGACCAACACATCAAAAAATAATGTTGCTCTAGCACATCTTTACAATGAGGGAAAGTGATGTAGCAAGTTTGGTTGAGTTCGGACCAGTGGTTTAGGAGCCCTGGAGGAGATAACATGACAGACAGATGAAAGGATGCAAAGCCATGGCGGCTATCTTGCATTTCCAAATGAAACTATTTTAGCTATTTTTCATCTACAAGTCACCCTGATGACTCCTACAAAGTTTAAAGTCAATTGGCCTTTAGGTTCAGGAGAAGAAGCAAAAAATTGATTTTCAAGATGGCCACTATGGCGGCCATCTTTGATTTCTAATAGGATAAGTTTTAGTTATTTTTGATGTACGAGTCACCCTTATGCTTCCCACCAAATTTCGAAAAAATTGGTCTTTCGGTCCAGAAGCCAAATCTAGAGATTGCAATTATTCGAACCCCACTGAAGCAAGGAAATTTTCAGCAACACATACTTGATGTGCCCTTGTTTAAGCATAAAGTGGAGAGAATGGCATTTAGAGATCAGGATAGGGTTTCCATATGTGCATGGATCCCAAGGTCCACAATAGAAAGAAATACAAGCAAGTACATGTAAAGTCGAAGCACCTGCCTGATATGACTGAAACAATATTGAAAGGGTCATAAAACCTGAAATCCACCACCCATGCAATAAAAATAAAACAATAAATTATACAAATTTAAGTCCTGTTTTTGTGTTACTTATTGTGTAACAGCCAAAGATTTTCTGACCAACAAATGTCATAGTTCAAGTAATCACAGGATCAGGATTTTTTTCTAAGCAGAGGTAGATGGGTGGTGGTTAAACCTTAAGTCTAATTTAGTGACCTATCTCTAGGGTACTCACAAAATATTTCTGAGTATGACTTCACTGAATTGGATACATCACACCTTTTTGACTTATAAAATGGAAATAAACTCATAGCACTTATTACTTGTGTCCTTCCAAACAGAGGACAAGGTAATGGTATAAACTATCACTCAGCATAGACTCAGATCAATATACACATCTGTGCAATCTGATTTGTGTCTACACTGGTTGTTAAAATACTGTTCCTGCATCTTAAACATTGTTAGCAAACAACATAAACCCCAATCAGTCTGTGGATGCACAAGCTGATCTAGCTCTACTACAGTCATATCATAAGGTTATTTTCTATTTGGAAGTGCTCTTTGCTACTTCACTGAATGAAATAATATATACTAATCTTGGCATCAAAGGTCATCAAACTGATTATTGTTTGTTTTGTTTGTGTTGAGGTTTTAGGGCCCAGTCAACCCAGTGGGGTCATGTTGAGCGGGGTCAGTTTACCTAACCACACGTTTACTGGGCAGGCTTAGTCCTCTAAGCGGTTAACCAGTATTGTGCACATTCTTTCCCCAGAAACTGACAACTGCCCTTCTTGAATCAGCGGAAGGGAGAGAATGACCGTAGAAAATATTTCATGATCAATCTCCACAAAAGAATGTTGCCTACCTCGGCGGGGGTTGAACCCATGACCTCCTGGTCCGCAGTCGGATGGCGCATCCAATTGAGCCACCAAGGCCAGCATCAAACTAATTAAAAGTACAACACAATAACACTGAAACAAAATCTAAAACCAGAGAAATATTTATTCTTGGTAATTTTCTTTCAAAATGATGACTGATAGCAAGTATTTGCTAACTTCAAATTCCTCTCTAATTTCAATTCTTGATATCCATTCTCATTTTTCAGAATATTGTTGTTCAATAGTCACTTTCTGTCAAAAGTTAATAGATAACTCCAGATAAGAGGGGTATCCCCATATTATTTTTCTTATTTCTCCATGAAAACCTATGTTGTGGGTACTCATCAGAAGTGCCTTGGCGACAACCTTCTGATGAGTACCCACAACATATGTTTTGTGGAGAAATAAGAAAAATATCAGTTCTTTTTACAGAAAAAAAATTGCCTTATCTGGGGCTGAGTTCCTGTTTGTATGCTGTAAGAATTTAATTTAAAATCTGAAACATGCTATCAGGAAAAACAAACATCCATAAACCTGGATCCTTTCAGTAGCATTCCAATATTCTTTGCATCTTTTTTAAAGTCAAGAATATTCTTTTTTGGAGTTGGTTTCAAGAGGATGAATGTCTTCTGCTGTCTTTGAACTCTTTGTTTTCAAAATCAAATCAAATCCAAGGTAAGGCCTACATCATGTCCTGCCACTATTTTAATGCCTGAAATAACAGGAAAAAATGCACAAATTATTACAGTTCTTCATTACCCCTGTACTATGAACTTATTTTCCTATCACATCTACATTGCATGAGGGACCATATACAGTGCATTAATGCTATCAGAATCAGATTAAAGTCTATTAAGCAAAATACATATTGAATTGTAAGAAATACAAAGGGGCATAGTTCTAAGAAACCTGATCCCACAGTTCTTAATTTTTTGTCACGTATGTCTTGAATGCATTACAAAAACATGCCTATTCAAATATATTGAAAATTTCACCTCCAAAAACTGAAAATTTTCAGATAAAAAACTCTATTTTTCATATTTCTGCTGAAAACATAGATTGTGGGTACTTGTTAGAACCACCTCAGCGAGGTGGCTCTAACGAGTACCGACAATCTATGTTTTGAGCAGAAATAAAAAAATAATGTATACCCCTGTAAACCCCAGTTTTACTATATAAAAGTGGGGTTTAAGGGGGTCAAAATTATATAGGCTTGTTTTCGTGATGGAGGGATCATGTGTGGTATAAATTTTATGAAACTCACACAAATGGTACAGAAATTGTTAAGCAAAATACATATTTAACTGTAGTTACAAAGGGGCATAACTCTAATAAACCTGATTCACAAATCCAATTTTCCTATAACGCCTGCAAAGCCTGATGTCCAAGTGTGACAAATTATATCCAAATGAAAATTATATCCATATGAGACTTTTGATTGATTGTGTTGGGGTTTAACGACACGTCAACCCTTGAGGGTCATTTTGTGTCGTCTCCCAGAGAAAGGGAGAAAAGAGATAGAAGAGACAGTAGAGGAGATGAAAAAGAGGGACATATGAGACTGAAGATACGGAAGTTATGAAGCAAAGTCTTACTTGTAGACAAAAGGATGGAAACGAGGACAGCAAAAACTATATCCCTTTAAATAAACAAATACATGCATAAATAAAGTGTACAAGTTTGTCATATATTATACCGCATTTATTCAAAACTAAACTAAGCGGCAATAAGCCCCAGGGCATTGCAATTCTTATTGCCAAAATGACAGTATTAAATCCAAATTTGGGGCAAAAATAAGATATTTGGATGGCTTAAACTCAGTTTTGCATTTGTATAATAATGCATTTCTCCTACAAACGTAGGAGAGGTGTGACTAGATATAATGGGGCTTATTTTAGAATAAATATAGTATGTACATGTATTCAGTCTCATACACATTTTAAACTTTAACACCCTGTACTAGTATAGATAAAATCATCATGAAACTTAATTAGTGATATTTTTCACAGAAAATAAAACTTTACCTTTCACTAAGATTGAAATTTCTGCTTGATTTGGAGTTTTGCAGCCCAGCAAAAACTGTCAACGTCATGTGCAGCCAGTCAATTAACCTACTTAAAATTTTCTGGGCAGACTTAGTCCTCTAGGCCGAAATCAGTACTTTGAGCACCAGTACTTTGTGTGCAGACTTTCGCCAGAAACTGACAACCCCCATGGTTCTTGAAGCAGGAGAAGGGGGAGAAAGACCATAAAAGTCATTTCATGTCCAATCCATCCCCACAAAAGTTATGGGACCTAGCTAGGATTTGAACATTTAATTCCTGGATCTGCAGGCAGTTGTGCTATTGACTGTCCTGTGGAGCTTGGTCCACACATAGAAGGAAGTGTGACAGAACCTTGGCCCTAGAATGGTCAGTATAAAACTACTTGGAGTGGGAGGGTGAGTTTGGGTAAATCAATTTTACTGGTACCAAATCTTCACTCCATGTTCAAATGATGTAAAAAATACAAAATAATTATTCAGCTTGCAAAGAGGCTCCCTTATTAGGAGAAATTTGGCAATTCATTATTTTTTAATGCTTGTGTTTATATTTTTTTCTTATGAGTTGACATTGCACAAATCTATTCTAAGGGACTGATTAATCTGTATTCCCTTACCTTTTCTATTTTTTATAGAATGGAAATGCCAACGATTAGAAAAGAATATTTTACATCAGCATGGGTTTTAGAGAAAGCAGATATTATGGTGCTCTGGAAAAGAGGGGAATAAAATCATGGAAAAAAGTCTTACTGCTTCAGTGGTTTTGTTATTTAAAAAAAAAAAAATAACCAAACAAAATGGCCACTGGTCATAAAACACAAACTAGAAAATCATCAAGATGATTATAATTCACATCACTTCACTTTTTATGGAGAAAATGTAATTTAACCACTTTCCTATTTTAAGACTGTGGGCATTATATACTTTTAAAATATTCAGAAAAGCAGGTCTGTGCAGTGATGACCTTCATCAAACTGCTCCTACAAGATCTGGGTCTACACTCTTTGCCATATTCTATCAGAAATATTTACAGGCTGGATAAAATATCTGTAAATCATGGTGAATAGACCAAATATATTTAGTAATTATGGTATAAATGTACATAAAAAAAAAATAATAATAATAATAAAATAAACAAAACAACAATCCCTGAAGTTCTACATACCTATTTTTTTTTTTTTTTTTTTTTTTTTTTTTTGAACATGTGACCTTAAAGTTAAAACACACCTATTCTTAATTGGCCATATCAGTATTTTAATTATTTTTCATTGAAATCTGAAACAAGTAAATAAACTTGTTACTGTTGGAATAAAGCACCTTATTTGGAGCTCTGATCTTTTATATCTTAATCTGCATATTTAGGGCCTCCACACCAGACCTGTTGTGCTCCAGAGAAGATACATTTTATTTTAGTTTATTTTGATTTTTTTTTTCTCAAAAAAAAAAACAAAACAAAAAAAACCAATTGATTTTATTTTCTTAGAATTTTTAATGGGGTCCACATTAGACTTGCCTCAGTGGCATAAGTCTAGTCATTCATTTGGACTTATCTGGAAAAAGTCAACTTATCTGGGGCTACAAATCACCTAGCTTCTGTCCATTTTTAACTCTAATCCCTTTGTCTATTTGGGTACCATAAAACTTACAATATCCTACCATTTTATAACCATATAACTTCCTGTAAATACACAGATACACAGCCTATTGTTTTTAACAAAACTACACACAACAGTGAAATTGTTTTCTACACAAAATTTATATTTTCGTTTATTTCATTTGTTCAACATTCAAATGTAAGAATACATGGCATTTCATTGAAAAGACATTTTGTCTAAATAACATTTCCTCTGACGGAAATTCTAAATGGCATTTCACTGAACATATTTGTCTCAAATTTATCTTGAGTGTCCAGGTGGGTAAATGTCCGGGTAGGTACTAAATGTCCAGGTGTAAAACTGTAAATATCCTCCAAGCCACAACCAACCCCCCCTTAGGACATGAGGTGTGGGTCTGGGGGGAAAATTAAAATGGCATGAAGAGTAGAAATTTAAAATTATAGTCACTTCAAGTTTATTAGAATTAACTAACAAACTGCTATTTAATTATGTGGAAGGTGTTGGTAATGATGAAGATTTGGTTATATACGGAGATAATGGAAGTGTGATAATGAAAGGAATAGAACCAAGGACCTCATGGTCCATAGTCAGAAGCACTAAACACTCGGCCAACTTGAGGACACTTTATATCTTAAATAATTTGTCCTTGAATAAATACAATAAAAAATATTTCACAATGTTACATGTATCATCTGCAACTGTGTTTGCCAGTGACACACTTGAAGATAAACAAATTCATAATGAATCATGTCAACCTTTGCTGATTTTTTTTTTCTTTGCAAAATGCCTGGTAGGGGTAAAAATTCTGATATTTTTTGTACATTCCTGCTCAAAACATAGATTGTGTGTACTCATTAGAACCACCTCACTGAGGTGGTTCTAACAAATACCCACAGTCTATGTTTTTGAGCAAAAATAAGAAAAATAATGTATACCCTTGTAAACCCCAGTTTTATTATATAAAAGTGGGGTTTAAAGGGGTCAAAATTATATAGGCATGTTTTCGTGATGTTTTAATGATGGTTATGAACTTTAAAATTGGATATGTAAGCCATGGCTATCTAGATAAAATGAGGTATCATGATAATATTTTTCTTATTTCTACATGAAAACAAATATTGTGCATATATACTCATTAGAAGCACCTTGATAAGGTGCCTGTAATGAGTACTTCAAGTGCTCAACATACCATATTTGGCCTAGTTATACACACTGTGCGCTTTGGTTTTTCAAAACTGCTAGAAAGACTTGTGGAAAGTATGTACCTACTTATATTAAGGAAACACTTTAAATAAAACAATGAAATGATAATACCTCATCATTATCATGTCAAGGGGAGATAACTGTCAAAAACTGAAGAAATGCACCCATTAGCAATCCCAAACCAGATCAAAATATCAATGTAAATACAAAGTGGGCAAAAATCCTTTGAGATTTACTCAAGCTATTGTCCTGAAATGAATATGTAGCTGTGCCACGGGCAGAATACTCTGTCAAAAATTGGCGAAATTTGCCCATAAGCAATCCCGAATCAGATCTCCATAATAGATATGCATGTACCACTTTGGTGAAAATCCGTTGACATTTACTAGTTATCGATTTTGACTTGCTGTGGGCAGAAAACAGTCGAAAATTTATGAAATTTGCCCATTAGCAATCCCAAACCAGATCTCTACAATATCAATACAAACACTAAGTTTGGTGAAAATCCATTAATAAATTACTCAAGCTATCATCTGGCAAAGAAAAGTCAGGTGTGTCTCAGATAGATAGCTCAATCTGTCAGAAATGAGCAATCCCAAACCAAATCTCCACATTAAGATTGATTGACTGTGTTGGGGTTTAACGACACGTCAACCGTTGTGGGTCATTTATGTCGTCTCCCAGAGAAAGGGAGAAAGAAGACAGAAAAGATAGTAAAGGAGATGAAAGAAAGGGACAGGGAAGAAAGAGGAACAGGAACGAAAGGGAAGAAGCAGAAGAAACGAAAATTTTCCCCCTCTTCCTTACCTGCTACAAGGACAGCAGGCCTTGCCCAACTGTAAGCCAATATCAGTTGCCCCAGTGACAAAAGGCACACAACACCTTAGCACCACCCAACCACCCCTTCCACATTATGAATGAACACACCAAGTATGGTGAAAATCCATTGATATTCACTTTGGTTATCACCTGGAAACAATAAATAAGGACGGAGGGATGGACCTATGATAGTTGGATTGACAGAGGGACACTCATACAACTAATGTGAAACCATAATACCCCACCACTATCATGTGGCAGTGTATAAAAAGAAAAAGATCTGCTAAGGGCTCATCAAATGATGCTTGTATGATGTTTTTGTGTTGTTTTTTTTGCTGATTTTTTTTTTATAAAAGCACATGTTGTGGGTACTCATTTGAACTGCATCAACAAATCATAGAAAGCAGACATAAAAAACTGGTAATTATCTTGAAACTATAGAATGGTAAGTTTGGTAAAGGGGCATTAGAGGAACATTTCTGTGAAATTATTTTGAAATCAGGCCATTAGCCTGGGAGATGTCCTTTAAAAGTTTTTTTTTCCATTTTAGCTCTGGCGGCCATTTTGTTCAGCTGAGCGAAACCATTTTAGCAATACTGGTATAATTCCTGTAAAATTATTTCAAAATCCATTAATTGTTTAGGAGGAGAAGTCTCTTAAGTAGATTGTTGATAGAAGCATGACAGTCTACTCTCTTTTCTTTTTTTTAGCTCTGGTGGGCATTTTGTTCTGCCAAACGGAACCATTTTAGAAATTTTGGTAAAGGGTCATAAGAGGGACATTTTTGTGAAACTATTTTGAAATCCGGTCATAGGCCTGAGAGATGTCGTTTAAAAGTTTTTCTATTTTTAGCTCTGACCGCCATTTTGTTTCAGATTGGAATCAGTTTAGCAATTTTGGTAAAGGGGCATTAGAGGAACATTTCTGTGAAATTATATTGAAATCGGGCCACTGGCATGGGATTTGTCGTTTAAAGGTTTTTCTATTTTTAGCTCTGGTGGCCACTTTGTTTTAGGAGCGGAACCATTTTAGAAATTTTGGTAGAGGGTCACTCAAGGAACATTCATGTAAAATTATTTAAAATCCATTTACCGGTTTAGGAGAAGATGTCTCTTAAGTAAACTGTTAACAGAGGCATGACAGTCTACGCCCTTTTTCTATTTTTAGCTCTGGCTGCCATTTTGTTCAGCAGAGCCAAACCATTTTAGCAATTTTGGTAAAGGGGCATTAGAGGAACATTTCAGTAAAATTATTTTGAAATCAGGACCTTGGCCTAATAGAAGAAGTCGTTTAAAAGGGTTTTTCTATTTTTAGCTCTGGTGGCCATTTTGTTTAGTGGAGCAGAACCATTTTAGCAATTTTAGCTAAAGGGGCATGAGAGGAACAGTTCTGTGAAATTATTTTGAACTGGCCACTGGCCTGGGAGGAGATCTTTTAAATATTTCTTCTATTTTTAGCTCTGGTGGCCATTTTGTTTAGCAGAGCAGAACCATTTTAGCAATTTTGGTAAAGGGGCATGAGAGGAAGATTTCTATGACATTATTTTGAAATCAGGCTATTGGCCTGGGAGGAGATGATGTTAAAAGGTTCTCTATTTTTAGCTCTGGCAGCCATCTTGTTTAGCGGAGCGGAACCATCTAGGCAATTTTTGTAGAGGGTCATCTAAGGAACATTCCTGTGAAATTATTTCAAAATCCATTCAGTGGTCTAGGAGGAGATGTCGTTTTAAGATTTTCTATTTTTAGCTCTGGCCGCCATTTTGTTTAGCGAAGCAGAACCATTTAGGCAATTTTGGTAGAGGGTCACCCAAGGAACATTCCTTGCTGTAAAATTATTTCAAAATCCATTCACCTGTTTAGGAGGCGATGTCTTTAAGTAAATTGTTGACAGACGGACGACGGACAAAGACTGATCACAAAAGCTCACCTTGAGCCTTTGGCTCAGGTGAGCTAAACAATATACCTATTATAAAATAAAATTTGCACACTATTACCTCTAAACAATATGCTGACAAAAGTTTACGAAATTACGAAAAGGGACATAACTCTGCCAATATTTGGTGTACTGTATCCTCAAAATAATATGCGCTGCTCCACATCATCCTGTAACTACTTAAGAAGTTTCAGCTTGATCGGATGTAAACTATAGGAGTTAGCCAGAAACGAAAAATTTTCAAAGGAGTATAACTGTGCTTATATTTGGTGTACTGTAACATTGAAACAATATACGCTGTTCCACATCATGGTAATTACAAATGAAGTTTCAGCTTGATCAGATGTAAACTGTAGGAGGAGTTAGCCGGAAACAAAAAATTTACAGAAATTTTCAAAGGGGCATAGCTCTGCTAATATTTGGTGGACTGTAACCTACAAACAATATGCCGTGCTCCACATAATGATCTAACTATAAATTACGTTTCAGCTTGATCGGATGTAAAGTGTAAGAGAAGTTGACCTGAAACAAAAAGTTAACAGAAATTTTCAAAGGGGCATTACTCTGCTAATAGTTAGTGGACTAACCCCGAAATAATATGCGTTGCTCCTCATCATGGTCTAACTATATACCAAGTTTCAGCTTGATCGGATGTAAACTGTAAGAGGAGTTAGCCAGAAACGAAAAAGGTTATGGACAGACGGACAGACGTACCCCGTAACATAACAGTCCCGTTTTTCAAACAGGCATATAAAAATTGATGAAACTTGCCAATTAGCAATCCCAAAGCAGATCTCCACAACCTTCAACCTCCTGATCACCAGTCGGACACACATCCAACTAAGCTACCAACGCCAGCTCATACATTCATGAAATAAATATCAACCTCAAGAGGGATTTGAACCTGGAATCTCATGTTCCAAAGTCAGGAGTGCCCAACTGACAATCTCCCTTCTTGAATCAGCAGACCGGGGAGAATGATGGTAGAAATTATTTCAAGATCAATCTCTTGAAGAGGTAGGCTGCCAAGCTAGGATTCAAACTTGCAACCACTAGATCTGCCGTCTAAAGCACTACTGACTGCACTGCTGAGCCGGTTCCAATCAGCTGATGATATACATGCAGTCTCTAGGTCAATTACTTCTAGCACAAGAGGCCAGCAGCATTACTAATCTGCTTCCAGGCCAGAGTATGTGCAAGTACATGTACTGTTTCAAAGTCTTCCTGACAATGGTTAGACAAATGATTAAAATGTATAGTAGAGCCAGGTATTACTAGGTAACATTCCGAGACCTTTAATATTGCATGCCAGTATCCACTCCCTGCCTCTTAGAAGATCTCAGTCTCAAATATTATCATTTCATCAATACATGCATTTCTTTTTACCCAACAGAGTTAAATTGCAAATGCACCTGCCAAAGGCAAATATCCAGTTTTGTGGATATTTTGATGTTCCATGGAAAAATCTAAAAACATGCAAATCCATGAATATCTGACTATTGTTTGTGCCATGTGAAGCAGTTTTTTATCTAAATTGTTTCAAACATCCTTGAGCTACACAATATATAACAAGAAAGCACAAATTCCATATTATCTGGTTATATTTTATGTCAAGGAAAAGAACACTAAAACAGTCCATAAGTGCAAAATGTTGAGGCCACCCCAGGGATTTTGAGGAACAGGGGAACAAGGCCATGTATTACAGGGGAACGGGGGAAGATGAATCAAAAGCAAGTGGCCCCCGGATCACGACTTGCTCACCTGAGTGACATAGCTACTCCAGGTATGCACCTGTTATGCAACATTTTTCCAATCCTATCATTGCAACTAATGAAAGGATGATCATTTAAGCAGTTCTTAGTTTTGAAGAAGAACACATGGCCATGGCAGTCAATGAAGCGTGACCATTTGGACAAACTCTCAATCATATTTCACTAGTAGAAACAATGTGAAATGATGGAAATTGGCTAAGTGGTTTCTGAAGAGTTGTTTAACAGTACCATGATTTTATACACAAGTAAACAGCACAGGGACAGGGAAATATAATAAATGTCAAAATGATTGCCTTTGGAAACAAAGATAACACTACAGATTAGAAAATGTGAGTCTTGGTTTTATTGAGAATCTTCATAAAGCAGTAAAGAAGTTTGCAACACTGCTTTAATTGTGGTTTTGGAAGAGCTGTCATTAAATAAGATCATTTTGTAAAATTTTATTTTGCCATGGCAACCCAACAAATTGGTCACTTGTCATAAAAACAAACAAACTGGGTAGACAATGATCATAACTGCAAAATATGGTTCACTTGACTTCACTGGTTATGGAGAAAATGAATTAACCATTTCTTCATTATAAGTCTATGGGAGTTTTCTGTTGCCATGACAACAAAACCAAGAGGCAGACTGGCAGACTTTTTATCTATTTTCAATTGCCCTTACCCATTTAACATTTGCACCAAACTAGAGTCCTACTACTTCAGTGGTTTTGGAGGACTGGTCAATGAAAAAATCTTTTTTTTTTTTTTAATATTGCCATGGAAACCAAACAAAATTCTCACTGGTCATGAAAGGCACAAGCTGGGTAGACCATCATCAAATGTCATAACTGCCAAGTATGGTTCACATCACTTCACTGGTTATGAAGAAAATGCAATTTCACCATTTTCCCATTATATTAGTCTACAGGAGCTTTCTGTTGCCATGGATCACCATAATTTTAGCCATTTTGAATTGTCCTTACCCCAAAGCAGTTCATTTGTACAAAATTAGAATCATACTGCTTGAATGGTTTTGAAGGAGATGTCATTTAAAAAATTCCTTTTTTTTTTTAAATCTAATATTGCCATGGCAACCAAACAAAATAGCCATTAGTCATAAAAAATATATATTGGGTAAACACTCATCCAATGATCATAACTGCCAAACATGGTTCACATCACTTCACGGTTTTGGAGAAAATGCAATTAATTTAACCATTTTCCCATTATAAGTCTATGGGTGCTTTCTGTTGACATGGCAATCAAACCAAAAGGCAGATCACCAAATAATTTGGCTATTTTCAAAGGACCCTAACCAAGCAACATTCTTATCAAGTAAGGTACAAATCACTTCAATGGCTTTTGAGGAGTTGTCATTTGAAAATGTTAACGGACGGACAACCGAACAGATGTTTCAACAATTTGGGTTTAGGGGCTATGTCCCATTATGAATTTCTATAGGGTTTTAAGGGCTATGAGCTCCCTAACCTAAAGGTTTATAATGTATCTTAATGGAAAAAAGCAAATGTGGTTACAAAATTGAACCCCCCTAACCCAAAATGTTTGCTCAGACAGACGGACTGATAACGGACGTGGGCTAGGAACATGAGAACAAAGGTGATTCGGGAACAAGTAACACAGAAAATCAAGATTTTGATTTTTGGGAAGAAGGAAAAATGATAATTTTCTTCAAGGGAACAGCTACCACCACTGCGAGGGTCTTGATGTTATGGCCAACCAGACTATCTTCCATTATGTCTAAATCACCTAGGACGCAGACAGTGTACATTGTAAACTCCAGGCTGAAGGATGAAGGCCTACAAGTAACATTTTGAATTACACTACGGTTCTTTTACCTGCACAGGGTGTTACTTCTCCTGGACAGTGGACCTTCAGTTAATGTCCCGCTTCAAAGGATGGCGCACAGGTTTCATGTCATGCCTGCAAATGACATAAAAGAAAGCGTGTTCAGACATCAAAAATTCCCTTAGCCTAGGATCAATCCTGGCACAGTTAGCTCTAGAGGCCAGTGCACTCATCATTGAACTACCACACTATATTGTAGTCAGTATATGAAATTTTTAATTTTTTTATTATTAAGAATTTTTGCCAGACCAAATTTTTAACAGACATGTCTGCAGGCCCTACATTACATATACAGCTGGCCACTGCAAATTAAATTCATGCTACAGAATAACAGGTTCTGTACTTGTCCGATAACTGGTGCATGACGAGTAAGTGTGTAAGAAGGTGATTCTTTTCCGATTTTGTACAAACCGAATAATGCCTTATCGTTATTAGAGATGTCACTGTAATTTTACGGACAGTAATGTTGTCAAACATAAAAGAAAAGCGTATACACTTTAAAAAGAGAAGACCGTAATAAGTAAACTTACATTTCGGGTGGTTCTTCGTCTTTGTTCCAGCCAGCTTGATTGTGACGTTCTGAATATTCTTCCGAAAATGGAACTGCACCTCTTCTTAGGGTACCGCACCGGGCCGGATATATTTAGGATTGTCTGTACAACAAGCTCATTTGCTTTTGTTGCAGGCTCTCTCTCTCTCTCTCTCTCTCTCTCTCTCTCTCTCTCTCTCTCCTTAGCCAGCCAACATTTGTTTTGTTTGAGTTATGGTTATACCACCAAGAAAACCCTTTGGGAAGTTCTCCCAGGGGTGTTCCTGGTCCCCTGAAATAAATTCAGTATTTTACCTTGTTCCCCAAAATTAAAATCTTGGCTTTCTATATTCCTTGTTCCCCCAGCACAATGGCTCAGTTGTCAGAGCATCTGCTTGACAGGGAGGTTCTGGGTTCGATCCCCGACAAAGGATACAAAGACCTGTCAGCTACACTGTACCCCTGTGTCAATCAGTAACGCGGGGTATAATGGTCTGGCACCTATTTGTATACCGGAATATCTGTCATCGACAAAGTATACAAAGACCAGTGTCAGCTGCACTGTCGGTTACCCGGAATATCAGCCAGGAACCCAGGGTATAGTGGCCTGTTACTTGAAGTGTACACCCGAATATCAATCAGCAACAAAGTATATGAAGTCCTGCCACTACATTGTACCCTGATGTATCAGTCAGTAACTTGGGGTATACACTTAGAGTGTATAGATATACTGGAATATCAGTCAGCAACAATTAAAGTATACAAAGATCTGTCACCTACACTGGTCCCCGGTGTATCAGTCAGTAACCTGGGATATAACAGCCTGTCACCCAGAATGTTTCGTAGAATACTTTGTCGCTGACTGATATTCACTGGTTTACACTTTAGGTGACAGGCCGCTATACACTGGCTTACTGACTGATATACCAGGGAGAAGTGCAGCTTACAGGTCTTCATATATACTTTGTTGCTGACTAATATTCCGGTATACATTCCATGTGACAGGCCACTATACCCCAGGTTACAGACTTATATACAGGGTAACAGTGTAGCCGACAGGTATTCGTATACTTTGTCGCTGACCGGTATTCGGGTATGTACTTCAGGTGACAAGCGGCTATACCTGGGTACAGTGTAGCTCACAGACCTTATTATACTTTGTCGCTGACCGGTGAGAGGCTGCTATACCCTAAGTTACAGACTGATACTTTGGGGTACAGTGTAGCTGATGGGTCTTTGTATACTTTGTCTCCGACTGATATTCCGGTATACACTTTAGGTGACAGGCCGCTATACCCTGGGTTACTGACTGATACACTGATACACAGTGTAGCTTGCAGGTCTTGGTTTACTCTGTCGCTGACCAATATTCCTGTATACTCTCCATGAGACAGACCACTATACCCTGGGTTACTGACTGAGACACTGGGTAACAATGCAGCTGACAGGTCTTTGTATACTTTGTTGCTTATTCAGGTATACTTATAACTGTCAGCTATCAAAAAAAAAAACCCATTAATCTCGACCTTGTCACATTGAGTAGAACATAACATATTTTCTATGCTGCGCATCGTGTTTGCAAATCAGTCAATCAATCAAACAGCGATATGAAGTTCTCTAATACCATGTTAGATTGTGTTTATTTTTAAATTTCAATTGCTGTCAAGGGTTGACAATGCCAGTCACTGGCTTATAGTGTAATTCTTTGCTTATTATATGAACGTCTGTTTATAAAGGGTATTTAAAGTTTACTGAAACTTATATCAGGGATTTATATATTTATTCTATTAATTCATAACCTAAATATTCAGAGAGAGAGAGAGAGAGAGAGAGGGGGGAAGGGAGTGGGGGGGGGGGGAACCATTTTTCATAGCTGACAAACCAAGTAAAATCTCCTTTGGTAGCATATAAAAGACAGCATTGACTGCTTTAAGATTATTTAGATTGTCATTTTAAGAAAGCACTGTTTTAGAATATGTATTGGAGCGGGAAGAGTGGTCACTTTGTATTGTTTTAAAGGTCAAATTGCGTTTCGTCTGATAACAACTCAATTTTAGTAAACACCGTTCCATTTTTTCACTGGAATGGACCGGAACGACCGGGAACGCTAAGAAAGCGAGAAATGGAACTGACGGTCGCTCCGTTCCAGTCGTTCCGGTACCGGTCCGGTCCCGGTTGCGTTCCGGTCGTTCTCCGTTCATCGGTCGTTCAGGTGGTAAAGTTGACCTCTGACTGGACTGTACCTTAATCCCTTGTTCTAATTCCCAGCAAACACACAACGTCCTAACAACGTCGATGCAACGTCACGACGTTGCATCTACGTTGTAACGACGTTGTTGCGACTTTGTGTGTTTGCTCGGTTACTACTACAGCAGACTTCACTTTATAATATTTTTTGTTTATTTTACAGATGAAATAAGGCTTGACATGTCATGTGAATTGCTTACTAGGCTGATAAATTGCATAAAATGTCAAGTCTAAATTTCTCTGGAAAATAACAATAAGAATTTAAGAATGTCATCTGCTACAAATTTGCTTAGACATAATAAGGCTTTATGCATAGCTGCATACATTTAAATTTGACCAAAAGTTCACTGTGTCATCTTCCTCATAGGTGAAAACTTAATGGAACTGATACACTTTTAGGGGTGGTAATTCTTTTAGAATGGCTTTACCTCCCTTCTGAAAAGGGGTCTACTCTAAAAGTAAAGAATTAGCTCCCTTTTCCCTTCTGAAAAAGGGTCTATTCTAAAAGGAAAGAATTTGCTCCCAAGGAGAGGAAATTCTTTCCTTTTAAAGTACACCCCTTTTCAGAAGGGACTTTATATGCAGAAAGGCACAAAAGTTTGACTCCCTTTAATGACAGAAAATCTGAACCCCTTTCAGGGGAATGGATCTTCTAGTCACATCATTAGGAGTCACAGAGACATATACAAATACAAAGTTGAATTCGGCATGTATCCTTAATCTGATCTGGGCATGGTCCAAGTGTGTGCTTGGTAGACGATTCACATGAAAAGTCAATACTTTCTTGGAAAAATAAAAAAAGACATCAAAATGTTGTCAGCTGTATGTGTGTTTGGCGCTGTATGGGTTAAATACCTTTATGCAGCAAATAAAGTGAATGAATACACATTGAAAGTCTGGTGCCATTCTTCAGTGACAAGAAAACTTTTGGGCAGGAAGGTGCTTTCCCGAATATTTAAATCCTTTCAGAAATGGGATTTCTCCAGAGTTGAGTTGAGTTGAGGTTTTACCACCCAGTCAACCAATTAGGGCCATGTCAAGCGGGTCAGTTTACCTAACCACACTTTACCTGGACAGGCTTGTCCTCTAAGCCGTTAACCAGTATTGTGCACATTCTTTCAACATAAACTGACAATTGCCCTTCTTGAAACAGCAAAAGGAGAGAATGACTGTAGAAATTATTTCATGATCAATCTCCACAAAAGAGTGTTGCCGGACCCGGCGGGGAAAGAACCCACGACCCTGATCTCCAGACCCTGATCACCAGTCGGACACGCATCTGACTGAAGGAAACAATTTTCTGCCAAAGAGAAAACCCTGGGTTTTTAAATAAAACAAAATAATGCCATCTGCTACAAATTTTGCTTGGCGTTTTAAGATTTAAGAGTAGCTCCATGTGGGTAGGTAAATATTTCTATGTCAAAAGTTGTTTCCTTTGTTAGTGCATTCATTCCATTCAATGCTTAGCACTCTGGGTAAAATTTTCAGCAGATGACATACTGAAATATTTTTCTCCTGTTTTCCAGAAAACAAGATTTGACATTTCATGCAAATTGTGTCTTTTGGAGACAATTTGCATAAAATGTCAAATCTTGTTTTCTTGGAAAAATCAAGAAAAATATCATCAGTTTGTTGTCTGCTGAACTGGGCTAGAGTGGTAAAGGCTAAGATCATTTTATACCAATCAGCCAGGTGCTACAGGTTAATTTCAGTCTGGTTGTAGAAAGCACGACTGCCTGCTTGGGTTATTATGTTTCATGTATTTTGCTTACATTTCACATAAAATGTATAGCAATGTGGAAAGTCAACAGTTCCATGCAAATCTACTGGACTAGCATCACAGTAAAAATGTTACAACAGTTACTCCAGATAGTTAGTTGTAATTATTTCAGACTGTCAGATATGCTTATGGTAAATGTGCTAAAATTTTGTACACCAAAGTTTCTGATAAAATGACATACCGTTATTCAAACAATGGTGGCCAAGATCAGGCTGCTTCTGAAGGAGCAGTCTGATAAGGGTCAGCGTGGTTTGCCATTCCACTATGTATTTTAGCAAACAACTGTGTAAACAAGAGGGCCATGATGGCCCTATATCGCTCACCTGAGTATCATAGCACTCAAGGAGAATATGACTTAATCAGAGGAACATTTCTGCGAAATTATTTTGAAATTGGGCCATAGGCCTAGGAGATGGTGTTTAAAAGTTTTTGTATTATTAGCTCTGGTGGTGATTTTGTTCAGTAGAGCAGAACTATTTTAGCAATTTTGGTAAAGGGATATTTAAGGAACATTTCTGTGAAATTATTTTGAAATCTGGTCCTTGGCCTACGAGGAGATGTTGTTTAAAGATTTTCTTTTTTTGCTCTGGATGCAGTTTTGTTTAGCGGAATGGCACCATTTAGAAGGTCACTCAAGAAACATTCCTGTAAAATTATTTCAAAATCCATTAACCGGTTTAGGAGGAGATGTTTTTAAGTAAATTGTTGTCAGATGCACGAGTCTATGTCCTTTTTCTATTTTTAGCTCTGGTGGCCATTTTGTTAAGCCAAAGAAAACCATTTTAGCAATTTTTGTCAAGGGACATAAGAGGAACATTTCTGTGAAATTATTTTGAATTCCGGTCATAGGCCTAAGAGGGGACGTTGTTCAAAGGTTTTTTCTATTTTTAGCTCTGGTGGCCATTTTGTTCATGAACCATTTTAGTAATTTTGGTAAAGGGGCATTAGAGGAACATTTCTGTAAAATTATTTTGAAATCAGTCCAATAGCCTGGGAGGAGATATCCTTTAAAAGTTTTTTTTTTTCTATTTTTAGCTGTGATGGCCATTTTGTTCAGCCAAGCAGGACCATTTTAGCAATTTTGGTAGAGGGTCACTCAAGGAACATTCCTGTAAAATTATTTTAAAATCCATTAACCCGTTTAGGAGGAGATGTCTCTTAAGTAAATTGTTGATAGTGCATGACAGTCTATGCCCTTTTTCTTTTTTTTTAGCTCTGAAGGCCATTTTGTTCAGCCAAACAGAACCATTTTAGCAATTTTTGTAAAGGGTCATAAGAGGAACATTTCTGTGAAATTATTTTGAAATCCAGTCATTGGCCTACGAGGAGATGTTTAAAGTTTTTTCTACTTTTAGCTCTGACGGCCATTTTGTTTAGCAGAGTGGAGATATTTAGCAATTTTGGTAAAGGGGCATTAGAGGAACATTTCTGTGAAATTATTTTGAAATCAGTCCATTAGCCTGGGAGATGTCGTTAAAAGGTTTTTCTATTTTGAGCTCTGGTGGCCATTTTGTTCGGCTGAGCGGAACCATTTTAGCAATTTTAGTAGAGGGTCACTCTAGGAACATTCCTGTAAAATTATTTTAAAATCCATTGACCGGTTTAGGAGAAGATGTCTCTTAAGTAAATTGTTGACAGACGCATGACAGTCTACGCCCTTTTTCTATTTTTAGCTCTGGCAGCCATTTTGTTCAGCGGAGCCAAACCATTTTAGCAATTTGGGGAATGTGGCATTAGAGAAACCTTGCAGTGAAATTATTTTGAAATCGAGCCCTTGGCCTAGAAGAAGATGTTGTTTAAAATGGTTTTTCTATTTTTAGCTCTGGCGGCCATTTTGTTATGCACAGCAGAATCATTTTAGCAATTTTGGTAAAGGGGCATGAGCGAAACATTTCTGTGAAATTATTTTGAAATCGGGCCACTGACGTGGGAGGAGATGTCGTTTAAAGGTTTTTCTATTTTTAGCTCTGGTGGCCATTTTGTTTAGCGGAGCGGAACCATTTAGGCAATTTTGGTAAAGGAGCATGAGAGGAACATTTCTGTGAAATTATTTTGAAATTGGGCCATTGGCCTCGGAGATGTCATTTAAATGTTTTTCTATTTTTAGCTCTGGCGGCCATTTTGTTTAGCGGAGGGGAACCATTTTGGCAATTTTGGTAAAGGGGCTTGAGAGGAACATTTCTGTGAAATTATTTGGAAATTGGGCCATTGGCCTGGGAGATGTCGTTTAAATGATTTTCTATTTTTAGCTCTGGTGGCCATATTGTTTAGCGGAGCGGAACCATTTAGGCAATTTTGGTAGGTCACCCAAGGAAGATTCCTGTAAGATTATTTCAAAATCCATTCACCAGTTTAGGAGGAGATGTCTTTGAAGTAAATTGTTAACAGACGGACGAGGCATAACGGACGAAGACCGGTCACAAAAGCTCACCTTGAGCCTTTGGCTCAGGTGAGCTAAAAAACAAAATTTAGGATAAAAATGTATGGAATAAAGTGTTCAATATTTTAAGACATTTACCATATTATATGCCATACTTATCCTAAAATTTGACCATTCTATTTGACAATCTACAGATGTATCCAAAACCTGCTGGCTAACTGGCAAACAGTACAAACTCTGTCAAACTAAGAGCAGTTTAATCTGGGTTTACTCTGTCTGTCAAAATAACATCAATCCCCATTAAAATACATGTATGTTGTATTTCTGGATGAGGACAGAATAATGTTTTTAGAGAACCACAACCTGATATCAGCCATTTCCTAGACCAGATGCAAGACCACTCAACAATGAATAGTTAACCATCTTTATACTGACACTGGATCCAGTGATTGAATTCTTTATAATGATAACTTGAATGGCACAAGACTTGGCTCAAGAAGTAACAGATGATCGGCAATTGGATATTGAGGCAATTCTAACAAATATCCAAAGCATATGTTCTATGAGGAAATCAGAATAAACAAAAGATATCCATTCCCTATCCAATGACAGAATAAGATATCAACAGGGATTATGAACAGAAACTGTTATGATTCAAACAAGAAAAAATGAATTCAAACTTTTTTATAATAACAAGCAACAAAGAAATTTTGTATCAGTTTATTATTATTAGAGAAAATGAGAAAAGGGACAGAACTAGTAGATGAGAGGAAAGAGAAATAGCAGAGGATGAGAAAATGTGAATGACAGTACAGAAACAGAATACTAACATCGCACTTGCACCATCTGCTGCAAGCCCTTACCACCACTCTGCCACCCTTTTGATACCATACTAATTTCAAACTTCCTTAACTTTTTGCATTTTTTGAAAATTAACTTTATCAAAAACTTTCAGGAATACCATCATAGTGTCAATCAGTTTGGATCCAGATTAGGCCCGATGTTTTGTCGGGCCTGATCTGGGTCCCAAACTATGTGCAAATGTTATCAGCAGACAACAAAAGTCGCCACTAGCGTGGAAAGAGTTAACAGTCCATTGTGTTTGACATATACTGTATTTACCCTAAGTATTGGGACATCATAACTACTTACCATACCTGTCCTAAAACTTGAAAAGGACTATTTGATATTTTTAAAATATTGCTGGACAAGTGGCTTAGTGTAGACCCTGATCAGATGCAGTGTTCTGTGGCATCTGATCTGGGTCTAAAGTGTTTGCTCAGGCCTGTCTGTCCTAATATTTAGGGTTATTACCATACTTGTCCTAAAAGTGGTAAAGGTCTATTTGACTACCTGTTGATGTTTTTAAAGTATTGCTGGACAAGTGGCATACATTGTAGACCCTGATCAGACACTGTGTTCTATGGCATCTGATCTGGGTCTAAACTGTTTGCTCAGGCCTGTCTGTCCCAATATTTAGGGTTATTATGGTACATATCTAATATAATTCAGTGACTGTTTACTACCATAACATAGCATGGGATTCCCATGTTTAACACTGAAATTTCCAAAATAAATGTTAAGCTGCCATGAGGTACCATAGATCACCATGTTTAGCATTTAAATATCAGTATTCAACTTCTGAAGTAATGGTCAATAAACAGTCATCTGTTTATAGAACAAGTCAGTTTAACTGACTCACAAGGATGTTGGAAAAGAATGCACTGGCCTCGTTCTTGAATAGTGGCTACTTCTGTATCTCATCACATTATTATTTTCATCATTATCACCTAGGTAATAATCATTATTAGAAGCTTCTAGGTATCTCTGCTGCTTATTTTCTCCCAGGACAGTCCTTCTGTTCCCTATCCTTCCACAACTGTATGAGAAAATGACAATAACTATAACATGTTGCACGCCATGTTAAGCCAACGAATATACATGACATTAGATAGATCTAGATATGAGTGGGTATCCACGTATATTTTTTTTTTATTTCTGCCCAAAAAAACATATGTTGTGGGTATTCATTAGAATAACTTTGCTTAAGGCACTTCTAAGGAGTACCCACAACATATATTTTTGTGCAGAAATAAGAACAAGCGGCCCATGGGCCACAATTCACTCACCTGATAAAAACAGCTACTGCATACCTGCAATGTCATGCAACAATTCTTCTAGTATTGCCACAGCAACTAGGACAAAAATTTGACCATACAGTAAAAAGGTCAAAGTCATACTAGTCTCATCATTTGGACAAACTTGGTACACCATGAGTTCCCAATGCTGTATACCAAGATTCAACCTCAAAGTATTTACAACCTTAGTACTGGAGAAAAAGATTTTTAAGTCTTTTTACCATATATGGGCATGGCAGCCATTCCGTTCAATCATGCAGAACCATTTGAACAAACTGTCAACATTCCTTTAACAGAAGGCCACATGTGAAATCAGGTGAAAATTGATCATGCAGTATCAGAGAAGAAAACATTTAAAGATTTCACAATTTTATACATGTATATAGCCCAGGGCAAGGGTAGATACCCCACAAAATTTTGATGGTACTTAAATAGTTTTCCTAATTTAATCATACATTTTAAGTTTCAGCCAATAGTGTAATATATTTTGAGAAAATGATTTTTCAACTTTTTCCCCATACAAATGTACGGATGCGCCAATTTTACTTTGCTGTAAAAAGATCAAAAGTTATCCTTGGCTAATCATTTGAATAAACTTGGTAGACCTTGAGTCCTTTATGTTATACACCAAGGCTCAGCCATAAAGCTTTCTTGGTTCTGGAGAAGCAATTTTTAAGTGTTTTTTACCATATATGGGCATGGCAGCCATCTTGTTCAATGGTGCAGAACCATTTCCGCAGTATATGACGAAGTAAGAACTGACCCTGACCTACATAAATGATCTAACTTGGGAATGGGGGTGTATGCTATTGAAAGGTACTACCCTAATATAGGTGTAGGCCAAATATGAAAGCAGTACCTTAAATAATAAAAAAAATGCACACCTTTGAAAACTTAAAAACATTGTGCTAACGTGGACGCCGAGGCCAACGACTGGGTGACAGCATAAGCTTTCCAGGGACATAGTCCTGGCGAGCTAATAATATCAATGCACATATCAGATTTGGTGAAATCCACTGATTTTTACTCAAGTTATTGTCCTGAAAGTAAAAATACAGATGTTTTGCGGGCAGATAACTCTGTCAAAAATGAACAGAATTTGCCCATTAGCAATCCCAAAGCAGTGTCCACAGTATCAATGCACATGCCAAGTTTGGTGAAAATACATTAATATTTACTAAAGTTATCGCCCAGAAATGAAAATACGGACATGTTGCAGGCAGATAACTCTGTCAAAAATTCGCTAAATTTGCCCACCAGTAATCCTAAAGATCTCCACAATATCAATCGGCATACCTAGTTTGGTGAAAATCCATTGACATTTACTAAAGTTATCATCCGGAAATGAAAATATGGACCTGTGGCAGATAACTCTATCAAAAATGATGCAATTTGCCCATTAAAGGTTCCAAATTCCTCAACTAGAACTCTGAGAAACGGATGTGTCACCTGCTTAAAGCACCAACCATTTAATATGAAAAAAGAAAAAAACACTGTATTCGACCTAATAATCGCTCCTTTCCCTAAAGGCAACCCCTCACTACTTTGTCTATATTTTATTAATCAAGTAAATAAAGGGCTATAATTTGACCAAAATTTTTTGGATGATTACCAAAATGTAACTTGACCTGTATGCTATAATGATACACCATTCTGGAAACTTTGAATGAAATCAATGCATCCCTTCAAAAGTTATTGAAGGGAAACAATATTTTTACCTTGTATTTTACCACAACAACAAAAACTAAGTCTAAAAAGGGCCATAACTTGGCCAAAATTTTACAGAGGATTACCAATTTTAAATGTGCCCTGTATTTTACAATGACATATCCTTCTGCAAACTTTCAATAAAATCAATGCATCCCTGCAAAAGTTATTGAGCGGAAACCAATATCAACACACCAACAAAAACTAAGTCGAAAAAGGGCCATAACTCAGCCAAAATTTGACGAATGATTACCAATATCAAACTTGACCTGAATTTTACAATGATATAAAATTCTGCAAAGTTTCAATGAAATCAATGAATCCCTTCAAAAGTTATTGAGCGGAAACAATCAACAAAAACTAAGTCGAAAAAGGGCCATAACTCAGCCAAAATTTGGCGGAATATCACCAATATCAAATCTGACCTGTATTTTACAGTGATATAAAGTTCTGCAAATTTGAATGAAATCAATGCACCCCTTCAAAAGTTATCGAGCAGAAACAAAAAGTGTGACGACAACACCGAGGAAGGACAAGATGATCCCTATGTGTCTGCCATGCTACGCAGGCGACACAAAAATAGACATTTTATTATCCAAGAAAGGTTTAATAAATTGATATACGGTATTAATACAATCATAAAATGTGGCACCTGGCAGCCTGTAAAATTTCAATTAGTCTCTCTTTCTAGACCTGGATCAAAAATGAAATGATTTTTTATGTTCTCTGAATTAATGTTGCCAATATTAATTCAAAGATATGATAAAAAAAATCATTTCATTTTTATCCATTTCTAAAACACAATTACTAAAATTTTACAGGCTGTCAGATGCCACATTTTATGATCGTATTAATACCGTATATCATTTTATTAAACCTTTCTTGGATAAAAAATGTTTATTTATGAGGAATATGGAGCCTTTAACAATCCCAAACCAGATCTCAACAATATCAGTATGGAGTACTGGAGTGGATTGTGCAACTGGTGCAGGGGATGTATGACAGTGCGCGGAGCTGTGTCAATGTTGGTGAGGGGTACAGTGAGGAGTTTGAAGTGAAGGTTGGTGTTCACCAAGGTCAGTACTCAGGCCGCTGCTCTCCATCATTGTGCTTGAAGCCTTGTCATGCGAGTTCCGCTCTGGGGTCCCCTGGGAGGACCTCTATGCCGATGACCTCCTTATCATCGCTGAATTGCTTGAGGAATGTGTCAGGAGGCTCTTGAATTGGAAAGAAGCAATGGAGGAGAAAGGACAGAGTAAATGCAGGAAAGACGAAGATCATGATCTGTGGTATGATCTGTGGTATGGGCCTGGACCTCTTGCAGAGTTCAGACGAGTTTCCATGTGCTGTCTGTTGCACTGGAGTGGGCAGCAACAGCATCCTGCAAGGGCTGCAAGTACTGGGTGCACAAGAAATGCAGTGGGCTCAAGCGCTTGACGAAGGACCCTGATTACAGATGTACATGGTGCCAGGGAACTGCATGCCCCTTGGATGGCAGACCACAGAGGGAAGTCCAACTCGGACCTGACAAGCTGGAGGTGGTAGCTCTTTTTGCTATCTAGGAGAAATGCTCTCAGCAGCTGGTGGCTGTGAACTTTCAACCACAACACATATGAAAACCGCCTAGAAGAAATTCAAGGAGCTGCTACCAGTTCTCTCTTTCCGCCACCTCTCTTTCAAGACGTGGCCGCATGTACAGCTCTTGCATGCGGATCCCAATGCTCCATGCCAGTGAGACTTGGCCATTAACAAAGCCAAACCTCCAATGTCTGCAGGGGAATGACAGGGCATTGATCAGACAGATCTGCAATGTCAAGCTGAAAGACATTGTCACCACCAGATCTAGTGAGCTACTTGCACAGCTCTGCATTGAGGATCTGGACCTCATTCTGAAGGAGAGAAGGCTCCCCTGGTATCGACATGTGGAATGCTCCAATGGTGCAGTCAAGACAGCCTTTGACCTACAGGCTGCTGGAAAGCGTGGGCCTGGGAGGCCAAAGATGACATGGAAACAGCTGACAGGGAGATTGCAGAGAGTGGAATGATAGACATACCTGGAGATCTGGTGTGGGGTCTGCCATACGTGCAGCAAGCCAGCTACCTGGAAGGGATGCCACTGATGTGGATGTTGCCCCAGTACCTGCATGTTAATCAAAAATCCGTTGATGATGATGATGATGATGATCAATGCACACATCGAGTTTGGTGAAAATCCATTGATATTTACTCAAGTTATTGTCTGGAAATTAAAATAAGGAGGGACGGATGGATGAACATATGTACAACAGACAGATGGACGGCCACACAGACAGCCAACATGATACCACAATACCCTGCAACTATCATGTAGCAGGATATAAAAAGGGTGCTTCCCAAGAATTTTATTACTTTTATCTAAATGTTTTCTTAATAACAATATGCCTGAATAACTAACAGAAACTTCAGCAGACAACACATTGGTGCTTTGTTCCTGTAGGAGACAGTTTAAATGAAATGTCTAACCCTAATTTCTGGGAAAATAAAGAAATGTATTTGCAATGGTCATCTGCTGTGATTTTTACATTTCACAATATTTTGAAGTAAGGTATACCTTTCGTTTCCATGTGAAGATGGAATATTTCTAGATAATGAAATATTTGTGCCAAAATGTCTTGTCTGTTGAGGACTAGATTTTCTAGATACCTTTTCGGTTGTGGATATGCCCTGTCTTTCAGAGTTCATCTGCAAAAGCAAGAGAGAAATAAGATATTAGTGGACTGTTGGATGATCCACAAAGCATATGCTTCACTTCAGGCTTAAGCAATAAAACAACTAGTACTTAATTCTATACTGTAAGCTATAATGTGAAAACTAGATGAGTTTCCCAATATGGTTCTTGCACTCCGACCTCATTTCCATTTATAAATACATGTACTTCAGGCTTCATGTGTATGCTTTCAATTGTTTTGGACATATGCTCTGGACATAACAAATCATTATATCAATCTCTAAAAACTAGGGATACAAATGTAATAAGATATAAGTCGAGATAATTATCTAATGATTCAAGACAATGTTACCATTTGTGCATCCTACATTTTCTCCCATTAGTCTCTATTGAAATTGCAAGTTTTATCTGATCACTACTTACTGATAATATAATATGAGGTCATATGGAGAATAACATGGGAGAAAATTCTATAATTACTCATGACTCTATTATGGTCCTACAAGACTAGGGAAGATAATTTTACAATTGTGATAGTATTTAGGTTTCTCAATAGTACTTCAGTTTTCTTCATCAAATGACATGATAATGTTCAAATAGAAAAATTTTCTAACCATCAGGGGAAATATTTCTCCAAAGAGTTACGATATCTATTTCTCTTAGATGTTATTAAAATAGTACCAGCTACCATATTTATCACAAATACTGTGACACTTTAACTCTATGCCATACTTGTCACAGAATTTGAGCAATAAAATTCTAGAAGGTTGCATTTTGAAACAAAGAACACCCAAAAGAATGAAAAGTGGAGACTTGCTTTTATTAAATCTGTTCAAATGCAGCAATGTAGTTTGCAAAGCTGCATACATCCCCTAGCACAACCTTAAGTGTTATTCAGTTTTCAAAATAACCAGAATGGGCTCAATGATCCCAAAGGAAACACAAAGTGTCAATTAGCAGTGCTTATTAGATACCCCACAAGGTAATGGCTGCCTTCTCGGCACTGAAAAGCAATGTATGTCATATCCCAGAGAAAGAGAAAAGAGAGATAGAAGAGATGAAAGAGAGGGACAGGGGAGGAAGGAAAATGAATGAAAGTGAAGAAACAGAAGAAATAAAAGCATTCCCCCTCTAATCTTACCTGCTGCAAGGATAGCAGGCCTTGACCAACTGTAAGCCAATATCAGATGGATGCCTTGATGATGTAAGATACACAACACCTTTGCCTCACCCAGCCACCCCTAGAAACCGATGGACAGCCATATGGATGGATATAAATGGCAAAGTGGCTGTCATTTTTTCGAAAAAAAAAGAAAAAAAAAAAGAAGAAGATAATTTTCTAGTAGCAAACTTCTTCATGCACATGCTAAATATGTCTGTAATAAATCTGCAAAGTATCACATCGCTTTAATAAATACTTTGAGACAAGTTGATTTCACCATGCATGCACTATATATACCAAAGCTACTTTTCAAGAATGACAAAGGGAAATAACTCAAACGGAATTAAACCTTAGGCCTTTATTTTTCTCTTACAGCAACATCTTATCAATATCAGCATTTATGCAAAACAAAAAGATCCCTTAAAATTATTTAGCAAAACAAAAAGCAGAAAACAAAAACACCTTTTTCAAGAATAACCAAGGGGAATAACTCTAAAGAAATCAATCCCTGGGCCCTTATTTTTCTGTAACTGCAACTTTTCATCAATATCAACATTTAAGCAAATTATGAAAGAAATCCTTTAAATATATAGCAAGACAAGAAGCAGAAACAAAAATGCTTTTTCAAGAAGAACAAAGCGAAAATAGAGCTTTCAGAGGATCTGACTATAGCCCTGCTGCAAGACTATCAGAGGACAAATACCCATAGTATTGAAATATTTTGAATTCATGCTTACCAGAAAAAATCACTGTAGGACATGGTTATATGGCAATGTAAAACCTATAAAGGGATTCAACTCCATGAGTATATGGGCCCTTGGTTCTGATTCTGGTATACACAATATGTCAACCCACTTTCCATATACATGTATGTACCAGGTTTCAACTTTGTTACCCTTACAGTTCTTGAGAAAAGTACGACAAAAAATTTTCATTAATGGCAAATTGAACAACCTATCAAGGGATATAACATCAAGAGTTATAGGCCCTTGGCCCTGATTCTGGTACACACAATACAACAGCCCACTTTCCATGTGTATACCAAGTTTCACTTTATAGCTTTCATAGTTCCTGAGAAATCTATAATGTAAATTTTTCATTAATGGTAAATTGTAAAACGTATTAAGGGATGTAACTCCAAGCGCTATGGGCCCTTGCCCTTGATTCTGGTATACACAATACATCAACCTACTGGGTATGTGTGTACCAAATTTGAACTTTGTAACTCTTACAGTCCTTGATATAAGCGCAACGAAAATTTATCTGATGAGGATGGACAAAATGACAGACAGAAGGAAGGAATGACAGAATGACAAGATCCAGTATAGCCCACATTTTCAAAGCAGGGCTATGATAATACTCAAGGAATTAACGCCTAAGTCCATATTTTTCTCTACCAGCAACATCTCATCTTTATCAACATTTATGCAAAATATGAAAAGATTCCTGAAATTATATAGCAATACAAGAATCAGAAACCTAAATGTTTTTTAAAAAAAAAAAAAAAACAATGGCTTCTCAAGCGGCGCATTATACACCCGTTTACTAAGACAGTGGGGCCAACATTTTTAAAGGAATTGTAACCGATGTACACTATGTGTATGGCTAAAAGACAAACAGGAATAGCAACTCTGTAATTAATGATTGCACCAACATTTAAACAATTAACATATTAAATACTGTTAGTATAAATAAATAAAAAAAAAAAAGCTTCCATGACAAGATGGCACAGATTTTGCGAAATGCAGAAGTTAAACAAGGGAAATAATTTATAAACTAAGTATAATAGAGTTACCATTCTTGGTCGTAATGTATTCCCTTGGCAATATACACACCACCATGAAGTTTCGTTAAAATATTTAAAATGGTTGAGGAATTAGAGAAGGAAAAGAAAATTTAGTTATAGAGCAAATAATTCAGGACATAAACCCGATTTGTGGTTCTTGCTCATTATATATTGCCCCATTATTATATACATTCCTACAAAATTTCATTAAAATATTTCAAAGGGTTATGGCGTTTTGGATTGAATGAGAATAGCCTGAACAATTAATTTGCATATGGGTAGTTATGGAATAATAATTAACAGCTCCGACCACTGGTAACTAGAAAATGGGAGCAATCATTCTTGTACGTGACACGTCGTCCTCACCTAATACATATTCCTATAAGATTGCATGAAGATATTCCCAATGGTTACTGAGTTATAGAGCGTACAAGAATGTTTGGAAAAAATAATTAAAGGGGCATAACTTGGAAACTAAGAAAGGGGGAACAATCATTCTTGTGCATGACATGTTGTCGTGACCTAATACATATTCTTATAAAGTTGCATGAAGATATCCCTAATGGTTATGTCACGTACAAGAATTCTGGAAAAAAATTAATCAAAGGGGCATAACTTAGAAACTAAGAAAGGGGGAACAATTATCTTGTGCACTACACATTGTCCTGACTTAATACATATTCCTATAAAATTGCATGAAGATATCCTGAACTATTACTGAATTATGGAGCCTACAAGAATGTTTGGAAAAATTAATCAAATGGGCATAACTTGGATAATAAGAAAGGGGGACACTCATTCTTGTGCTTTACTCATTGTCGTGACTTAATACATATTCCTATAAAGTTGCATGATGATATCCCTAACGGTTACCGAGTTATGATGCATACAAGAATGTTTGGAAAAAAAAATAATCAAAGGGGCATAACTTGGAAACTAAGAAAGAGGGAACAATCATTCCTGTGTGTGACATATCGTCCTGACCTAATACATATTCCTATAAAATTGCATGAAGATATCCTGAAAGGTTACTGAGTTATGGAGCATACAAGAATGTTGACAGATGATACGCGATATTTGGGCTCATTGGGGTCAATGAGCCCAAACGAAATAAAATATGCTGCATTTTGGGGAGACATTTTACAGCAGCCACATGGCACAAGCCCATTTTACTACCTGCTGATTAGTCTAAAACTGCTGGATGAGTGGCAAACAGTGTACACTCTGATCAGATGCCATGTTCAATGGTATCTGAGCTGGGTCTACACTGTTTGCTCAGGACTATCTGTCCTTTTATACATAGCATAATTATGGTATGCAATATTGCAGTTTACTTCAACCAATTTTATTCTGAATTCCATTTATTCCAGATAAATATTTTGACTGTTTGGAAATCAAAAGCTTTTTCTCTGTAACTCACAGTAGTATCTAACTGCCGTTTCTGCTGTCTTTGTGTAGGTTTCTTATTACTGTTTTTCAAACAGCTGTACAAGTTCGACACCTGGTTCAGAGGGTTGTAACTTTCCAGAATTTCAAGCTGCAATGCAAGATGTAACCGAGTCACATACGGTAAATGTCCAAAGACCAAAGTTAATCTTGGTCTTGCTGGTCTCAGATATGCCCTGTTTTTGCAAACAGTGTAGATCCTGAAGAAGCCAAATGATCTGGATCTGTACCATTTGTCATTCTGTATGTGAATTTGTATCAACAACCTGGATCAAGTAATCTGATTGGCTGAAAACTAGAAGTGGGCTAGAAGGGGACTATGGTAAATGTCCTAAAATTTCAAACACTTTATTCCATATTTTCTTAGCCTAAATTTTGCTTTTATGCAGTTTTTTTCATAAAATACTTAGTAGAATGGCAAACAGTGTAGACCCAGATCAGACTGCTCCTTCAGGAGCAGTCTGATCTGTGTCTTCACTGTTTGCATATGCCATTTTGTCGAACTGGTGTACGAAATTTTAGGACATTTACCATAATATCTTTTCTTTTAGAGTAGACCCCTTTTTAGCAGAAGGCAAAACAATTTTAACAGAGTTGCCTCCCCATAAAGTGTATCAATTTCCCTTCAGTGTGCAATTACTGTAAAAAGTATAAAGATTCCTCTCTGACATTTTTGTTCTTTATACAGACAAGTTAAAAAGGTCAAAACCAGCCAGCCACTGATATTTTAATTATTGTTTTATATCCCTTAAAGACTGAATATAAAGGTGTATGGTAATTGTATAAAAATAAAATAATTTGAAGTAAGCAATCCAAAAACATGAAAATGGTATCAAATTATGTTTATAAGTCTCAGAAATATAAAAAGCTTATATCTGAAATGTTATTATACTTGACATAAATCATTTTAGCTGCCTCATTAATATTCATGAAGTAATTCTATTATGCTGTAGATACACTGTGAAAATTTAAAGTTTTTTTTTAATCATATACATTTAGTTTGCTGTTTCAGTGTTACTGATATTTGCATTTTGGTATTATTCAGGGTTATGGAATTATCAAATTTTATTACTTGCCCAAGGACAATGGTCAAAATCCACTTGTCCAACCAAGATTTACATGCCCGAAAACATATGTTGTGGGTACTCATTAGAAGTGCCTTGGTGAGGGGGCTTCTAATGAGTACCCATAACATATAGTAGAATATTCTATTTCTTTGAGAAATAAGAAAATAATTTTCATAATCTGAATACTCTTCTTAGCTAAAGCTATGAAGTCCTTGTTCCAGGACAAGTACATTGAAATTTCTTAATATTTGTCCTCTGGGAAATGGGATAAGCTGGACACATACATGCCATACCTCACACTGTGAGACAAAATCTCACAGAATTTTGTCCCTTCTGGACCCCATTTCCCTTAAGATTTTCAAATCTCACAGAATTTTCATAGCATTAAGTAAGCTATTTTTTGAAGACCTAGAAATAGATCACACATTAGCATGGCTATCCCAAGCTTAATTCATTAAAATAATGGCTTTTAACTTACTTATGTAAGCTTGAAAGTGGTTTTCATAAAAATCTCACAGAATTTCATCAAATTCTCCCTAAAAATTGCAAAATCCCCCAGATTTCTGTCAACAGCTAATGGCATGTATGTGGACAAGTCAGGCATGATATTTCCACAGCCCTGTTTTACCCATATGTAATGTGATTACAACTGATTAGATCAAAATATTTTGTTCACACTGGGATCTAAAGGATTAAATTTAAAAAAAGCAAATTAAGTTATTCCAATTTCAGTTAACATATTTCTATGCAGGTCTTTTTGAACAAAACCATATGAATGTTATTTAAATGGTCTCATACAGTGAAAATTATCAGATAGAAATTGTAGGTGTGGTGGGGGTGGGAGCAGGGCATGAGGGTAAGGAAACAAATTTTAGTAACTTTTCAAATTTTCAAAATAATTATTCCATTTAAATTATTTAAATTTCAATGGATCCGTTACCAAGAAAGTAACAGAATGTCATTTAAACAGGTTTCTTTTTTGTTTGTATTTTTTAAATTACCATTAAAAATTAGCTCAATTCAGTATCACAAAATATTGTATTGTGGTTAAATATCTGTCAAAATGCAAGAAACTGCATGCATGAAAACAGGCATTTGTATAAAATAAACTGGATAATGTTTGAACTGACAGGATTTTTTATGTATATTTTTTATCTTAAAGCAGTACCTAAAACAATACAAATTAAAAAATCCCACTCCTCTAAAAAGATTTAGAACAGATAATAGAAATTAGCCATGCCATTCTAAAGGCTTGCTTAAAATGGACAAACACTTTGAATTTATTTTCAGTTGCTAATAGGTCAACACTAATGATTTTCTTCCTGAAAATAAGAACAAATAGTGCCTCACCGAGGCACTTCTAATGAGTACCCACAACATAAAGCTTTCATGGAGAAATAAGAAACAAATTATATGGATACCCTACCTTATATGGAGCTATGAATAAATACCTGGCTAAAATAAGACTGAATAGATTTTCTACAAGTCAATCATTAGTCAATGATCAGTCCATTTTACTAAACCAATGATCGACTATGAAATGCTGACCAATTTCCAACACTAATCTAGGGTACCATAATAACCCAAAGTATTTGGACATATTGGACTTTGCAAACAGTGTAGACCCAGATCACATGCTGCAGTACTTGGCATCTGACCAGGGTCTACACTGTTTGCCACTCATCCGGCAATATTTTAAACACATTAAGAGGTAGTATAATGGACTATTTCAAATTTTAGGATAAGTATGGTAAGAAGATATGGTGTCCCAATACTTAGGGCAAATATGGTAGAATTTGCAATTGCTTTTTTAGTGAATGGTGGACTCACCCCTTTAAAACATCTTTATTCTAACAGGTCTTTGATAAAAAACATTACCTGATCTAATGACTCGGATATTGTATTCAAACTCTCATCTGAGGGTTCTTCAGTATGGTTTCCAAACTGGCATGGCAACATCAATTCCTGAACAGCAATTGACTTAATGAGCAGGGTACCGTTATGGGCAGGTATTAGAACAAACCTTCCCTGAGGCTGAGCAATTCCATGGTTGTGGGTACCAGTCTGTTTCTGATTCTCATTAGGAGGATGGATGTAGCCTATCATAGCCTGGTCCTAAAGAAATAACACAAAGCTTACGTCTTTTTGGCAGTTATGTTGTGGCTAGAAAAGTGGTAATACAAATGAGATGCCTAAATATTGTGTTCCTTAAGACATAAACAATATAGTTTATGCCTAACTAAACTAAAAAGAAAAACATCAAAGCTATTTTACTGCTGAAAGAACAAACTGACTCAGATAACTAGATCAAAAGTGTTGAGCTCCATGGCACTAAAAATTTGACAATAGTGTTTGTTTAATTTCTCCAAGAAAACATGCTGTGGCTGTCATTATCTAACATAAATCGCATGAGGCTAGTATAATCTGTTTCTGATATCATTAGCATGCACCACTATCTGATGGCTTAAACATCTTTAGCTTTTTGATGACCTAAAAGAACTTTTATAACTGTATCTATTTAGAGAAGTTTCACAGCAATGGCTTAAAACCTGCTGACATGTATAAGGTATAGTTACTCAACAGCTAGATTTCCAGCGGCAAAATTTGGAGGGAAAGTCCAATATCATCTATAAGTCATGTGTTGTCTGAAGAAATGGGTTACATTGTCTTTCTTTTGAAGTTAAAAAATGAAATATTTTTGGTCAGTTAAAGGGCTTTCAAGAAAGAAGTAAGTTCACTTTAACTGATCACAGAATGTTTTATTTTCTAATGGCTATCATAAATCATAATGGCAAGATTTGAGTTTTTTGTGCCATATATCAAGCATATCCATCCATGTTTCTATTCACAGAGCATTGATTTCAATTCATATTTGTGGTATATCAACCATATTGCAGGATGCCCACCCTCAGTCATAAACAAATTCCCTGACTTTTAATTGACTTTTCCTTGACCAAATTCTGTTTTTCTCTAACAAAGTGCTGAAAATTTAACATACTTTTACATACCTTGCAGCAGATACGAGCGTAAATGATTAATTCTACTTTTAGTACCCTATAAGCACTCAAAATGGATAAAATATCTGCAAAAATTAGGAAATTCCCTTACTTTCCCTGACTTTCTTAGTATTTAAAATCTCCCTGATTATTTTGCAAATTCCCTGGATTTTCCCTGATCTTGAAGAAAATAAGATTTTCCTGACTTTTCCCTGACCAGTGGCCACCCTGATATTTTTGCAGGATATTTTATGCAGCTTTAATTTCATGTTCACACTGGCAAGTACTATTCACAGCTTTCATTTAATGTCCCCAGTATTTTCCCATCATTTTGGCAAGATATTCTCTTCAACATTCACTGCATATTCACAAGATGCTTGCAGACTCATTTTAAATGTTCATGGCAGACCTAATGTTTATGTGATTGTGAACATTCTACATACATGTACATGTACATCCTGCCAATAGAATCCTGCCTTACAAGGACTATTCATGTGTTCACAGCTGTTTATCAAAACTCTATATACCAGGGTATATTATTTGTTTATCAAAACTCTATATATCAGGGTATTTTCTTATGTCTTTAAAGGGGTGTCCGGATGTGATGGTGAGAAATGATGTGCAATCTCACTGCAGTATTATGCCCCAGGCACACTGATTGATACTACCACCAGTCAAATTATACTGACTATGGTGTGTCCAGTCCCAGCTCTTTTTCCTAATGCCAAGCACCAAGTGAAAAAGCAGGTATCCCATTTACAGCAGGCATTTCCTGGCTGGGAATCGCACACAACCTCCCATTCTGACAGCAAACAGTCACCTTGTTAAGACAGCACAGGAAGAAGTTCTTGAGGATTAGTACTTGGTGGGTGATTCCGAGAAATTTTTTCTCAATAAAAGCATGTGTTGTGGGTACTCACTAGAAGCACATTGCCAAGGTGCTTCAAATGAATGCTTTTATTCAGAAGTGAAGAAAATTATCCTAGAACTACCATCAAATACACTTGTTAACACATCCTGTGGTAGTTTGCCAAGGGCCTACAGTTTTCACTGGTAGTTTTTACAGTATCCAGTTTTCCTCCAAGCGAACAGCAATAGCCCTGATCAGATGACATGGATGTGTGGGCTGATCTGAATCTTCAACTTGTACTTGTTCAAGGACAACACTGGTCACTTACCTTATTTACCAAACTGTGGCAGAGAGCTCTAAAGAGTTGTTGGTTCTTTTCCAGGTCATCCCAATCTACCTTCCAACATGATGTTGCTGTGACAACCATAGGCTGACAATAGAAGATATCTAATGCAACCTTTCTACAACACTCATTCTTGAGAAGGAACAAACTTGGCTGTTGAAGGGAGGTTGCTTGTTGTAGCAGTTAAACATACAGAAAAACAACAGCAACAAAAAAAAAACAATTTAATAGGTAAAATTCGTAAAGCAGCTGTTATAGGCTCTTGTTCACAGATGATGATTAGAGAGAGTTCCAATATAATTAACATAAACGTTCAGACACTGCGTCTCCTTCCATGCCAAAAGCCTTGAACACGTCCATTTACTGGTAAACCTTAAAACATCAATCATAACTGCAGCAGAAAACATTTTGAAATATTTTTATAGTATTTTTTCAGAGATGTATCTAATAAGGGCTGGCTAAGTGGGGCAGACAGTGTGGACCCTAATCAAGCTGCTATTTTACTTGTGTTTCGATATGTTTTCAGAGCTGTCTGTCCAAATACGGTAGAATATTTTATTTGCCAACAGTAGGCATCGATAATGACAAAATAAAAGGCTGACAAAACTAAAAGCTTCAATTAGGACAAAATAAGAAGGCCAGAAAAACAAAACATAAATCTTCTTGCAACCCTTTTTGTGCAGGAACCACAACAACTAGCACAGTTACCACAGCTTCATGAAGTCCAGATGAACACAACACCAACCTTATAGTGGAAAGACATGTATGTCTCTCATGCTGTTAAGCTAAAGGCTATATGAAGTCTATTTATTCATCTAAAGTTATACAGTAAAACTCCGCTATCAAGACCACCTTTGGTACTGCCTAAAAGTGGTCTTATTAGCGGAGCAGTATTAATATTGTATGTAGAACATAGCTGCAGTTATGGTGCTTTTTTCAACCAAAAAGTACTGGGCCCAGTTGTTCAAAGCATCGTTAGTTTAACAAGCTTGCTAGTGGTCAAAATGATAACTGTTCTAGTAAGTACAATATCTAATTCACAGGTATTTTTGCTGAAAAAATGTGAGTAGCTTTTGCAAACGCAAAAGCTACTCACATTTTTTTAGCAAAAATATTAGCATATACGTCATATCTAATGAACAAAGTTTTAATGATACGTTATCTAACGACATCTTTAGCTTTGAACAAGTGGACCCTGATATTCTTATTTCTCCACAAAAAATATGTTGTGGTACTCATTAGAAGCTCACCTAGACATTTCTAATGGATATCCACAGGGTATGTTTTTGTGGGGAAATAAAATAAATGGATAGCTGGATACAATTTAGGCACACAAAAAAAAAAAAAAAAAAAAAAAATAGCTGTATTTCTGCTAACCCGACCAACCACGTTTCAAACACCCGACTGCTATTTTTATCAGTAAATAGCTATCTTCATAAAATTAAACAAATAGAAAAATAAAAAAAAAAGTTTCTCCTACCTACCGACCAAATTTTTTTTCAGCATATTAGCGGAAACACAGCTATTTTTTTTTTTTTTTACACCTTATATCTCAAGCCATTTTGTGGGCAAAAACAGCTGCTACCTTTGTCCTGTCTACCAGATATTTTTTCTAGTTCAGCTTGCTGATTTTTTGGAAACAAAATCACACTCTGTGGATTACCTTTCTAATTCAGCCAGGTACTGTTTATGGATATCATTCAAAATATTCTTACCATTCCAAATATAACAGAGTCACACAATGCTGATGTTGGTATAGTGTTTGTGATGTGTAATTTATATACTGGTAAAAACATTCCCATTGCTTGGCTAGTGCTAGGAAACACCATCTTCATCGTAGCTGAATCAGAATGCACCATCTGAAGAAAAGAGTGCAAGATAAACTGATGACCAGTGAGGTAAAACTACAAGATAAAGCACTTTTTTCAACACAAGAGTATTATTTTTCTTGTCTCCATGGTAACCTATGTTGAAAGTACTCATTAGAAATGCCTTGTCTTGGTGCTTCTAATGACTATGTTTTTGTGGAGAAATAAGAAAACCATTTATCCTATTATCTGGAAGTATGCAGCCCATGCATCCAAAAACATACTCAACTCTAGATAAGGGAACTACCCATTTATTATTTTTTTCTTATCTCTCCATGGAAACATAATATGTTTTGTGGAGAAATACATGTCAGTAAAACATCAAAATTCTATGTATGAAAAGAGCCCCTTATTAGAGCTATGCATTACATTTATCTAAGCCTCACAGCCAGCATTTGTTTTTTTCCTTTTAGAATAGACCCTTTTTAGAAAGGAAGCAAAAATAATTTTGACAGAATTGCTTCATCTAAAAGTGTATCCATTCCCCTTAACCTTTACCACGCTCTTGGCTAATTCAGCAGAAGACAATTCGGTGATATTGTTCTTATTTTTCTCAGAAAACAGGTTTTGATATTTCATGCAAATTGTCTCCAGACAATTTGCATGAAATATCAAAATCTGTTTTCTGGGAAAAATAAGAAAAATATTTTAAACTGTCGTCTGCTGAAAAATTTACCCAGAGTGCTAAGCATAAAATTGGCCACTACAATAGAAAATGTGTCTTTGAAGACATAGAGTTTTGATCAGTGCTTGCACTAACTGTCAAAATCAGGAAGTCCCAGGACTTCCTAGCTCAAATACCTGGAAGTCCTGGTGATCAAATTTTTTCACTCACTTTCAGAAATTCAACCTAAATATTCTTATACTCTCATTTATGGAGTAAAACTGCCATTCCTAAGCTAAATAACACATAAATTCATTCTAAATTTTTGTTATAAATGACTAAATATCTTTAAAAGCTGGGAGTCCCAGACTTCCTGACATTGATTTTTGGAAGTCCCAGGGCAATTTTTGGGAGTCTCTGACTCCCAGAATTCCCTTAATGCAAGCACCGCTTGATACTTTGGAAATAGCATCTAAAGATATGGTAAATGTTCTAAACTATCATAAACCAAAATTTCTTAAAAACAGCATATGCAAACAATGCAGACCCAGATCAGATGGCCCTTGAAGAAGCAGTCTGATGAGGGTCTACAGCTTGCAATTCCACTAAATATTTTAAGAAACAACTACACAAAAGGCTCTATTTTGGCCAAAAAACGTATTAAATTAAGTGTTTGAAATTTAACCCTTGTCATGCTGAACAAGAGCTCCGCCAAGCGGGGCATTATACGCCCGTGGCAAGTAATAAGATTTAGCACATAAACTGGCTCCTGTATAATTCAGTGCTCTGGATATAAACTGTAAGTGGAATTACAAAAAAAAAATTTAAAAAAATTTCATTGGGGCATATCTCTGCTGATATTTGGTGAACTGTAACCTAAGGGTCCAAGCTGGCTGAGAAATTAAGGAAGAAGTGATTTCTCCCTACTGGGAAAATAGGGAGAAGTTTGCTGCTTCTAGGGAGAAATGATTTCTGACGGAGGACACACCACAGAAGCATGGCTATATTATAAGCTCATATGAGCCTTTGGCTGATTTGTTTTTCCTATACTTCAATATTGGACCAAACAATAACAAAACAAAAATAAACAACCCAAAAAAAAATGCTGCAAGGAATTTTTTTGTAAACCGTTAACTTGTTTAATACTGATTTTATTTTTGTTCTTCAAGGGAGCCAAATCAGAAGAGTATTAAAAAAATAAATTCCAAAAAGAATTATGTATTTTTAAAGATTTAATAATGGCAACCTTTCCTAATAAAAGAAGATGTTCAAAAAAAAAAAATCAATATCTTGCCCATACGACCAAAACTTTAGTCATTTGCAAAAAATATACCTATTATAAAATAAAATTTGCACACTATTACCTCTAAACAATATGCTGTAAAAAGTTTACAAAAACTTTCAAAGGCGAATAAAACTGCAAATATTTGGTGCACTGTAACCTCCAAATAATATGTGCTGCTCAACATCATTGTGTAACTATTTATGAAGTTTCAGCTTGATCGGATGTAAACTGTAGGAGGATTTAGCCAGGAACAAAAAATTAATAGAAATTTTCAAAGGGGTTTCACTCTGCTAATATTTGGTGGACTGTAACCTTGAAACAATATGCGCTGCTCCACATCATGGTCTAACTACAAATCAAGTTTCAGCTTGATAGGATGTAAACTGATGTAAACTGTAGGAGGAGTTAGCCGGAAACGAAAACTTTACTAAAATTTTCAAAGGGGCATAACTCTGCTAATATTTGGGGACTGTAACCTCGAAATAATATGCGCTGCTCCACATCATGGTCTAACTGTACATGAAGTTTCAGCTTGATTGGATGTAAACTGTAGGAGGATTTAGCCAGAAACGAAAAATTAATAGAAATTTTCAAAGGGGTTTCACTCTGCTAATATTTGGTGGACTGTAACCTTGAAATAATATGCGCTGCTCCACATCATGGTCTGACTACAAATCAAGTTTCAGCTTGATCGGATGTAAACTGTAGGAGGAGTTAGCCGGAAACGAAAAGTCTACTGAAATTTTCAAAGGGGCATAACTCTGCTAATATTTGGTGGACTGTAACCTCGAAATAATATGCGCTGCTCCACATCATGGTCTAACTATATATGAAGTTTCAGCTTGATCAGATGTAAAATGTAGGAGGAGTTAACCGGAAATGAAAAGTTTACAGAAATTTTCTACGGGGCATAACTTTACAAACATTTGGTGGACTGTAACCCCGAAATAATACGCGCTGAGCCACATCATGGTCTAACTATACACCAAGTTTCAGCTTGATCGGATGTAAACTGTAGGAGGAGTTAGCCGGAAACGAAAAAGTTTACGGATGGACGGACGGACAGATGGCAGACGGACGGATGCCATACCCTTAACATTATATGTCCCGTTTTTCAAACGGGCGTATAATAAATTAAGACGCCACACCCACTTCTAATTTCCAGCCAATAAGATTACTAAATCCAGGTTTTTGATAGAAATTCACAAATTTAAAGACAAACAGTGCAGATCCAGATCAGTTGATCAACTGATCAACTGATCTGGATCTACACTGTTTGCTAAGACAGGGCATGTCGTGTACAGCAAGAGAAGGATTAAGGACACTTACTGTACTATTTATGACAGTTTGTTAACCTGATACTCACAAAGCAGCCATGATATGGTAACTGAGCAGGATAGAGAAGCCTTTCTTGTAAATCACACTTCAGTACCGTTCTTTCAGCGTCTCCTGTGTAATGAGACACATGTGAGAAAATTTTAATGTGCCAAATATCAAAGCCCGAAAATACTTTCTCTTGTACACAAGGTAAAGTATGATGAATGAATAACAATGGACAAACAAAGCAAAAGCAATTATCATTCTCCCTCAACTTTTTCAAAGTTTGGGGCGCAACGAAGAAACTTGTTTTTAAGTTTGATATCTGTGTACAATGTGTGGTAATTACACTGCCTCTTCATAAGACAGTTCATTATAAGATGGTTCCTATATAAGATAAGATGGTTTAAAGGTGGACCCCAAAAGTGTTGTATACAAACAAAAATGTATAGATTACATAAAAAATTATGGTCATTTTTCTATATAATCTAGATAATTTTGTTTGGATACAACACGACTGTTTAGCTAACACTGTTTTCATTTTGGATCCAAGCAATCATTGTATAACGAGTTGTGTAGTATGTGCTTTTTTACTAGATACTTGAAAGGGGAAGATTTATAAACAGGTGCACTTCTTTCTTTTGTTTAATTTGCTATAGGGCACAGGGAACCAATTGTGACAGGACTGCTAACTGGTGCAAAAAAGTGTAGGGAAGCCCGGGGTAGTTATTTTGTGTAAGGCGGCCTGTGATTGGTTAATAATAAAGATGAATTAAAACTAATCATTCTAATTTGAAGAAAAAAATGTTTGTGTGTAATTTTCTGATTGTTTCAAAGAAATAAATGTTTCTGTGTGTGTTTGCTGGAGCCAAAAGAAGAAGTGGTGAAATTGCCAAGTTTCAATTTTTGATACCTGCCAATTGAGCGGTTGCTACATTCAGCCTCCAAAAAGTCCCAGAAAGTGCTGGTGATGGTGGTATTTTTCCTTGTTTATTTTGCTGTGCTAAGCCTGGTCTTTGAATTAAAACAAAAGTTAGAAGCCCAGCCATACCCTGAAATGAACCCTTAACCACCAAAAAGGGCGGAATTACTATGGAGCTCTATGGGAAAAATAATTAGTTCACTGTAACCTACAGATATTTACGCAGGGACCTGTTAATGCTTAGCACTTTGGGTAAAATTTTTAGCAGATGACATATTGAAATATTTTTTTCTTATTTTTTCTAGAAAACAGGTTTTGACATTTCATGCAAATTGTCTCTATTTGAGACAATATGCACAAAATGTCAAATCCTGTTTTCTGGTGTGTGGGGGGGAGGGGGAGAGGGGGAAACCATCAAATTGTCATCTGCTGAATTAGCCCAGAGAGTAGTAAAGTATAAAGGTTAAAGTAGAAGAATGCTATATTGGAAGAGGAAAGCAGTTTAGTCTCCTAAAGTCTGCTATAAATGAAAAGTTTGTTAGTGCATTTCTTCACAAGGTTAGCCGAGTATTCAAAGGAGCCAGTGCAGATAAAAATATATCTTATGATAAATGCACCTAAAAGACCCAGATCCGCCTGTACATTCATGAAGTCTGATCAGTCTTCATGTCCATCAGAAGAAATAATAATAATAATAATAATAATCGACCTTATTTATAGAGGGTAACACATTTAGTAATCTAGTACTAATCTTCCATGTGGCCCTCGTTTTTCCTGGGTAGAAACCAGTACTAAGCAATGTGGATAAAGTCTCTTGCTCAAGAAAACAACACTTGCTTTTAGTGGGAATCGAACCCGGTACCTATCGATCTCGAGTCCCACGCTTTACCACTGCACCACAGCGCTCCATAAGATGCTTTGCTAGCCACAACATGCCCAGCAACAGCCTTGCTATTAGCTGGTGGCAGGAGGTTAAATTGCCTTCTACTTTCTGATCACAGCCTTCTATTTTGGGGTCTTTTTGGACTAGTCCTATTCAATTTGAAGGGGAATGTCAAAATTATTTTTGTCTCTCTTATCTATAGGGATCTTCTCTCACAGGAATGAATTTGCTCCTGAGAAGCAAATTCTTTCCTTTAAGAGTAGGCACCTTTTTTCAGAAGGGCTCAATTTACAACAATGCAAACAGGAAGTCACAAATGTCTCCATCGTACAAATGGCAGAAAATATGGCAGGCATAGTCTTTCCCCTTAATGCCTGTTGCCTTTTATTTTCAGATTCCAGCCACCTAAACATAATGAATAGGTTGCAGCAAAGACTGATCAGATTCTAGGGAAGCACAGACTGATCTGAATCTTTGCTGGGCAAACTTTATAAGGTACAGTTTCTCAGATTGTGACTCAAGATGCTGTTGTATGTTCACTATATATATTCATGTATACATAGGCTACCACAAGCAAAAAAGTGCCTTCAAACATGATCAAAATGTGCAGATCAGATCATCCTGCACAAAGTTGGTTCGTTAGGAGTTTAACAACCAAATTAACACTGTTAAAGTCATATTGAGTCAGTTAGTTTACTTAACCACACTTTTCCTGCACATTCTTAGTCCTTTAAGAATTAACAAGTACTTGTGCATATTCTTTTGCCAGAAACTAACCACTGCCCTTTTTGAATCAGCAAAAGGGAGAGAATGACCATAAAAAAATACTTCATGATCAATCTCCATGAAAGAATATTGCCAAAATTGGCAGAATTTGAGCCCATGACCTCCAGATCACCAGTTGGACGTGCATCTGACTGAGCCACCAAGGCGAGCATGCATAAAGAATCAAACAGGCCTTTGCTCACTATTCATACTTTCTGTAGAATCCGATGATTCTGTTAGTGGACAGTGAAGGCCCTGATCAGATGCATGGGTGCAAAGGCAGATCTGAGCCTTCGCTGTTCGCATATGCTAGAGGACATTTTTGCATGGCACAGCCCATATATTCAAATGGTATAAATGTTTGGAATCGCTCTTTACTTTGTAATATTTTGAAACATTCCCCTACTTTAGGTTACAAACAAGCATATATAACTTTTATTTGCATAGTCCACCATTTTGGTTCAGCCAAAAGACAGCATAAATTTAGTTTGCGATTACTCGCTATCGTCCGGTGAAAACTGTCACAAATGAACATAAAGTTTGCAATAATTTGCAGTGACTGTGAACATTTTGGCTAACTGAACACAGCCCAAATATGCCATGTTCAGCAACATCTTTTGTTGCAGGCTGTAGTTCACTATATGGGACATGAAATACAAAAACGTGTCTTTGGGCATATGCAGACAGTGAAGGCTCAGAGCAGCCTGCACATCTGTGCAGTCTGATTAGCCCCTTCACTATCTACTAACAGAATTACTGGATACTACAAAATGAATGGAGAGCAAAGGCCCAAAAGATACTTTGTGCATGAGTAGGATGATCTGAATCTGAACATTCTGTGCATGTTCGAAGGCACATTTTCGCTTCATGTGGCCCATATTATGAGCACCTCTGAAAAAAAGACAATTTATCAGAGCCCAAGAACATTCTTACCTTGCTGTGATGATGGCAGAATAATGTGTAAATGTTCACTGTCAGTTCCACTGTCTAACAGCCAGCCACTAAAGAAATTCTGGAGGCAAAGGAAATCTGCAAAATACGAAAAAAAAAAAAAAAAAAAAAAAAACAGGCTGGAAATGGTAAATTCTTCCTATATTTACCCATTTACCCTAAATATTCAGACACCCTAACCTATTACCATAATTGTATTTAACCCTTGCCATTCTGAATAAATTAAGATGACACACCCACTTCTAATTTTCAGCCAAACAGATTACTTGATCCAGTTGTTTATACAAATTCACATACTCAATGACAAACAGTGCGGATCCAGATCCAACTGTTCTGGATCTACACTGTTTGCAAAGGCATATCCCAGATCAGCAGCACTAGGGTTATATTTCAACAAGGTCATAAAATTTCAACAAGGACATTTTACTATCTGTTAATGTGTCTAAAAACTGCTGGATGAATGGCAAACAGTGCAGAACCTGATCAGGCTCTGTGTTTTCTGGCATCTACAATGTTTGCTCAGGCCTGTCTGTCAAAATATATAAGGTAAGGAAGTTCCAGAACTAAGCCTTATATTGCAATACTCATCGCTCTAGATAAGGTACATTTTTAACCAAAAAGTGTGGTAAATGTCCAAAAGTACACCTGAACAAACTTGGTACACCTTGAGTCCCCAATGCTATATACCAAGATTCAGCCTCAAAGCTTTCTGGGTTCTGGAGATGATTTTAAGTGGGTGTTTTTTACCATATATGGGCATGGTGGCTATCTTGTACAATGGTGCAAAACCATTTGAACAAATTGACAATACCCTTTCAACAGAAGGCCCCATGCAAAGTCTGGTGAAAATTAGTCCAGCTGTTTCAGAGAAGAAAAAAATTAAAAATTATGTGATTTTAAACATGTATGTAGCCCAGGGGCAAATGCAGATAATCCTGAGGGAAAAAATTTGGTTTTAACTAAAAGGGTTTGCTACTTTTATCTTACATTGTAATTTGTACTGTAACGTATTACGAGCCTACTTGGCTTTATGAGACGAACAATGAAATATGAATGATGATGAGCTATGAGATATATATTAATTTTCCTTTGGGCTACCTTGCCAGTTGATTGAAAATAAAACGGTTGTGAATAATTGAATTGAAAAGCAAATCATGGGAATTAGGTTGCAATAATATATCACATACACGTTGAAATCAAGAATCCTAATGCCTGACTCAGTATCTGAGACTTGTCAGACCTCAGTAATGCACTGAATACCACTGGGAAAATCAAGATAATTAAGGTTCAGGCTGCTAATTCTAGTAGCTTACGCCCTGTCTATGACGCTCGCATCAGTAGACAACACGGGCGCAGTGTACTACAATTTGTCCTGAATTACTTAATTATTTAATATGATTTTCCGATATGCAATTGTACTGCTTACTTTTCTTCGATGTTAACTGTCCGACGACTACTGACAGACTGCCTGATTCATTGTGCGAACACGGTTTATATACCGCTGTCTACGTCATAGATTTCCCAGCATCCTTCAAACATTCTCCGTCAAATAACGGGAATACTCGGAAATCCACGAGGTTTGCTTTGTTTACCTTAGCAAGCTTTTTAATCAGTCAAGCGTCCACGAGTCAGGCTATGATCGGCATTCAATTTACCTCTTATTTGTTTATTAAATTGAAATTGTGATATATTGAAGTGTATGCATCACCATTAAAGCTAAGATTATGGAAAACTATGAAGATTTATGCCTTCAAGTACCTTAAAAAGTGGATTCTTCCAATTAATCGATGGATGAGGCGTAGTCTGCTAACAGGTAGTTAAAGAATAGAATAGAATATTTCGTTGTCACCCTACCGCTGGCTTACCTGATCATTTTCCGTTACAGTACGTTTCAGCCATTTGTCCTTAATACATTTTGAGAAAATGATTTTTTAATGTTCTCCCCATACAAATGCATAGGGATGCAAATTTGACCTTGCCATAAAAAGGTCAAAGTTCAACCTATGGTCATCATTTGAACAAACTTGGTAGCCCTCGGGTGCAAATGCTATATACTAAAATTCAGTCTCAAAGCATTCTTGATTCTGGAGAAAATTATTTTTACCATATATGGGCATGGCAGCCATCTTACTTAAAGGACCATAACCATTTGTACAAATTTTCAATCCCCCTTTAACTGAAGGCCCCACATGAAGTTTGAAGAAAATTGGCCTAAGGGTTTCAGGTTGTTCAAAGGTATGGAATGACGAGTGATGGATGTCGAACAATGGACAATGAATGGGAGTGATCACAATAGTTCATCCTGAGCCTTCGGCTCAGGTGAGCTAAAAAGTATGGAATAAATTCTTCCAACTTTTAAGACATTTACCGTATTGATATTTTTCTTATTTCTCCACAAAACATGTTTTGGGTACTCAGTAGAAATGCCTTGCTGCAGATAAAGATGATTCCTTCCCATAAAACATAGCTCCAGATAAGGCATCTTTTTTTTGATGGCTGTAACAAGGTAGATTTCACAGTAAAAATAAGCAATGCACCACTTGCGCTATACATGAAAACATATTTTGGTTGAAAAAAAAGTGTGCCTATCTGGAATACTCCCCTTTTTCCCATTTTAGTCTGAGAAACCCAAAAAAGGTAACTGGCAAACAGTGCAGACCCAGATCAGATGCTGCAGAATGTGGCATCTGATCAGTGTTTACACTGGTTGCATTAAATAAAAGAATTTCTATAAAACATAGTAATGATATAAACTAGCCCTGCTATTGAAACAGATTGGTCCAAAGGGTTCTGGTAGGAGAGTCCACTCTACATAAATGGGTCATTATAAGCAGCCCTAGACTATACCTACCTGGTTCTAAGTTTACAAGTTCCACTATTCCACTGATGCTGTTAGTACTAGAGTGATCTGAACTAAGACTTGTCTGGCTCAGATTATCCATCAAACTACCCAGACTAGACAATGATACTATCTGTATTCTCTAAAAATACCAGAAAAAAATCACATGATCCCCATCAAGTGAAAATGTGCCTTCCGGTCATGTGCAGACAGCAAAGACCTCGATCAGACTTCCCAAAGATACACCTTTGCTGTCCACTGACAGAATCATTAGATACTATAAAATATATCAGTGGAGAGCAAAGACCCAGACGAGATTTTGAGTATGCATAATATGATCTGAATCTGTGCATGTTGCGTATGTTCTAAGGCACTTTTTCGCTTTTTACTATCATTGTTTATTCTGTCATTCTCTAAGAAATTAACCAAATATATACCCATCAAATAAAGCCCATGCTTTATTAGGTTAGTAAATGTGCACCGAAAGATGATCCCCCATTTATTTCAAACTCCCATGGAAGTTTTATTTTAACACTTGTCCTGCTGAATAAATTAAGATGCCACACCCACTTCTAATTTTAAGCCAATCAACATTCACATACTTAATGGCAAACAGTACCAATCTAAATCAGTTCAGAAGCCAACTGATGAATAGACAACCAACAACAGACTTTGTTATCAGAAAGTGTTTAATCATCGACCAATTTCAATCTACTAAGACCTTTTTCAAGACAATATGTTCATTTTATTTATTTATTTAGAACAGCTTACTGAAGTACTAAAAAAAAACAAATAATTTGTGTCACATGATCTTGATTGTTCTAAAAGTAGTGTTGTTAGATCTGACTTGCTTATACTGACAATGAAAGCAGCAAGATGATAGATAGTGTTAAATTAAACAGAAAGTAAGTTAAGTCTTGTCAAAGTTCTTTTATCTTAAGAATGAGTTTTTAGATGTATACAGAAAACTCCATAAACTTGTTTATTATATCATCATCTATGTCTTCTATCCTCTTGTCCTGTGTTAATATGCTGGTGGAAAAAGTAGAGAAGTCTTCAACATCCTTCATTGTTCGAAGCTGTATCAATCTCCCAATGGTGTATTTTTTGTCTGTGAGTGTCATGAGGGCCATCTACTGCAAGTTAAATGTATGGGTCAAGCCTAATTTTTCTTCTTTTTTGCTTAATCTTGCTTATGTGGCTCTTGTCTGATTTGGGATCATAACTTTGTAAACTGTCCCTGTCTTTTGTCTGGCTTCTGAAGAGAGGGGACATGGTCCCAGTCTTACTGTGTCCTGTTCCCATTGTGGGTTCTATGTTGTAATCTTGATCATTTGTCTCTGTGTGTCTGCATGCTTGTTGAGAGCGTGTGCTTCCTAGCTGTACCGAGTCTTGCACGCGTATTGTGGCAATGCCAGCACTGGTATTTAATCCTGTTCATCTTGTGGAATGCCTGATTATGTCAAAGATTGCCTGCAGTGGAAAGTTTATGGCATGTGCCACAGTTAAATGGTGTGTCCTTAGTTTTCACAATTTCCAGTGATGTATCAGGTAATTTGACTGAAATCCATCCATCAGTTCAAGAGAAAGTGGACACACACTGTTTTGTTTTTGTAGGTGTTTTGGGGTTCTTTTTTTTTTTTTTTTTTTCTTTCTGTTTGTTTGTTTGCTGTTTTTTTTTATTATCAAAATCTAAAATCTTAGGAATACTGTGTCCTTGAAAATTGATTGTGTTGGGGTTTAACAACATGTCAACCCTTGTGGGTCATTTTGTGTCATCTCCCAGAGAAAGGGAGAAAAGAGATAGAAGAGATAGTAGAGAAGATGAAAGAGAGGGACAGGGAAGAAAGAGGAACAGGAATGAAAGTGTAGAAACAGAAGAAATAAAAACATTCCCCCTCTACCCTTACCTGCTACAAGGATAGCAGGCCTTGCCCAACTGCAAGCCAATATCAGTTGGACACCCTGATGACATAAGATACATGACATCTTTGCCACTCCCGACCACCCCCATGTGACCTTGAAAATGATCAACTCATATGGATATAGTTCACCCAAATGACCCCAACCATGTCTGCAATTTTTTTTAGCCTTTTCCCAAGCAGTAACATTATCATGTTATATATCATTTTAAAGCTTAGATTTTATACTTTTAAATGACTTAGTTTTTTTTTTTATCTGAATTTAGTAAGTAAAAGGTGGTTAGCAAAATATGCCATTACAGCCCTGTCAACATTATTGTTGATTCAGTATCAAAACGAAAAACCCAAAATTTTGGGATAGACAGAGAAGTGTTAATGAACAAAACTGTGTCACAAAATTTAAAAAAAAAAAAAAATGTTTAGAAGAAAAGTTACAGCTAAATCAATTATCCATAGTGGTTTTTACATACCTTCATTTCAAAAAGACCACACAAATTCTGAATGAAAACAGTTACAAAGAAACTGTGATACAGTTTTTGAGACAATATATCAAACTTTAGATTTGCCAAAGTTTGTTTAGTTTTGTCCAGAAACAAAAGAGTTGAATTCATTTAAGTTTTCTCAGATCCTTGATTTCCAGTTTGCAGAATGTGAGAAAATAGTCCTTATTTCATGTTTAGATCTGTCTTCACCAGGGCTTGAGAAACTGAAAATTGCCAATCAAATCAGTCATTTTTGGCCGCATTTCCAGAGTTTGCTGTGTCATTTTTGGCCGCTTTTATGAATTTTGTCCAGCGGAGATCTTGGTATTGTCCGTAATCTTTTTTAAAGAAATTCTGTATTGCAATTTCCAAATGCAGATGCTGCTTTACCTTTAACATAACAAATGTACTTTCACTTTCACAACAACCAAACACTCAGTCGGTAACAAGCGCAAAAGGGATACAACCAGAATGTCTTCACGTGTGGCAAGTCATGTTTTTGTTTTCAGGTGGTGCTGCAGCTAGCCACTGCCTTTTATTTTTTCTTTCTTTCTTTAGACCAGAAACAAAAAGTTCTTCATCCTAGTGCCGTGTCGAGGCCCAGCACTTTGGCAGGTTGAGCATGTTAAAATTACAATGAAGGTGAATGAAGCACATTAAAATTAAACAAAATTAACAATAGTGAGACAATCATATTTCATGGTTGTAATGTGTGACCAAGCAGGTATGAAGCGCAGTCCCTATTATACTTACTGTAATAAACCAAAGTTTTGGGACAGACAGGCCTGAGCAAACAGTGTAGACCCAGATCAGATGCCACAAAACATGTGGCTTCTGATCTGCATCTACGCTGTCTACCTTTCATTCAGCAATGTAAAAGATGCAGTAAATTAGACTTGTTCATATTTTCAGACCAGTATGGGAAGGCGTTATGGTGTTGCAATACTTAGGATAAATATGGTAACAATCGGTATTGATTTTTTCACACGCCAATCAAATGGGCACTTACTTATTTTTTATACGCTCTGCGGCATTGCAACGAGCAGATCGCTCAAGGCAAGATCCGGTGCACAGTTAATGTTATGTGTTGACAAAAGGTTTGTTTACTTTCATAGCTCTGACTGGGTGTAAATTTTTAAGTCAAATATTAGAAAACATGAATTATTATGGATCAAATTTTTTATGTCCTTCTGAAGTGAGAATCAGTCCGCTCTTCAAAAACTGGTCTTAGACTGACAAACCAGCATTTTCTCAAGCGCTGGTCTTCACATTCACTCAGGGATTTTGTTGACTGCATACAGTATCAGTGAAATGAATGGCTACTGTAGAGGATTTCTAAACAGACTGAGGGCCCCGGTCAAACTACATGCAGATGCAGGCTGATCAGGGTCTTTACTGTGCTTAAATGTACTATATTTACCCTATATATTCAGACATCCTAACTCCTTATTATTATAAGGAGTCCTTAACATGTGTATACTAAAATTTGAATGTCCCTTTTACTACCAGCTGATGGGCCATAAGAATGCTGGCTATGCAGCAAACAGTGTAGACCCTGATCAGACTATGTTTTGTGGCATCTGATCTGGTCTACACTTTGTGCACAAGCCTGTCTCTCTGAATACTAAGAATAAATACTGTGTCTAGAGCATCTATCATGGCTCCAGATAAGAGTGGTATCCACATAATATTTATCTTATTTCTTTAAAAACAAGAAAAACGCCTAGCGGTATTATGGACAGGTTTTTCAAAAGGTTAACCAAAAGGTAAACCTCAGACGATGCCAGACGCCCGTCCACACATCGCTATTTAAAAGGACGTATTTTTTTTAAAAAAAACAAACGTCCAAAAACATGTTATTTTTCCAAGAAAACATAATCAAGGGCATTATCTGAAGCTATGATCTAAGCCAACTTACTTTCAGCTGTTCTAAGTCAAGGGAGGCAGCTGTAATTTCAACTTGCTTCTGGATGATGGTTCCACTCTGACATGTCACAATCACTATCTCCAGCTGGTGACCAAACCCTCCAGTCTGGTGAAAACACCAAAACATCATGACAAGCAGCTGTTTAGTGATCACATCTCCAGCTAAGAGTGGGTATCCAGATAATATTTTTCTTATTTGTGCAAATAAACACATGTTGTTGGTACTTATTAGAAGCACCTTGGTAAGCGGCTTCTAATGAGTACCACAACATGTTTTCATGTATAAAATAGAAAAATATCAATACTTTTTTGTTGAAAAAAAGGTCTGTATCTGGAGCTATGCAGTGATGAGGGATCAAATCCCACTCACAGATGATTTTTTTTTTAAAGATTGAATATTTTTTCCCAATACAGAGCATTTATCATAGTATCACTTTATTTTTGCCATGAAATGACTGGAATAATGTTGGTAGGATATAAAAACAAACACAAAACAAAAGGCCTATAGGACAGAACTTGCTCACCTCAGTGAAACGGTATTTGTATACAGGTGAAGGCTTCTGTACAACTGAGCAGTTTCAGCCAAATAACTACAAAACCAGATTTTATAATTTATTTATCTCTGCTGTTGCTGTTATTTTTCATGTATTTAGAACTCTGCCTTCCAGCCCCTCCCCTGTATCCCAGGCATATGAAACCTGTAGACAAACCTTTTTTACCATAATTAACCCATTTACAACTCTTTGGACTGGTCAATTTCCAACAGCAGAGTGTTTTGTATGTTTTTATTGTTACTATATTTTATAGAAATTCCTGTATATAATGTAACTAGTGCATTTTGTGGCATCTGATCTGGGTCTGCACTGTTTGGCAATACCCTTTTGTAGGTTTCACAACTAAAATGTGAGAAATGTACAGGCCCCTTCATCCTTCCGTTAGAAAATAATATTACATGGCTTTTTATATCTAGGGTTTTAGCAGAACTTTATGAGCTTATCTAATGTAACCGTCAGACCAGCACAGTTGCTCATTTGGTAGAGCATCAGGTTTGTAAACGGGAGGTTGTGGGTTCGATCCCCGACCGTGTCATATCGAAGACTTTAGAAATGGTACCAGCTGCTCTTTTGCTTGCCACTCAGCATTAAGAATGTAGTGCTAGGAATCAGAACTGGTCAGCTCAGTGTCAGTATAATGTGACTTGGTATAATATCATGTCAAATGTCTGGGGCTTGATATGTCAGTGAGGCCGCACTCAAAAAGTGAACATTGGGCTACCTGCTACATCCAGACACTGTCACAAGATGACTGAAAGATTATTGAAAACAACATGAAGCCCAAATAAAACAAACAAACAATGTAACTGCCTCTGAATGATAAAGTAACAGACTGCAATCAAATCATAATATGCAAATGTGCAAGCTAACCCGTTTTGAACTGAAGCGAAGCACCCCTTCTCCCCTCCCTCCCCACACACACACACACACACACACACACCTCCTCCCTCACCCACACACCCACTATATACTGGAAAAGTTGAACTTCAATTTATTTTAGGTATATCAGGCTATGTGATTTTGATATTCCAAGAGCAAAATGGCTAAACATTTTGCAAACAGTGGAGAGCCTGAGCAGATGCCACATTCTGCAGTGTCTGATCTGGGTCTGCACTGTTTGCCAATTACCGTTTTAGGGATCTCCAAATCAAAATGAATGAATGGGTCTGTTTATACATAATATTATAATACCTAAAATTTACTATAATTTATAGGCTTAAAAAATGTGCATGTAAAGTCATTCTTGATTAAAGTGTTGACACTGTATGTAATGCTCATAATATAGGGTGATGCAGTAGGCTTTTTAGGCTAAATCTACTTTACAAATGGCAAATGTTTTGAAGTTGGAGGTTATGACTCCAAGCTTCAAACTTGGATGTATCAGAGCAGACTATCTTGACTCCTGGACTTCCCTTAATGCAATTAAGAAAACGAAAATATGGGCGTGTCTCGGGCAGATACCTCCATCAAAATTTGCCCATTAGCAATCCCAAACCAGATCTCCACAATATCAATGCACATACCAAGTTTGGTGAAAATCCATTGATGTTTACTCAAGTTATCATCTGGAAACGAAAATATGGGCATGTCTCGGGCAGATCACTCCGTAAAAAATTGACCAAACTTGCCCATTAGCAATCCCAAACCACAATTTCAATACACATACCAAGTTTGAAGAAAATCCATTGATGTTTACTCAAGTTAATAAGCCTTGTGAAAAACGGTTATTTCTTTAAAGAGGGGTCCCTTGAAAACAATTAAGAAATGCCTTAAGTGATCTCAAAGGACCAAAATACAAACAATACAATAATTATAATACAACGACATTCACCTTTACCATTCACTGGGCTAAATTATTTAGAAAATGAAGTCAACAAATTTATCATATTTTTCTGATTTTAAGAAAAATATTTCAAAATTCTGTGTGCTGAATTTTGACTCAGCATGTTAAGCCTTAAATCACATGTACCTGTAGTGTAGATTGCAGTTGTCTTCTGTACTGACTACAAGCTTCTATGAGACCCTGATCAATACAGGAGCTTGACTGGTCTGTTGTAATGTGATTATCTAGCATACCTCTAATATCATATATTGCTGTCTGTATCCTCGGAAAATTATTCCGCACATATGAGAATGGAAGCAGCAGCTGAAATAAAAAAAAACATGAACAAGTGTCTGTAGTACCATCACAACAAATGTACAGCTGAATTTCTTTTGGACCATGAGTAGTTCAATCTACTGAGGTTTAATCCCAACGCCCAGTCAGGGGGCAAATGGTGATAATTCAAGGATTTCTTTTTGATCTTGTATAAAATAATGGTATGTTGTGTGTAATCAGAACTGAGTGGGATGGAGGCTGGGTGGTCAGCTTGGTACCAGTGCTTGAACAAAGCATTGCAAAACATACCCTAAACAGTGTGCTCGCAATATTAAACAAGAAAAAACGCCTAACAGCATTATAGATGGGTTTTTCAAAAAGGTAAACCTTGGCCAATGCCCAATGCCTGACACTCGCCCAATTCCAGCCCACCTGCCCAGACATCACTATTTTAAAGGACAGATTTTTGAAAAAAAAAAACTCCAATAAAAAACGTTAAACTACAATACCCCGCCATTATCGTGTCACGGGCAGATAACTCTGTCAAACATTGACAAAATTTGCCCATAAGCAATCCCAAACCAGTTTCCTTCATATCAATGCATGTACTAAATTTGGTTAAAATCCCTTGTTATTTACTCAAGTTATTGTCCAGAAAACAAAAAATATGGGCGTGTCTCGGGCAGATAACTCCATCAAAATTTGCCCATGAGCAATCCCAAACTAGATCTCCACAATATCAATGCACATACCAAGTTTGGTGAAAATCTATTGATGTTTACTCAAGTTATCATCTGGAAACAAAAATATAGGCATGTCTTGGGCAGATCACTCTGTAAAAAATTGACAAAATTTGCCCATGAGCAATCCCAAACCAGATCTCCACAATTTCAATACACATACCAAGTTTGAAGAAAATCCATTCATGTTTACTCAAGTTATCATCCGGAAACGGAAAATGGACAGACGGACATACGACTGACAGACAGACAGATGGACTGACAGACACATGGAAACCATAATACCCCTCCACTATCGTGTGGTGGGGTATAAAAATTGATACCCTTTTCACTGTGTTATCTTAAAAAAAAAGTAACCCTTTTCACTACATTCTCTTAGAAGCAGTTAGATCTGGGTTTACATAGCTCCAGATAAGATGTTTTTTAACCAAAAACGTGCAGACATTTTTCTTATTTTTACATGAAAACATATGATACGGGTATTCATTAGAAGGGCCTCACGGAGGTGCTTCTAATGAGCACCCACAACATATATTTTGGTTAAGAATAAGTAAAAATACTTCCCTGCTACCCCCTTATAGATCTGGAGCTATGGGTTTACATCATTTGCAGGAATGACAGTCAAATATTTGGGTAACTATGATACCGGTAGCTTCTTTGAATGCTGGGTAAAAATTCCAGCAGATGACATTTTGAAATATTTTTCTTTTTTTTTTTCCTAGAAAATATGATCTGATACTTCATGCAAATTGTTTCCTTAGAACTTAGGAGACAATCTGCATGAAGCATCAGATCCTATTTTCTAGGAAAAATTTAAAAAAATATCATCGATTTGTTGTCTTCTGAATCTGCCCATAGCACCTTAAGTGTTGATTACCTCTGGATAATTGTTTATAGCCAGAACGCTGAAAAAAGGTATTCTAGAAGGTCCACTGAGGTTACATGCCAATGAAAACATATTTTCCAAGGCTTCACAAACATCTTGACCCACATCCCTGCTCAAAGGTGGTGAAAGATCTACCATCAACAAGCGAGCTGAAAAACAAATGCATTATAACTAGATGGTCACTGAATCTCACGAAATAGCTGGTTCGCATATCTATTGAAAAGGTGCTCAATTTTTTAATCCAAACTAAAATTTAAGTATTGATATTTTCCTTATCTCTCTATGAAAACATTATACTGTGGGTACTCATTATAAGTGCCTCGCCAAGACGCTTCTAATGAGCACCACGTACAACATATGTTTTCATGGCGAAATAAGAAAAATATTTACCTGATACCCACTCATATCTCAACCTATGTGGTTCAGGATTTGTCTTCTTACAAGTTATGTTACAAGGGTTTGTATTAGTTCCCGTTTAACAACACGGCAAGTTTTGTGGGTAATTTTATGTTATCTCCCAAAGGAAGGGGGAAAAAAAGGCATGAGGAAAGAAAAGAAGAGGATTAAGGGGATGAATAACAGTGCCAAAACAGAAGAAATACAAACATGCCTCCTTCCCCAACCTGCTGCAAGTTACAGATAAGGTGCTTTTTCAACCAAAAAGAAGGATTATTTCTTGACAACAACAAATGTTTTGCATCAAGAATAAGAAAAATATTAACCCTTGTCTTGCTGAACCCAGATATACCCTGCCTTTGCAAACAGTGTAGATACAGATCAGTTGGCTTCTGAAGAAGTCAACTGATCTGGATCTGCACTGTTTGGCATGGAGTATGTGACTTTATAGCAACAATCCAGATCAAGTTATCTGATTGGCTGAAAATTAGAAATGGATGTGGCATCTTAATTTATTCACAGGACAAGGGTTAAGTGGATACCCACTCCTATCTGTAGCTGTGTACAATTACAGAGGCCCTTACCCACAACATTCCACAACATTTATCAGACACTGGGTCTACAATACTTGCTCTGGCTTGTCTGTCCAAATACTTAGGATAAATACTGTATTATTGTCATATAGATGAATTTTGGCCAATTAAATAACTTATTAACAAACTTAATGCACCAGGGCTTGCTCTGATTTGACTGATATGTTTATGCAAACTTACACAAAGGACTTGAAAATGCAATGGCAAACCACACCAGAAGTGAAACATAACCAGACTGTTTTTCATGCAGCAAATTCTGACATGGTCTGTAACCTGTGAATTCACTGTAATCATGTTGGGCTTCACTGTTCCACTCTCATAATGAATGAATAAATCGAGGGTTGAGCGCAAGACTGGCGTAAGTCAGATGGTTGTTTTTCCCCAACCTAATCTCCTCACCATGAAGGCGTTATGAAGATTACAACATTTCTTTCTGTAAACAATGAAAATTTAGGTGCCATTGCTCGTATGAGCAATGGCACCTAAATTTGCATTGTTTACAAAGGGGTCCAAGTTGCCCCTAAACAAGGGTTTCAAAAATATGTTTGAGTTACTATAGTCTTGCGCTCAACCCTCGAAATTACCTACCAGGATGTGCATGCAGCCAGTTGAGTTTTCAATTATAAAATCTTCTTTAACCCTTTCATCCCTGTGTTTCTGAAGTGAACTCTTCCATTCTTGAATTTGGACATGTACAATGATGCAAACTGAAGTTTTAGTCTAAGTTCAAAAACAGAATTGCAAACAGTGAAGACCCTGATGAGATGACTCATTACAAGCTATCTCATCTGGATCTGCACGGTTCGCACAGGTATCAGTTTTGGCTTGCTGGACTGAAAGGATTAACCCATTTATGCCAGGTGGAATCTTCTACTATAACTCTTTGGGCCAATCCATTTCCAACAGAAAGGTGTCTGGTTAGTTTTTATTATTACTATGTTTTACAGAAATATGTGTAGTTACTGCAAACAGTGTAGACCCTAATCAGACGTCCCATTCTGTGGCATCAGATCTGGGTCTACATTGTTTGCCATTGTCCCTTTTACAGGATGCTAGGCATAAATGATTTAAGCAACGCACTGGAACCTCTTTATAAGATGGTTCATTATAAGACAGTTTTGGATTTAGCACAGTTTAAATTTGACCTTAAAAGTGTATGTCCAAGCAAACAAAAATGTATAGATTATATAGAAAAATGACCATTTATGTTGTTTTGCTTTGGATCCCAATAATAGTGCTATATTAAATAAGGAGTGTTGTAGACACTGCAGGGTAATAAAACATGTAGAGGAGATGGCTGTGTTTGATGTGTATTGTTTGTGTTGAGGTTTTACGGCCCAGTCAACCCAGTGGGGTCATGTCGAGCGCGGTCAGTTTACCTAACCACACGTTTACTGGGCAGGCTTAGTCCTCTAAGCGGTTAACCAGTATTGTGCACATTCTTTCGCCAGAAACTGACAACTGCCCTTCTTGAATCAGCGGAAGGGAGAGAATGACCGTAGAAAATATTTCATGTGTTTGATGTGTAATAACTCTACCAATAAAGTGGTGTACTGTAATCTTGAAACAATATGTGCTGTATCACTTCATAGTCTTAACTGGTACTGGTGAAAACTGTAGGAGTTAGCATGAAGCAAGTGAGGATGGTTTAATAAGTAATAACTATGAAAATTTGTTGTACTGTAACCTGAATATTAAAATTTTATGTACTGTAATCTGGCAGCAATTCTTCACATCTTCTTTCTAGCCATCAACAAACAAATAACAGCTTGATTGGATGAAAGCTATATAGGTGTGAGCTGGAAATGAAAGCATGTTTGAACAATCTTTAAAGAGCTATAACTCTAACAAAATTTGGTGTACTGTAACCTCGAAATACAATGCTTTGCATCACCTCATAGTCTAACTGTTTTTCATGTTTCAACCCAATCAGTTGAAAATTGCAGGAGTTACCCAGAAACAAAGTCAAATTTGAAAAATCTTTAAAAAGTGCAATAACTCTTATCAAAATTTGGTGTACTGCAACCTAGAAACAATAACAGCTGTAGCATTTCATGATCTGACTGTCCACCAAGTTTCAATTGGATCTGACGAAAGCCGTAGGAGGAGTTATACGAAAAGGAAGTGCTGACAGATGGACAAACATCAGAGGGTGTACCAAGCCACTATCATGTTGCAGGGTATAAAAAGTAATTCAACAAAACCACTTTTCATGTGAAGTTCATAATTACAGTATTTACCTTATTTACCCTAAGTATTGGGACACCTTATCTACCTACCATACTTGTCCTAAAATTTGAAATAGTTCATTTTACTACCTGATGATGTGTTTAAAATATTGCTGTGTGTACGACAAAAATACACCACATTCAGTGATATCTGATCTGGGTCTACACTGTTGGCAAAGGCCTATTATCTGTCCAAATACTTAGGGTTTTTATGGTACTCCATGTAGAAGTTGGTCCGACAGACCAGGACAAACAACATAGATCCAAACGAGATGCTGCAGAATGAATCTGATCTGGGTCTACACTGTTTGTCACTCATCTAGACACATCATTGGACTTGTTTACATTATGAAAACATGCCTATTCAAATATATAGAAAATTTCACCTCCAAATACTGAACATTATCAGATAAAAAAAAATGATATTTTTCATATTTCTGCTCAAAACATAGATTGTGGGTATTTGTTAAATCTATGTTTTTGAGCAGAAATAAGAAAAATAATGTATACCCCTGTAAACCCCAGTTTTACTATATAGGTTGGGTTTAAGGGGGTCAAAATTATATAGGTATGTTTTCGTGATGTAAATTTTAGGATAAGTATGATAAGGTATCAAAATATTTTGGGAAAATATGGTAATTACCAGTTTTACTATAGATCAGGACAAAGGGACAAAACAGTCCAGACACACGATAAATGATTTTTCATTTCTCCATGAAAAATTTATGCTGTGGAGTTTTAACACTTGCCATACTGAATGAATTATGATGTCACGCCCACTTCTAATTTCCAGCCCATCAGATTACTTGATCCAGGTTGCTGGTACAAATTCACATACCAGTAGTTAATGGCAAACAGTGAAGATTCAGATCAGTCATCTGAAGAAGCCAGCTGATCTGGATCTGCACTGTTTGCAAAGGCAGGACATATCTAGGTTCAGCAGGACCAGGGTTAAGTTAAATTCTAATAGTTATTTGGTCACCTCATTTTGGTTATAAAATTGGTTATGAAACTAGCTTCGTAGATACTGTTACCTGGCTGTCTGCCCAGCAATGTTCTTATGCCAGGCCCGGTACCTGCATCACTCATGATGAAGGAATAAGAGAAGAAATCTAAAATCAGAAAATAATGAGTATTAATATTTCATGTACGGTCAAGATGTGGTAGTAAGCAGACTGACGCAGTAATATCATCAATACACTGATGATGGCTGACCATAAATATATATGCAAACATGCATAAGCAGATCTGATATCCTTTAGCCATTACTTCTCCGTGGTTCATATATTGGGCTTTGAAAACACCTTGTGTCAGTGAATATGAAAAGAGTATTATTTTCTAAACACAAATTTGCTAAGATTACATGATGAAAAGGAACTTTATCTGTCTTAACAAATGACCATCACTGATTTTAGACGCCCTAATGTTTTCAGTTACCAGGATCTACCATTAAATCTTGTCCTGGTCATTGTCAGGGTCTAAAAGTTGATTCTATAAATCATTTTCTTAAATATGGGCCGCACTAAGCGAAAATGTTTCTTCGAGCAAAAACCCACAGTACAGTAAAACCTGTGTAAGTGGCCACTGCTATTAAGCAAGGGACCTGTATTAAAAAACATGCATTCAGGTCCTGTAAATGGCTATTTCTTTGAAATACATCTGTATTAAGCAAGTAGCTGTCTTAACCCATTGTAGACTTAATGAACTCTCCCAAAGTATATACATGTATTGAAAGCTTCTACTTTCGATTTTAGACGTGACAGGCTATGTGATTTATTCCAATAGAAAAATGGTTAACTATTTGCAAACAGCAGAGATTCCGATCAGGCATCACATTCTGTGGAGCCTGATCTGGGTCTGCACTGTTTGCCAGTTACCCTTTATGGGGTCTCCAGACTACAATGGGTTAGACAACCTCATTTTCATTATATCTTAGGTGGCTGCTTAATACAGGTTAGGACTGTATTTCTAAAACAGTCTTCACAAAAAGTGCAGGACTGCCTGACAAAACTGGCATTTTTTCATTTTGTCCTGCAAAAACATTTAGTCTGTCTGAAAAATGTCCTGTGAATCTTAGCACCTGACAAAAAATATGCCTTCAGTCCTGCAGATACTTATCTGTCCTGCAAAAGATTACAGTCTGTCTGACAGCTGTCCTGCATCAGTAGAAAAGATTTTGCGAAGACTGCTAAAATATCTTGGACAGGCTGTAAATCTCAAAATCTGAAATATAATGGCTAAACAAAAGAATAGAAAACAAATCTACAATCAAATATAGTTATACACTCCAACCTGTATTAAGCAGCCACCTTAGGCTTAAAATAGGTGTATTTCAGTGTATTAGCCTTTTACCCTAACTGAATGCATGCTTTCTTAATACAGGTTGCTTGCTAATAGAGGTGGCCACTAACACAGGTTTTACTGTACTAATAATAAATGGGATTAGATAAAATGGGAGCAGATTAAGTGGGAACAAACAGGATAAATATCAAAATTACAAGTCTCATATACTTGATATTCCAACCACATTGAAGTTTGAGCAAAACTTGATAACTCTAAACTCAATGAATACATTTTTTAAACATAAATAAACACAATTTGAATCACTTACTTTTTATAAATGCCATGTTATAAAATTAATATTCCCCTCAGCAAAATATGAGACAGCATGACAAAAGAACTGTCTTTTAGCCTAAAAACCTGATGAACTGTGCCTGTCTGTTTTGTTTAAGTTTTCAAATTTATTTAGTTTGCATCAATAAAACTAGCCAATTAGGTGAGACCTGATAAAGTTTTCTAAGCAGAATATCATCTAAGTTATGAGAGTGTACGTTTTCCAGGTCTCTGTTTGTCTAAGATAACATTTTCCATGTATTTCCACATTAATTCTTGTCTGTCCAAATTTTACATGGATTTGCATGCAAAAATTAAGCTGGAAGTTAAAGTAACATGGATTTCCACATAAAAATTGAGCTGGAAGTTGAAGTTTTTATTTTTTCCACAGTCATATAATTTTAATTTTACATGGAATATCAGCAAAAATCCATGTATTTTCATATCATTCTGCATGGATTTCTATGGAAAAAAAACAACTTTCTACATGAAATTTTGAAAGGAGAATATGAATCAAAGAAAAATATAAAATCTCTCTGAAAATTGTCTGTTGTATTAATTTTATAATAATGTTTTTCAGTAAGCCACTTAGCTTTCTGTGTCATTTTAATTTTTAAGGCAGGCATTTGATCCCGAGGGATGTTTGGGCTGCTAATCCCATGCTCAAAAACAGTGAAGGTGTCAAGTATTTCCTTCTTGTGACTATAGGAAAAGTGTCAGGTAAAATTGGAGATTGCATTTTCATAGTTTTATTTTCAGTGCAAATGCAACTGGATTCACCTGCCTCTCACCCCGCCTCCCCCCCCCCCCAACCCCCCCGCCCACTACATACCACTTTAAAGGGTCCATTAGGTTAACATACCTCTGCAACAAACGTTTTTTTTCTTAATTTTTACTGTATTATGTAATATAAAAGAAAATTACTAAGTATAAAACTTGAAAATTTGCTTAAACGGTTTTGGAGAATGAATATGAACTTTCCTGCTGTTTATTTCTTAATTCTTTTCACGGACCCTACAGAAGTTATAGAGGCCATGCTCTTTTTAACCATGCATTAATTCTGATTATTACAATGCCTAATTTTGGCTTCTTTCAGGAGCAGTCTGATCCTAACCCACTACTGCACAGCCAATATCATGGAAGAAAGAATATTTTACATGCATTAATCATTATAAATGGTTTTTATTTGACAGGTATGTAAAGGGAGTCAAAAAGTTTTGTTTTGCTTTTTTTACTTTATTTATTCAAATAAAGATGCTATGCAGGAAGAAAACACCAGGCAACAAATCTTGTGATTAACTGACTGTGAATTAGCTCAGAACTGAGTAATATCAGTTATGTCAATGGCACACATCTATTAAAAAAACCTTGATTGTTTAAACAATTTATTCCTGGTGTCTTACTAGAGGCCAGGACATTGGTAAACAGTGTAGTCCAAGATCAGACACTGCAGAACATGGCATCTGATCAGGGTCTACACTGCTGCATTAAATACAGGAATTTCTGTAAAGCATGGTAACAATAAAGACAAATCAGACATCCCTTCTATCAAAAATGGACCTATCTAAAGAGTTGATGAAGCAGACTCCACTCAACATAAATGGGTTATTGTATAAATAATTAGAACAACACATAAATAAAAATATAATCATTTTATTTTAATCATTTTGAGACAAAAATTATTCAGTCTAAAGAAAATAGAATAATGCTGCAAGAAAATTAGGCACTGAGATCCCATTTGTCCCTGGGAATTCGTCATGGGCAGTTTTTTAAGAGCCGACTGTTATGGGCTGGGTTTTCCCAGACTGAGATCCCAGAATCCTCCCAGCGGGCACCCACCGTTGAAACATGTCAATTCAACGTTGATCACGTAGAATCAAATTTGTCAATGTTGTGTGCCTGCTGGACTATTTTCTAGCTAATCACATGATTTCTGTCCTTTTGACATCACCCGGAATGATGTAATTGCTCGACATTTTATTTTAAATGAAAATATATTGTTCTGACTGACCATACCTTATCATAAACCATTTGTTGTTTCTGTTTCTGTGTTTTGTTCTCATATATTTACCCTAAAATTAAATTGATGGCCAAAAATTGGTCTGACCTATGCAATTTCTATAGTAACGTGATTTTTTGTCTAAGAAAATATTCTTTATTTTTCTTTGCTGAATTTGAATATTGATGTTTCATAACAATATAGTGCTAATTTCAGAAAAATTGAACAAGAACATCTTGTTGAAAATCTGCAAGTTACCTACTGTGCAGAATTCTGCATAAATTTTCATTAATTTTTACTACGGGAAAAGCATATATGTCATTAGCTGTTCCCCACTACCATTTATTGCATATGCAAACAGCGAAGGTTCTGGTGACCCTGCGCATGCAGTCTCGCCAAAACCTTCCCTGTTTGCTCACCTAAGCTGTAGGTCATGAGAACATTCAACCAAAGAATCAAAGTTCTTGACCTGCTAAGGTGCTGAGCATGCACACTGAAAGTTTGACCGTACTGACTGTCCGAATGATCCTTTTTATTCCGTCGTGACTCGTACTATATTTTTTCAAATTTCAACTCTGTAAGATAGTCTGAGGGAACTATGTACCCCAGTTTAGTATTTGAGCCCCGATGTGAGAAAACCCCCAGGGCCACCTGCAAACTGCACGTGCGAACAATAAAGGTGCAGATCAACCTTGCAGTCTGATCAACGCTTTTGTTGTTCGCTACTTGGAAAGTATGATTACTTAGGTTGCTGTATGCCAAAACTCGTGGGTTTTGAGACTGAGCAGGCCAGTTTTTTGTCTAACCTGATCGATCGAACCCCCGAAGACAGGTTTTCAAGCGACTAAGCCCAAATAGTAAAACGGAGAATGTCATGCTTAGAAGCGATTCTACCGAGCAACTACAATCTATGATTTTGAGCAGAAATAAAATATATTTTATTTCTGCTCAAAATCATAGATTGTAGTTGCTCGGTAGAATCGCTTCTAAGCATGACATTATAAATATTAGCCACCTTCAAGTTAAAATGATTAAAGTTCAAAGGTTGCACAAATAACATTAAATACGTTTAGGGGCACGAATCAACGAGAAAACGGCATATTTGGTTGTTTGTGGATTAAAGTATTCTACATAACAATAGATTAATTGGACTAATCAGTTAATTATAGGCCGAGTTGGTTATGTGCCGAGTTTGCAATGTGCCGAGTTGTCCCACAATCAGTCTTACCGAAAGATGTTTTGACACTTGGCGCCAAACGAAACTCTTTGTAACCGGAAGTGCATTTTTCATTTTTTTTTTTTTTTTTTTTTTTTTTTTTTATTTTAACTGGTTTCCTGTGTTCTATAGAATAAGTATTGAGCTATTGGGTGAGGGAACCAGTGAATTTTTTATATTTCATTTAAGACGCCCCCGTAATTACTTCCATTGTACCTGTTCAGACCGCACCGGAAGAATCAGAATCAGAATATTTTACTGGTGACGCATCAATAGACAATTCACCAGGGCCAAAAGTTAGGAAGACTACTTGAAATGCCATTGGATGCTGATTCATACTGCGCCTGTTTTGTGGCTGAAGGTCATCACATCTTGTGCTATCTAGCTCTTCCTTTCAGACATTTTAATAGCAAGAAGCTCTCTCTCTCTCTCTCTCTCTCTCTCTCTCTCTCTCTCTCTCTCTAACTTTCATACGGCATACACCCTCAAATGAGAATCAGAATTTTACTGGTAATACCCCAGTCAGCATTCTACGTAAATCTATATCGGGCCGTCATCGGCCCGTCAGGGTAGCTGACGGGCCGATGACGGCCCGATGTAGATTTACATAGAATGCTAGCTGGGACGTCTACTGACATTCATTCGCCAGGACATGTGATATTGGAAGTTAGTCCCTAGCTCTCACCAGTGACACCATCCTCTGCACCTTCAGCAGAGGTAACGCATCTTCAGTTGCGAGTATTATGTGCCGCGGTCCCCGCAACATGCGTTAAATAAAAGACAAGTACAAAGAGGGGTAGTAAGAATACGTAAAAGTGCGCAGTGTTAGTATTAGTGTAATGTACAATAGAAAAGTAAATGTGAGGATAACAAGACCTGTCGTCAGACAGAATAGTTCACTTATCAATCCAATAAAAAAAAATAATAAGACTATGACCTTAAAATCATCGGGGGACGGGGTGGGTGGGGCGGAGGTGGGGGATAGAGAAGAAACTGTACTGGATATAATTTAGATGACTATACAATGATTTAGTGATTAAGAGATCTTAAAAACTTTGTTGCAATATAGTGCCAAATAAAATTTTGGATCAATCTCTAATAGCATACCAAATATAAATAATATCCATCTCAGGATTTAGAAAATATATAGAGGATATTTATTCTTTTGCTGTGAATACCATAAATATTGTCATCGACTGTAATGAAAACATCAGTATTGCGAAGTGCGAAGCACGAATGCAAATTTGAATGTTTTCGTTACACGAGATTAAAATTTTTATGGTATTCACTGCAAAAGAGTAAATTTTTTATTTCATTGTTTACACGCCAATGCGCGTTTCTGACGTCATAACTAACGTCACCAAACAAAACATGAACGTCATGTTGTCGACGCTCAGTGCTTAACATGTGAAACGCTGGAGAGACAAAAACAAAAAAGTTTCGGCAAATCAAAATAATTTTGATACCAAAATGTTCCTTACATTCTAACTAAGAAAATGCATACCAACACTTGATAGTTTAGTTCAGAAACAAAGAAATTAGAGGTGTTCAAAAATATGAAGTGGGGGTAACATCCACTTCTGAAACAATGTTGAAACAATGAAGAAAACCGAAGTCGTCCAAAGCGAGGAGTGAAAATATAAATCGTTTCAGTCACAAGTGAAATGATACGATATCATTTCATATATAGTGGTGATTGATACCACTTTTATTTTCACCAGATATACACTGATTTCACCGCTAACAATAAAATAAAAGGTGTTAAACACTTTGACGTAAAACTTTAACGTTTTTGTTAACGCTGACGACGCCGACGCCGAGTTAGTGCAACATCGCTTCCGATACTTTCGTACAAGCGAGCTTTAAGAGGTGGCAGTACATTTATGGTTTCATGTGGCGCACCTGACTGAGCTTGAAGCTGTCAAGGTTAGTCAATGGGAGATGAGACTATGTAAAACTAGTGACCCTGGGATAGGACCATTTTTACCCCAGGGCTATAATTGAACAAATCTTTGTAGAGGTCCGCTAAATAAAACTATCAACTAAATGTCAAAGGCTTAGGCTTTCTTGTTTCACACAAGGTTTTTAAATTTTGTCCATACAAGTCTATGTACGACAAGTGATCTCCGGGACAGAGCCGTTTTGACCCTAGGGCCATAATTTGGGATGCCCCTTACATAGATCCTAATTAGACAGAACTCAAATCCACCAGTAAACCAAAGTAAACTGGAAGTTCTGCACATTAATTGCTAGTCTATCCAGAGTGCTTAGAAGCGTGCTAGGTTTTACGTACCGCTTGATATACACAACCGGATATTTATCTAGTGGACCTTTACCAAGACTGTTCACATTATAATCCTGGGGTGAAAAATGGCCGACCAGGGTCATTTGTTTTACTCATATGGGAAAAACTGTAAAATTCTTCTTGTGTGTGAAATTAGAAGGCAAAGGCCTTTGATATTTGGTATGTCACTTTATCAAAGCCATATTATATGTGAAGTCTGTTTCACCAAATAAATTAGTTAAACGCCATACCAAGTTATTGTAAAGATTTTTCAAACTGTACTGGCTACCATACCCATACGTTTCATTCTGTAGAAAATGTTACCAAAAGCTTGGTCAGAACAAATAATCTTAGGTGAACTACGTACACGACCATTGCCCAGCAAACATGTATATATGGGATCCATATGGCAGAATCTGGGCATTTATCCCATTCGGGTCCTAAATGGGCCCCATATAGGCTTTTTTGCCCATATAAGACCCATATAGGTCCCATATTGGTAATATTCGATAACTATAAAAATAAATTCTAATATGTGGGGCTCCGAGATAAAATTGAAATGATCCTGGGAAAGTGATAATTTCAAGATACATAATTGGGCCCAAATGGCTCCCATGGACCTCTACGGTTCCAATGTTGACCTCCAATTACTATATGGGTCCCATATGGGTTCAATATGGATATTAAAGGGAACAACTGTACCACTATTTAAACATAATATCAAAAACAGTAAATTTCCTGATATAAATGCAAATACTAATGATAATAATAAAATAAAATAATACCTTGTTCATTACAAAATGAAAGTATCTATTAAATTTATCTCGACTATTTTCCCGACATGGACGTCGATTCATGGTCATATTTTTATTTTAACTCGTATGTCCCTATTACTTTTAAAATTGGGGTATATATAAATACGCATGAAGCCACCATTTCTAACTATTGAAAAGGACGCCTATATCTTTAAGGCCTCTTGATTCTACGCATGTGCAATTTGCACATATACGTAGGTCTCCCTCTGTTGGGACTTTACCAGTCCATCAAATGGGCTGGGACTGGGGACTTATAATCATTTGTATAAACATGTGTAAAGTTTGTTTTTTTTTCTGGAAGATAAATGTGGGCTGATTTTTCCCATACTGGACCATTATATTTCCTATATGGTTCCCCTATGGCTTTGCCCGTGTGGGTCCAACATGGAACCGTGTTGCAAATCCCTCATGAGTCCCTTATGGGTTGCCCATATAGGACCCATATAAATACACTTTTGGGGCCCATGTGGGTCCTATATTTTTTGCTTGCTGGGTGTTACTCTTATTTTTTCTCTCTTTTTCATTTTACTGAATAAATGTCAAAGCTTCTTCATTTTTAGCTCACCTGAGCCTTTAGCTCATAGATGAGCTTAAATTATAGAACGTCTTCTTTTCAGAAACTACTGGGCCAGTCAAAGCTGAATTTCAGATGGAGCCTCCATGGGCTGGGGGAACGAGAGATTGTTCGCCATATCTGGGTCACATGATCAAGACGGCCGCCATGCACTTATATGGTAAAAACCATTTAAAAATCTTTTCCTCTGGAATGAAAGGGCCACTGCCCATTGGCTTAGTGTGCAGTATTGGGGACATGGGCCCAGTAGTTTGAAAAATGATGATCTTGGGCTCTACCAAGATTGTTCAAATTATAGCCCCGGCGTCAAAAAAATGGATCCGCCCCAGGGGTCACTAATTTTACATAATCTCATATAGAAAAAAAATCTTGTGTGAACTAGAAGGTCCAGGCCTTTAATATTTGCTATGTAAATTCATCTAATGCGCCTCTACCAAGATTGATCAAATAATAGCCCTGGGGTCAAAAATGTCCCCGCCTGGGGCTCTCTTGTTTTACACAGAACCATATAGGGAAACACTCTTTCACTTCTTGTCTGAAACTAGAAAGCCCAGATCTTTGCTATTTGGTATGTAGCTTCATCTTGTGTACGTCTACCAAGATTGTTCAAATTATGTCTTGGGTGAAAAATGGCCCCACTCCGTGGTTCAATGGTTTCATATAGACCCACGTAGGAAAACTTTCAAAATCTTCAGTAGAAGACCTAGGCTTTCATATTTGGTATATAGCAATATAGCCTCTACCAATGCCCTGGGTGTCACTCGTTTTACATACTCATGATAAGGAAAAACTTCTTAAAAAATCTTCTCGTGTGAAATTAGATTTGATATTTTGGCATGTAGCTTCCGCTAGCGGGCATTTTCCACGATTGTTCAAATTATGACCCTTGGTCAAAATGGCTCTGTCCCGGAGGTCGCTTGTCTTACAAAGACTTGTATGGAAAATTTTAAAAATCTTCTTGTGTGAACCAAGAAAGCCTAGGTCTTTGACATATGGTACATAGTGTTATCTAATGGACCTCTATAAAGATTGTTCACATTATAGCCCCGGAGTCAAAAATGATTCTGTCCAAGGGCTAACTAGTTTTACAGTTTTAGATGGGGAAAATCTTTGAAAATTTTCTTATGTTCTTACTAGAAGGTCAAAGACTTTAATATTTTTTTATGTAGCTTCATCAAAGTCATATTTTATGTGAAGTGTCTGTCTCACTAAATAAATTAGGATATAAAGATCAAAGTCTTTTTTTTTTTTTTTTTTTTTAACTGTACCGGCTACCATATCCGTGTTTCATTTTTATCCCCCGACTGAAAGGTTCGGGGGATATACCGATCGCTCTGGCGTCCGTCTGTCCGTCCGTCTGTAGACGAAACCTTGTGCGGCCCATAACTCCAATAGCCTTTGAGCTATTTTCATGAAACTTTGTCAGGTTGTAGAGGACATTGGGTAGGAGTGTCGCGTGCAAGAACGACATCTCCAATCGACTTGGTTCAGGAGCTATCTCCCATAGTCTCCAAAATTGTAAAATTTTGTGCGGACCATAACTCTGAAACCCTTTAAGATATTTTCATGATACTTCACCAATATGTAGAGGACATTGAGTAGGCGTGTCCCGTACAAGAAAGACAACTCTAGCTGACTGCGTTTTGGAGTTACCTCCCATAGTTGTTAAATCTTGTGCGGACCATAACTCTTAAACCCTTTAAGGTATTTTCATGATACTTCACCATTTGGTAGAGGGCATTGAGTAGGCGTGTCGCGTACAAGAAAGACAACACTAACTGACTGCGTTCTTGGGTTATCTCCCATAGTTATAAAATCTTGTGCAGGCCATAATTCAATAACCTTTTGAGATATTTTCATGATACTTGATCAAGTTGTAGAGGACATTGAGTAGGTGTGTCACATACAAGAACAACAACTCTAGCTGGGATGACAACTCTAATCGACTTGGTTCAGGAGTTATCTCCCATAGTATCCCAAAATTGTAAAATTTTGTGTGGGCCATAACTCTGAAACCGTTTAAGATATTTTCATGATACTTCACCAATATGTAGAGGACATTGAGTAGGCATGTCCCGTACAAGAAAGACAACTCTAGCTGACTCTGTTTTGGAGTTACCTCCCATAGTTCAATCTTGTGCGGCCCATAACTCTAAAACCCTTTAAGGTATTTTCATGATACTTCACCATTAGGTAGAGGACATTGAGTGGGCGTGTCACGTACAAGGAAGACAACTAACTAACTGCATTCTTGAGTTACCTCCCATAGTTATAAAATCTTGTGCAGGCCATGACTTAATAACCCTTTGGGATATTTTCATGATACTTGATCAAGTTGTAGAGGACATTGAGTAGGTGTGTAACATACAAGAACAACAACTCTAGCTGGAATGACAACTCTAATCGACTGGGTTCAGGCGTTATCTCCCATAGTCTCCCAAAATTGTAAAATTTTGTGTGGACCATAACTCTGAAACCCTTTAAGATATTTTCATGATATTTCATCAATATGTAGAGGACATTGAGTAGGCGTGTCCCGTACAATAAAGACAACACTAGCTGACTGCGTTTTGGAGTTACCTCCCATAGTTGTTAAATCTTGTGCGACCCATAACTCTAAAACCCTTTAAGGTATTTTCATGATACTTCACCACTAGGTAGAGGGCATTGAGTAGGCGTGTCGCATACAAGAAAGACAACTCTAACTGACTGCATTCTTGAGTTATCTCCCATAGTTATAAAATCTTGTGCAGGCCATAACTCAATAACCCTTTGAGATATTTTCATGATACTTGATCAAGTTGTAGAGGACATTGAGTAGGTGTGTCAAGTACAAGAACAACAACTCTAGCTGACTCTGTTTTGGGAGTTATCTCCCATAGTTGTTAACTCTTGTGCGGCCCATAACTCTAAAACCCTATAAGTTATTTTTATGATACTTCACCAATAGGTAGAGGACATTGAGTAGGGGTGTCGCGTACAAGAATGACAACTCTGACTGCATTCTGGAGTTATCTCCCATAGTTATGAAATCTTGTGCTGGCTATAACTCAATAACCCTTTGAGATATTATCATGATACTTGATCAAGTTGTAGAGGACATTGAGTAGGTGTGTCACATACAAGAACAACAACTCTAACTGGCTCAGTTCTGGAGTTATCACCCATAGTTGTTAAATCTTAAGCAGGCCATAACTCTTAAACCCTTTGAGATATTTTTATGATACTTCAAGTTGTAGAGGACATTGAGTAGGCATGTCATGTACACAAAAGACAAGTCTGCCTCCATTTTTGAATTATCTCCCATAGTTGTTAAATTTGCTGACAGTCATAACTTCTCTACCAGTTGAGATTTTTTGGTGATAATTTATAGCGATGCTTAGAACATTAAGAAGGAGAGTTGCATTTAAAAATTGTAACTATGGGTTACTCGATACTCCATTTATTTTCAGTTATCTCCCCTGATGGTAAAATCTTGTGCAGGCCATAACTCTTTAACCAGTGGAGACATTTTAATGATAGTAGAGATGCTAAGAACATAAACTAGGTGTGTCACAATATGTAAGGATAACTCTGACCTACAGAGTGTTGGGAGTTATCGCCCTTACTTATACTGCAGATGCAGATTTATCAGCAATGCATGCAGCAGGCTTTATTTTTCTTATTATTTTTGGATTCTTTGTTGAAAATCACTTACTAGCAAACACAAAATTGAGTTTCTCAGACTAACGGTTGAAGAGTTACAGGCTTTGCAGGCAAAGGGCCTTATATTTCTCATTATTTTTGGATTCTTTGTTGAAAATCACTTACTAGCGAACACAAAATCCAGTTTCTACAACTTACAGTTTGAAACTGTGAGTTATAATCTTTGCAGGCAACGGGCCTTATTTTTCTCATTATTTTCGAATTCTTTGTTGAAAATCACTTATTAGCAAACAAAAAATCCAGTTTCCATGACTTACGGTTTGAGAGTTATAATCATTGCAGGCAATGGGCCTTATTTTTCTCATTATTTCAGTTTCTTTGTTGAAAAACACAAAATCTAGTTTCCACAACTTATTGTTTTAGAGTTTTATGTCTGATTCACAGTTGTGGAGTTATCACCCACTGCAGGGTTAAACAAGTGTATCCCTTGATAAAATTACATCTCTGATGCCCTAGACTGAAAAAAGATGGCCATTTGGGGTGCGGTCGGGGATTGCCATCTCTTCTGATGGCCATTTTTATTTTTAGCGATGGCGATAGTGTAAACGCATGTGTCCGTCCGTCCGTCACGCTATCTCCTCCTGGGCGGAATTTAACCAAACTTGCCATATGACTTCTCCGCGAGGTAAGGGTGTGCGAGAGCAACATTATTTTTCACTCTGCCCCATGTGACCTTTGGGTGGGTTCAAATTGTCAGTCTGTCTGTCCGTAACACTGTCTCCTCCAAAACCACTGGGCTTTATTTAACCAAAAAAGCTACAGGACTTCCCCTTATGGTAAGGGTGTGCACAAGCGAGTCTGTCCGGCTGTCTGTCTGTAATGCTATTAGCATCATTAGCACTGAGCATGGGGATTTTGCGATGAAGTGCCATCAACTGCGCATTCTAGTTTTAAATTGTTACCATAACCTTGCTCAGAAAAAAAGTCTCAGATGAGCTACAGGACAATTGGTCCTCTGGTTTAAAATTTTCCAGGACAGTACCATAATTTACATGGAGTATTTTGCATTTTTCCAAATTAATTCCTGGATAAATTTCATTTAAAAAATTCATGGAGTTTTCCAGGATCAAAATCAAATTTCAGTATTTTTCCAAGTCTGTGCGAACCCTGGATACCTTTGCAGTCTAATTCCAGATAAGACAGCTCATAGTATCCGGATCTAAATTGTTAGCCATTCTATTTTTAATTTTAGACTGAAATCCCTATGTGCATCAAGTGGACATGTCCAAATTCAAAGATGGAAGAATCCACTACAGAAACACAGGGATGATAGAGGTGAATGTCTGAATAGTAAGGGTAAATAGGGTATTTTCTAGTGCTGGATGTTTGCCACTAAAGGGGAACAGCTGAAAAAAATACAAAACATGAAACATTTTTTTTTTTAAATTTAATTCATCAATAAGACCGAAGTCCGGCTCAAATGACCCTTTGTGAACCATGCTTTATTGTATACATCATGATGTGTAAAATAAAAATATACTCAATGCATACTGCTGGGAAAAACAACCATTGTTCGTGTACAAACAGGCAAAGACCCAGTGGTCAGGTACCTGGCTGTTTGTATACAGGAAAATGCCGGTTTGTCCTTGGCTGGCCTCATTAACATATTTACATTTATTATAGGGCCCTGCCTAGAAAATGGTATAAACTGGTACAAGCACATTACAAAAATATGCCCATTCAAATATAATGAAAATTTTACAAACAAAAAAGGAAAATTTTCAGATAAAAAATTCTGATATTTTTCATATTTCTGCTCAAAACATAGATTGTGCATAATTAGAACTGCCTCTGTGAGGCAGTTCTAATGAGTACATACAATCTTTGTTTTTCAGCAAAATAAGAAAAATAATGTACACCCCTGTAAACCCCAATTTTACTATATAAAAGTGTGATTTACGGGGGTCAAAATTATATAGGCATGTTTCTGTGATGAAACAATAAACATGCACAGCAGTCTATACATTCAGGCAGTTGTTCAGGAGCTTCCCTGCTGCTTGCCCATAATATATTTCATAGCTCTAGAGGAAATGTAATTTTTATAACCAAAAAGCTTTGATTTTTTTTTCTTATTTCTTCATGAAAGCATATGTTGTGGGTACTCATTAAAAGTGCCCACCAAAGGTGCTTCTAATGTACAACAACATACGTTTTTTAGGCAGAAAATATATATACCTGGATACTCCTCTTGCTTAGAGATACCATGTTGGACCTAATTACCACACTGCACACTTAGGTTTTTCAAAGATTCTCGGAAAACTTTTGGTGAAATATATATCTATACCTATACTAAAAGTACAATTCAAAAAATAAAAGAAAGAACAGCAAAGGAGTCATCAAATAGTGCTTATACTATGTATTTGTTTTTTTTTATTTTCTTTATAAAAGTATATGTTGTAGGTACTCATTTGAATTGCATCAAAAAGATGATGCAATTCAAATGGGTACCCACAACATATGCCTTTATAAAAAAAGTAAACAGAAAGTACACCGTCTGTAATCTGAAGACTACAGACTACTTGACAGTGCACTTTTGTAGGGGGTATGCGCAGTAATTAGGTTGAATACGCTACAAATTATTTTTATCTTGTACATGTATTCTGAAGTGAACAGGTAAGTCTCTGACCGGTCTGTTGAGATGCATACTGGTCTTGACATTACCTTCTCGTCCAAGACCTAATTATTTGAAATACAACAAGACAAATCGGTTATCATATCTTACTGTATTTACCCAAAGTATTTGGACAGACATGCCTGAGCAAACAGTGTAGACCCAAAATGCAATGTCTGATCTGGCCCACTCATACAACAGTACTGATGCACTGACAGGTCGTGAAAATGGACTTGTTCAAATTTTAGTTCAAGTATGATATAGAGTCAAATGACCAAATATTAAGGGATAATACTGTATGTAATCAGCAAAGGCCCCATGAGTTTGTACACCAATGCAATCTGATCATGAGGATCTCTGTCGTCAATGTATCAGTTTTCTTCCATGATCCCAGTCAGCATTCTACGTAAATCTATATCGGGCCGTCATCGGCCCGTCAGGGTAGCTGACGGGCCGATGACGGCCCGATGTAGATTTACATAGAATGCTAGCTGGGATACTGTCAGTAGACAGATAAGGCACTGATCAACCTGGATATGCTGGCTGATATGGAATTTTACTGTTCAAATGACAATGATCCTTTTCTCATGCTGTGGTCCATTTACTTAACCCTTGTTCTGAAATTAAGATGCCATGCCCACTTTTAATTTTCAGCCAATCAGATTACTTTATCCAGATTTTGATACAAATTCACACACTAAATGGCAAACAGTGCAGATCCAGATCAGTTGGCAACTGATCTACATCTAACCTGTTTGCAAAGGCAGGGTATATCCAGGTTCAGCAGGACAAGGGTTAAATACACAATGCACAGATATAAAGAACCATGAGGTTTTCTCAGCAGCGGTAACCATCCCTATTCCAAAACTTATAGGCGGTTTTAGCAATCAAGGGACATAACTCTATGTATCAGATTGTGCAGGTTTTCAAACTTATTCAAAATCACCTTTTTTAAAGATTATCCATGTCCTCTTCATCCTGAGGAATATTCAATCAAAACTGAAGAAGCTATAACCCTAAGGGCTTTTTAGCAGTCAAGAAGACAGACAGATGGATGGACAGACAGACAACCATGCTTAGCTTGCCAGTTTAAAACATCCCGAAGGGAATGTCCATGTCCACCTTCTCAGAAAGTTTCATAAGAAACTGATCAAAACTAAAGAAGTTACGACAAGGTGAATAAAAGGTTAATTTAGCAATCAATGGCACATAACATTAAGATAAATTATCTGAACTTGTTCAAGCCTTTTGTCCATGTCCATCATATCTGCCAGTTTCATTTTGATCCAATCAAAACTAAAGAACTTATGCTGATGACATTGTCAAAAAAAGGCATTTTCAGCAACCAAAGGAACATAACTCTATGATTAATATGCCAAACCGGCAAGTTTTCAAATTGATCATCGGAGCTTTTATCCTAAGCCCCCTTATATGTAAATTTCAGGAAGATCTGATCAAAACTGAAGGTTATGCTGATGACAAGGTCAAACAGAGGCTTTTTCAACAATCAAGGGGATGGAACTCTAAAACAAATAATCTGATCTTAACAGTTCAGCACTCATAAGATTTCATCATGTCCACCTTATCTGCAAGTTTCAGGATAATCCGATCAAAATGAACAAGTTATGCTGATGACAAAGTCAAATACATGTATAGGCTTTTTCAACAATGAAGGGGATGTAAGTCAAAAACAAATGATCTGATCTGATCAGTTTCCAAACTCATCCGAAATTTGATCCATGTCCACCTTATCTGCAAGTTTCAGGAAGATCCTATCAAAACTGAAGGAGTTATGCTAATGATATAGTCAAACAGAGGCTTTTGCACTGCAAATGCTACTCACTTTTTTTCAGCAAAAAAGATCAATGTATTTGCCATATTTCAAAATAGAAATTTTAATGTCACATTAATTAACAACTTTTAAGTTTTGAAGAACTAGGCCCTGGTTCTAAGTCCAGAATGTGCTGCTTAACCCTATCATCCCTAAGCTTCTGAAGTGGACTCTACCAGCCTTGAATTCGAAAATGTCCACTGATGCAAAAAGAGGGTTTGTCTTAAATCAAAAAGAGAATGGGAAACAATGTAGACCCTAATAAAACACTATGCCCCCAACTGCCTGACTCTAACACTGCTTGACTCCAACACTGCTTGCCCATGACGGTAACAACAGTACAAATATACGAGATTTCAATGTTATTTTATTAAAAGGGAAATAACTCTAAAATGGGAGATAATAAAAATATGGGTCACCTATTTTTTCATGAGGAATCCATATATGAAATTTCAAACTAGCATGCACAGTTCAAAACTTATGCTATGCAACAAAAAGTGTGCAATGTAAAAATGCCCAAAATGACAAAGGGCCATAACTCAAGAAGTACTTTTCAGAATTTATTCAAAAGTTAATCAGGTCATCTACTCATCACTACCAATCTATTCCTTAAATTTCAAGGCTCTAGCTTCAATAGTTTTTGAGATACTTTGCTGACAAGATTCCATCCATATTTCTTCAAAGGGCCATAACTCAGGAAAGGGGTAAAATCCTGACGGGGGAAAAATATGTGTCAGCTATTTTTTATGAGGAATCCATACATGAAATTTCAAAACCCTAGCATGCACAGTTCAAAACCTGTGCTAAGCATCAAAAAGTGTGCAATGTAAAAATGCCCAAAATGACAAAGGGCCATAACTCAAGAAGTACTTTTCAGAAGTTAATCAGGTCATCTACTCATCACTACCAATTTATTCCTTAAATTTCAAGGCTCTAGCCTCAATAGTATTTGAGATATTTTGCTGACAAGACTTCATCCATATTTTTTTCAAAGGGCCGTAACTCAGGTAAGGGGCATAATCCTAATAAAAAAAAAAAAAAAAATATGTGTCAGCTATTTTTTCATGAGAAATCTAAATATGAAATTTCAAAACCCTAGCATGCACAGTTCAAAACTTATGCTATGCATCAAAAAGTGTGCAATGTAAAAATGCCCAAAAGGACAAGGGGCCATAACTCATGAAGTAATTTTCAGAATTTATTCAAAAGTTAATCAGGTCATCTACTCATCACTACCAACCTATTCCTCAAATTTCAAGGCTCTAGCTTCAATAGTTTTTGAGATAGCTTGTTAAAAAGATTCCATCCATATTTTTTCAAAGGGCCATAACTCAAGAAAGGGGCATAATCCTGATAAGAAAAAAAATACATGTCAGCTATTTTTTCATGAGGAATCCATATATGAAATTTCAAAACCCTAGCACGCACAGTTCAAAACTTATGCTATGCATCAAAAAGTGTGCAACGTAAAAATGCCCAAAGTTATAAAGGGCCATAACTCATGAAGTACTTTTCAGAATTTATTCAAAAGTTAATCAGGTCATCTTCTCATCAATACCAATCTATTCACCAGGTTTCAAGGCTCTAGCTTCAATAGCTTTTGAGATATTTTGCTGACAAGAATTCATCAATATTTTTTCAAAGGGCCATAACTCAGGATCAAGGCATAATCATGATAAGAAAAAAAAACAAACTGTCAGCTATTTTTTCATGAGGAATCCATATATGAAATTTCAAAACCCTAGCATGCACAGTTCAAAACTTATGCTATGCATCAAAAAGTGTGCAACGTAAAAATGCCCAAAGTTATAAAGGGCCATAACTCATGAAGTAATTTTCAGAATTTATTCAAAAGTTAATCAGGTCATCTACTCATAAATACCAATCTACTCACCAGGTTTCAAGGCTCTAGCTTCAATAGCTTTTGAGATATTTTGCTGACAAGAATTCATCCATATTTTTTTCAAAGGGCCAAACTCAGGAAAGGGGCATAATCCTGATAAGAAAAAAAATACATGTCAGCTATTTTTTCATGAGGAATCCATATATGAAATTTCAAAACCCTAGCATGCACAGTTCAAAACTTACGCTATGCATCAATAAGTGTGCAATTGTAAAAATGCCCAAAGTTATAAAGGGCCATAACTCATGAAGTACTTTTCAGAATTTATTCAAAAGTTAATCAGGTCATCTACTCATCAATACCAATCTATTCACCAGGTTTCAAGGCTCTAGCTTCAATAGCTTTTGAGATATTTTGCTGACAAGAATTCAATCATATTTTTTCAAAGGGCCATAACTCAAGAAAGGGGCATAATCCTGATAAGAAAAAAAATACGTGTCAGCTATTTTTTCATGAGGAATCCATATATGAAATTTCAAAACCCTAGCATGCACAGTTCAAAACTTATGCTATGCATCAAAAAGTGTGCAATTGTAAAAATGCCCAAAGTTATAAAGGGCCATAACTCATGAAGTAATTTTCAGAATTTATTCAGAAGTTAATCAGGTCATCTACTCATCAATACCAATCTACTCACCAGGTTTCAAGGCTCTAGCTTCAATAGCTTTTTAGATATTTTGCTGACAAGAATTTATCCATATTTTTTTCAAAGGGCCATAACTCAAGAAAGGGGCATAATCCTGATAAGAAAAAAAATACGTGTCAGCTATTTTTTCATGAGGAATCCATATATGAAATTTCAAAACCCTAGCATGCACAGTTCAAAACTTATGCTATACATCAAAAAGTGTGCAATTGTAAAAATGCCCAAAGTTATAAAGGGCCATAGCTCATGAAGTAATTTTCAGAATTTATTCAAAAGTTAATCAGGTCATCTACTCGTCAATACCAATCTATTCACCAGGTTTCAAGACTCTAGCTTCAATAGCTTTAGAGATATTTTGCTGACAAGATTTCATCTATATTTTTTCAAAGGGCCATAACTCAGGAAAGGGGCATAATCCTGATGGGAAAAAAAATACGGGTCAGCTATTTTTTCATGAAGAATCCATATATGAAATTTCAAAACCCTAGCATGCATTGTTCAGAAGTTATGCTATGCACCAAAAAGTGTAACGGACGGACACATGGACGGACGGACGGACGGACGCACGCACGCACAAACGTCCCAGAAGCAATATGCCCCTCCAACTTCTTCGAAGTTGGGGGCATAATGAGATGGCTCATCATGAGCCATCTCATCTAAATCCACAATGCATGCACAAGTGTCTGCACAAGTATGTGTATTGATTAGGCGGGCTGAAAAGGTTAAGGAGAATGGACTTGCTCTGCTGAAAAAATGGCCACCAGAGTGTAAAACAGAAACAAAAACTTTTTAAATGACCTCTTCTCCTAGGTCAGTGGCTCCCTTTCAAACAAGAAAGGTCAATAAGCAGTGCTTGTTAGATACACCCTGCTAAGAAATCAAAACGTAACAGACGGAAAAGTCATAAATAGGCCAGTGGCTCCATTTCATACAAGGAAGGCCCTATACCTCTGAGAAATCAAAACGTAATGGACGGGTGTGTAAGTATACCCCATCCCCCTCCCAGTTGTCCCATTTCAAATAATTTCATAGAAATGTTCCTGTCATGCCCCTTTAACAAAATTGCTACAATGGTTCCACTCTTCTGAACAATACAGCTTCCAGATCTAAACAATTAGGATAAAAACGTAAAACAATAATACCCTGCCACTGTTGTGTCGTGGGTAGATAACTGTCAAAAACTGACGAAATTTGCCCATTAGCAATCTCAAACCAGATCTCCTTAATATCAATGCATGTACCGTTTGGTTAAGTTCCCTTGATATTTACTCAAGTCATCGTCTGAAAATGAAAATATGGGGGTGTCTTGAGCAGCTAACTCCGTCAAACTTTGACAAACTTTGCCAATTAACAATCCAAAACCAGATCTCCACAATACTGATGCACATACCAAGTTTGTTGAAAATCCATTGATATTTACTCAAGTTATCATCTGTAAACGAAATACTGATGGACAGACAGACGTTCTCAAAAACGTACATTTATGTGGCTAGTCATCAGCATAAAAGATATATAAGTGGTAAAGTCTCTTAAGCAGCAAGCCACCTAAAAGCATTTTTTCCCACTTAAATGTCAATTTTATGGAATAAATCACATTTTTACTCATGACTACTTAAGTGGCAACATGTCCAAATTTTTAGCCACCTATATACCTTGTAGTGTGTACGTCCAGACACAGGAATGTCTAATTTGAAACCATAATACCCAGCCACTATTATGAGGCAGGTTATAAAAATTCTTAAACAAAATATTTTCACAGAAATGTTCCTGTTACACTCTTTCATCAAAACTGCCACTCCATTCCAAAGAACATGATAGCCTCTAGAGATAAAATCAGAAAACACCTTCAGTCCACATCCCTTGAACTAGTGACCCCATCACTTCTACAAGCTGTTTAACATTTTGAGGTCAGGTAAATGATCCTGGACTCCATGGCCCTTTTGTTTATTTTAGACTGAAACCCCTATTTGCATTAGTGGACAAGTCCAAATTCAAGAATGGAAGAGCCCACTCCAGACACTAAGAGATGAAAGGGTTGAAAATGGCAGATGTATATCCAGTTCCCTTAAATGGAAGATAGTGCAGGCCTGATCAAACTGAAGCAGTCTGTTCTGGTCTATATTGCTTGCTCAGCTCATTTTTGTCCAAATATTTAGGAATAATAATTAATGCTGTTCTGACACTGGGTAAAAATTTCAGGAGACAACATTTTGAAATATTTTTTCTTATTTTTTACAGAAAATAAGCATTGCCATTTCATGCAAATTGTCTCCAATGGGCTGTTATATTATCAATTTGTCATCTGCTGAACATGCCTAGTGTGGTAAAGGTTAACTTAAAGGCTATACAGGTATATAGATTCTATGTAAAACAAAACTGTAACTCTTAACAAGATAAAGGGCATGTTTACTTCTTAAAGATAAAGGTAGGTATTTTAAAATTAAGAACTGTTCTGAAATGAAGAGGTATAAAGTATCACATAGTCTCGAAAATGTAAAAACAATGTAACCCTTTCATCCCTACAGACCAACATAGATACCTCTGCAAACAGTGCAGCTCTAGATAAGACAGCATATAATGAGCCTATTCATCAGGATCTACACTGTTTGCCATTCTGTTATTGATTTTTGACTGAAAGCCCTATTTGCAACAATGGATGTTTCCAAATTCAGGGGCAGAAGAGTCCATGTCAGAAACTCAGGAGTGAAAGGGTTCAGTGCTCCTGGAAAAAGCTAAAAATTTTAGAAGCACTGCTTGAAGAAGTGAAATGAATCAGACAACATTACCTGAAAAGATTGAAAATACAAGAAGTCCTTTTAAAGGTTAAAAAGACAAAAGTATTCCTTGAAGAGAGTAAAAATACATGTATTTCTTGAAAAGGTTAAAAATGCAAAAATAAAATGTATTCCTTGACAAGATTAAAACTACAAGAAAGTATTCCTCAAACAGGTTAAAAGCATAACAAAATACTTTTTGAAGAGGTTAAAAGGATAAGGAAGTATTCCTTGAAAAGGTTTACAATATAAGAAAAGATTCTTTGTAGAATTGATTAGATTAAGAAATTTCTTGAAAAGGTTAGAAGAAAGCATTCCATGAAGAGATTTAAAGCATAAGAAAGTATTCCATGAAAAGGAGGTAACCTTTACAGACTTAAATAATTCTTCTGCATATGCCAGCCCTGGTGGCTCAGTCTGATACATGTCTGACTGGTGATCTGGAGGTCGCTGGTTCCATTCCCACTGAGTCTGGCAACATTCTTTCATGAAACTTGACTGGTTGATTTGAAATTTAATGGTCCAGTCAACATGATTAAGGTCACGTCGAGCCGGTCAGTTTAGATAATCACACATTATACATTACCTGGAAAGGCTTAATCCTCTAAGCAGTTCACCAGTACTTGCGCACATTCTTTTACAGGAGATTGAACCCACGACCTGTCAGACGCGCATCCAACTGAGCCACTGAGCCTGGCCAATGCTCAAATGTACAATACCAGTACAGACTACTGTAAATACAAATGCCATTTTCCATGTTCAATGGAATGTTGAAAATTTTTCGCCAATATTACTTGAATTACTGTAACGACCCTAAGTACTGGGACAGACATGCCTGAGCAAAAAGTGCATATCCAGACCACATGCTGCAGAATGTGATGTCTGACCAGGGTCTACACTGTTTGCCACTCATTCAGCAATTTTTATGCACATAAATAGATAGCAAAATGGACAAGTATGTTTAGGAGGTATGGTGTCCCAATACAGTATCACATCAAACTTGTGAAATCATTCACCAAAACAAAGGTACTGATACATTAATACTTTTGACTGTGATTGGTAAAAAGCAAGCATTAACCCTTGTCATGCTGAATAAATAAATACAGATGCCATGCCCACTTCTAATTTTCAGCCAATCAGATTGTTTGATCCGGACTGTTGCTATAAATTCACATACTTAATGGCAAACAGTGCAGATCCAGATCAGTTGGCTTCTTCAGAAGCCAACTGATCTGGATCTGCACTGTTTGCTAAGTAAGACAGGGCATGTCATATTCAGCAAGAGAAGGGCTAATAGATGGTTGACTTTCTGCTTATGAAAGCCTTCCAAATGAAGTATGGGGAAAAACCTATATTTTAAAGTAAAGCTATTTATTTACCTCCATTTGCAAAAATGGTTACAAAATTATTCCTGATTTTCTTCTGGAAATTAACCTAGACCTTTTAAGTGCTGAGCAACAGATGACATCCTGAAACATTTTTTTTTTCTTTTTCAGACCAAATAAAGTTTAACATTACATGTGAATAGTCTGCCAAGCAGATGATTCATATGCAATGTCAAATCTTATTTTCTCTGAAAAACAAAAGATAAAATATCTGAGAATGTCTTCTGCTTCTGTTTTGCATAGCACTTTGAGATTTAATCCATTTTAGACTAATTAAACTTCCCCTACACTATATATCAGAAGAGTCAAAATCCAGTTTTAGGTACGACAGGCTATGTGATTTAGCTATTCCTAGAGAAAAATAGCTAAACTATTTGCAAACAGTGGAGACCCTAATCAGATGCTGCATTCTGCAACATCTGGGTCTGCACTGTTTGCAAAACACACTTTTGGACATCTCCAGACTAAATGGCAAACAGCACAGATCAAATGCAAACTGCTTATCAAGTCTGCTCTAGGTCTATATGTTGCTCATACATGTCTGCACCAGTATCTACTCTAAATAAGCAAGCACACGAAAAAAGGGACCATATGGTTTTTCCCATTTGCAGGTCTTCAAATGTGCATGAGCAGTCCCCTAATTGGGCTACAGACATGCATTTTTAGCCTGAAGCCGTCTTAGGGTCTCTGCTACATGTCCACTAATAGCAAAGGCTGATATGGCGAGACTGCTCCTATGCACAGGCTTGCCTGAGTCTTTGATGGTTGCCTTGGTGATAAGTATCCTTTTTTCATGTGCTGGCTCAAATATGGTATTGTATAATTTTTGTTTCACGAAAAGTAGGAGTAGGTAGTCATTATAATCACCTACACCAACCATTTCTTTTGGGTATCCATGGACAAAAATAATATTAACCTTTATCACTCTCTCGGCTAATTCAGCAGATGACAAAATGATATTTTTCTCTCTTTTTTTTTCCAGTGGAGACAATTTGGATGAAATGTCAAAAACTAAAAATGTCAAAACCTGTGTATTTGCATGAAAAGTCAAAACCTGTTTTCTGGGAAATATAAGAAAAAAATATGTCAAGATATTGTCCGCTGAAAATTTTACCAAGAGTGCTAAGTGTTAAAACATTTACCATCAAAATCTCAATTTTCTTACTAACAGACACTAAATAATTGGACATCTGAGCTCCTTACCAAGATGCTCAATGCAAAACAAAGGACCCTTATGCAATCTGCTGACAATGCAGGCCCTGATCAGCCTGCGCTTTGTGCCGGCTGATCAGGACCTTCATTGTCCACTTACATAATCAATGGATACAGTAGTATGTGTCGACGAAGAGAAAATGTCTACGTCAGATTGCACAGATGCACCTGCTGATCTGGACCTTTGCTGCTTGCATATGGTATAAGGGCCTTTTTCATGTGTTGTGCATCATGTCATAAAAATTGAACAACTCCACTCGACTACCTGTTAATGTGTAAAAGTGCTGGGTGAGTGGCAACTGCTGAATGAGTGGTAAACAATGTAGACCCTGATCAGATTCTGTGTTCTGCAGCATCTGATCTGCGTCTACACTGTTTGCTCAGACCTGTCAGTCTCAATATTTATGGTAAATACAGTAAGGTAAATGTTCTATAATTTCATACACTTTATTCAAAACTGTTTGGCCTAAATTTTACCTATAGTTGTTTCTTAAAATAGTGGAATGGCAAACAGTGTAGACCCTTTAAGGAGCAGTCTGATCTGAGTTTGCACTGTTTGCATTTGACATTTTGTCAGAAATTTTGATGTACGAAATTTTAGGACATTTACATAAAGCTATCAGATCTGAAGTATTTGCCTCCAGTTCAATAAATTTACAATCACAACCATTTATAAGGCAGTTAACAGCTGTGCCGGGCACCACCAGAACCAACAAATGAGCATTGTATACAAAAATAGCCAGTCAGAAGATTTACTAACCCATTTTATATTGAACAGACTTCCCCACACTATATACTGGAAGTCCAATTTCAATTTGAGGTATGTCAGGATATTCCTAGAGAAAAATGGCTAAACTATATGATAACAGTGGCAACCCTGATTAGATGCCTCAGACATTCTATGACATCTGATCTGCATTACGAGAACATGCCTATTCAAATATATAGAAATATTTCACCTCCAAAAACTGAAAATTTTCAGATAAAAATTCTGATATTTTTCATATTTTTGCTCAAAAGCATAGATTGTGGGTACTCGCTAGAACCGCCTTGCTAAGGCTGTTCTAATGAGTACCCACAATCTATGCTTTTGAGCAGAAATATGAAAAATAATGTATACCCCTGTAAAAGTGGGGTTTAAGGGGGGTAAAAGTTACATAGGCATGATTTCCTGATGTGGGTCTGCACTGTTTGCTAATTACCCTTTTTGGAGTTGAATGGTTTGAGCAATTTTGTTAGAGGGTCACCCAAGGAACATTCATGTGAAATTATTTCAAAATCCGTCCACTGTTAAGGAGGAGAAGTCGTTTAAAGATTTTTCATTTTTTAGCCCTGGCGTCAATCTTGTTCATCCGAGCGGAACGATTTAAGCAATTTTTGTAGAGGGTCACCGAAGGGATATTCCTGTGAAATTATTTTGAAATTGGGCCAGTGGTCTAGGAGGAGATGTTGTTTTAAGGTTTTTCTATTTTTAGCTCTGGCGGCCACTGTGTTTAGCGGAGCAGAACCATTTAGGCAATTTTGGTACAGAGTCACCCCACAAGGAACATTCCTGTAAAATTATTTCAAAGTCCATTCACCGGTTTAGGAGGAGATGTCTTTTAAGTAAATTGTTGACAGATGCACCACAGACATTGAGCTGTCACAAAAGCTCACCTTTAGCCCTTGGCTCAGGTGAGCTAAAAAGCCTTTTAACTTCTCAACTTACCAATTATACAGTATAGACTCCTTGGAGGTAATTTCAGAGCATTTTTGGAGGTAACTGTAAAACTTTCAATGCTATGGGCAAACTCAGCAGTTGACAAACTGATTTTTTTCGTATCTTTTTTTCCAGAAATAGGATTTGATGTTTCATGCAAATTGTTTGGCATTTGCAAATTGTCTACTGGGGACAAGTTGCACAAAATATCAAATCCTATTTTCTTGAAAAAAAAAAAAAAGGGAAAAATATATCAAAATGTTGTCTGCTGAAATTTTTATCCAGCATGCTAAGCATTAAACATTATCAAAGATGCTGCTACTGGATTTAATATGAAATATGATAAATACATGTGATTGTTGTAATCTACAGGATACATAAATGGGCACATCACATTATAAAAAAAACTTAACCCTGGCCCTGCTGAACCCAGATATGCCCTGCCTTTGCAAACAGTTTAGATCCAGATCAGTTGGCTTCTCAGGATCTGCCTTGTCATTATGTGAATTTGTATCAACAGCCTGGACCAAGTAATCTGATTGGTTATAAATTAGAAGTGGGCATGGTATCTTAATATATTCAGCAATGGCAAGGATTAAAATGGAGTTAAATGCTATGGTTGGTGTAATTGTTAACAGACAAAAGGAAAACCAGACTGTATGTCGCTCTTTCAAGCAGGCAGAATAAAATAATCTGTTAATTTAGAAAAAATGGTGGCAAAAGAGTACAAGTACAAACTTCATTTTGTCATAATTTTTAAAAGCTGATTTGTAATGTACACCATGCCCAGTAAGGTGGATTGCTTCAACACATATAAATAAGGTTGTCTCGTTTTCTTTTAGTGATGTGAATACAATCAGTTAAATGTGATTTCAGGACATGGTTTCATGACATCCTTGTAAAAATGTACAAACCTTCCACCAATACCATTTGCTTGATTTGAATCACCAGCAGCACTTTCATATACTAGTTTTTGATGGAAAAGATCATTAACCCATTTTTTTAATCTGGAGATCCACAAAAAGGGTAATTGGAGAACAGATTCTGTAGCATCTGATCAGGACACCACTTTTTGAAAATACATGTAGTTTAGCTATTTTTCTGTCACATAGCCTGGAATACCTAAAATTGAAATTGGACACCTCCAATTTGTGATGTGGGGGAGTTTATACTGTAGCTCTAGATAAAAGGGGTATCCAGATGAACAGGTTTCTAATTTCTCCACAAATAAGAAACTCATTAACCTATTGTATACTGAATAGACTCTCCCACACTATATATTGGAAGAGTCCAAATTCAATTTTAGGTACGTCTGGCTATGAGATTTACATATTCCTAGAGAAAAATGGCTAAACTATTTGCAAACAGAGCTGCATCAGAATTAAGAGTGAGTGTATGTTGTCGGTACTCATCAGATCACTTCTAATCAGTTGGATCAATCCTAATTAATTGGAGCTGCATCAGAATTAAGATTGAGTGTATGTTGTCAGAACTCATCAGATCACTTCTAATTAACTGGATCAATTTTGTCAGTACTCATCAGATCACTTCTAATTAGTTGGATCAATTCTAATTAATTGGAGCTGCATCAGAATAAAGAGTGCGTATATGTTGTCAGAACTCATCAGATCACTTCTAATTAATTGGATCAATTCTAATTAACTGCAGCTGCATCAGAATTAAGAATAAGTGTATGTTGTCAGTACTCATCAGATCACTTCTAATTAGTTTGATAAATCCTAATTAATTGGAGCTGCATCAGAATTAAGAGTGAGTGTGTTGTCAGTACTCATCAGATTACTTCTAATTAGTTGGATCAATTCAAATTAATTGGAGGTGCATCAGAATTAAGAGTGAATGTATGTTGTCAGTACTCATCAGATCACTTCTAATTAGTTGGATCAATCCTCATTAATTGGAGCTGCATCAGAATTAAGAGTGAGTGTGTGTTGTCAGTTCTCATCAGATCACTTCTAATTAGTTGGATCTATTCTAATTAATTAGAGCTGCAACAGAATTAAGAGAAAGGTTTCGCGTGAGTACATTTGTTTTAAGCCCCACAGCAGTTTTCCTACGGACTGTTCCTGAAGGTGATTCCTCTGTTGCAGTTCTTCTTTGTTTGAGCGTCTGTGGTTTCATATGTGGTGTTTGTGTTTTCATTATTTATTCCTCATCTCTCCATCTTTTGGTGCCTCAGGAGGGCTGTACCTAGTGAATATGGCATTTTTCCTGGGTATCTTCACATATTTTTACTACATTTTTTTTTTTTTTTTTTTTTTGGGGGGGGGTGGGGGAGGGGGGAAATAAAAAAAAAAACATTTTTGATGATAAAAGTGTCTAACAAAAAAAAAAAAGTGTTGGTTTGTATTGCAGTGGGTCTTAAAACTTTCTTTATAATAAAATGTTTTGCCATTTTCCAATTACTGGTGCAGTGTAAAACTGTGTTTATCCATCATTTCACCAATATGATTATGCACATTCCCCTTTCATTAACAACTGACCATAATATCCATAAATAATTTTGACAGTTACAGTTTAGGTTGCCAAACTAATACAATATACAATCAACAGCAAATTCCACAGTACTCTCTGGATGAATCTGGCAAAAAAAAAAAAAAGAAAAGCCCTAAACGAACTGCATTTGTTCAGTAGGACTGAAAATACTGGCAATGTTGATCAAATTCACAGAGAATAGATTGAAATTGTATATTTCTATTATATGATTGATTGACCGAGTTGGGGTTTAACGACATGTCAACCCTTGTGGGTCATTTTGTGTCTTCTCCCTGAGAAAGGGAGAAAACAGATAGAAGAGATAGTAGAGAAGATGAAAGAGAGGGACAGGGAAGAAAGAGGAACAGAAATGAAAGTGAAGAAACAGAAGAAATAAGAACATTCCCCCTCTACCCTTACCTGCTACAAGGATAGCAGGCCTTGCCCAACTGTAAGCCAATCTCAGCTGGATGCCCCAGTGACGTAAGATACACAATACCTTTGCCACACCCGACCACACCAATTCTAGTACATGACTGCATCGATTTGTGACAGTATTTTTTTTTTTTTGACATCATACAAAACTATAGATGAACAAAATCATAGATGAGGACACATATGCCTGTTATAATAGCAAAAAAAAAAAAAAAAAAGTCTGTACAAGTTTTCTGTTATTTTCTTGCTTCATAGTATCATATACACAACTAATGTAAATCTGAACATTTTGTTTTCAACATTTAATTCATTACAATTCAAATACAACAGAAATAAAGCATGCCGAAGGAGAAAAATGTTAGGTCTGCAATTAAATGAATGAAATACATTTTTGCTTATCTCCAGAAAACAGTTGTATTGTTGTTTGGTACTACAGTTGTTTGAGCGAAACAATTGTTTGAACCAAACAACTACAAACAACAAAAATGAAAGTTTTCCATCTCTTCCCCAGAAAACCAGTCTTGTTATTAAGAAAATTATACACCTAGCTAAAAGCTACAATATAAGCACTGTTATCATTTCAATTGCACTTAACTCTTTCAAAACAGAAAATGACCATGATCCCAGATCAGCCTGTCATCTGCACTGTCTGATCAGATCTACACTATGTCATAAGTATTTTTCTATTTGGATGGGCTCACATATTTTTCAAGTTTAGTATCTCACTAAATGTAAACAACAGGTATAAAATGCTCCACCCAAATACTGTAGACTTTAGAACAGAACAGAAGTACATTTATATAACGATTAAATGAGCAATCAAACAATGCTGTATTAGGAAACAGTATGCCTCTAATACATAGAGGATATTTACTCTTTTGTTGTGAATACCATAAATATTGTCATCGAGTGTAATGAAAACAGTATTTTCACAAGTGCGAAGCATGAGTGAAAATTTGAATGTTTTTATATAGAGATGAAAATTTTTATGGTATTTACTGAAAAAGAGTAAATTTTCTTTTTATTTTATTGTTTACATGTCAAGGCGCATTTCTGACGTCATAACTAACGTCACCAAAAAAACATGAATGTCATGGCGTCGACGTTCAATACTCAACATGTGAAACGCAGGAGAGATAAAACAAAAAGTTTCGGCAAATCAAAATAATCTTGATACCAAAATGTTTCTTACATTCTAACTAAGAAAATGCATACCAATACTTGATGGTTTAGTTCAGAAACAAAGGTTAGAGGTGTTCAAAAATCTGAAGTGGAGGTAACATCCACTTCTGAAACAATGAAGAAAACTGGAGTCGTCCACAGCGAGGAGTGAAAATATCAACGTATCAGTCACTAGTTATTTTCACCAGATATACACCGATTTCACCGCTAACAATAAAATAAATTTGAAATCTTTTTTGAAGGCACTTGGTAATTTGACACCTTAAGGTATTTTGTAATGTCAATTTTATTCTCCTCTGAGTGAATAGAAGCTAAAAGTGCATTATAAAACATTACCATTTTACATTGAATATAATACACTCTGTGGTTAACTTTTGATGTGGTGTATATTTTCAAATGCTGAATATTAATATTTAAATTATACTTTACCACTCTCTGGACTAATTCAACAGATGATAAACTGATTATAGTTTTCTTATTTTAATCCTTTTTTCTAATAAAAAAAAAAATGACAAAAAAAAAACAAAAAACAAATACAGATGATAAACTGATTATAGTTTTCTTATTTTAATCCTTTTTTCTAATAAAAAAAAAATGACAAAAAAAAACAAAAAACAAATAAAAACAACAACAACAAAAAAAGAAACAGGATTTAACAGTTAATGCAAATTGTCTACATTAAACACAATTTGAAGGAAATGTCAAATTCTGTTTTCTGAAGGAAAAAAAACCCCAAAAAACAAAAAACATTTCAATGTATAGTCTGCTGAAGTTTTTACCCAGCATATTAAGTGATGAATTAAAAAAAAGAAAAGAGGACGAATATTTAACACAGGTGCTTGGCCTGTTGATTTGCCCGAAAAGTTGTTGAATGAGCAAAAAGTCAAAATATGAGTAAAAGTATATACCAATATATAAAAAAAAATCTAAAAAAAAAAAAATTCTTTTACTCATATTTTGACTTTTTATACATTCAACAAGTTTTGAGGCAAATCAATGGGCCAAGCACCTGTGATGTTTTATATATGATTGCCATTTAATACAGCTGCACTAATATTCTGGGCCCGGTTGTTCAAAGCGTCGTTAGCTTAACAAGCTCGTTAAGGGTCATTTCGTTAACTGTTTTAGCAGATTCAATATACAATATTCTGATATTTTTTGCTGAAAAAATGTGAGTAGCTTTTGCACTGCAAAAGCTACTCACATTTTTTCAGCAAAAAATTTCAGCATATTTGCGTATCACTCGATGTAAATTTTAATGAATCGTTAACTAACGACATCGTTAGCTTTGAACAACTGGGCCCTGGTCAACATGAATATCAATACATGTAACATTAAAATTCAAGCGCACAGAGAAATTTGTAGCAGACAAATTTTGAAATACATTTTTTTTCACAGAAAATTAAATCGTGATATCATGTCAATTATCTGCTTGGCAGACAATTCACATGAAATTTCAACTAATTTCTCTGACAAAAAAGAATGATGATTCATATGAAATGTCAAGACCTATTCTTTTTACTTATTTCTTATTTTTCAGGGCCCAGTTGTTCAAAGCTAACGATGTCGTTAGTTAACGATTCGTTAAAGTTTACATCGCGTGATACGCAAATATGCTGAAATTTTTTGCTGAAAAAATGTGAGTAGCTTTTGCATTGCAAAAGCTACTCACATTTTTTCAGCAAAAAATATCAGAATACTGTATACTGAATCCGCTAAAACAGTTAAGGAAATCACCCTTAATGAGCTCGTTAAGTTAACGACGCTTTGAACAACTGGGCCCAGATAAATAAGTCATAACATTACATGTACAATGTCTGCTTGGCAGACGATTCAAATGAAATATCAAGACTTATTTTCCTTGAAAAAAAAAATTCAAAATGTCGTCTGCTGCAGCTGTGATTGGCACTTTAAAGGTTAAGCTGTTCATCAAAATGTTTGAAAGACATTCCCAGGTTAAACTTTCAGCTGTTAGTTTGGAGACAAATATATAATACTGATCCTAAGTATTGGACAGACTGGCCTGAACAAACAGTGTAGACCCAAATCAGATGCCACAAAACATAGTGTCTGCTCAGGGTCTACATTGTTTGCCACTCATCTAGCAGTTTTTATGCATCAACAGGTTAAATGAGTTGACTAAGTTATGGTCTTACTGACCAGTCAACCCATTAGGGTCGTGTCAAGCGGGTCAGTTCAGTTTATCTAACCACATTTGTCCTGGGCAGGCTTAGTCCTCTGAGTGGTTAACCAGTATTTGTGCACAATCTTTCACCACACTGACCACTGGCCTTCTTGAATCAGACGTAGGGAGAGAATGACGGTAGAAAATATTTCATGATCAATCTCTACAAAAGAATGTTACTGGCGGGGAGCGAACCAACAACCTCCTGATCACCAGTTGGACACACATCTGACTGAGCCACTGAGGCAAGCTGACGCATCAACAACCCAGTGGACATGTTCAAATATTTACCCTTGTCCTGCTGAATAAATTAAGATGTCACACCCATTTCTAATTTTCAGCCAATTAGATTACTAGATCCAGATTGTTGATATAAATTCACATACATGTACTAAATGACAAACAGTGAAGATTTAGATCAGTTGGCTTCTAAAGAAGCAGATTTAGATGTTGGCTTCTACTGATCTGGATCTACACTGTTTGCAAAGTTAGGACATATCCAGGTTCAGCAGAACTAGGGTTAAGACAAGAACAGAAAGGATGTTCCAATATATAGGGTAAATAAGGCATTCACACTTGTGCTGCATCAAGAGAAAATGTCCTCCAGAATACGCAGTATGGGAAGATTTAGATCTTTCTGTACATTCAACTTTCTGCTGCCCAGTCATTACACAGCAACCGCTTTATAATATGTTTCATTATAACACAGTTTGGGATATAAGACCATTTAAAGATGGACTCCAAAAATGTTGCCAGTAACTGACAAATGCCCTTCTTGAATCAAAAGGAGGAGAATTATTTCATAATTAATCTCCACTATTTTAAAGCTGAGCTGTGATTCCAACCTGCAACCCGTGATCTGCAGTCAGACACGCTACTTCACTATGGAACATGGCTTCACAGATGTTTACAGATTATACATACAGTCAAACTTCAGTGGCTTGAACATGTTTGGGACCATGGAAATTTGTTCTAGACATGGGTAGTTAGAGCCACTGACGATTCATCATAGTGTCAGTTCAGATTTCAAATTTATGGATGCCTTTTTGATCGTCTATAAATGTTATGTTGAGTGTACTCATTAGAATTGCCTCTATGAGATGATTCTAATGAGTAAACACAACATACATGTTCATGATAAAATTAGAAAAATACCTAAATTATTCCTAAATATTCGTTTTCTTAAGCTATCAGAATAATTTCCTAGGAACTCGAAAATAAGTTCGAATCAGCCATGGTAAAAGAGCTATCTGTGTTCGAGCCATTGAGATTTTAATATAGCAGCTGTTGGTTCCGAATATAATTTTTGCAAATTTGGCCAGGTCTTATAGTTTTAAAAGTATGTAAGTATGGATAGCTGTATAAAATGGAAGTGGAAAAGACTGAGAATTTCTTACGAGATCTCAGAACAGGTTATCATGGAGACAGGACCATATTCATTCAAATAACCAAGACAGATAATCACAACTTGATTCTTCCTACCATCAAAGTTCCACATAAAATGGTTTTCAGATTTCTTTGTCGTCTGCAATGAGCAATTTGAAACATGCATCTGGGAAGACTCAGATCAGCCAGAACATTTGCACAGTCTGATCAGAGCCTTTGCTGAACACTCTTTGGATAGCCAAGTAGCTATCCAAGAAGGTTTCTTTAACCCAAAGTAGTCTAAAGATACCTATAAGGGTAATTGGCAAACAGTGCAAGCCCAGATCAGATGCCACAGAATGTGCTATCTAATCAAGGTCTCCACTGTTTGCAAATAGTTCAATCATTATTCTCTAGGAATATCTAAATTATATATCCTGACTACCTAAAACTAAAATTAGAATCATCCAATATAGTGTGGGGGAGTTCATTCAGTCTACAATGGGTTAAGAGGACAGCAAAGTGTGACTGGGCATACATGTCCATAAGTACATATTCTCGCATTACTGCACATTTACTAAATGCATCAAAACATGCTATGAGGTGACTCAAATGAATACCCTAAATATAAGTTCTAGTGCATAAGAAATCTGAATTGTCATAGAAATTATCTTGTTTGTAGCTATGGAGCAGTCATACATTTTCTCTCATGAAGCAATATTTTTGCAAAATTTCATTTTTGTGAATACAACCTAAAAGATATGATAAATGATTCAAACCAATATACACTTTCTTGCAGTTCCAAGAAAATTGACATCTTTGGTTCAAGTTTACTTTGTTCTTCTGCACCTCAACTCTCTTCTTTTTTTTTTTTCCAAACATTTACAGCTCTGAATAAGTTGTTGTTTTTTTCAACCAAACTGTTCCATTTTTTTTTCTTATTTCCTTGCAAAATAATATAAGCCATTTCATGAGGAAAGGCTCTTTAAAACATAAAAGGAAAATTAGAGCTCAGGGCCCAGTTGTTCAAAGCTTTGTTAGCTTAACAAGCTAATTAATGACAAATTGGTTAACTGTTGAAGCTAAGGTATTTTCAAACACATCGATACTTTTACTGCAAAAATGTGAGTAGCTTTTTTTTGCACTGCAAAAACTACTCACATTTTTTCAGCCAAAAATATCAATGTATTTGCCATACGAGGGTCCTGCAAAAAGTTTTGTCACTGGGTTCGGATTACTTCATGGCTACGTTTTATCAAACATATTTTTATTACAAACCTTCAAAATATTTCCCCTTTACTGAAACACATTTCTGTAACCTTTTTACCCAGTACTTCTGTTGGTATCTGTTGGAGACACTGATAAATAGCGCTGCCAAGAGAACTTCTAGATGTATACTTATTTCCAGAAAGCATTTTCTTAAGTCTTGGAAATAAAAAGAAGTCACAGGGACTCAGGTCAGGTGAATAATGTGGATGGTTTAAAACTTTCACCTTTTCAGAAGCCAAAAAAGACTTAACAACCTCACACTTATGAGAGGAGGCGTTGTCATGTAAAAGGTGGACTCCTGACCATCCTTTGCTTGGTCGTTTCTTATTGTGCACCCAGGTTTCATCACCTGTTAGCAAGTTAGAAATAACCCGACTATTACAGCCTTTTTCAAAAGTTCCCGGGCACATTTAAGGCGTTGTGTCTTTTGCTCCTCAGTGAGCAAATGAGGTACCCACCTAGTGCAAACCTTTCTCAGGTCCAAACGCTTTTTCAGAATTGTTTGCACACTGCCTTCTGATATGCCAGTACAACTAGCTATATCTTTGACAGACAATCACCCATCCTGTTTGACCACAATCTTTACAGCAGCGATGTTAGCCTTGCTAACAGAGGTTTTAGGCCTTCCAGGTATCATCTTCAACAGAAAATTTCCCAGCTTTAAAAGCTTTAACCCACCTAAAAACTGTGCGCACTGAAATGGTCTGAGGTCCATATATACCACACAATTCATTAAATATCTGCTTTGAATCTATATTAAGCCTAATGCGGCATTTAATATAGCTACAAATTTCAGTCTTCTGGTCCTTGTTCCAATGTAACAAGTAAATTGGTCAGTGTATATGACTGCATCTATTTCAATTTGAAATAATTCGGTCAGTTGAAAAGCAATTTGCACAAAACAAATGGGTATCGTTAGCTATTCAACACACCATTCAAGTGCAGTGAAGCATTTTAAAATATACCTGGGATAAAACCAAGGAAGCCTATTAGTTACAGAACTTTTTGCACGACCCTCGTATTTCAAGATAGAAATTTTAACGTCACTTTGGTTAGTTTTGAACAACTGCGCCCAGATCATCCTGCACTTTCAATCTGATCAGGGTCTTCACTGTCCATTCATATATTCTATAGTATCCAATGATTCTGCAGGTGAGCAGCAATGGCCCTGATCAGACTGCAGGGATATACAGGTGATCTGGGTCCTTGCTGTTCCTAGATGTGATAAGGACCCTTTACTTATGATATGATGCACAATGCACGAAAAACGCCCTTATACAATTTAAGGACAATGTAGGTCCAGATTAGCATGCCCATCCATACAGTCTGATCTGGACATTGTCTGTTCGTCAACATATACTACAGTATCCATTGATTCTTTAAACGGACAATGAGGGCCCTGATCAGCCTGCGCTTATCTGGGCCTGCATTGTCCGCAAATTGCAAAAGGGCCCTTTTCGTGCATTGCGCATCATATGGCTTGCCGTAATAAACCTAAGTATTGGGACAGAGGTGCCTCAGAAAACAGTGTAGACTCAAATCAGATGCTGCAGAATGCGGAGTCTGATCAGGGTCTCCACTGTTTACAACTCATCCAACAAATTTTAGCTGCATTAACAGGTAACATTATGGATTTGTTCAAATTTTAGGACCAGTACGAGAAGGAGTTAAGGTGTTCCAATATTCAGGATCAATATTGTATATATATATAAATATATTTTTTTTTTATGAGTTATTCTTACATTAGCAGAGACATACCATTCCTTTTCTCCTTTCTTCAAATTAGTTGAGCCATAGTGGGACCATTAACATGACATCGTAACATCGTAACATGTGTGAACTCAGGAACCCTGATCAGCTGACAAGTCCATATCATATGGACCAAATCAAGTGAAAAAGTGCCTTCAAGCTTGTGCAAACTGTGCAGGTTCACAATATCCTGCACATGTGCAAAGCCTCATCCAGGCATTTGCTCTTCATTGAAGCATTCTATAGTATCCAATGATTCTGTTTGCGAACAGCAAAGGCCCTGATCAGACTGCACGGATGCCCTTCCCTGTCCACATATGCCCAAGACATGTTTTCGTATGGCATAGCCCATATCGTATAATCAAAGTCCTCCCTTACAGCACAAACAATCTACTGGCCTTGCAAAAAACCCGAGCAAACAGTGAACTCAGACATTCAGTCTGATCAGAATCTTCCCTGACAGAATGAACAACCTACTGGCCATAAAAATCCACAGAGCAAACAGTTAACCTAAATCAGTAAACAAATCAATGCAGTCTGATCAGCCTGATGGCCATGAGAATTTCATAGAGCACCTGAGCTGCATCAAGCGAAAAGTGCCTTTGAACATAGGCAAAATAAGCAGATTCAGATTCATACATTCTGTAGTATCCAATGATTCCGTTAGCGGATGGTAAAGGCCCTGATCAGACTGCAGTCTGATCTGGGCCTTTGCTGTCCGCAGATGCCCGAAGACAAGTTTTCGCAGGGCCTAGTCCAATTGGTGATGACTGATCAGAGTGCCTGGATAAGAAAGCTGGTCTAAGGGTTTGCCGTTTGCATGTGCCTTAGTTTTGCTGTGGCCCAGGTGAAATTATTTAGCACTTAATGCTGCAATTTTCTAATGGGGACCTACATGGGTACAGCCACAAGTTGCTATCGGCACAGCTCTAGTTAAGAGTATTACCCTTATAAATATATATAGTATTTGATGAGCCACATGGTAAAAAGGCCCTTATGCCATATGCGAACAGGGAAGGTCCAGATGAGTACGTGCATCCATGCAGTATGAGCTGGACATTCTCTGTTCGTCCACATATTCTATATAGCCATTGATTCTGTTCGTGGGCAATGAAGGCCCTGATCAGCCTGCATGAATGCACATGATCAGCCTATGCAGGCTGTGCATCATTTCTTTTATTTTCTTTCTGGAAAGCGTGTTGTAGGGTACTCATTAGATGTGCCTTTCCAACTTGTAATGAGTACTCGCAACATGTTTTGATGAAGAAATAAGATGGTCAACAGTTTGGGTAAAAAAGTCTCCAGAGCTATGTATATGTGAACAGCAATAATATAGGCCAACCTGCACATTCAGCCTTATCAGGACCTTCATACAGCTCCAGATAAGACAGGATTTCCACATATTTTTTTAATTCTCCATGAAAACATATCTTGTGGTACTCATTAGAAGTGCCTTAGTGAGGCGCTTATAATGAGTACAACAACAGATGTTTTCATGGCGAAATTAGAAAAATATCATTACTTTTTGGTTGAAAAATATGCCTTTACTGGAGCTATGCCTTCACCATATCAGATGAAGCATCTGCACAGACTGTCCTGTACTGTCACTGTTCACAAATGCCCCAAGCAATATTCCCCATGAAGGCCTCCAAATAATATTTTATGAGGGCTGCATATATTTTACACACAAACTCCACTATAAATGACTGTATTTATTTGTAAAGTAGGATATAAATTTATCACAATTATATTAACTAGGCCCTAGACGGGGAATGGTACAAAACAACATATCCAAACCCAAAAGACCATGACAAGCCTCTACATCTGTGGTCAGTTTAGGTTATTTTGCCATTCAGTGTGTAAACTACACTAGTAACACTGTGACAGTAGACAGTGTAGATCTTGCACAAACTGTGGATGTGTGGCTTCAGATATAGAGAGTGTTCAGATTATTTTTGTTATTTGTATCAAAACATATATTGTGGGTGCTCATTAGAATTGCCTCTGTGAGGCAATTCTAATGAGCACCCAAAATATATGTTTTGATACAAAAATACCAAAGCAATATACTAAATTAAAAACACAGTTATTGCCATATCTGGAGCTTTGTGGTTTAATAACACAGCTTCAGATACGAAAGGATTTCCCCATAATATTTTTCTTATTTCTCCATGCAGATATACGTTGTGGGTACTCTTAAGAAGCATCTCGACCAGGCGCTTTTAATGAGTACCACAAAGTATGTTTTTGTGGAGAAAGAAGAAAAATATCAATAATTTTTGGCTGAAAAATGAGCCTTATCTGGAGCTATGTTTACAGATTGGTTTTGGTCTTTGCTGTTTTTATATGCTATGTTGTATCACTTCCTTTACAGGGCCTCAGTAGCAGTCTGGCAGCTAGAGCTGTCAAATATAATCTGAGGAGTCCGAGTTTGACACACTGGCTCCTAATAAACTGTCCACCTCCCTACACCGTTGCCGTGGCCCAGGTTCGGGAGTATATGTGAAAGTTAGCCCTGTAGAGTATATCACACCATCATTTCGTACCAGCAGTACTGGAACCTGAAAAATAACATAAAAAGAATTCAATCATTTACTTTAAGACTAGACCTCTTTTCAGATTTTGATTGAGTTGGGGTTTAACGACATGTCAACCCTTGTGGGTCATTTTGTGTCGTCTCCCAGAGAAAGGGAGAAAAGAGATAGAAGAGATAGTAGAGGAGATGAAAGAGAGGGACAGGGAAGAAAGAGGAACAGGAATGAAAGTGAAGAAACAGAAGAAATAAAAAACATCCCCCTTTACCCTTACCTCCTACAAGGATAGCAGGCCTTGCCCAGCTGTAAGCCAATATCAGTTGGACACCCCGGTGACGTAAGATAAACGACACCTTCGCACCACCCAACCACCCCCAGACCTCTTTTCAGAAGGGAGCTTAAACAATTTTGACTAAACTGCCTCCCCCCCCCCCTCCCCTGAAAATGTATCAAGTTTTGCCTAAAACAAATATTTCCATCCCTCTAGCCAATAAGCCATGAGATCGGGGTTTAAGAGCATAAGCAAACAAAAGCATACCCAAACTGGTCTGGGTTTTAATCTGGTCTAATTAGGGACATTTTTAATCAGTAAAAAGTCTGGATACTGCAGAATGTCCTGACAAAAGCTCAGGCAGATAGGCATAGTCTTATCAAGCCTTCAAGGCTTTTGTCTGTTTGTTTGTGTTGAGGATTTACCACCCAGTCAACCCAATGGGGTCATGTCGAGCACGGTCAGTTTACCTAACAACACATTTACTGGGCAGGCTTAGTCCTCTAAGCCGTTAACCAGTATTGTGCACATTCTTTTGCCAGAAACTGACAACAGCCCTTCTTGAATCAGAAAGAGAGAATGACCCTAGAAAATATTTCATGATCAATCTCTACGAAAGAATGTTGCCTCCCCAAGGGGGTCAACCTGCAACCTCCTGATCACCAGTCAGATGAGCATCCAACTGAGCAACCGAGGCCGGTGCTTTTGTCTGTGTTAACACTTAGCATGTTGGGTAAAACTTTCAGATTGCATTTTGAAATAATTTGCTTATTTTTCACAGAAAATAGGCAAGGAATATTGAAACCAAAATTTTAAGGTGACCTAGCCAGTTTATATCTACATTTAGGGACACTTGCTGGAAAATCCATTTTTAGAAGAATTAAAAAAAATTATTACATGTTATAAAAGGATGAGATATAACTTGGATATTACATGACAGACTTCATGCTTAGTTTTTAACCATAGTCCTGCTGAAACAGGATATATCCTGCCTTTGCAAACAGTGTAGATCCAGATCAGTTGGCTTCTGAAGAAGCCAAAAAATCTGGATCTGCACTGTTTGGCATAAAGTATGTGAATTTATATCAACAATCTGGATCAAGGAATCTGATTGGCTGACAATTAGATGTGGGTGTGGCATCTTAATTTATTCAGCACGACAAGGGTTAATGCAATCATAGTCAACAGCTGTGTTTTCCTCTTTTACTGCATGATGGTGGGTCAAGTTTCAGACTCTATGAAGGTACCGAACTAAACCTTTCACTAGACGAGTGATACCTGGGCCCAGTTGTTCAAAACAAACAATGTCGTTACTTAATGGATCGTTAAAACGGTGATCATTAAATATGGCATATACGACAATATTTATGCTTAAAAAATGTCAGCAGCTTTTTCAGCAAAAAATACCCGATTCGATATTGTACTTACTAGAATAATTAACATTTTGACCACTAACGAGCTTGTTACCCTACCGATGCTTTGAATAACTGGGCCCTGATGTTATGTCTTTGTTTGCTGTGTTTTTTTCGCGTGTTTTGTCCTGTTCGTTGTCTTATTGTAGTGTTTTGCCTAGCATTGTGATCACCTAGCTGGTTTGTAGCTAGTGTACATACTGGTTAAAGTAAAGTGTGGACCCCGACACTTAATACTCAACTGAGGGTTTTGTCGTATGAAGAGATAGACAGAGAGAGACTGCAGAGAGTGGAAGCTCTCGGCTATAAACCCTCATGATAGACATACCTGGAGATCTGGTGTGAGATCTGCCATGCATGCAGCCAGCCAGCTATCCAGAAGGGGGCCCACTGACGTGGATGTTGCCCCTGTACCTAAACGTTAATCAAAATTCCAATGATGATGTACTGTATGTCATGGTTTGTTCGCTCTTCCTCTTGGTGTCATTGGTAGGCCATGTTCTGTGATAGTGACTCCCCTTGGACATCTTCTATACTATTACCGTATTCAATCTAATTACCACACATACCCCTATAAGCGCACAGTCAAGCAGTTCCGTAGTCGAAATTACAGACGGTGTACTTTTTGTCTACTATTTTGTAAAGGCATATGTTGTGGGTACTCATTTGAATTGCATTGACTTGTCGATGCAATTCAAATGAGTACCCACAACATATGCCTTTATAAAGAAAATAAGAAACAATCACATAATCATCATCAAATAAGTCCTTTTTCTGATCTTTTTTATAGTGTATCCTTAGTAGGTAGATACATATTTTACCACAAATGAGTGTTCCCAGTAATTTTGAAAAACCTAAGCGCACAGTGCGGTAATTAGGTCGAATACGGTATTTGATATTTCATGCAAATGGTCTCCTTAGCATACATTTTGCGGGACAGTTCAAATCCTATTTTCTGGGAAAAGAAAAAAAAACAAACTTATCATCAGTTTGTCATCTGTTTAATTTGCCCAGATAGTGGTAACAGTCAAGCCATTTTCTTGCAAAGTGGCAATATAATTCATAGCTCTAGATAAGAGGGGTATTAGGAAAATATTTTTACTTCTCGATGAAAGCATGTAGTTGGTACTCATCAGAAGTGCCTCAGTGAGGCACTTCTAATGAGTACCCACAACATATGTTTTCATGGAGGAAAAAAAAAAAAAAAAATATCAACAATTTTTGGTTGAAAAAAAAAAAAAGTGCCTTGAGCTGTATGGTACTGCTGTATTTACCTGTAATGGTTGCCGTACCCATCTCCAGCCGGCCCTAAAGGCGGAGATGTCTGGTACTACACATAACATACTATCCTCACATCTATACATTGTCTCTGCTTCTACATCACCAAACCACACACGTAACACAGGAGTAAAATTTTCACCTGATAAATCCAGCATTGCCACATCTCCTCCGCCATTCAACTGAAATAGAGTTAATATAAAAATAGACCTCCTAAGGGAAACCCAACATATTCATAAATCCAGATAAACAGAGCAGAAAATATTTTTTTGCTTACCAAAATATATTTTGTGGGTTGGTTGGTTGGGGTGGCGTCAACACTATTAGGGTCATGTTGAGCTGGTCAGCTTACCAAAGCTCTCTTTTCCTGGGCATACTTACTCCTCTGAGTGTTAACCAATACCTGTGCACATTCTCTTACCAGAAACTGACAACTGCCCATCTTGATTCAGCAGAAGGGCTGTTGTAGGGAAGTTCATGTAAGTGAACAGGTAAAAAACAAAACTTGGGAGAACTAAACTGAAGTGCAGTATATGAAGAGACTTCATAAAACAGAATCTCTGAATTTTGTTCTTTCATGTGTTTTTTTTTGTTTCCAAAGGCAACCTTTTAGATTTTATTTTACTTCACTGCAGCTGGTGATAAATGCCATGTGGAGGCTGTAAAATGTCTCCCCATACTTCACCACAGTGCATTCCGGTTTCTTTAAAAATCAAATACTGCTTATGCCAGTGCTAGAGGACCTATACAGCCTCACAAGCTATTTAGATGAATATAAAGAGACTTTACAAAACACAAATTCCAATTTTTGTTCTTTTATGTGTTCTTTGTTTCCAGGGCAACCTTTTAGATTTTTATTTCACTGTTCATTTGTGCATCAAGCCAACATTTCTGTACAAGACAAAAATCAAGAGCTGTAGATAGTCTCTTAATATCTTTGGCTCATAGGTAATAAGACCGGTCATCCAACAGTGTAACCATCTGAATTCTCACTTGTTCATTATATAAAAATAATTAATATAAATATCTAACAGTCTGAGTGGAAGTTTGACATAAATCCATCACATAGCAAGAAATAGATGAACACGTTTCTGGTCAAAATTTGACAATTGCTGGAATACTTGAAAATCAAGATCATCAAAATCTAATCCTGTTCCAATGATATATCTCTGCAAGTTTGGTGAAAATCTCCCAACCGGTTCAAGAAAACATAAAATGGTTATGCCAATGCCAATGCAAACACTAAAGGGACTAGGACCAAAATCAATATGTCCCCCTCAGCCTCTAGGGTGGAACGTGATTAAACTCGGGCAACTTGTAAAAGAAAGCATTCACTACTTACATGTAAACTATTTACAACAGGCACTGGAGTAACAGGTGATTTTACTGGCCCCATGCCCTCAAAGAAAGTATATTCCGCCTTATCAGTACTAATAATTGTCCATGATGCTCCATCATTAATCATTTCTTTGTTCGCTTCTTTAGGGCAAGGCGTGGCCTGGAATTGTATTATTCTCTCCTGGGATAAGCACAAATACATTCTTTCAGTGTCTTTCATAAAAAAGGCACACTTGTGGAGCTGCGACACAGGATCATCTGCATCCAATACTGCTGTCTGTTTGTCCACTTTACGGATTATCTATATGAAATAGGAACAGATATAGCTCTTGATAAGACACTTTTTTCAACCAAAAAGTACATATATTTTTCTTATTTCTCAAAGAAAACGTGTTGTGGGTACTCATTTGAAGCACCTCGCCGAGGCACTTCTAATGAGTACCCACAACATATGTTTTCATTGAGAAATAAGAAAACTATTTACCTGGTACCACTCTTATCTAGACCTATGATAGAGTTTCAGACACTGACCACAAAATCCAATGACTTTATCCCTCTAACATCATAGCTCCAGATAAGGCACTTTTTCAACCAAAAAGTACTGATATTTTTCTTATTTTTCCATGAAAACATATGTTGTGGTACTCATTAGAAGCCCCTCACTAAGGTGCTTCTATTGAGTACCCACAACATGTATTCATAAATATTTGTTGTGGTACTCATTAGAAGACCCTCACTGAGGCACTTCTAATGAGTACCCACAACATATGTTTTCATGGAGAAATAAGAAAAATATTATTTGGATACTCCCTTTTATCTGTAGCTATGAAGCCTTAAAGTAAAAGCAGCTTACTATTGTATCAACAATTACTGACATTTTATTATTTCTCTATGAAAACATAAATTGGGAGGGTACAGTTTGTTTGTGTTGAGGTTTTACGGCCCAGTCAACCCAATGGGGTCAAGGAGGGTACAGTTAATGTTATAAAAATATAAACAGTAAAATCTAATATCAAGAAGAAAAAGATAAATAATTTATTGAGGGAAGAAACTTATTCGCAAAGGGAGGCACTTAAATATAGCCTCTGTTTGCATAAGTTACCTCTTTTTTTTTTTCCATCAGTGATCAGAAATAATAAAGACATTATCCTTTTTGCCTGTTTGCATTTTCAGAATATTATCCATATTCATTAGGGTGAATGTAACAAGAACCACGATGAATGTATATGTGAAAAAACAAGTAGAATATTTTTTTAGATCAACAAAGTCCCAGTCTGATCTGGGGTTTTGCTGCTGGATTACAGTACTTATATAATATACTGATAAGCAACAAAATAGCAAGGCCCTTTACTGCAGGCTGATATGGAACAACTGTTCCTAAATGCATAAACCTCATTTCTCATGACCAGCCTTCTTGTTTTTATCTAAGCTTGATTTGATTTGGATCTGTGCAATTTGTTATTTAGCCAGCCTCTTAGGCAGATCACTGGGTAGTCAAATCTACATTTAGGGTAATATGTACCATAAGATATTATGATATTCAAATATTACGGGTAATTATGGTTACTTCCTTGTTCCAGATTACTGCAACTTTGCTTCTAGTCACTAATGAATCTGACAAAGTAAATAAAGGCACCGCAAGCATAATACCCCGCCATAGCAATTTTTTGTTTATGTATTAAAGTTATAGTTGGGAAAATGTCTGGAAAGAAAAAGACTGAGGGACAGATAACAATCCTAAACCAGATCTTGATAATATCAACAGACAGATAACAATCCTAAACCAGACCTTGATAATATCAATGCATATAGCAAGTTTGGTTAAAAGGCCTTGTTATGTACTCAAGTTATCGTCCAGAAACAAAAATATGGGCGTGTTTCGGGCAGATAACTCTGTAAAAATTTGACGAAATTTGCCCATTAGCAATTCCAAAACAGATCTCCTTAAAGTCAATGCATATAGCAAGTTTGGTTAAAATCCCTTGTTATTTACTCAAGTTATCATCTGGAAACGAAAATATGGGCGTGTCTCGGGCAGATAACTCCGTAAAAATATGACGAAATTTGCCCATCAGCAATCCCAAACCAGATCTTCTTAATGTCAATGCATATAGCAAGTTTGGTTAAAATCCCTTATTTACTCAAGTTATCGTCCGGAAACGAAAATATGGGCGTGTCTCGGGCAGATAACTCCGTAAAAATGTAACGAAATTTACCCACTAGCAATCCCAAACCAGATCTCCAAAATATCAATGCACATACCAAGTTTGGTGAAAATTCATTGATGTTTACTGATCCAGAAACGAAAAACGGACGGACACACGGACATACGACTGCTTTTATGTGGCTGACGGAATAAATCCCATTGAAATATATTGAAACTGTCCATAATTCTTAGCCACTAAACTACCCATTAGTGGGTATAGACGGACTGACTGACAGACACACGGACGTCCAACATGAAACCATAATACCCCACCACTATTGTGTGGTGGGGTATAAAAATGAGCCAGGGCATAGCATTTCCTACAAGATTGCATCTGCAGCCATTGGAGACTCAGATTAGCCTGGCCATCTGTGCAGTCTGATCAGATACTACTTTTACTGAAGTAATGATTGATTTATTTACAACCATTTTCTGGTTGTTAACTATAACAATACCATACCAATCTCGGGAGCGCCATCCCTGTGACAGAACACACCAGTTTAACTGTAGACCCGTAGTGAATATACCCATCTCGTACTGTAAATTCTTCACTTTCACTTTCGTTATCATCCACTGAAAACCAATTAAAAGAAACATTTTTTAAACCAGAGCATGATTAATCAAAATATAAGCAGAAACCATATTTTTATATCTTTCTTACATTTCCTAGAAACAGAGCTTGACATTTCATGAGAACTGTTTCCTGAGAAACAATTCACATAAATGTCAAGCCCTACTATATTTACCAAACAGACAGGCCTGATCAAACAGTGAAGATTCAGAATAGACAGCATAGAATGCAATGTCTGACATAGCTACTGATAAAAGGGGGTATCCACATAATATTTTTCTTATTTCTTGACAAATACATATGTTGTGGGTACTCATTATAAGTGTCTCGCTGAGGCGCTTCTAACGAGTACCCACAACATATGTTTTTATTGAGAAATAAGAAAGATATCAGCAGTTTTCGGATGAAAAAAGTGCCTTATCTGTTGCTATGGTCTGATCAAGATCAACACTGTTTGCCACACATCAAGCACTTTCCTGACACATCAGCAAGTAATAAATGGACTTGTTTAAAGTTGTTCATAGCTAATGACGTCGTTAGTTAATGATTCGTTAAAATTTACATCAAGTGATACGCAAATATTCTGAAATTTTTTGCTACTCACATTTTTTCAGCAAAAAATATCAGAATATTGTATATTGAATCTGCTAAAACAGTTAACGAAATGACCCTTAACGAGCTTGTTAAGCTAACGACGCTTTGAACAACTGGGCCCAGTATGGTAAAGCATTAAGGTGTCTACATACTAATGATAAATACAGTATTTTCTGGGGCAAATATCATTGGTCGTAGACTAAACTGACCTTTGACAGCATTGACATGGCACGTAAAAGCTCATATGAACTGCATCACTCAAAAAAAGGAATGACCATAAATCTTGCCTAATAATTTGAGCATACAAGTATATGAAGTTTACTTGATGCTATCAAAAATTATACTGATGGCAGCAGACACAAAAGAATATACCGGTACTCGTACATAGTAGTGAAGAATAGAGATTTCCCACTTAACTGTTTTCTATAATTCACAATTAGATGCTATGATATGATACTAGCAAATTATTTTACAGTGTCAGCATTTTTATGGACTGCTTTCGCCCATTATTGCACTTGAAGAATATTGTCCACATAAAGATACATAAACCACACTTGTTTCCAGGCTGATCTTGGCCTTCACTGTCTGCATATGCCCAAAGACACATTTTTGCATGGCATGGCTCATATTATTTTTTTTCCTTAAACAATGCACTCTAATAAGAGTTCAAGGAATCTTAGGCTAACTGGAAAACAAATTATTTGTTGTAAAACTTTTAGAATACTTATTCTCTATAGCAGTTCTTCTAAATATAAATGACGCTTTTACATAATGCCTTAAATTTAACTTACAGCAGAGTTCACAAATACTTACATTAATACAATAAAGAATGCCAATTTAGCAAGGTATTGCAATGTATAATTACTTATTTCTGCCAGGAAACATAATTATACATCCCATTTCTAATATCCCCACAGCTATAGATAAGGGGAATATCACCATAAATATTTTTTCATTATTTCTTCACAAAAACTAAGTTGTGAGTACTCATTAGAAGTGCCTAAAGTGCCTAATGGAGGCACTTCTAATGAGTCCCCAATTTGTTCTCAAGATATTAGAAATACATGCATAAAGAGCTATGTTGAAGCTTATGTCACATCTGTATACTAAAATGTGACAACAAGCACCAGAAGGGTGTAAGTTGTCATCCTTTAGCTCAGTGAGATAAAACAGTGAAGACAAACTATAAAGTTTTACAGTATGAAGACTTCATTCAGGGTGGTCACTAGGATGGACGCTAGGGTGGACGTTAGGGTTGACGCTAGGGTGGACTAAGTGCAGGGATGAACAAATGTAAGAATGGACTGAAAGATGGAAATTTGCATGCTTAAGTCACCTATGCTAATGCAAGTGTGACAAAAATATCTATACTTTTGTGTTAACCCTTGTCATGCTGAATAAATTAAGATGCCACGCCCACTTCCAATTTTCAGCCAGATTAATTGATCTGAGTTGTTGATATAAATTCATATATTGAATGACAAACAGTGCAGATCCAGATCAGTTGGCTTCTTCAGAAGCCAACTGATCTGGATCTACACTGTTTGCAAAGGCAGGGTATATCCAGGTTCAGCAGGACAAGGGTTAAAAAAAAAAAAGAAAAGCACCTTATCTTATCACCTTGCCGATCCAAATACATTGGGTAAACAAGGACTTCTAAAAGAAAGTAGCTACTTACATAAATGAATAGTGAAAGCTCCCCATTGCGTTGAACTTGCATGGAAGTTGCCATTTTCAACATGGAGGTATCTAGTACTCACAGTTTGTGAGCGTAATCTGTTGAAAAGAGCTACTTTGGTCCCTGATGCTATACATACTGCCAAACAAAAACAAATGATTAGATACATGTAAGGTGAAAATAAAGTGATAAATTATTAAAATGTCATTGTTTATGCACAAAATATAAATGTATGTTGTAGGTACTCATTAGAACTGCCTCAACAAGAATAAGGAAATTAACCCTCCAGTTAACGTTTATTTATAGCCAAGAATAAGTAAATAAAAATCTATGAAACTATAGCAAACGAGCAGGGATCCACATACACCCCTCACAGGACCACTGCCTTGGTTGATGAAGATTTTTTAGTCAGTGACCTTGACCTTTGAACAACAGCAGGTGTAAAATGCTATTAATATCCAACAGCAATACTGACCAGACATCAACAACTTAGTAAACACGTTCAGCGAATACCCAAGGAAAAAATACTTCACGCAAAACTTTGATGGTCTCAAGGACTGAATAACAAAAATTATATACATGTAATCCCTCACATCCTTCATATGTTGGGGATATTACAATGGTGTCTTTCTGCAGAAAGCCAAACTTTTACGATTATGCAAACAATGAAATTGCCATTTTAAGGGACACTTTTATTTACCATATAAACCAGGCAATGACAAATGCAGAGCAAATAAAAACAGTTAAGGAATCAGATAAGACAGCAGACCAACACAATCTGATAAATACCGTATTCGATCTAATTACCGCACACACCCCTATAAGCGCACAGTCAAGCAATTCCGTAGTTTTCAGATTACAGCCAGTGTACTTTTTGTCTACTTCTTTATAAAGGCATATGTTGTGGGTACTCATTTGAATTGCATCGACTTGTCGATGCAATTCAAATGAGTATCCACAACATATGCATCTATAAAGAAAATCAGAAAAAAAAATCGCATAATCATCATCAAATAAGTTTTTTTCTTATCTTTTTTTATAGTGTGTCCATAGTAGGTAGATACATATATTACCACAAATGTGTGTTCCCAGTAATTTTGAAAAACCTAAGCGCACAGTGCGGTAATTAGGTCAAATACGGTATTGCTATACACTCTGAAAAGGATAAGCGAGGTCTAGATAATGAGAGTCAACTGTATACTGAAAATATTGTGGAAAAGAGGTGAAATTGAAAAGATACTTTTCCATCAGTTTTCTTACTTTTCCATAAAAACAAGCTATGACATTAGAATTGCCTTTCTGATAAGATACAGAACATGTGGTTTAAAGGAGAAATACAAACACCATCAAAGGACTTTATTTTTATCCTTTTTCCTAGAACGGAGACAACTTGCTTGAAATGTCAAATCTGTTTTCTGGGAAAAAAAAATGAAAACTTTCATCAAATTATTTGTCATCTGCTGAATTAACCCAGGGAGTGGTAATGGATAAGGAAGAGTATTTGATGATAATTCTGGGTTAACTTTCTCCAGTTCTCCATAAAAATAAACAATAACAGAGGAATTGTTAAGGAGATTTTGATGATAATTCTGGGATAATTTTACTTATTTCACATGTTGTGGGTACTCATTAGAAATGCCTAGCTGAGGTGCTTCTAATGAGTACCCACAACATGTTTTTACAGAGAACTGGAGAATTATCCCAGAACTATCACCAAATACTCCTTCTTAACATTTCTTCTGCAATAAGGGTACATGTTAAATCACCTCACAAAGGTGATTCTAATAAGTACTCACAATGTATGTTTTTACGAAGTAACAAAAATTATCCTAGAATTATCACCAAATTATCACCAAATACTCCTCCTTAACAATTCCTCTGGCTCTGAAGCTCTGATAAATACACATTATATACTTACAATCTGCATTTTTTAAAGATTGTTTTTTCTTGGAAGGCTTAGAAATCACTTTAATCCGTTTACTATTGAATACACCAATGTCTTGTCCACTTCCATAGAACATTTTTACACTTAACATAAAATGTTTTCTCTTATCTGAGTCAGAAATATATAATGTCTTTGCAGCACAATAATTCTGGAATAAAAAAAAAAAAACAACTTGAAATGCAACATTAGACCATTTTTTATATACTTATGCTAAACATTTGGTCAGAACTGTCTATGCAAATAGTATAGATCAAGATCAAACTGTTCCTTTAAGGAGCAGTTTGATCAGGGTCTGCACTATTTGCCATTTCATCAACACTTTTAAGGCCATGTTCACACAAGAGACTTGATCTGGATCAATTTGAATTCTAAATTGATCCAGATTAATCTGATCTGCATCAAGTTGATCCGGATCAAATTTGTGTTCACACTGTTATTGCGTTCACATTGCAGCAACATAGATTTGATTCGCATCAGTTTGATCTGGATCAACTTGATCTGGATCAAGTTGCCCATAGTGTGAACACAACCTGATGTGGATCATCTTGATCCAAATCAAATTAGTCCTAATGTGAACACAGTTGATGCGGATCAATTTGATCCAGATCAACTTGATCTGTATCAAGTTGATCTGGATTAAATATGTAGTGTGAATGCGGCCTTAGATACATCACCATTCAGTCTACTGGGTATAAGATAATGTGACTATTAGGATAGATATGGTATGGAATCTCAGTATCCAAATATTTGGGGAAAACATTCCATTATGAAGCAGCAAAGACCTAATTAGTCAGCCTGACCCATATAGTCCTGATCAGTATAATCATCAAACTTAAACACATTGGAGGACAGGGTTCTATGTTATTTTAGATATAAAAAAAACTATTGCTTTATTCCCCCCCCCCCCCCCACCTCTCCCCCACAAAAATACACCCTGATATCTCACTAGAATCTTCTCTTTCATGACAAATCTAATGAGAAACTATAGCTCCTCATAAAGGCGGTATCAGGTAAATATTTTTCATACTTCTTCACAAAAACATAGTTATGGGTACTCATCAGAAGCACCTCAGTAAGGCATTTCTAATGAGTATCAACAACATATGTTTTCATGGAGAAATAAGAAAAATATGCATATTGTCTGGTTGAAAAAAGCGTCTTATCCAGAGCTATGACACAATCTTCACCATCACGAAAACATACCTATATAATTTTGACCCCCTTAAACCCCACTTTTATATAGTAAAACTGGGGTTTACAGGGGTATACATTATTTTTCTTATTTCTGCTCAAAAACATAGATTGTGGGTACTCATTAGAACTGCCTCACTGAGGCGGTTCTAACGAGTACCCACAATCTGTGTTTTGAGCAGAAATACGAAAAATATTAGAATTTTTTGTCTGAAAATTTTCCTTGTTTGGTTGTAAAATTTTCAATGTATTTGAATAGGCGTGTTTTCGTAATGCCATAAGAAAAGACCCTACGTCATATATGAATAGCAAAAGACCTGGTCAGTCTGACTTCAATGATTAGGCAGATGAATAGATTTGATAGAAAAATGACCATCCAAATAAAAATGTATAGATTATATAGAAAAATGACCATTTAAGACCATTTTTCTATATAATCTATACAGTTTTGTTTGGATTCAACACGGTTTTGTCTTTGGATTTCAGCTACAGAGTTATAAAGAGGTTGTGTTGTACTGACTAACAATGTAACATTCTCAATTCATTCTTACCTTTCCTTCTAAATTTAACTGCACCTTTTCTTGCTCAGAATTCCCTATACCCATAAATGCACAAACTGTTGAATCTTGTTCTGTTGATCCTTCTTTCTCTAATTCTTCTTTCTTTCGCTTCCATCCATTCCCAAATAAATAAATACAAGGAGGAGGACAGAAAAATCTGAAAGAGATAGCAAATAAAAATAAAAGCATACTTTCAAAATGATCAGTAGAAAATTCTAGGAGGAGTTGTGCCAATACTAATCAGACCTTGAAAAAGTTGAGTCAAAAAATGGTAAAAATTGATAAAAAAATATTGGGAGTATAACCCCAAAACCACCTGCACATTTTTAGACTATGTAGAACCAGTATGCATGGTTTCAAAATGATCGGTGGAAAACTCTAGGAGGAGTTGCGCCCACAAGGTATCTATTCTAATACTAATCGATTCTGGAAAAAACTAAGTTGAAAAAGTAGTAAAGTTGATAAAAAATAATCTGAGGATAGTCCCAAAATCACATGCACATCTACAGACCATGTTGAACAAGTATGCACAGTTTCAAAATGATCAGTGGAAAACGCTAGGAGAAGTTGCGCCCACAAGGTATCTATTCTAATAGTAATTGAACCTGAAAGAAAACTAAGTCGAAAAAGGAGAAAAGTTGATTAAAAAATAATGGAAGGGTAACCATAAAATGACATCTACAGACCATGTAGAACAAGTATGCATAGTTTCAAAATGGTCTTTGGAAAACTCTAGGAGGCTAAGTCGAAAAAGTGGAAAAAGTTGATAAAAAAATAATGGGAGGATAGCCCCAAAACCAGATGCACATCTTCAGACCATGACAAAAACATCTGCAAAGTTTCAAAAAGATCGGTTAAAAACTGTAGGAGGAGTAGTGTCCACAAGCTACCCATCTCATTGAGTCTATGGATAGACAGACAGAATCTCGGACAGAAGGACAGATGGACGAACCCATTTTAATAGTCCCCTTTAACTAACATTGGGGGACAATGATTTGAGCCAATGTAGAGTACAACTAACCAACTCCAGATAAGGAAACAAATGCGGCAAAACTTCTTGAAAATTATTCCCGTGCTGTTTCAAAAGAAATATGGGGATGGGGGTATACGTATTGTGATTACCTCCATTCAAATGTATGTCCTTATTGACTGTTGTACGAATTTCAACCAAATTCATCATTTGCAAGACTAGTGCAACAGAATATTGATTTCCAGCCTTGATGCCTGGGTATAGCTCCAGATAAGAGGGAGCAACCACATAATATTTTTCTTATTTCTCCGGGAAAACTTTTGACTTGTGGTACTCATTAGAAGCACCTCATCATAAGTTTTCCTGGAGAAGTAAGGAAAATATCAGTACCTTTCGGCTGAAAAAAGAGCCTTATCAGGGCCCAGTTGTTCAAAACTAACGATGTCGTTAGTTAACGTATTGTTAAAACTTTGATCATTAAATATGGCATATACAATATTATTTTTGCTGAAAAAATCTGAGTAGTTTTTGCATTTGCAAAAGCTACTCATATTTTTACAGCAAAAATTTCTGTGAATTAGATATTGTACTTACTAGAACAGTTAACATTTTGACCACTAACAAGCTCATTAAGCTGATGCTTTGAACAACTGGGCCCTGGTGCTTGCCCTGGGGTTGGTACTAATTTTTGTCTCTTTCTTCTCCTACACCAATACATTATTGATGGGTTTTCAATGAATTTATTTTATATCTTCCTCATCTGCTAAAACCATGCAACTACACAACAGTTTCTTGCTCTTCCTCTCTGGTTGTGGGATGGTGTCAAAAGTCAGTCAAGAACCTGTGAGGGTTTTCATTAATACCTTTATGACCACATGATTTCTGCATGGAAAGATGAGAGAAAATGTAACTTCTTGTCTTGTCACAAGATGATGGTAAACATTTAAAATTAAACAGTGTATCTATGAACTCTGGCTGAAAGGTATGTGCCCTAAAAATATTTGATAAAAAACCTGCAAAAATCCTGTCTGATAACTTAGGGTACATTGCAACACTTTTGTCTACATACACACACAAAAAAAAAATTATCTGCTATGATCAACAGATCAATCCTGTTAGAACAGAAATGCCCAAGTGAAAAGGTGTCAAAGTCAAATTCATATGCTCTGCAGAAAACAGACATTTTATTGGGTAGCCTATGGTCCACCTCTTAACCCTTTCCAGACTGAATAAATTAAGATGACATGCCTATTTCTAATTATCAGCCAATCAGATTGCTTTACCCAGGTTGTTGATACAAATTCAAATACAGAATGATAAACAGTTTGCAAAAGCATGGCATATTCAGGATCAGAGGACCAGAGTTTGTTAATGAACTGATATAGCCAGTAACTCATGGATGAACATAATTGTGTACGCAGCATCTGATCTGTTCAGGTCTGCCTGTGGGAGTACTGTGTGCACCATATTACTCTTAAGGGACACCCGAGTTCCTTACCATACTTTTACTAAATTTTTAGTTATTTCTGATTTGATGTACCTAAAAACTGCTGGGTTGAGTGGCAAACTGTGAAGATCCTGATCAGATGTCGAGTTTTACAGCACCTGATCTGGGTCTACACTGTTTGCCCGGGCCTGCCTGTCCTAACACTTAGAATCACTATCTTAGTATGATACAAGTGTTATAATATACCTTTTCTCATTGCCATAAGACTTTTGTGCAACTTTGGCATGTAATATCACAAGTATTTGGTCTCCTCTGTCTTTCAGGTAATTTCTCATTGCTTCTCTGGTTAATCTTTGGTCATGGAATTGACTGAAATGGACATACAGGTACATGTATTATAACTGAGTTATTTTTGATCATGCAGCAAAAAAACATACTAATTTTTGACATGTTCTAAGCAAAATTATGTAGTCATACAGCATAGGTCTAGATAAGAGTGGGTATCAGGTTAATATTTTTCTTATTTCTCCACGAAAACATATGTTGTGGGTACTCATTAGAAGCGCTGAGGCGCTTCTAATGAGTACCCACAACATATGTTTTTGTGGAGAAATAAGAAAAATATCAATACTTTTGGACTGAAAAAAGCACCTTAACTAGAGCTATGTCATACAGGTATATACATTTTCCGGTAAAAACGCTTTCCAGTAAAAAGGACTGTTACTGGATTTAACAAGAGAGGACACTAGCTTAGATCACAAAAACATACATTGTAGCCTCTTTGTAAAAGACAGTTTATCATATTATGATGGTTTCCAAGCTATAAGAGGGTTTCAAGGTGGACCCAAACATGTTGTATCCAATCCAAAATGTATAGGTTATATAGAAAAATGACCATTTATGGTCATTTTTCTATATAATCTATACATTTTTGTTTGGATACAACCTGGTTGTTTGGCTAACATGGTTATTGCTGTGGATCCAAACAATAGTGTTATAAAGAGTTTGCAGTGTACTAGCTGAATGCGGCATCTGATTAACCACTCATCCAGCAATATTTTAGATACATCAACAGGTAGTATTTGTTTGTGTTGAGGTTTTACGGCCCAGTCAACCCAATGGGGTCATGTCGAGGGCGGTCAGTTTACCTAACCACACGTTAACTGGGCAGGCTTAGTCCTCTAAGCGGTTAACCAGTATTGTGCACATTCTTTCGCCAGAAGCTGACAGTAGAACTGATTCTCAAATTTAAAGACAAGCATGGTAAGTAGTGAATGTGTGTTAATCTGGGCTGGAAAAATCTATTTGTACGCTTGCCATCTATGAAAAGTGCTTTTGACCATTTCCTGCATGTATGTTAATTACTGAAATTACAATACCGCTGGTCACTTAGGATAAGGGAAAACCTTAAGAATTTTCCAGCTCTGCCAATACTTAGGGAAATATGGTAAACATTTTTATTTGTTGATACTTCATATGTCTTTTTTTTTTCTGAGATATATATGTAAGAAAAATATTACCATATTTACCCAAAATAATAATTTACCCTAAATAATAGCTAGGACACCTTAAATCCTTACTGCTTTTGCTCTAAAATTTTTGAAGTCCATTTTACTATCTGCTGATGTATCAAAAATCGTCTTGCTGAATGAATGGCAAAAAATGTAGATGCTGACCAGATGCCCCATTCTGTGGCATCTGATCTGGGTCTACACAATTTGCTCAAGCCTGTCTGTCCCAATACTTGCATTTATTAGGGTAGTACTATTTGGTTGAAAAAAATTGGTTTTCATCTAGAGCTACTGGTACATTTTCATGGGTAAGTAAAACAAATCAATATTCCATTGCTAAAAAAGTCTTGAGCCTTACCACTCATTGAGCTAATTCAGCAGATGACAAAATGACGACATTTTTCTTATTTTTCCCTGAAAACCTGTTTCTGGGAAAAATGAAAAAAAAAAAATTTCTTAATGTTGTCTCTTGAAGTTTTTACCCAGAGTGCTAAGCGTTAAAGCTAGCAGAATGAATTAGAGGTGTAATCGAACATTTTCTCAATGAGTGTTAAGTGTAGGTTTTCTTCATTAACAGGAAGAAACATCTGGTATTTTGCAAGTACAAATGAGCCCCTCCGAATAATAAGCCAACTTATGACATATGAAATCAGTGTAGACACAGATCAAACTATGTCTGATCAGTCTCAGCAGTTGTTTACTAAATGTATGACCTTAATCATTCTATCAGCAAACAGGACAGATACTGATCAGACTGCACTTAAGAGCAGGATGATCTGGATCTTTGCTGGTTGCAAATGTCATCAGCTCATTTTGTATTTGTAGAGGCTCAAATTGTTACAACTAATTAACCCTTGTCCTGCTGAATAAATAAAGATGCCACACCTACTTCTAATTTCAGCCAATCAGATTACTTGATCCAGATTGTTGCTATAAATTCTCATACTTAATGGCAAACAGTGCAGACCCAGATCAGTTGGCTTCTTCAGAAGCCAACTGATCTGGATCTACACTGTTTGCAAAGGAAGGGTATATCCGGGTTCAGCAGGACAAGGGTTAAAATCCTTTTTGATAGTGGCTGGTATTCTTCTAATCAAATGTGGGATCAAAGTGTTAGTATATTCAAGTGCCTTTACAATTTTTCTTATGAGATGCACCAAACAAAAGAAATTGCTTTATATATAAATATAGATCAATGTCTTTGAATATTATGATGGCACCTTTTAAACCATTTTAATTGGTCCTATTCATATTTTGGTTTCAGTTTGTTTACGAGGACCCACAACAATGCGGACCCACAACTTATGTACATGTGGTAGAAAAAAAAAGTGCCTTATGTGGAGCTATGTCTCAGATCATCCAAAAGGATGAGACTGAATATATGGCATTAATAACAATACCTTCTGTGTTGATAGCCATTGACATCTGTTTGTGACCGCATTAAGGGTGGTGAGGGAGTTGGTATGGGACTTGGTGGTGTCTGTATTGAACCAAGGTCTAGCGGGTTAGTACTGGTCATGGGAATCATTGGTTCTCCATTTAATTTGTCTGGTGGTGTTAGCGACCCCGGCATGATATGTCCTCCAGAATCTGAAAAATCAATACAAATGTCTTAACTCAAGATACAAAATGTGCCATACCTGAAAAAGTACGTAAAATGTCCTAAAATTTCCTACACCAAAGTGTCTGACAAAATGGCATATGCAAACAGTGCAGACCCAGATCAGTGATCAGTGATCTGTGTCTACACTGTCATTTCACTAAGTATTTTAAAAAAGCACAATTAAGGCCAAAAAGGTATGGAATAAAGTGTTCTAAATTTTAGGACATTTACCATAACTTCTGATGTGCTCCCAACAAACTCAAAGCAGCCTGTGCATCCATGCAGTCTGATCACTGTTGTCCGCATGAAGGAACTTTGCATCATTGGCTATCCAAAATGAGCAAGCAAAGATTCAGATCAGACTGCACTAATGCGCAGGCTGATCTGAATCTTCACAAAACACATGTCCAAAGGTATGTTTTCTAATGTGGCTTATACAGTATATACTTTCTTTTCAATCGAAAAGTATTAGGCCCAGTTGTTCAAAGCATTGTTAGCTTAATGAGCTTGTTAATGACAAACTTGTTAACTGTTGTAGCTAAGGTATTTTCTAATACATTAAAATTTTTGCTGCAAAAATGTGAGTAGCTTTTGCAATGCAAAAGCTACTAACATTTTTCAGCAAGAATATCAATGTATTTGCCATATTTCAAGATAGAAATTTTAATGTCACATTAGCTAACAATTCGTTAAGTTTGAACAACTGGGCCCTGATATTTTTTCTTACTTCTCCATGGCAACGTATGTTTTGGATACTCCCACCAATGAGTATGGAAAACATGTTTCCATGGAGAAATAAGCAGAGCTTTGTTAATGCAACTGATACAACCAATGTGACAAAAGAGTAAAAAAAAGTCTCTTCTCATTGGCCAACTGGGACACCCGTCTTCACTCTAACACATCTACAGAAATAAACTCGCAATTCTGCAATCTAAATCACTGGTTACAGGAAGTGTGCCCATGTATGTGTGCCCATGTGTATAGGAAATGTGTGTGTGTGTGTGTGTGTGTGTGTGTGTGTGTGTGTGTGTGTGTGTGTGTGTGTGTGTGTGTGTGTGTGTGTGTGTGTGTGTGTGCGCGTGTGTGTATGCTGGCTAAATTAGATATTGCAGACGATATATTCCATCCAATCACATGCTTAATTTTTCTCCATATAATCTATACATTTTTGTTTGGCTACTCTATACGCTAACATGGTTTTTGCTTTGGAGATCAACAATTTTAAGTGTTATAAAGAGGATGTGGTGTATTATGTACAGATTTCTAATCAAGTACAATGTATTTCCTCTTTCATCTCGATGTCCTTTCAGTATTAAGCTAGACTGGCTCAAGTCGTTTCTGCACTTGTTTTTTTTTTTTTTTTTTTTTTTGTCATTCTTTATCACTTCCAGTAGCTGTAGCAAATTTTGTCCCTTTAATCCCATTTCACAGTTTTACTACATGTATCTTTTCCATTAATATAACTGATTAAATCATATAAACTGTACTAAATTGTATACCTTCACTAGACTCTATCTTTTCTATCATTTTCTCTTTTCTTTTCAAAGCTTTTGAAAAGAAAAGAGAAAATGATAGAAAAGATAGAGTCTGGAGACAAAGTATTGGGCCTGACCAAATCAACATTGAATTTTAACAACTGGTAATCTGACAAACAATTTTGTTTTTTCCATGATTTACATAGAACTTTTCTAAATAAGCGAAACAGCGCTTTAACTTTCTCTCATGTAATTTAAAGATTTCTCCACAAAACAGCATTTTCTGGGAAAATATCCCTCATTTGTCATCTGCTAAGCAAATTCAAGAGTTAAGTACCCTTTTGGTTTGAGGATGGTCATATTACAAAACATTTGTTTATCTTACACAGTGTGTGTTTTCTTTGTTTTGAGTACAACTTCTGGTTGATATGAAATTGGCTTCAAACAGCCATCAGACAGATTTTTGTGCAAAAGAAGAATTAAAATTTCCGGCTGATATGAAACTGGCTTCAACCGGCCATCAGATAGTTTTTTTTTTTTTTTCCAAAATAAGAAATTAAAAAACCAAGTAAAAGGGTTAAACTTCATCTTAAAAGATGTGTTATCTCTTGTATATAAGATAGGGTATGTACACAGAAAAGTGAGTGAAGAAATACTACTCCATGACAGTTTTCAAAAATCTTTTAATTTAAATTGGATTATCTTCATGCCTTAGATGTACCATATTTGACCTAATTACCACACATATTCCTATTAGCGCACAGTCAAGCAACTCCATGGTCTTCAGATTACAGCCAGTGTACTTTTTGTCTACTTCTTTATAAAGGCATGTGTTGTGAGTACCTATCTGAATTGCATCGACTTGTCAAGTCGATGGAATCATCGACTTGTCAAGTCGATGGAATTCAAATGGATACCAACAACATATGCTTTTATAAAGAAATTCAGAAAACAAATTGCATAAACAGTTTAACAGTCCTTTACTGGTCTTTTCTTAAAGTGTAGCCTTAGTAGGCATACATATGTTTTATCACAAGTTTTCTCAGTAATTTTGAAAAACCTAAGTGCACAGTCCCGTAATTACCTTGAATACAGTATGTTAATAATCTGATAAGAAATTATTTTATAGAGTGAAAAACTCATCATAGTGAGATGTACTACAGAGTAGTGTGTACTAATATAGTATTTACCCTAAGTATAAAAAACAGAAAAGACTAAGAAAATAGTGCAGACCCAGACCAAATATTGCACAGTGCTGCATTTCATCAAGAGCTGCACTGTTTGTCACTCATCTAGCAAACTTTAACGCTTAGCACTCTGGGTAAAATTTTCCGCAGACGACATTTTGAAATATTTTTCTTATTTTTCCCAGAAAACAGGATTTGACATTTCATGCAAATTGTCTCCTAAGGAGACAATTTGCATGAAATGTCAAATCCTGTTTTCTGGGAAAAATAAGAAAAATAACATCATTTTGTCGTCTGCTGAAAATGCCCAGAGAGTGGTAAAGGTTAAGTCACATCAACACAGCTAGACAAATGGACTTGTTCAAAATATTAGGGCAAGTATGATAAGGATTTTGATTGATTGAGTTGGTATTTAACAACATGTCAACCCTTGTGGGTCATTTTGTGTCAATTCCTAGAGAAAGGGAGAAAAGAGATAGAAGAGATAGTAGAGGAAATGAAAGAAAAGGACGGGGAAGAAAGAGGAACAGGAATTAAAGTGAAGAAATAGAATCATTCCCCCTCTACCCTTACCTGCTAAGGATAGCAGGCCTTGCCCAACTGTTATGGTAGTTTATATCAGCTGGATGCCCTGGTGACGTATTTACACGACACCTTTGCAACACCCGATAAGGCGATATATTAGTTGTGTTAATAACTGGAGTAAATACAGTATTACTTATTTTTGCATTCTTTGTCATAGTTCGAGATGAAGCATTTTTTTTTTTTTTTTTTGCAACTGAAAATTACTGATATTTTTCTTATTTCTATGTAAAAATATATGCTGTGGGTACTCATTAGAAGTGCCTAAATGAGGTACTTCTAATGAGTACACACAACATATGTTTTAATGGAGAAATAAGTAAATTATTATGGGGATACCATCTCATTGTCTGGGGTTAAGTTTGTGGCATCAATCGTTCAGTGAACAAGATGGAGTAAACCTACATGTATTATTATTTCTATTTAATACTTATGGCACATATCATGACAATTATCACTTAAAGTGCCAATCACAACAGCAGCAGACACCATTTTGTAATATTTTTTCTTGTTTCAACCCAATCCGGTCATGTCGAGTGCAGTCAGTTTACCTAACCACACATTTTATTGGGCAGGCTTCGTCCTCTAAGAGGTTTACCAGTATTGTGCATTCTTTCGCCAGAAACTGACAACTGCCCTTCTTCAATCAGCCGAAGGGAGAGAATCACCGTAGAAAATATTACATGATCAAATCTCCACGAAAAAATGTTGCTGACCTGGTGGGGGTCGAACCCGCAACCTCCTGATCACCAGTCCGACATGCATCCAACTGAGCCACTGAGGCCCGCTATTTCTCAATGAAAGTAAGTTGACATTTCATGTGAATCATCTGCTAACTAAAACCTGCCATGTCATGTGAATCATCTGCTTGGCAGATGATTCACATGAGATGTCAAGTCTTATCTTCTCTAAAAATATCTTTTTTAAAGTCATTTTTGAGAGAAAATAAGACGTGGCATTTCATGTTAATCATCTTCTAAATAAGACGTGATTTTTCATGTGAACCATCATCACGATCATTCACATAAAATTTCAAGTCTTATTTTCTCTCAAAAAAAAAAAAAAAAAAAAATAATAATAATAATTGAGAATGTCCTCTGCAGCAAATTTACATGGCACTTTAACCCTTGTCATGCTGAATAAATTAAGATGCCATGCCCATTTCTAATTTTCAGCCAATCAGATTACTTCATTTGGGTTTTTGATACAAATTCACATTCTAATTGACAAACTGCAGACCCAGATCAGTTGGCTTCTTCAGAAGCCATCTTCAGAAGCAAACTGATCTGGATCTACACTGTTTGCGAAGGCAGGGTATACCCAGGTTCAGCAAGACAAGGGTTAAGTGTAATATAGCTACAGTCAAGGAGCATTCAGATAAAAAAAATGTTCTTATTTCTTCATGAAAACATACATGTATGGTGTGGGTAATCATTAGAAGTGTTTTGGTAAACTGACTCAAATACCAACAACATGTTTTTATGGAGAAACAAGACAATATATTAACCCTTGTCCTGCTGAACCCAGATATGCCCTGCCTTTGCAAACAGTGTAGATCTGGATCAGTTGGCTTCTGCAGAAGCCAACTGATCTGGATCTGCACTGTTTTCCATTCAGTATTTGAATTTGTATCAACAACCTGGATCAAGTAATCTGACTGGCTGAAAATTAGAAGTGGGCAAGGCATCAGGATAAGGGTTAACACTTTTGGACCCACAAAAAAAAGCATTTTATCCAAAGCCATGACATAGCTTCAGATAAGTTGCATTTTTCATCCGAAAATACTGATATTTTTCTTATTTCTCCAAAAAAGACATTATGTTGTGGTACTCATTTGAAGCACATTGCCGAGGCACTTCTAATGAGTACCCACAACATGTTTTTCGTCAAGAAAGAAGAAAAATTTTATGTGGTCCCACACTTATATAAAGCTATGGAGTTGTTTAAAAACAAAACATAATATCACCTTCAAACACAAAATTAGGGAAATCATCAAATAAAAAATCCTGTTGTGTGATCATATCAAACTGAGGTGTCATGTTAAAATCCATGTCAAACAATGAAAACTGGATTCCGAATGAAACAACTTTATGAACTCTGACTCAAGAGAGCAGGAAATTCTAACAAGTTTTTGTCTTTCTTATCAATGTGTTACATTGTCCATGTTGTTATCTTCTGACTAAATACTGTTTAAATCCACTTAAAAGGAGATAATTTAATTTTTCCTCAATCCTTATGTATTCCCCACCTCTTAACACTAAGCACTCTTGGTAAAATTTTCAGCAGACGACATTTTGAATATATTTTTCTTATTTTCCCAAAAAACTGGATATGGCATATCATGCAAACTGTCTCCAATGGAGACAGTTTGCATAAAATGTCAAATCCTGTTTTCTGGGAAAAATAAGAATTTCTTAGAAAAATATCATCAGTTTGTTGTCTGCTGAATTAGCCCACACAATGATAACGGTTAAAGCAGAATTTTATGACAAACGGAGAACAAAAGAAATTTTACTTTACCATGTTTTAGTAAATTGATCAATAAATTTGACGAAAAGAGTAGTTAGGGTATTTTTTACACTATTTCCCATAAACTATATCACGCTACTTGTGGAGATACACCACCATATGGGTTATTGTTATAAGATTATTGGGTACAAAACATAACTGAAAACACCTTTGCGCTGCTTATGTACCCGTCATGTGTAACCAATGGCCCCACACTCCCTCCCCACACCACCATCAGAGTAGGGCAGTAGATATGTATGGGGTTTTTATTTTTCTATGCTAAATTTCTTTCAGTCATAACACAGAGAAATTATTTACAACCAAAGCAACAAGACAATAGTAAATGTTGATAATTACCGTATTAGCCCTAATTACTGCACTGTGCGCTCAAGTGTTCCAAAATTACTAGAAAAATTTATGGTAAAATAGCCTCCTAATACATTTACACTTTAAAGAAAGATCAGAAGAGAACTTCATGAGGGGCGTATTTAATGATACTTACGCAATATTTTCTGATTTTCTTTATTAAAGCATATGTTGTTGGTACTCATATGTTTTCGTAATGAAGTTGATAAAAGTACACTGGCTGTAATCTAAAGACTACTAAATAGCTTAACTGTGCGCTTATAGGAGCATGTACGGTAATTAGGTTGATTACAGTGTTAGTGAGTTGGTTTCTTATGCCTCCCGTCTGTGCGAAAGATATCGCTGGGATCCCCCAATGGGGTGGCTGCTGGAAATGTTGGATATCTGGTGTATCTGGCTGCATTTCTACTGGGAGTTGAGCCCTGCAGTCAACTCAGAAGTGTCCCTGGCCTATAGAAAATCTAATACCTTCCAAAAGTAAAAAATGTTTTATTCATATCAATAAAATATTTTCCATGTAAGTCATTGGTGATTATCTGTGCATGTCAATATAGCATATTGCAAAATCTCTTTGAAATCATAAAAAATGTCCAGAATAATACGTATCAAATGCCTGCCTACCTGCCTGCACTTATCACCTAGCAATCGAGTGATAACTCGGCCAAAAACAAAAGTACATGTTTGACAAAAACCTGTCAGTCAAAACTAAGGGGTGGGAACCCCATTTGTCTCTAATGAAATGCCTGTAAATACATTTCCAGTGTCCCCTGAGTGTCATGTTGGTACCAGGGCTGACTTCATATCAAAACTAGCAGGTAATATGGCACCTTTTACAGGATCCCAGAATGTGAGGACAAAGACTGGGGACTAAATACAATGTGTACACTGCAACATTCTTTTTGGTGGAGAAATAAGAAAACTTTATATGGATTTCCTAGGTCTGAAATGATTAGTATCAACTGAGTATTATTACCATAAACAATTTTGGTCTGAAGCATATTGCATTAACCAAAAATATTGGCTTATCTTAACCTTGTCATGCTGAATAAATTAAGATGTCATGCCCACTTCTAATTTTCAGCCAATCAGATTACTTGATCCAGGTTGTTGATACAAATTCACATACTGAATGACATACAGTGCAGATCCAGATCAGTTGGCTTCCGAAGAAGCCAACTGATCTGGATCTACACTGTTCACAAAGGCAGGGCATATCCCGGTTCAGCAGGACAAGGGTTAATGATTATATATGTATTTATCTAAAAAAATCCATTTTACTACCGGTTGATTTATCTAAAACTGCTGGATGAGTGGCAAGCAGTGTAGACCCAAATCAGATGCCATGTTCTGCTGCATCTGATCTGGATCTACTCTGTTTCTGCAGGCCTGTCTCTCCCAATGCATAGGGTAATATAATGGTCATCTCACAGGGACTGGGTATACCTGGCAAATTTTCTGCCATTTTTACAAGAGAGATTTAATTTTGTGACTTCCTATTTACTTTTCTCCACACCAATTAAGCCCCTTCTGAAAGGAGCCTACTCTAAAAGGAAAGAATTTGCTACCATATTTAGTTGGTTTGGAGTTTGAAGGCTTAAGCAACTTTTTTTAATGTTATGTTGAGCCAGTCTGTTTACCTAATTACACCTTTCCCCAGGGCAGGCTTAGTCCTCTAAGTGGTTAACCTTCTTTTGCTAGAAACTAACAGCTGCTCTTCTTGAATCAGAAGAAATATAGAAAATATTTCATGATCAATCTCCACGAAAGAATATTGCCAGACCAGGAGGGGATTGATCCTGCGATCTCCTGATCACCAGCTGGATGTACATCCAACTGAGCCTTAGAGGCTGCTGCCCCAGCAGACCAATTTTTTTGAGCGAGGCAAAACTAATTTGACAGAGTTGCCTCCCTTTAAAGTGTATTCATTCCCTTTAATGTGGTAGTGAGAAGAGGAGGGGCATGAATGTAAAGAAACTCATTAGTATAGCTTGAGATAAGGCACTTTTTTCAACTGGAAAGTACTGATATTTTTTCATATATCACCACAAAAACATATTTTGAAGTACTCATTAGAAGCACTTCTAATGATTGCCCACAACATATATATGTCTGCATGGAGAAATAAAATATTTACCTGCTACCCCTCTCTTATCTGGAACTATGCATAATGTATAGTTTTTATTCTGACTGGTAAGGGATGGAGCCGGCAGTTGTGGAGCAGCATTATAGTAAATGAATTTCTACCCCCATTTTTGACCTCAGTAGATTGTGAAAGCTAGTGCTTGTATTGCCTGCCCAAAAATGTCCATGAGAAGAATCCACCCACATCTCCTGTTGCATATCATATTTACTGTATGTATTCGGATAGACACAGATGATATGCTGCAAAACGCGCGGCTTCCCATCAGGGTCTACACTTTTAGCTACTCGTCCAGCAATTTTTAGATACAATATCGGGAAGTAAATTGTACTTGTTCAAGTTTTACAACAAGTATGGTATGGAGTTGAAGTGTCAGAATATTTAGGGTAAATGCGGTATGCATCAAAATTTATCTTCAAGCACTGAGCACTGCTTATCTTGTATAACATGCCTGCCGCAGGGTTCCAGGAATTAAAGCAGAACTTTCCCACAAGTATTTTTCTTAATTTTTCTGCTTAACTACATATATATTGAAGGATGTGGTAAGACTCATCTTGTTGAGGCAGTTCTAAGAAATCCTACAACACATGTACATTTGTATTTGTGAAAATGTAAGAAAAACTTCTGCAATTTACATGTAAATCAATTATGTGAAGACCTGCTTTACAAAGTCGAAGTTCGGAAATCCCTGGGTAGCCAGACAAAACTTTTCCTAATATTTCTTCATGAAAAATGTATGTTGTGGTGCTCATTAGAAGTGCCCCGGTGAGGCACTTCTAATGAGCACCACAACATATGCTTTTAGATAGAAATAAGAAAAATATCAATATATTTTGGTTGAAAAAATGCCTTATCTAGAGTTATGAGAACATGCTACATGCATAAGTTGCCTGTCATAAATCACCCTCATATTTCATAAATGTTGACATAAAGTCTCTCTTATCAGCCACTATAAATGACTCTATTGATGTCCTCATACAAATACATCTGCTTCTGATTCAGATTTTCCCAGGCTTTGTTTGTGGCTTCCGAAGGATTTGTTAACCTAATACTCTCCAATTAAATATTAGCAGATGATAGTTTATTTTTTTTTCCTTTTGTTCCTAGAAAATTGGGCTTCACAGTGAAAGGATGCAAACAATGTGCATAGCATGCAATCCTTTTCTGGTTTGGAGCAAAAAAAAAAGAAAAGAAAAAAAAAATGTAACAATCATTTAAACTTGTAATTTTATCATTAATGTGCATCATATTAGGTTAAAATTATGAAGCACCATAAGGGTATTAGGTGCATCAATTATCCAGAACTCAAGTCTTCAAACAGGATCTGCACAAAGTTAACCTTAGCACTCAGGGTAAATTATTCAGCAGAATAAGAAGACAGTTTGAAATATTTTTCTTATTTTTTCCCCAGGATTTGACATTTCTTCCCAGGAAACAGGATAACATTTCATACAAATTATCTCCACTGAAGGCAATTTGCATGAAATGTCAAATCCTGTTTTCTGGGGAAAATAAGAAAATATATATCATCTATTTGTTGCCTGCTAAATTAGCCCAGAGAGTGGTAAGGGTTAACAAAACAACATGCACATCTGTTGCAGGACAGTCTGATCAGGGTCTCCACTGGTCATACATAGCCAGTTTTCTCTAGGAATATCTTAATCACATAGCCTGACATATCTAAAACTGAAATTCGACTCTTCCAATATATAGTGAGGGGCGAGTTTATTAAATCTAAAATGGGTTAAAAGGCTTTACAACATATCTTCTATGAGACCTAGAATTTGTTACAATAATGAGTACCTCTAGCTAATACATTCTCCATGAAAACACAGTCATGTAATATTAACATAACTGTTGCAGGGTTACTAATTAGAAGAGCCTCACTGAGGCACTTAACCCACTGCAATGGGATTTTGATAATTACTGTGCCACCAATATATACTGAGATTGTATCAGCCATTATCCTTTAAAGGAAGCTGTTGAAGTGTTAGTGATAGTGTTAGTGATAGAAGACATCCCTGTCTTGCTTCAACTGTGGCTCTGCACCAATAGGAAATACAGTACAGAACTTCATACTAGTATCTAATATCAGGGTATATATGAACTACTTCCATCCAGATGTTCTGGAGATTTAGCCTTTTAAAAACATTAACCCTTGTTCTGCTGAACCCAGATAGATCCTGCATTTGCAAACAGTGTAGATCCAGATCAGTTGGCTTCTGAAGAAGCCAACTGATCTGGATTTGCACTGTTTGCCATTATGTATATGAATTTATATTAACAATCTGGATCAAGTAATTTGATTGGCTGAAAATCAGAAATGGACGTGGCAAACCAATGCTGACGCCTTGGTGACTAATATAGCTCTACCTGATCTCTTATACACTGAAGTGGCAATACATTATCTCCCTTGTTTCTGAATTCTACAATATCAGCTTATTGCAATAACCTATTTCTGTCACAAAGAAGTAACTTATTCCTGTTACCCAGAATGTTAGTAATATGTTTTATGTGTTTTGGTCACCAAACATTATACAGCTTCAGCATATTAGACTTTTTCTTAAAAAAAAAATTAAGTTATAAAGCTTATCTGAATAATAAGTATAAAGGTCAAGCAAAATTGAAGAATAAAAGTTAGAGATAAATGACTTAATTGGTAATGGTGAATTTTCTGGCAGTATGGTAAATGTCCTAAAATTTCAAACATTTTATTCTATCCTTTTTTTTTTTTGGCCTATTTTTGCTTTCTGTATGTGCAATCGTTTCTTAAAATACTTAGTGGGATGATAAACAGTGTAGACCTTAATCTGTCTGCTCTTTCATGAGCAGTCTGATCTGGGTCAACACTGTTTGCATATAAAATTTTGTCAGACACTTTGGTGTACCAAATTTTAGGACATTTACCATAATTACTTCTTGTTACAATTCAAATCTTTCAATAATTGTCTTCTGTTACTTGCTATTAATGACTTCTACATGTACATTTGTAAATTGCTGGGCTTTTGGTTAACCTTTGCTGTTCTATTGGCAAATTCAGCAGATGACTAACTTATGAGAACAGGCTTTGACATTTCATAAAAATTATTTACATGAATTTGTTTGTGTTAAGGTTTTACGGCCCAGTCAACCCACTGGGGTCATGTCAAGCATGGTTAGTTTACCTAACCTCACTTTTACTAGGCAGACTTAGTCCTCTAAGCAGTTAACCAGTATTGTGCACATTCTTTTGCCAGAAACTGACATTGTCCTTCTTGAATCAGTGGAAAGAAGAGAATGACCCTAGAAAATATTTTATGATCAATCTCCATGAAAGAATGTTGCCGACCCGACTGGGGGTGAAGCCGCAACATCCTGATCACCAGTCAGACGCACATCCATGTGAGCCACTGAGGCCTGCACAATTTGCATGAAATGTCAAAGCCTATTTTGCAAGAAGTAAATAAAATATCATAAATTTGTCATCTGCTGAAATTTTTACCCAGCATGGTGAGTAATATAACCCTTCTCCTGCTGAACCCAGATATACACTGCCTTTGCAAACAGTGTAGATCCAGATCAGTTAGCTTCTAAGAAGCCAATTGATCTGGATCTGCACCCTTTGCCATTTTGCATGTGACTTTATATCAACAATCTGGATTAAGCAATCTGATTGGCTGAAAAGTTGAAAAGGGCATGGCATCTTAATTCAGCAGGATGAGGGTTAATACCTGCCAGTAAGAAACAGCTTTGGTGTACTGTTTAGGTTATTTGATAACTTGAGTTGACTGAGGGCAATATAAAAGTCCAACAACCATCAATGAACAAGAGCAAATCATATTTACTCTCAGCATTTGGCCACAAAGGCCTAAGCAACAGTGTAGACCCAAATCACACTGCAGGACTGTGGCATGTGATCAATGTCCTTACTGTTTACCACTCATCCAGAAGTAAAACACACTTGTTCATATTTTAGGACAAGTACAGAAAGGGGTTAAGTCTTAATATTTAGGGTAAACTTGGTATCCCAGAATGAGTACCATTTTCTACTGCCCTTGGATCAACCCTGGTCCTGCTGAACCCGTACATACCCTGCTTTTGCAAACAGTGTAGATCCAGATCAGTTGGCTTCTGAAGAAGCCAACTGATCTGGATCTGCACTGTTTATCACCAAGCATGTAAATTTGTATCAACAACCTGTAACAAGTAATCTGATTGGCTGAAAATTAGAATTTGGCGTTGCATCATAATTTATTCAGTATGACAAGGGTTAACATTAGTGTACATGTACATTGTACCTAAAGATAGCACTTTTCTTCTCATCCCAAAACATATTAATACTTTTTTATTTTTATTTCTCTAAAAAAACATAAGTTGATATGTTGTAGTTACTCATTAACCCTGGTTCTGCTGATCCCAGATATACCCTGTCTTTGCATACAGTGTAGATCCAGATCAGTTGGCTTCTAAAGAAGAAGCCAACTGATCTGGATCTGCACTGTTTGTCAGTAAGAATGTGAATTTGTATCAACAACCTGGATCAAGCAATCTGAGTGGCTGAAAATTATAAGTGGGTGTGGCATCTTAATACATTCAGCATGAGAAGGGTTAAAGCACTTTTTTAAACTAAAAAGTACTGACAATTTTTCTAATTTTTCCACAAAAACGTATGTTATGGTGCTTATTAGAAGTGCCTTACTTCTAATTAAAAATGTACCCAAAACATAAGTTTTTGTGGAGAAATATGAGGAATATTATCTGATATTCACTTATCTAAGGCCAAGAACACAAGAGGATCTTGGGTAAATGCTTATAAATGCTCTTTTGAAATATTTAAATAATCAAATTTGAACTGTTTAACAGTTTCATAGCTCCAGATAAGGCACATTTTACAACCAAAAAGTAATGATATTTTTCTTATTTCTCCATGAAAACATTTGTTGTGGGTACTCAATAGGAGTGTCTTGCTGAGGCCCTTCTATTGAGTACCCACAGTATTTGTTTTCGTGCAGAAATAAGAAAAATATTAAATGTGGATACCCCTTCTTATGTGGACCTATGAGTTCAGAAAGCCATCATTTTGTGAAAAGAAAGGCAAACCATCTGTTCTTAGAAAAAAAATATAGAGCTGAAAATTGCACCATCATGACCACAGCTCCAGATAAGGTTCTTTTTTTAACTAAAAACTATACAGATTTTGCTCATTTCTCCCAAAAAATATTTATTGTGAGTGCTCATTAGATGTGCCTTGAGAGGCACTTCTAATGAGTACCCACAAGGTATGTTTTGGGGGATATTTAGACAAACAGTTTTCTAAACACTCCTCTTATCTGGAGTAATGATCATGACCATTTCAATTGGATTATCAAAAAGATGATTTGTACAATTAGCTCCAATATTCAAGGGCAATGAACCACTTTTAACCCTTGTCCTGCTGAACCCCGATATACCCTGCCTCTGCAAACAGTGTAGATCCAGATCAGTTGGCTTCTTCTTCAGAAGCCAATTGATCTGGCTCTGCACTGTTTGTCATTTAGTATGTGAATTTGTACCGACAATCCGGATCAAGTAATCTGATTGGCTGACAATTGGAAGCAGATCTTAATTTATTCAGCATGGCAAGGGTTAAATTATTCAGTTTCAATATTAATATTCTGTTTGCATAGCCTGTTATTTTTTTTTTATCAGGCACTGAAGGTAAAATTTAAAATAAAAACAGAATAAACACCTTTCTAAAGAAAAAGAATATCTTCCTGGGTGTCCTCAAAAGTACTCTCTGTTTTTATGACAGCCAGTGATGAAAAGGTGCTGTGTGGCATCACCTTTTACAAATTATAGTGTATCTTTACAACAGTTTGATCAGGGCTGAACTAGTACTTAGGGAGCAAAATTATACAAGTTATTTGGAGAAAATGGACCCTTCTATATCTCATAATTCATTAAAGGAAATTCATAGCTCTTGACTGTTAGCACTTTTTTCAATCCAAAATTTTTCCATCTTTTTTCTTATTTCTACACAAAAACATATGTTTTGGGTACTCATTAGAAGAGCCTAATGGGTACACACAACATATGTTTTCATGGAGAAATAAGAAAAATATTTACCTCATACCCACTCTATCTACTGTCCTTTCGACATTTCTAAGAAAGACGTTTTTTTGTTTGGCATTTTATTTTAAATGAAAATATTTTGTTCTGATTGACCATATCTTATCAGAAACCATTTGTCTTTTCTGTTTCTGTGTTTTGTTCTCAAATGTTTACAGTAAAATTAACTTTACGACCAAAAATTGGTCTGGCCGATGCAATTTCTATAGTAAAGTGATTTTTTTGGATTTTTTTGTCTAAGAAAATATTTTTTTTATTTATCTTTGCTGAATTTTAATTTTTGATGTTTCACAACAACATTGTGAAAATTTCAGAAAAAATGAACAAGCAGAACTTGTTGAAAATCTGCCTCCAAGTTACCTACCCTACAGATTTCTGCATAATTTGCATTCATTTTTACCATGGGAATAAAAACATAAAAACTATAATTCCCCGCCATTACTGTGCAGCGGGCAGATAACTCCGTCAAACACTGACCAAATTTGCCCATTAGCAATCCCAAACCAGATCTCCTTCATATTAATACATGTATGAAGTTTGGTTAAAATCCCTTGACATTTACTCAAGTTATCGTCTGGAAATGAAAATATGTGCGTGTCTTGGGCAGACAATTCTGTCAAAATTTGATGAAATTTGCCCATTAGCAATCCAATCCAGATCTCCACAATATCAATGCACATACCAAGTTTGGTGAAAATCCATTGATGTTTACTCAAGTTATCATCTGGAAATGAAATACAGACGGATGGACGGACGTACGACTGACGGACGGACGGATGGACCGACACACGGAAGTCCAATGTGAAACCATAATACCCTGCTACTATCGTGTGACGGGGTATAAAAAGTGAAAATATGACTTTTTAAAAACCAAACATTAGAATAAAACTTGTTGTGCATAGGTAGTTACGACAAATGGTTTTGCATTACATCATCACAAAAAATTTGCAAATTTACTTCTTCTATGTAAAGCGCCAAGCAAAAAACGACTTTCTGAAAGATGTTGAAAACACAGTAGACCTATGTTCTCTCTGTTGTTCATGAAAAGAATGATAAACATGTACCAGATTTATACCAGTGTGTGTGTGTGTGTGTGTGTGCATGTGCATGTTTAAGAAAAAAATAAGAACAAGAGGCCCACGGGCCACAACTCGCTCACCTGAGTGAAACCGCCACTGCAGATATGCAGATGGCATGCAACATTTTTCCAATACTCTTATGACAAGGCAATGGCTTAAACAGTTTTTGAAATATCTTGCTTACAAGGTTAAAATGCTGAAATTTTCAAAACGTTATAAGTAAAATAAGTCACCCCCAATGCCTCCTACCAACTTTTGAGTCAACTGGCATTTCCGTGCAGTAGAAGAAGCAAAAAATAGATTTTCAAGATGGCTACCATCTTGGATTTCCGATCGGAATGATTATAGCTATTTTCTGATCTACAAGTCACCCTGATGCTTCCTACAAAGTTTCAAGTCAATTGACTTTTAGTTTTAAGAGAAGAAGCGAAAAATAGATTTTCAAGATGGCTGTCATGGAGGCCATCTTGGATTTCCAATTGGCACGATTTGAGCTATTTTTTATGTACAAGTCATCCCGATGCTTCCTAGCAAGTTTGGAGTCAATTGGCCTTTCGGTTCAGGAGAAGAAGCGAAAAATAGCTTTTCAAGATGGCTGCCATGGTGGCCATCTTGGATTTCTAATCAGCACAATTTTAGCTATTTTTGATTTATAAGTCACCCCAATGCTTCCTAACCAGTTTGGAGTCAACTGGCTTTTGGGTTTCGGAGTAGAAGCGAAAAATAGATTTTCAAGATGGCTGCCATGTTGGCCATCTTGGAATTTGGACCAACATGATTTTAGCTATATTTGATCTACAAGTCACCCTGATGCTTCCTAGCAAGTTTGGAGTCAATTGGCCTTTCGGTTCAGGAGAAGAAGCGAAAAAGATTTTCAAGATGGCAGCCATGGCGGCCATCTTGGATTTCCGATCGGAACGATTTTAGCTATTTTTTTATCTACATTTCACCCTGATGCTTCCTACCAAGTATCGAGTCAATTGGCCCTGGGGTGTAGGAAGAGTAGGCCTTTAAAGCAATTGTTCACGCCGCATGACCCATGATGGACGACGGACATTGACTGACCACAATAGCTCACCATGTGCACTTCATGCTCAGGTGAGCTAAAAATCTGAGCAAATTTGGCTCAGTGGCTTCAGAGAAGTCGTCAAATTCTCAACAATTTTCCCATATAAATGTTATGGGGCTCATACAAATGCATAGGGAAGCAAACTTGACCTTGCCGTAAAAAGGTCAAATGTCAACGTACAATAATCTTTTCAGCAATTTTGGTAGATCTCCTGTCCCTGATGATTTGTGCATAGATTTAGCCCCAAGGCATCCTCAGTTCTGAAGAAGAAGATTTTTAAAGGGTCTTACCATATATGGGCATGGTGGCCATCTTGGTCGACCTACCGCGACCATTTTAGCAATCTTTCGTTCCCCTGACTTAAGAAGGCACAATATGAAATTTGAGCAAATTTGGCTCAGTGGCTTCAGAGAAGAAGAAATTTAAAATTCTCAACAATTTTCCTATTCAAACATATGGGGCTCATACAAATGCATAGGGAAGCAAACTTGATCCTGCCGTAAAAAGGTCAAATGTCAACGTACAACAATTCTTTTGGCAACTTTGGTAGACCTCTCCTTCCCGATGATTTGTGCAAAGATTCAGCCCCAAGGCATTCTCGGTTCTGGAGAAGAAGATTTTTAAAGGTTTTTACCATATATGGGCATGGCGGCCATCTTGGTCAACGGACCGCGACAATTTTAGCAATCTTTTGTTTCCCCACACTAAGGTGGCTCCATATGAAATTTGAACAAAATTAGCTCAGAGGCTTCAGAGGATAAGTCGTTTGAAACTCTTAACAATTTTCCCATTCAAATGTATAGAGCTCATACAAATGCATAGGGAAGCGAACTTGACCTTGCCGTAAAAAGGTCAAACGTCAACGTACGACAATTCTTTTAGCACCTTTGGTTGACCTCTCGTCCCCGATGATTCATGTAAAGATTCAGCCCCAAGGCATCCTCGGTTATGGAGAAGAAGATTTTTAAAGGTTTTTACCATATATGGACATGGCGGCCATCTTGGTCAACTGACCATGACAATTTTAGCAATCTTTTGTTTCCCCACCCTAAGGTGGCTCCATATGAAATTTGAACAAAATTAGCTCAGAGGCTTCAGAGGAGAAGTCGTTTGAAACTCTTAACAATTTTCCCATTCAAATGTATAGAGCTCATACAAATGCATAGGGAAGCGAACTTGACCTTGCCGTAAAAAGGTCAAACGTCAATGTACGATAATTCTTTTAGCAACTTTGGTTGACCTCTTGTCCCCGATGATTCGGGCAAAGATTCAGCCTCAAGGCATCCTCGGTTATGGAGAAGAAGATTTTTAAAGGTTTTTACCATATATGGGCATGGCGGCCATCTTGGTCAACGGACCGCAACAATTTTAGCAATCTTTTGTTTCCCCACCCTCAGGTGGCTCCATATGAAATTTGAACAAAATTAGCTCAGAGGCTTCTGAGGAGAAGTCGTTTGAAACTCTTAACAATTTTCCCATTCAAATGTATAGAGCTCATATAAATGCATAGGGAAGCGAACTTGACCTTGCCGTAAAAAGGTCAAACGTCAACGTACGACAATTCTTTTAGCAACTTTGGTTGATCTCCCGTCCCCGATGATTCATGCAAAGATTCAGCCCCAAGGCATCCTCGGTTATGGAGAAGAAGATTTTTAAAGGTTTTTACCATATATGGGCATGGCGGCCATCTTAGTCGACGGACCGCGACCATTTTAGCAATCTTTCGTTCCCCCACCCTAAGGAGGCTCCATATGAAATTTGAGCAAAATTGGCTCAGCGGCTTCAGAGGAGAAGTCGTTTGAAAATGTTAACGGACGGACGGACGGACGGACGGACGGACGCACGGACGGACGGACGGACGGACGGACGACGGACGAAAAGTGATCACAATAGCTCATCCTGAGCAGAGCTCAGGTGAGCTAAAAAAAGCAGTCTGAAAGTCACACTACTTATCCAGTGTGTTATAATTAATTTTCTCTGATTAAATGATCAAAAGGGAACAATTACTGTACAACTTTTATGTGTGTGCTTATAACATAGAAATAAAAAATGTAAAACCATAAAATCCCGCCATTATCGTGTTGCGGGCAGCTAACTCTGTCAAAAATTGACGAAATTTGCCCATTAGCAATCCCAAAGTAGATCTCCTTAATATCAATGCATGTACCAAGTTAGGTTAAAATTCCTTGATACATGTATTTATTCAAGTTAACGTCCTGCAAACCAAAATATGGGGGTGTCTCGGGCAGATAACTTCTCAAAAATTTTATGAAACCTGCCCATTAGTGATATTTTTACAAATTTGAAAATGTGAGTCCCAGGACTCGCTAGTCTCAACTTTTATGAGTCCTGATCAGAATTTATGAGTCCCACTTGAAGACTCAGAAATCATGCTGTGTGGTTACTGAGAATCGCTGTACTGGATTTAAATAAGTTCTGTCTACTCAAATTCAATGGCGATAAAATGTAATAAAATTAAACAACTAGTTCTAGTGTTTTATATCTTTGTATTACCAAATCCTAGACCTTGACTTGCTGAACACAATACTAGCACATGGCTTCTAGACTAGAGAACACGCAAAAAAAAGCTGTTAATGGAAATAAGCTCAGTTTGAACTATTCTTTCCAGACTAGAACTATAAAGTCTGACACCACTGGCACTCACTGAATGTGCTCAAAGTAAGAATGAAAAGTTCAGGAATACCACAATAAAGGCCTCAGTAGAAGAAGTCTGGCACAGGTTTAAAAAAATGTGAATACTGATAAGACTCAGCACAGATACTGATAGAAAAATGTATGAAGTCAGCCTCAAACTCAGTGGATAGGCTTAAAAGTTTACTTCAGTTTTTTTTTTCAGTTCATACATTCTTCTACCTTCGGACTTCTTCCACTTCAGCACTGACTTTTTTTGAGCCAGACTGACCAGAATCTGTTGAGCATGACTTTTCAGCAGCCTCCGAGTCCGACTGGGAATTATCTTGGGCCTGGGAATCCTGGGTCTCTGAAACGGGTTCACTTGCGCAATCCTTGTTAAACAGAGTTGGCTGAGACTTATCAGTATTAATAGTTTTTGGTTTTTTCTTGGGTAGCATCACTGATTAAGCCTTTAAACAATTTAAAATCGGCTTTAATCTGACTCATGTTACGGCTACGAAACGAGAAACGTCTACTTTCGTTTTCAACACCTGCGACGCTATTTTCGTAACCCTATCGCTGATTGGTTGAAAAACCTAAAGTGTCCAATCAAAATCCATTTGACTTTCAGTGCGACTGGCACTCAGTACTCAATATTTTCGCGAATAGTCTCGAAATTGAAGCAGGGTACCAGTAAACCGGTGTTATAGTAAACAATTAAGGTGCAGTGAAATCCCGTGATAAAAGACGGACAGGAGAATTTTTTTGGAAACGGGACTCAATACCCGGAAAATACATGCGTCCTGGGGTCTCACATCTTTTAAAACTTTGCGTCCTCTGCAAATTTTATGCGAGATTCTTGCAGGATGTGCAGGTAAATGAAACACTGCCATTAGCAATCCCAAACCAGATCTCCACAATATCAATGCACAATCATCTGGAAAAGAAATACGGACGGACGGATGTAGGACTGACATCTGGACAGACACACAGACCTCCAACGTGAAACCATAATACCCTGCCACTATTGTGTGGTGGGGTATAAAAACAAAACCAAATAATAAAAGAAACAAGAAAGCCAAGATGCCAAGTATTGCTCACCTGATTACCACAAGTTTCAAGTCAACTGGCCTTTCAGTTCAAGAGAAGAAGTTGGCCTTTCAGTTCAAGAGAAGAAGTTCAATATAGATTATCAAGATGGCGGCCATCTTGGATTTCCAATCAGAACGATTTTGGCCACTTTTGATCAACAAGTCACCTTGAGCAATACTTCCAATGAAGTGTTGAGTCAATTGGCCTTTTGGTTCAGGAGAAAAAGCTCAAAATAGATTTTCAACATGGCTGCTAGGGTGACCATCTTGGATTTCCAATCAGACTGATTTTAGCTATTTTTAACCTTCAAGTCACCCCAATACTTCGTATCAAGTTTGGAGTTAATTGGCCTTTCCTGGAGAAGTTCAAAATAGATTTTTAAGATACATGTATGGCGACTGTGGCGGCCATATTGGATTTATGATTATTTACAATTTTAGCTATTTTTTATCTACAAGTCACCCAGATACTTCAGACCAAGTTTCAAGTCGATTAGCATTTTGGTTTAGGAGTAGAATTTCAAAATAATTTTTTAAGATGGTGGCCATGAAGGCTATCTTGGATTTCCAACTGGAACGATTTTAGCTGTTTTTGATCTGAAAGTCACCATGATACTTCATATCAAGTTTCAAGTCATTTGGCTTCTTGGTTCAAGAGAAGAAGTTCAATACAGATTTTCAAGATGGTAGCTGTGGCGGCAATCTTGGATTTCCAACCAGAACAAATTTAGCTTTTTTTTGGACCTACAAATTGACCCCCATACTTCCTACCAAGTTTTGAGTCAATAGACCTTTTGGTTCAAAATTAAAGTTCAAAATAGAGTTTCAAGATGGCCACCATGGCGGCCATCTTGGATTTCCAACTGGAACTAGTGTAGCTATTTTTTGTCTACAGGTTGCCCCTCTATTTCCTCCCAAGTTTTGAATCAACTGGCCTTTTGGTTCAGGTGATGAAGGGCAAAATATATTTTTAAGATGGCCACTATGGTGGCTATCGTGGGTGGATTTATGATCCGAACGATTTGAGCTATTTTTGATCTACATTGTACATGTACAAGTTGCCCCAATATTTCCTACCAAGTTTCAAGTCAGTCGGCCCTTTGGTTCAGGAGATGAAGGGCAAAATAGATTTTTAAGATAGCCACCATGATGGCATTCTTGGATTTCCAATCCAAGCAATTTTAGCTATTTTTGATCTACAAGTTGCCTGATACTTCTTACAAAGTTTCGAGTCAATGGGCTTTTTGGTTCAGAGAAGACGCACAAAATACATCATGTAGATTTTCAAGACGGACATCATGATCTGAACAATTTTAATTATTTTTGATCTGCTAGATGCCTTGATACTTCCTACATAGTTTCGAGTCATTTGGTCTTTTGGTTCAGCAGTAGAAATGCAAAATGATTTTCAAAGTGGTGGCCATCTTGATTTCCGATCTGAACTTCAACTATTTTAGCTATGTTTGATACAAGTCACCCCAATGTTTCCTACTAAGTTTCGAGTCAATTGGTTTTAGGATAAGCAGGCTTTTATAGCAAATTGTTGACGCCACATGATGGATGACAGACTCTGACTGACCACAACAGCTCAATTTGAGCACAAGTGAGCTAAAAAGCTAGACTGCACAGTCAATGCAGGGATATTTCTGGGATGGGCCCGATCCATTTTGTTTAAAAACCGTTAATGTTAGACTTGAATTGACTTTGGCTGGGCTATCCAAATCCAGTGTTTATTTTGATCTAAGGTGAGTATTAAGGATTCTTGGGTCCATCAAAATTTCCAGAGCGAGAGGGCCCATGAAAATTTGAAAAGGTCCATCAAAAGTATTTGAATGGGACATGGGCTCTTGGCCAATTTCAAGGGCCCATACTAACTTTGGGCTCGAAACATCCCTGCAATGGCACGCCATCCCAAATCCCCATGCTTTCACCACTGAGCAGACAGAAAGTGAAAAATAATGTTGCGCTCACATACCCTTACCATGTGGGGATTAAGTCATGTAGCAAGCTTGGTTAAATTCCACCCAGTAATTTCTGGCCATAGCATGACAGATGGGACAGACAGCCAGACAGAGATGTCATCAGTATCTCTAATTCCCTTTTTTAAAAAGTATGGGGATAAAAACACAGGCAGAACTTCTGCAAATAATGCAATTCATGCAAGTCATTGTATGAGTTTCATTTGGTCAGTATGAAATAAACTCATCAAAAGAAAACCTGGACTTTGTTCAGAAAAGCAAAACTTTGCTGCCATTCACAAACTTTCTGTTCAGTTGTGAAAGTTTTTGTATCGTAGTGTCTATTAAATCCCTTATCTATAGCTCTGAGGTTTGTTTTTCTGAAACTGGAAACCTTAAAACATTTCAAAATTAGAGGTCAGATACTTATTGCATAACATTTTGTCTGATCCTGCAGTAAGGATTTCTCTCAATCTGTAATACAGTACTAGAGACATAATTATAAAGTAGAATTTCTTTTCAAAGAAATACGTGTCCCTATAACTCCAACCTTCTAAGTCATGAGTGAGAACCCTGACATTGATGCATGTTTAAGAGCTGATTATATTTTGGTGAATATGACCTCATGTACAAAGATTGTGAAATTTTAACTAAAACAGCTTGCATGCCCTCTTTCAAAGGGCAGCTGGTGGATGCATTTTCACCAATCTTGCAAAGATAAATCACTGAGACAATGTGAAGAGTTATCTAGATTTTGCAGACCGTAACCCCATTTTGAAGGTCAGCAAGGATTTTGAAAATAGGAGTCCCACAGGTACTTTCTATTAAACAACAGGCGTCCTACTATGCAATTTTGCTAAATGTCAACAGCAGTCCAGGACTTCATATCTGGAGCTACTTATTGAGAACCCTTCAACGATGGTGTTTTGTATTTCACATCCCTTTCAGCATTATTTAAGTCATACTGATAGGAAATTATTAACCCTTGTAGCCTGGAAATCCCTAAAAGGGTACTTGGCAAACGGTGCAGACCCAGATCAGATGCCGCAGAATGTGGCATCTGATCAGGGTCTTCAGTGTTTGCAAATAGTTCAACCAATTTTCTCTAGGTATATCTAAATCACATAGCCTCACATACCTCAAATTGAAATTAGAATCTTCCAATATAATATAGTGTGGGGAAGTTCATTCAGTCTACATTGGGTTAAAGGCTGTGCAAGGAAGTGCTTGGCAGTCATTAACTGAATTTCACATCCAGCTGGATGCAAACCCCAGACCTCATGATCTCAAGTTAAGAGCACTTACCACTCGGCCTCGACGCTTCTTCCTGCAAATACATATCCCAGACCAAAAATAACTTGTCTGACACCATCTCTGGTGGGAGGGTAAGGAGTGGGCATAAGAAAGACATTATGTTTGTTTTGTCTAAAATAATGTACCATATATGAAGACATGTACAACATATTTACAAGTTATCATAGCTCCAGATCAGAGGGGTAGCTGGAAAATGTTTTTCTTATTTCTCCATGAAAACGTATGCTGTGCATACTCATTAGAAGTGCCTGGATGAAGTGCTTCTAATGAGTACCACTACATGTTTTCACTGAGAAATAAAAAAAATATGAGGGCCCAGTTGTTCAAAGCATTGTTAGCTTAACAAGCTCATTAAGGGTCATTTCGTTAACTGTTTTAGCGGATTCAATACACAATATTCTGATATTTTTTTTGCTGAAAAAATGTGAGTAGCTTTTGCACTGCAAAAGCTACTCACATTTTTCCAGCAAACAATTTCAGCATATTTGCTTATCACCCGATTAAGATTTTAACGAATCGTTAACTAACGACATCGTAGTTTTGAACAACTGGGCCCAGGATTTTTCAGTTGAAAAAAGTACTTTATCTGAAGCTATGCATATATGAAGACATGCATATTTACAAACATTATTATCTCACCATGGTTCTGATCTGGTATGCCCACACGTATACCATTATGTCCACTGTACACAGCATGTCGATCCACATTTCTCTGCTCTTCTTTTATCAATCCATTCATCAACTTCCCTCTCGAAAGATCAACTGGGTCATCATAGCTGACTGCCTGAGCCATGTGACCATTCAGTGGATGACTTGTACAGTTTGAGCTTGATGCTATCATCTGTGCACGGCTGAAACCAGCCGCCTGTGGATCTTGAAGAAAAAATCTTGCTCCATTATTCTCATCATCATTTGGAAAAAGCACACTGTTCACCTGATTGTCGGTTACATGTGAATACAAAATCTGAGCCTCTCTCTCGAGGTTCGCACCAATAGTATACCCATAACCACCCTGCAAAAAATATGAAAATACACATAATCCATCTAATCATGCTAATATTTGTCTTATTACTCCAGTAACAGTACAGTGGAACTGTGATAGAAAGTAAATTTTCTGAATATGATTTTGGAGAATTATTCCACTGACTGGCCTTAAATGTGTCAAAACAAAGGTTTATGTTAAAGTACATCCCCTTCAGTACATCCCCTAAAGGATGAGCCTTGTTTCTGGAGGTTCTGAGATAAAGTCAAATAGGCATAAACAGACACGAACATCAGGATATGGGTTAACATGTCTGACTGTGATAAAAAATCACCCTTAACTCTTTTCTCGCTTGTGGCAACTTTTATAGTCTGTTGATAACCTTTGCAAACAGTTTGGACCCAGATCAGGCCCGACAAAATGTTGGGCCTGATCTGCCTCCAAACTGTTTGACACTCTGATGGTATTCCTGAAAGATTTTTTTTAAAAAGTTAATTTTAAAGAAAAATACACAGATGACAAAAAAGCATGCAAAATTACCCAGCATGCAAAGAGTTAATAAAACTGTTTAGTTGTGGTTTTTGTTTTGTTTTTTTATCATTTTTGTTTTGATGAGAAACTGATAAATTGGCAAACTCAGTTAAGTTCACTGAAGGTACCGTAGCAATCATCAAGAACGGTATCATCAATCAATCAAGCTCATTTCTCTGGTTACAATTTATAAATGCAGACTTGACAAATTTGCATACTTGATGCACTTGTCATATTGTTGACAATATTCGCATGTAATTATACTTTATGACCAGATAGGTATTATATCATATTGTTCTTAACGATGACAATATGGCAGTATTTGCCCAAAGCATTCAGACACCATAACTTATTTTAGACTGAATAGTAACCGCCCCCAACACTATATATTATATATTGGAAGAGTCAAATTTCAATTTTAGGTATGTCAGGTGTTGTGATTCAGGTATTCCTAGAAAATATGAAAATGGATATGTATACTAATTTCAAACAGTGGAGATCTTGATGCTGCATTCTGCATTGTTTGATATGGGAGTGCACTGTTTATCAATTACTTTTTTGGGGGATTGGTCCAGACTAAAATGGGTTAATTCCTTACCATACTTGTGAACATGTGCATTTTTACTACCTGTTGATGTGTAGACGTATAAAAATGCTAATTGCAAACAGTGTAGACTCTGATCAGATGCTGCATTCTGCAGCATCTGATCTGAGTCTGCACTGTTAGCTTAGGCCTATCTGTCCAAATACTAAAGTAAATATGTCTGTCAATAGCCACTTCCAAAGTTAGTACTGTAATCATTTAATTTTCTAGTCCTTTGGGAGGACTCATACATGTGAAATAGATTTCCACTCAAAGTTAACTAATTTTCAGCAGTTTTAAAACATGCAGAAGTAGGGAACTTTGGACATGAAGAAGTTGAGAACATATCAAAAAACAGGAAACAGCAGACTTGGTTTGACTGAGTTGGTTCATAGGTTTATTGAGAAAATGTATACAATCCCTCAGTCCCCCTAGTAGCTTTGAGCGGAAATCTATTTCACATGTATGAGTCCTCCCAAAGGACTAGAAAATTAAATGATTACAGTACTAAATCAAAGTATGGGGTGATATTTTACCACCTCGAATCCACAATAAAAACACTTGACAGCTACTGTGATCACAAAATATTCTGAAACAGAAATGCTTCCGAAATACTAAACAAATCAAATTCAGGAAAGAGCACACTCAATTTATATGGATGCTGTTCATGGAGGAATAATGCAGCATCCCTAACATCCCCTAACAGTTCTGAGCATTTTCACATAATAAAGTATGAGCCTAATAATTAACAAGAAAACCGCCTAAAGGCATTATGGACAGGTTTTTCAAAAAGGTTAACCAAAAGTAAACCTCGGATGTACATAACGAAGAAAGTGAGAGTTGTCTCTCTTGCATGTGATATGCCCAACGCCCACCTGCCTGGACATCGCTATTTTAAAGGATGGATTTAAAAAAAAAAAAAAAAAAATCCAAAAAGGGCCAGAAAATTAAATAAATTCAACTCTACATCAATGTACATGATGTATGGGATGATGTTTTGGTTTATTCCCATTTCGTCTATTCCCATTTTGTATTCACATCTCGTCAATATTCCCATTTTGTCTGCTGTTTTGACAAATCATCCCATTTCGTCTACTCACACATTCCCATTTTATCTCCAGGGGGTATTTTCACACCTATGCAGACTACGCAAGATCACAATGGTGGTGTAAAGTATTATATATTTTGTATGGAAACGATGGCAGTCAGGCAAAGCAATCAGTGTAGATCCAGATCAGACTTAAAGGTGTTGGTCTGGTTCTACCTTTTTGGTGTACTTGTTTCTCTTGTTATCCATCCTCATTTATTTTGTAAGGAAAATATGGCAAACAGACAAATCAACCAGTGTTACCCAGACTAAGATCCTGAGAAATCGTCAATCAGTATGATAAATATTAATCATATAAATTGGATATGATTCTAAACAGTTTTAGTCCAGATCTTGGTCATCGTATAAAAAAAATAAAAAGTACACGAAATGGAAATTACCCTCAGAATGGAGTAGACGAAATAGGAATAAAAACTAGAGACAAAATGGGGATAGACTAAATGGGAAGTTACCGATTTTTTTTTCAGCAAAATTTTCTGACAATGTTTTGAATTTTTTTCCAGCCCTGATAGTAAGAAGCTGTCTGAATATTTGATGTAATTATTGTAATGTAAAGCCCCCACACACCATCTTAACGGTAGATAAGATGGTTGCAAAATGTTCTGAAGAAGGAATCTTTTGGAAATACAAATACTCTGTTTGATGCGCCTATATGCCCATGAGGAAAAATGTAAAAAAAAACAAAAAAATAAAAAACACTTGTGCCCCTAGCTGCTTTGAACAAAACATTTTCCACATAATATGTATGAGCTCAATAGTCCCCAGGACCATAAAACAGTACTATATCAAAGCATGGGACAAACCTTTGCTGCTTAATTTTCATTGTTAAAATGTATTCATGACACAATTTAACTGCCTTGACAGAAAGGAGATAGATGAATGTTTAATCATGCAATTGTCGTAAAGTAATGCAAAACATTATTCTGACACTTTTAGCTGATCATCTTGTGAACAATTCCTTTTAAATGCTAATTCATTCTGCTTGGCAATAGGCACTGGACAACATTTATTAACCCATTTACGTTGAGTGGACTCTTCCACTTTTAATAGGTCTATTTATAGCAGGGTGTCTGGTTGTTTTTTTATTATTACTGTTTTATAAAAATTCCCGTTTTTATAGCAAAAATTGTAGACCATGATCAGACGTCACATACTACAGCATCTTTCTCTGATCTGGGTCTGCATGGTTTGCCATTTACCCTTTAAGGAGTTTCCTGATTAAAATGGGTTAATTTGCTATATACATGTACATATCATGCAAAATTCCATACCATGGAAATATAACATGAATTTGATATCCTGTTAATTTTTCTACTCATTTTCATATATTTTAAATATGAAGTTATTCCAAAGACTTAGATCACTACACAGAATAAACAAGGTGTACCAGCACATTAAACAAGAATGAAATCACTAAAATGGTGAGTGATCTATCAGACAAATTCTTCATGAGAAATTGAAACATTTTTCTTTTTTCTCCCAGAGTATTAAATAAACCAGGAGTCAAATGCGGTGACCCCAAATTAACAAAGTACTTCCCTACTGAGAAATCGTGGGAACTATTCTCACGCCTCGCTGAGCAACGATTATACAGTCGGCAGCCAATTTTCCCAGGGCGCTGGCACAGATATATAGGGATATAGACCGTGAAAACAAGAAGAATATGCTGGAATTTACCACGAAAACAACAATTTAATGAATGCAGGTCTGTGCTGAAACAAAGAAACACATGATTTGAAAAGATACGGATTCAATATTCACAATATCGTTCGCTATTTTACCTGCGAAACGTAAACTTGGTCATTCATTTCACAACTTCGTGAAGTTGACGATCAAAACGGTGTCTGTTTCAAAGTTCGAAATCAGGTCAGATTGGATATAAACTCCATGAATTTAATTTGGCAAATGTCCACTTAAGTTCCCTTGCCGTTTATCCATAAGAAGTCAATAAATCCACGACCTTAACAAGTCTTCTTGTAAAGAAAACTTCGTGGGAAAAACACATTTGCATCCCTCACCGTGAGAACAATGGTCAATGGCTGTTCCTTTATCCGCCTTCGGTAGAAAATGACACTAATTACATACATAATTGAGCAATATAATACCATCTGATCCTACTAATCCCTATAGTCTAACCTAATTAACTTTTTGAGATTTTTTAAAGAGGCAGACGTTTGTTTTACCACTACTGAAGCTCTGCGAACGTCTCTGTGTACGATTTCAATGAAATGCCGGAGGGCGTTTTACGAGACTTGTATGCGACACGCGCAACCTCAATATAGAACGCTTATTGGTGATTTCCATATTTGGGTGGCAGGTGTTCCCACGGTACCGAAACAGTCGATGAAAACTGGGTCAAACTGCAGACGGCTGGGAATGAAGGTCAACAGGGGCAGATAAAGGGACTGCAGTGTATTTTGTAACACTGCAGCAGCTGCATGCTAAGAAAAATAATATAAAATGGCTGAAAAGCAGCTGCTACAACCTGGGAATATTGAATAATTAACTTTACAACTGTCTGGGCATATTCAGCAGACAACAAATTGATAAGATTTTTTCGAAGAAAATAGGCCTTGACATTTCATGCAAAGGAGACAATTTGCATGAAATTTTTAAAGCCAAAGTAAGAAAAATATTTCAAAATGTCCTCTGCTGAAATTTTTTACCCAGAGTGCTTAGGGTTAAAATGGGCTGGCTGATTTTTTTCTTTAAACTTACAGTCTATTAACATGGTTTTAAAGATTTAAAATACACACCCACAGCTACAAATATGAAAAAAAAAAATATATCAAATGGAGAGCAAGTGATCTTTTTTAATTCAGAACTTAGCCTCTTTACCCTAAGTCATTAGGACAGTCCAGAGCAAACAGATGAGAAGCTGCAGAATCATGATCTGTGCTTTTTGACACAAATCCAGTTATTTGACTAGTTTGAACCCATCTTATGTATGTCATTTGCACCAACAGCCCACACCCCCCCCCCTCCCACACACACACTCACCCACACACACACATTCCCCTATATCGAAGGGTGGGGCTGGCCTAGGAATGGCCAGTCTATAATGTGCAGGGCTATGAACTTTTGAATGTCCCTGCAGAGCCAGGATGAATCGCCCCAAATAGCAGGGATCAGACTGCTATTTTATATTCACCTAATTCTTTTTTTTTTTTTTGTTTGTGTTGAGGTTTTACGGCCTTTGGGGGCATTTAAAATGGGTTAACATAAAGAGGTAGTCAGATGGATGTTCAAATTTTAGGACAAATATGGTGTCAAAAGGTGTCTGGATATTAATGATAAACATTAAAGCTCTAGATAAGAGAAGCTATTCAGCTAATATTTTTCTTATTCCTCCACGAAATCATATGTTGGTTGAGGGGTTTCTAGTGGGAACTCACGAACTGTTTTCATGGAGATATAAGAAGACTATCAATACCATATTCGATATGATTTCTACGCTGTGCCCTTAGGTTTTTTTGTTATTTTTTTTTTCTCAAAATCACTGAAAAATCTTGCTGTAAAATAGCTACCTGATAAGGGGACACTTTAAGATTAGTAGATCAGAATTTTGATCTACATTTGACTTCATTTAATAGGGCATATCTATATAATGACACTTTAATATGTGATATTTTTTGTTACTTTCTTTATAAAAGCATAACAGCTGTGGTTATACAATGCCTCTCATCATACTTATCTATTCTGTAAACCTTTATGAAACAAGAGAGCCATGATGGCCCTGTATTGCTCACCTGAGTATCATAGAGAACCTGACTAGAAATGATCAAGGCAAACATTCTGACCAAGATTCATGATGATTATATTAACAAGTAAGACAATCTAGCATGGCTAATAGACAGTGAAATATAGGTCAAGGTCAAATATGGTTGGCTGCACTCAAGAGATCATGCTAAGATGTATGCATGTGCAAAGTATCATTGGTGTAGGACCAATAGTTACTGACCTAAATGTAAAAAATTAAAGTCAATGAACTGTGAAATATAGGTCAAGGTCAAATATGGATGACTGCATTCAAGAGGCCATGCTAAGATGTATGCAAGTGCCAAGTATCACTGCTGTAGGACCAGTTGTTAGTATGAAACTGACCTAAACAGAAAAACGTCACTGGATGGTGAAATATCAGTCATAGGTGACCCAGTTCCAAATTAGACCAAGAAATCATCAAGACAAACATTTTGCGCCAGATGATCATTTCAAAAATGTGACCTCTATAGTGACAGTTAATAAGGTTTTCCTTTGCTTTGGCCAGGTGACCTAGTTTTTGATCCCAAGTAATCCAATTTCCAACTTGACCTAGAAATCATCCAGACAAACATTTTGAGCAAGATTCATAATGATTACTTCAAAAATGTGACCTTGAGAGTGTTGACAAGGTTTTTCTTCAAACATGTGATCTCTAGCGGAGTGTTAACAAGCTTTTCCTTTGATTTGGCCTGGTGACCTAGTTTTTGACCCCAAGTGACCCAGTTTCAAACATGACCTGGAAATCATCAAGACAAACATTTTGAGCAAGGTTCATGATGATTACTTAAAAAATGTATCCTCTAGAGTGTTAACAAGGTTTTCTTTTGATTTGGCCTGGTGACCTAGTTTCTGATCCCAAGTGACACAGTTTGGAACCTGATCTAGAAATCATCAAGACAAACAATCTGAGCAATATTCTTGATGATTACTTATAAAAGTGTGCCCTATGGTGTGTTAACAAGGTTTTCCTTTGATTTGGCATGGTGATCTAGTTTTTGATACCAAGTGATCCAATTTCGAAACTGATCTAGAAATCATAAAATCAATCATTTTGAGCAAGATTCATGATGATTTCTTAAAAAATGTGCCCTATAGAGTGTTAACAAGATAATCCTTTGATTTGACCTGGTGACCTAGTTTTTGACCCCAAGTGACCCAGTTACGAACCTGACCGGGATTTCATAGGGGCAAACATTCTAACCAAGTTTCATGAAGATTTAATCAAAACTGTGACCTCTATATAGAATGTTAACAAACTTACTGTTGATGCACAACAACGCGCAACAATGGACAGAGGGTGATCACAATAGCTCAGGTGAGCAAAAAGCTGTAGAAGCTGTTTGCATCACAAAAATGAACACATAGACTCAAGTGTCAAGGACAGACAATTCAGCAATAAAAAGATGCACATACTACCATGCATCATGCTGATCTATGAAGTTTTAAAAAAATTGAACAGAAATTGTGGAAGTGGTTTGTGTCACAAACTTGCACAAACAGACTAAATCCCCAAAGGCATATAGTTCTGGGCCCAGTTGTTCAAAGCTAACGACATCCTTAGTTAACGATTCGTTAAAATTTACATCGAGTGATACGCAAATATGCTGAAATTTTTTGCTGAAAAAATGTGAGTAGCTTTTGCAGTGCAAAAGCTACTCACATTTTTTCAGCAAAAAATATCAGAATATTGTGTATTAAATCTGCTAAAGCAGTTAACTAAATAACCCTTAACGAGCTCGTTAAGCTAACGGCGCTTTGAACAACTGGGCCCTGAAATTTAAACCTTTTAACGTCACACACTGCTACTTATCATACTGTTCATTTCTGTGATGTTTTATGAAAGCACACTAAAAACTGTAGAAGAACATAGCTCCAGGCACATTTTTCAAATGAAAAGTACTGACATTTTTCTTCTTTCTCCACAAAATCATATGTTGTGTACTCATTAGAAGTGCCTCACCAAGGCACTTCAAATGAATACCAATGAATTTCTGTGATGTTTTATGAAAATCTAAGGAAAACTGTAGGAGCAGTTCATGTCAAAAACTTGGAAAAACAGACAAGTGTCTAGGATTTGATTTTGACATTGTAAATGTTCCATTTTTATACCCTGCCACATGATAGTGGCAGGGTATTATGGTATCACGTTGGCTGTCTGTGTGTCCATCCATCAGTCCGTCTGTCATCTGTCCATCCGTCTGTATTTTCGTTTCCAGTTGATAACTTGAGTAAATGTCATTGGATTTTCACCAAACTTAGTGTGTGCATTGATATTGTGGAGATCTAGTTTGGGATTGTTAATGGGCAAATTTCGTCAATTTTTGACAGAGTAATTTGTCAGCAATACTTCCGAATTTTTATTTCCAGATGACAACTTTAGTAAATATCATTGGATTTTCACCAAACTTGTTGTGTGCATTGATATTGTGAAGATCTGGTGGGCAAATTTCGTCAATTTTTGACAGCGTTATCGCCCGCGACGTCTGTATTTTCGTTTCTGGATGATAACATTAGTAAATATCAATGGATTTTCACCAAACTTGGTATGTGCATTGCACTGATATTGTGGAAATCTGCTTTAAGATTGCTAATGGGCAAACGTCTATTTTTGGCAGAGTTATCTGCCCTCAATACATCAGTATTTTACTTTCAGGATAATAACGAGTAAATCTCAATGGCTTTTCACCAAATTTGATAATAGCATTGATATTGTGGAGATCTGCTTAGTGATTGCACATTTGCAAGTTTCATCAATTTTTTAGTTATCTGCCCGCAACATGATAATGGCAGGGTATTATCGTTTCACATTTTATTTGATATGGCAACATCCCATCGTGATCCCATGTGCTAAGTCATATAGGATATGCATGCACTTGTATGCATCTCACCTTATTTGCCTTGCCAGGGCAGCTAGTCACATTATGGACCTTTTTTGAAAACTGCAATAAACTTCTGGGCCCAGTTGTTCAAAGCTAACGACATCGTTAGTTAACGATTCATTAAAATTTACACTGAGTGATACGCAAATATGCTGAAATTTTTTCAGCAAAAAATGTGAGTAGCTTTTGCACTGCAAAAGCTACTCACATTTTTTCAGCAAAAAATATCAGAATATTGTGTATTGAATCTGCTAAAACAGTTAACTAAATGACCCTTAACGAGCTCGTTAAACTAACAACGCTTTGAACAACCAGGCCCTGACTGCTAAACTTCTAAAACATTTCCTAAATTTTATCATCAATATCATGAATCAATCTCTAAATATAACATTGGCCCGAAAAAAAAATGCTTCAACAGGGTCTACCGGAGCACAAGTTTTATGGAGACTTAAATTTGTTTTTTCAGAAAAATTCATAAAGATTATTAATCACTACAAAAGGATAGGATATAATGTAGACATTTACACAACAGACTGCACGCTTAGTGCATAACTCCAGAAAAGGCATGTTTTTCAACCAAAAAGTATTGAAAGTTTTCATATTTCTCCATGGAAACATGTGTTGTGGGTACTCATTAGAAATGCCTCACTGAGGCATTTAATGTGTATCACGAAATATGTTTTGTGGAGAAATAAGAAAAATATTTACCTGATACACTCTCTTATCTGAAGCTATATTAACCCTTCTCATGTTGAATAAATTAAGATGCCACGCCCACTTCTAATTTCCAGCCAATCAGATTATTTGATCAGGGTTTTTGATAGAAATTCACATATTAAATGACAGTGCAACCAGATCAGTTGGCTTCTTCAGAAGCCAACTGATCTGGATCTACACTGTTTGCTAAAACAGGGCATGTCGTGCTCAGCAAGAGAAGGGTTAAGGCTCCATATTCCTCAAATATAGACATTTTTTTTCTCCAAAAAAGGATTAATTGATATATGGTATTAACACAATCATAAAATGTGGCACCTGACAGCCTGTAAAATTTCAGTTAGTCTCTCGTTCTTGAAATGAAACAATTTTTTATCGTATCTCTGAATCAATGTTGCCAACATTAATTCAGAGATTTAATAAAAAATCATTTCAGTTTTGATCCAGTTCAAAAAATAGGAACTGAATTTTTTACAGGCTGTCAGGTGCCACATTTTATTATCATATTAATACTATTTATCAATTGATTAAATTTTTATTGGATAAAAAAAAAGTCTATTTATGAGGAATATGAAGCCTTTAACACTTAACACAGTCATGGTTAACAATTTTCCTATTGGTCAGACGAAATGACAGATCAATCCTAAATCTTTCCTAGACAGTTTGTGCCAGATCTAACTCATCTGTGGTTGACCTCATCATAGTTTTACTAGTGGTTTTCTTTTGATCAGTTTGTGGTCAAGCCTTCATCTTTATATTATAACAGTTCTGAAGAGTTAATACAGGGTGGTGTCCAACTTGTCCCATTTCCCTGAGGACAAGTAAGAAGTTTCAATTTACTTGTCCTGGGATAAGGACTTCATAGCTCTAGCTAAGAAGAGTACCAGATTATGAGATATATTTTTTCTTATTTCTCCACAAAATCATATGTTGTGGGTACTCATTAGAAGCACCTCACTGAAGTGCTTCTAATGAGTACCAACTATATATGTTTTGCTTCAAGAAATAAGACAATTGTCAATTTTCAGCAAGTAAATCTTGATTGGACAAAGTGGAATTTGACCATGGCATTTATACTTGCCTGTGGACAAGTAATAAAATTGGATGTCCTAAACTGTCTGACAAAATTTCATATGTAAAATGTACAGACCCAGATCACACTGCTCTTAAAGGAGCAGTCTGATCAGTCTGATACATTGTTTGCCATTCCACTAAGTATATTTTAATCCTTGTCATGCTGAATAAATTAAGATGCCAAGCCCACTTCTAATTTCCAGCCAATCAGATTACTTGATCTGGGGTTTTGATAGAAATTCACATCTTTAATGACAAACAGAAGCCAACTAATCTGGATCTACACTGTTTGCTAAGACAGGGCATGTTGTCTTCAGCAAGAGAAGGGTTAAGAAAAAACAGCACAAAAGGCAAGAATTAGGCCAAAAACAGTATGGAAGTGTTCGAAATTTTAGGACAGTTACAGTATATGTTTTTCTGTGTTGCTTCACTTAGGGACCCCTTACACAGACAGAACTATCACTGTGTCACTGAAACCGTATCAGGATTCAGGGATAGGCTTGGTGCCAGTAAAACCAGGTTTATGCTCTAAAATAACTGCAAAGTCTTAACCCTTAAAGCGCCAATCACAACTGCAGCAGACAACACTTTTAAATATATTTTTTTATTTATTTTTCTTAGAAAATAAGTCTTGACATTTCATGTGCATCGTCTGCCATGCAGACGATTCACATGAAAATTTCAAGGCTTATTTTATAAGAAAAATGAAAAATTTTAGAATGTTGTCTGCTACTAACTTTGCTTGGCGCTTTAAGGGTTAACTTCCTCACACCTGTTAGAGGAAGCATTGCCATGTACTGAAATGCTTCTTATTGTAAAACATTTTCACTTTCTTCAACCAAGACTTCTTAGAGAAGCATCCAGTGACTTTATAGCCAGATGGACGAGACACTTGAACAGCAGCTCCGCTAAAATTAAAGCATAGGTCTAGATAAGAGGGGGTAACAAGTAAATATTTCTCAATGAAAATATGTTTTGGGTACTCCTTAGAAGTGCCTTGGTCAAAGCATTTCTAATGAGTACCCACAACATATACTTTTGTAGAGATACAGGAAAAATATCAACACTTTTTGATTGAAAAAAGCGCCTTATCTATAGCTATGATTAAAAAAAATGGTGTAGGACATTTTAATTGCACAGATGATTCTCTTTGCAATACCTAGATGTGCTTGATCTTTTCATTTCCAAGTTGCTTCTTATATACCCATTTCTGTGGTCTCAAACATGTGTATCCAGGTTTTGTCACCCATTAGCAACTTAGAAAATAACTAAATATAACATTAATTGTTTTAATTATTTTTTTTTCAGAAGTTGCCGGGCACATTTTGGACCTTGTTTTGTTTGCTCTTAAGTGAGCAAATGAGGTACCAACCTAGCACAAATCTTTCACAGGTACAAATGCTTTTTCAGAATCGTTTGCAAGCATGCCTTCTGATCTACCAGTACTACTGGCTTTCTTTCACCAGCAATCCGGCATCCTGTTGAACCACAGCTTTTACAGAGCAATGTTTGCCTTGGTAACAGAGAGACTTAGTCTACCAAGGCATGTGTCATCATTGACAGGTCATTAACCCTTGTCAGGCTGAATAAATTAAGAGGCAACACCTACTTCTAATTTTCAGCCAATCAAATTGCTTGATCCAGTTTGTTGATAAAATTTCACATACTTAGTGACAAACAGTGCAGAAGCCAACTGTTCTGGATCTACACTGTTTGAAAAGGTAGGGCATATCCGGGTTCAGCAGGACACATAAATAGGCCACACCGTTGGCGTCATGAAACCTGGTGGTGGAATGAACACACGGAAAAGGCAATTGCTGCCAAGTGGAAAGCTTTCAAGGCTTGGAAGGCTGGTAAAGGCACTAGGGCATCATACGATGCAGCCAAACGAAATGCCAGACATGCAGTGCACCATGCTCGTCAAGAAGCCGACAAGAAGGTCTACGAGAATATTGACCCCAAGTCTTCAGAAGTCTACTGCCTTGCTAAACAGTTTAGAAGAGAGAACACTGATATTGTTGGTAACAAACCTGTGAAGAATGATGCAGGAGAGATGTCAATGAGCGAAGACTCAAAGCAGAAGGCTTGGCTAGAGCACTACCAAAGGCTTCTCAAGATTAAGTTTGACTGGGACCCAGACCACCTGTCTTATCAACCACCAGTGGAAGGCCCGCCCATCCCAATCACCATTGATATGGTTAAGAAGGCTATCTCACAGATGAAGGCAGGCAAAGCACCGGGCCCATCAGGCATAGTGGTAAAGATGATACGAGCAGCCGGTGACATGGGCACCTCCATGATCCACGACCTTGCAGCTGCAATCATTCGTGATGGCAAGGTACCCTCTGACTGGGAGCAGAGTTTCATTGTCTGCCTCTACAAGGGAAAGGGGGATGCATTGGAAAGGGGGAACTACTGCGGTCTGAAGCTGACAGAGCAGGTTATGAAAATCCTGGAGAGAATTGTAGATGGCCTCATCAGACAGTTGGTGTCAATCGATGATTCCTAGTTTGGCCATCATCCCAGGCAGAGGCACTACAGATGCAATCTTTGTTGTCAGGCAGCTGCAAGAGAAGTATCTAGCTGCCAACAAGAGACTCTACATGGCTTTCGTAGACCTGGAGAAGGCGTTTGATCGAGTACCTTGGAAGGTCATCTGGTGGGTGCTGAGAAAACTTGGTGTGGAGGAGTCGATTGTGCAACTGGTGCAGGGGATGTATGCAAATGTGCAGAGCCGTGTCCATGTTAGTGAGGGGTACAGTGAAGAGTTTGAAGTAAAGATTGGTGTTCACCAAAGATCAGTACTCAGCCCACTGCTCTTCATCATTGTGCTTGAAGCCTTATCACGAGAGTTCCGCTCTGGGGTCCCCTGGGAAGACCTCTATGCTGATGACCATGACCTTGTTATCATTGCTGAATCACTTGAGGAATGTGTCAGGAGGCTCTTGACATGGAAAGAAGCAATGGAGAAGAAAGGACTGAGAGTAAATGCAGGAAAGACAAAAATTATGATCTGCAGTACTGGACTGGACCTCCTGCAGAGTTCAGGTGAGTTTCCATGCACCGTCTGTCGCACTGGAGTGGGCAGCAACAGCATCTTCTGCAATGGCTGCAAGCACTGGGTGCACAAGAAATGCAGTGGGCTCAAGCGCTTGAAAAAAGACCCAGACTACAGATGTACACGGTGCCAAGGAACTGCACGCCCCTTGGACGGCAGACCACAGAAGGAAGTTCAGGTCGGACCTGACAAGCTTGAGGTGGTAGCTTCCTTTTGCTACTTAGGAGACATGCTTTCAGCAGCAGGTGGCTGTGAAATTTCAACCACAACAAGTGTGAAAACTGCCTGGAAGAAGTTCAAGGTTCTGCTACCAGTTCTCTCTTCACGCCACCTCTCTTTCAAAACACGTGGCCGTGTGTACAGCTCTTGTGTGCGGAGCGCAATGCTCCATGCCAGCGAGACTTGGCCATTGACAAAGCCAAACCTCCAGCATCTGCAGCGAAATGACAGGGCAATGATCAGACAAATCTGCAATGTCAGACCGCAAGACATTGTCACCAGGTCCAATGAGCTACTTGTGCAGCTTGGCATTGAGGATCTGGACCTCATTCTGAAGGAGAGAAGACTCCGATGGTCTGGACATGTGGAACGCTCCAATGCTGCAGTCGACAGCCTTTGACATACAGGTTGATGGAAAGTGTGGGCCTGGGAGTCCCAAGACGACATGGAAACAGCTGACAGAGAGAGATTGCAGAGAGTGGAAGCTCTTGGCCATCAACCCTCAGGATAGACATACCTGGAGATCTGGTGTGAGAGCTCCCATGCGTGCAGCAAGCCAGCTATCTGGAAGAGGGGCCCACTGGTGTGGATGTTGCCCCTGTACCTGCACGTTAATCAAAAATCTGATTATGATGACATGATAGTCAGTGGTGTTCCTGTCCTTTTTGAAATTTATCAAAAATAGCTCAGGTATCAACATTTAATTTTATTACACATGGTCAGATGTTTGTTTCTTTTTCTTCTTTTACTATATGGGGGTGGTTGGGTGGTGCAAAGGTGTTGTGTATCTTATGTCACTGGGGCGTTCAACTGATATTGGCTTACAATTGGGCAAGGCCTGCTAGCCTTGTAGCAGGTAAGGGTAGAGGGTGAATATTTTTATTTCTTCTGTTTCTTCACTTTCATTCCTATTCCTCTTTCCCTGTTCCTCACTTTCATCTCTTCTACTATCTCTTCTATCTCTCTTCACCCTTTCTCTGGGAGACAACACAAAATGACCCTCAAGGGTTGACATGTCGTTAAACCCCAACACAATCAATCTTTTACTATATGCTATCAGATTTACTCCCCACCATCTGGGTTAGTGGGCTGAGTGACCTGCAATGAAGTGATTATTGCTTCTGACTCATGAATCTGAACCCTATAATATTTATTGAAATGAGGGAATATTCCAAATTATTAGTATAACTTAATTTATACAAGGAATTTGGGCATCAGAACTCCTTACCATAGTTATATATGTATACCTGTTCTAAAATTTGAACACTGCTCCTTTACTATTTATTTAAATTCTAGGATGAGTAACTAAGGTAAGGAGGTTTTTAGACACATCAGCAAGCCCCTTTTACTACTTGATGTCTAAAAACTACTGGATGAGTGGTCAACAGTGTAGATCCCAATCAATGCTGCATACTGGGCTGTGTACTGGGTCTACAGTTTGCTCAGGTCTGCCTGTCCAAATATTCATAGTAAACATGGTAATATAGCTAAATCCCAGGTTTGTGCAGAAAGAGGACACGGATGGAGAGCACAGCAATCTTGAAAAGCAAAGCAGTAAAATTGTGCACACGAGCATACAACTGAAGGAGCCGTAACATCAAACCATCATCCCCAAATCCCTATGGTAATAACCCTAAGTATTGTGACAGACAGGCCTGAGCAAATAGTGTAGACCCAGATCAGATGCAGAAGAATGCAGCATCTGATCAGGCAGCATCAGGCTCTACACTGTCTGCCACTCAATTCAACACGTTTTAGACACATCAACAGGTAGTAAAATGGACTTGTTCAATTTTTAGGATATGTATGGTAAGGAAAGGTGTCTCAATATTTAGTATAAACGCTGTTCTTTGCTCTGCATACCACATTTTTTCTATTCATTTATTTGTTATTTTTTTTTAGCCAAACCCTTGATCCCTTCCAAAATTTGCATCACAGGGACTTTATCCCCAGGCTTGTATCATACTTCTTTTTAATGACAAATACTTATGTTATTTATACCTATGATTATAAATAACATAAGTATTTTTCATTAAAAAAAAAGTATGATACAAGTCCCTGTATTCTGCATTTGGCCTGTGGGTTATATCTGCACATGTAATAAGAAATTTAGAAATTTCCTAGATGCTTTCGAGTCTGAGTGGGTGGTCTAGCTAGTGGTTTAAGCGCTCTCGACTTGAAGGTGGAAGGTTGTGGTTCTGAACCCTGCTCAGTTTGAGAACTATTGATACAACTATTAGGTGACCTATAGCTCATAACCTGCTTTGGGTTGAGTATAAAGCAGACAGGGAGGCGCTTGGTGACAGATAGTGGCACAAGTGTGCATGCAGATCCATGAAAACAAAGCTGTACAAACGCATGCACATAAAACATTCACAGCTGCCTCCATCGGCACAACAACAAATGCTTTCCAGCTACAATGACAACTCTGCATTCTGACAGGTCTGGCCTACTTTTGTTTTGTAGGACAGGCAAAAACTGAGAAAGGTCCAAAGTTGGCTTGGTTATTCAACACACCTGTTGATTAGATGAAATGTTGTTAATTTTACCAGTTTATCTTCTGTTTGAAAACTTATACAGCCTCTCAAACTATGATCCTGTCAATAAACAGTTTATAATTCTGACAGTAGACACGGAAAGTTTACCTGGAGTTGCAATATGGCGGTGCAAGTTGAAGATGAGCATGCTCCAAATTAGGGCTCCTAAAGAATACGTTTTATTAATTTTCTTAAAATTGTCACCTTTTTCTTTATAGTGGTTCTGTTAGATTACACAAATACCAACATTTATGCAGCAAATATCCCAAGCATCAATGATTACATTGTAATTGGGAGAAGGTAAATACATGGTGTTTTCAGCAAGTTCTTTATTGACGTTTCCCCTTTGAAGTGCCCCACCCCTTTGTTTTGATCACACGTAATCTCGTCTTACACGAGACTTCACAATGAAAGTAGACAGTGAACGTCAAAATTAAATTTTTGGGTATTTTACACAAATTAGCATTAATACAATGGCTACAGCTAATGTAGTTTTAGAAGAAAATCAAGCGACGAACCCTGACACAAATATTAACAATAGTGCGCATTCTGAAGCGGAGAAATTAGATTCTGTCTCTGAAAATCTTTCTCCACCCACTCCAAATAACAAACCTGCAGGTGAAAATGAGTCAGAACGAATACAGGATGCTGCTGAAAATGAAGAACCCGGTACTAGTGGTAGGTTTTGAATTTTCAGCTTTCATCAAAGCTAGGTAGGAAACTATGCAATCATAGCATTTGAAATTGTAGGAAGGCAGTGTCTTTGGGTCTCAACTGAGGGATCTGGTACCAGACTGGTATGGCGCTAGTCTCCAGGCCTGGTACCGAACCATGAGCCAAAAGAATTACTTGGAGGAACCGTTTCTTATTTGTATAAATCTCGAGGTGTAAATTGTACTCCATATAATATGTTTGAATATTGGTAGTTCATCAGCCCCTTGGCCGAAATATCTCGCTTCAGTCCATAGCCTCGACAGCTCAGTTCTATGATATAAGGATCGCCTGATGAGTACATTCGTTCCTCATGGGTAACGTTTCTCAATATTGTACTTGGAGTAACAAAGATGTGGACTGAGGATCAGGACTGAGAGGAGGGATCAGATGATATCCCTGCGAAATGACCGATGGCCTCGATGTAGGCTGCCACCTTTTCTCTTATTGCCTCTCTCCATTTGGGAATCTCTGGATGTTCATCACCGCTCATTAATGTGTAGTAGTCTGGGCAGTGTAGAACTTCCTATTCTGGTGGTCAGATGAAGGTGAAGTGCCTCTATGCTGGTCGTTTATAGAGCTGTGGAGCAAGTAATGTTCTTGGTTTTCAGGTTTTCCGCAGGTTTATTTGTTGCTGTCACACCTTCCTAGTTTCTTTCTGTAGTCATTGAGCCCTTAATATCTAGTTTGTAGTTGCAGGATGTAGCTAAAACTTTTCCTGATGGGCATATCCAGGTACTTCTTCTTTGTCTGAGTTGATAGTTTGTGAGTGATTGGTTCTGCCAAACAATGAGTTCTCCCACTTCTTTGCCATTTTGCTTGCTGGGTCTTTGAGCTTGCAAATCCTTGAATTTGGGCAGGTTGGTTGAGTGCTTATCTTCTGGCTGTTTACTGGCATCTGTAGCAGCTTTTAAAATTAATGCAAGTTGATTGGCGATCTCATTTCTGACAGTACTGGCACTCCCTGGTGTCCAGTTCTTCTCGACAGCAGCTCCCTTTTTCTGTATTGAAATAAAGACCTGTCTGATTTCCCTGGTGACATCTATGTAGGAGGTGTCTTTCAAATTGAGGGTAAATATTCCTCCTGCTGACTCTTTTAGAAGTCTGCTGGTCATTATGTTGAGATACTGGCGGAAATATTCCACTGCTGTCAGTACCATGACAAGCTTTCCCAGTAGAATAGTGCCTCTTCTGCAGACCGGTTTCTGTAGTGGGAAAGGGTCAGGGTTTAGAAGATACAACACTGATCCTGCTCCACAGGACCCAGGTTTGTCAAACAGAATTCATCTGTGAATGTGTACGATGTATATTCTGGAGCCTCCATTAGCACTTCAATCACTACTTCTTTCCCAAGTTCTGCTTGTTGGAACGTTCTTGATTTGGAGGAACCCAGCCAACTCCAATAAGCAGGCATGTACTTGATCATAGCTAGACTGTCCGCTTATTTGTATGTTGTTGGATAGAAAAAAGATATTGAGAATTGCAACCAGGTTACAGCACTCCAAATTTTCATATTCTTTCAAGGTTACAATACACCAAATTTTCATAAAGTTATTACTTATTAAAGCAGCCTCATTTGCTTTCAGGCTAACTCCTCCATACCACGTAAGGCTATGATGTGACACAGCAGTAACAGCACATATTGTTTCGAGGTTACATGTAGGGTTTTCCCTCAGAAATTTATTTAAGGGGACATGATAATTATGTCTCTATGTCTATTGACCCATATTTTAAGGGACATATGGGATAACTTCAGGGATTAATTGTTTGAATTTTACAGAAAATATTGCAAATTTTAAGGGACATCAATGTCTCAACGATGAAGGTTTAGGGGACATCAGAGTCAAAATGGGGCCAAGTCTTGCAGTTTTTGAGGGACAAGTAAAACCCTGGTTACAGTACACCAATTTTTGGTAGAGTTATTACACATCAAACACAGCCATCTTCTCTATCTGTTTTGTTACTCTGCACTGTCAGTGGCAGGGCTTCGTGCAGTGTCTGCAATGCTTTTATTATCATTGTAGATTAATCATTTATCAGTCAAGATATTTAAAAAGCAATTACTTTTGGTAAGAGGGAATAAGCTGTTCTTATGCTCATTATTAGGATTTAATGAATCTAAACATACTCTTTTAAATTTTCCAGCTAAAATTTGGTTACTGTAGGCAAAGAAAAACCAAGGTTATCACCTCCATCGAATGAGACAAAATGGCAGATTTCAGCTTTTTAGATTTTAACTTTTTAGGATTTCATTTGCCTGAAGAGTTCCATGCCAGTCATCCCTATAAAAGAGCTACAACAGGTTCAGTTGTTTATTAAGAATAATCTGCTGGCTGCCCATACATGGTTGTGAAATTTGCCATGTGTGCTCTTTATGATGAAATGTATCACTGAAACTTGCATATTTTAAGGACTTGTCTCACAAAGTTGAATACAAGCTGTAATTTAAATGTTTATCATATGGCGTTGCTATTATTCAGTGGATAAACATCGTGTCATAAAAATGATATGGCTTCATGTCACATAACACTTGGTTCCTGGTGCGTATCATCATGCTGCTGTCTGTGACAATGTTATGTTTTCTGTTGAAAAACAATCTTCTATGGCTATAAAATACAGTTTAAAATTCATATGTTATAAAGGAGAATCTTACATGTGTGATTATTTCATATGAAATTTATGAAAATTGCCAAAGGCTCGTTTCATAAATTTCATATAAAATGACCACTCATGTAACAGCCTCTGTATACAAAATGCATATCTAGAGGAATAAATACATTTTATAAACTTGTATGAAAAAACTTACCTTCTAACTTGCACAAACAGTGGTGCAAGAATCTCCTTTTTCATTTTCATGAATATAAAAAATACTGACATTTTGATTTTAGAATGACCCATCTAGGGCAGCCTGAAAATAAAATTTCCAAACAAATTGAAATAAAGACACATTTTGATTACACAGTAGGCTACTCTTAACGGCTGTATTCAACTATATTGACCATACATAATATACATGTATGATGTACTTAGCTGTCTCCCTTGCATGTAGGCTAATAGCACAGGGACACGGGTCATGGCTGTTTGTTTTTTTTTTTTTTTTATTAAAACAGAAATATACGAAATAGTACTTTCAGGGTAGATGTATGATTGACAGTCATACAACTACACTTCAGCCTCTTTATAACACAGTTCATTGTAACACGGTTTTGGATATAACACGATTCAAAGATGGATCCCAAAAATGTATAGATTATATTGAACAATGACCATTGAAAAATGACCATAAATGGTCATTTTTCAATATAATCTGTACATTTTTGTTTGGCTATAACACGGTTGTTTAACTAACACGGTTTATACTATGGATCCCAACAGTAGTGTTATAAAGAGGTTTTTGTGTACTCTGAAGGTACTATTTCATATATTTCTGTTTTAATAAAAAAAGACATTCATGACCCATGTCCCTGTGGCACACAGGATATATACTGGTATCCAGTCCATGAATATGTAGGCTTTTTTTGATTGGTGTATCAGTTTGGTTACCCATGGACATACACATAATTTGTTTTTTTTTTGAAAACTTGGAAATTTCATTTTCTGGCTGCCCTCCTAGATGGAGCATTGTTTTAAGGTTTTCCAGTTTTCTGGACATTTGAGGACTGGTTTTCTTAATATTTTTATTTCACCCTTTTCAGTTTTCTTCACATCTAATTGAATATGGCTAGCCTCGGTGGCTTGGTTGGACTGGTGATAGGAGGTCCCTGGTTCAATCTGTGCCGGGTCCCGCAATATTATTTCATGGAGATTGATCATGAAATATTTTCTGCGTATTTTTATTTGTCTCCCTTCCGTTGACTTAAGAGAGTTGTCAGTTTCTGGCTAAAGACTGTGCACCAATTCTAGTTAACTACTTAGAGGACTATTTTAGCTGCACAGGAAAAGTGTGGTTAGGTAAAATGACGGACTGGACATGACTCTAATGGGCTGTAAACCTCAACTCAGTCAAAAATTAGATTAAATATTCAAACCAATGGCACCCATGCTCAGAGGTAAAAAAACATTAAACTATAGTAAGTGACAAAAGAAATTGTACATAAGAATCATTAAAAATCTGCAAAATTTAAGGAAATTTTGAAAACAATTATTTATTCCTTTTATTTTCGCCTGAATTTAGAAATTGCCTTAACACGAAACAATTCTTAAAACAATTAAAGCAGAGTGTGGAAATTATGATATTCGTTAAACATTAATCATGTGACTTTTATTGCATAGTTTAGTTGCATTTTTCTTTTCCCAACATTTATGCTATATCAGATATTCGATATTGAATATTATCAGCATAAAGAAAAACACCTTAAGAGAAAAATATCAAGTTCTGTTAAAATGATTGTTCTGATTAAGTTAGTTGAGAGAGAGCCATTGGGATGCTTGACTCAAAAGGCAATTGCCCAACACTGGAGTTGACAGACTGATTAATGGTCTCTGGCACCCTTTTAGTAAGGGCAAAAGATTCAACTGACAGTCATATCACATCCCAAGATTGCTGCATTCACATGTCACATGTCAGCAACATTCTTTTGCGGAGACTGATCATCAAATATTTTCTACCGTCGCTCTCTCCCATCTGCTGATTCAAAAAGGGCATTTGTCAGTGTCTAGAGAAAGAATGTGCACAATACTAGTTACTGCTCAGAGGACTAATCCTGCCCAATAAAAGTGTGGTTAGGTGAACTGACCGTACCCAACATGATCCCATTGGGTTGGCTGGGCTGTAAAACCTTAACACAATCACAAACTTACGTCACATAAGCAGTATAGTTGAAACAGCAGCAAATACGGCAGCAACACTTCTAGACTAAAGTCAAATTAGTGCTGGAGTGGTATTATATTGATTTGCTACAGCAGGACTACGTGTTGATAGCCATATTGCGGTTCTAATACGATGCCATGTTGTGTACATCAGCTACTGCAACAGGCAAGATGCCACCTTAGATGGCCAAGTCATCAGTGGGGGCAAGTTCCCTTCACTGATGAGTCCAGATTTCTTCTTTGATGCAGACTGATGAACATGGATATACCTTAGGAGTGGCGAGCACTTTAGTGACAACTGTTTTGTGTCATGACCATTTGGATTGAGGGAGTTTTATGGAGTGGGCAAGCATCCAAGGTAATAGACAAACTGATCTGGTCTTGTCAACAGAACAATACTGAATGCTGAAAAGTACCATCAGGATATGCTGAGTCACCACATCATGCCATTCATCAGAACCAGTGGTGGCACTTTACAGCAAGTCAGTGCCCTACTCCATATTGCATTGGTCAATATCGAATATCTGATATAGCATAACATTGAAGTACTCCCTTGGCTAGCTCTGTCAGCAGATCTCTCCCTGATAGAGCATGTGTCCCTTCCAATTGGATCAGCGGATTTGACACATTAGAACAGTTTCATACAGTGTATTTAGAGAAGTGGCAACATATTCCTGAAATATCAATTAACACACTGATAGTCTCTATGCTCTGGGGATGTGTTGCTGTGATCAGTAAACAAGGGGGATTTAAGAGATACTGACTTGTGAAACAGAATTATTGACCATTACAGAATATGATGTTATTTTTCTGGGCTCAATCCTGATTCTGCCATCTCCACATTTAATCAACTGTCATTTGTGAAATTATCAAATTTAAATCTTGTATCTCAATTGGATTACAGTCTACAAAAAGTTGAAGATGTGTAATGTTACGTTTGTCTCTCACTGTGTAATATCTTTCTTATTAACTGATCAGATTTGCATCAAGATGTTTTTCTAATGATAAATATTTCATAGATTGCATTGAACAGGCCTTTCCATTTCACTCAGCATGATAGAAGTGAATCATGCAGACAACAAACTAATGGTATTTTTTCACAAAATAGAGCTTAACACTTAACACTCTGGGTAAAAAATTCAGGACAGATAGGCTTGACTGTTCATGCAAATTGTCTCTTAGGGAGACAATTTGCATGAAGTGTTAAAGCCTACAGAAAATAGGCTTTGACCCTTCATGCAAATTGGGTTGACTGGGCCGTAAAACATCAACACAACAAATCTGCTGAATTTGCCCAGGGAGTGGTATAGGTTAATATTCTGTGCAAACTACATGTGGAGTCTATCTCAGTTTTAAATGTAACTCTTTACTCTATAAAGAGGACTTGTTAAGGTGGAGTATTTGATGATAATTCTGGATTTATTTTCTCCAGTTTTGCATAAATAATGTTGTTGGTACTCATTAGAAGCACCTCAGTGAAATATTATCCCAGAATTATCAACGAATTTCCTCCTTAGCAAGTCCTCTGTGTGTATAGGGACCATACTTGTCTTAGAAGATATTTAATACATCCCTTTTACTACTTGTTGATCTTTCTAATAACAGGAGGGTGAGTGGCAAACTGTACTCTGATGAAATGCTGCATTCTGCAGCCTCTGTTCTAGCTCTACACTGTTTGCTTTGGTCAGCCTGTCCTAATACTTAGGGTTATTATGGTATAAAAAAATTTCAAAATGTCATCTGCTGGTGTTTTTATTTGGCATGCAGAGAGATAATATTCTATGAGTTTTTTTCTTATTTTATTCTATATTCATTTATTATTTATAGATTCTGTTATTAGTATGGATCATCATATAAGTCACATTCTGAGAAAATGTACCTTCTGGATATGTCCATTGAAGACTAAAATCAGCCTGCACATTCACTATAAGTATAACCAAAGATACAAGGCGCCTTCAGGCAGAGGGCAAAGAATCTGATCAGACTGTGTGGATATGCAAGCTGATCTAAATCTTCATCAAATGTATATAATAGTCTAGATAAGAATGGATATTTGGTAAATATTTTTCTTATTTCTCCATGAAAACATATGTTGTGGGTACCCATTAGAAGCGCCTCTGTGAGGCACTTCAAATGGGTACCCACAACATAAGTTTTCATGGAGAAATAAGAAAAATATCAATAAATTTTGATTTAAAAAAGCATCTTATCTAGGGCTATGCATTTACATGTTGTAAGATACATTTTCTCATGTTACAGCGCATTTTCTATTGACATAGCTCCAGATCAGGTTTTTTTTTTCAGCTGAAAAGTATGGATATTTTTCCTATTTCTCCATGAAATCATATGTTGTGGGTACTCATTAGTATGCATTATGCTCTTCTAATGAGTACCCACAACATACATTTTCTGAAAATGGAAAAATGAGAAGAATATTATGTGGATACCCACTCCTATTGGGAGCTATGCATTGATTTTTCTGTAGTTTCATTTAATCTTTGGTACACTGATTGAAAAATTAGCAGGTTACAAATGAGAGATTTTTTCTTTGTTGTTTTGCACAAATAAGGACATTTTTTCCCCCACAAAATTCCGTTTTTATATGGTGCTGACTTAAGAATATGTGCTTCTTCTTTACCACTTTATGATAAATTCAGCAGATGGCAAACCGATGATACTTTTTCTTATTTTTTCCAGAAAACAAGATTTGACACTTCATGCATGAAATGTCAAAACCTGTTTTCTGGGAAAAAAATAAGAAAAATATTTCAGTATGTTGTCAGTGGAAAATTTTACCCAGAGTGCTAAGGGTTAAATTGTATTGGATTCCATCCTGATTCGATTCATTTATCTTGCTATATTTTTGTTGTGAGGAAGAATGTAGTGGGGCAGCAATCAGCAGCCTATTTTTCATGTATAAAACCTTCTGTATATTTATTGGCATTTTGTGTGTCTCATGTGTAGCTATGTCAAAATCTGCTGATATAATGTAAATTGTTGGTCTTTGACAGAAATATTGGTGCTTGTCTTTTTCTCCATGAATGCTTGTTGTGGGATTATATCAGAATTTATAGCTCCAAATAAGGCTGTTTGTTTTCAAGCGAAAGGTATTGATATTTTTAATATATCTCCACAAAAATGTATGTTGTTTTATTCATTAGAATTGCCTTGCAGAGATGCTTCTAATGAGTACCCACAACATAGTTTTCATAGAAAATAAGAAAAAATATATACCTCATACCCACTCATCTCATAATCTGGAGTTATGTAGAATCATAACAGAGCTTTATAATACTATTAAATAAGATGACACAAGTCATGTTTTCATCAAATAAGAAAAATATTTATTTGAAAATCCCAGCTAGTCTGTAAAGCACATTTTGCAATTGCATAGCATGATAGTACTAATAAGATGACACAAGTCATGTTTTCGTGGAGAAATAGGAAAAAATTATTTATCTGAAAATCCCAGCTTAGGTCTGTTTGTACATTATGAGATTACATAGCTCTAGACAAGAGGGGTATCCAGATAAAGATTTTGTTTTCTTATTTCTCCATGAAAAGAGTGTTGTAAGTACTCATTAGAAGCACCTCACTGAGACACATCAAATGAGTATCACAATATGTTTTCAAGGAGAAATAAGAAAAATATCAGCACTTTTTGGTTAACCCTTGTCCTGCTGAATAAATTAAGATGGTTCACCCATTTCTAATTTTCAGCTAATCAGATTACTTGATCCAGATTATTGATATAAATTCAGATAATGGCAAACAGTGCAGATCCAGATCAGTTGGCTTCTGAAGAAGCCAATTGATCTGGAGCTTCACTGTTTGCAAAGACAGGACATATCCAGGTTCAGCAGGACAAGGGTTAAAAAGTGCCTTATCTAGGGCTATGAATTAATAATATGAGATGACAATACAATAATGTGTTGCCTTAGTAACAGATTCTACATTTTTTTAAATACCATAATGACCCTAAAGAGTTGGACAGATAGGCATTTGCAAACAGAGTAGACCTAGATCAGATGCAGCAAAACATGTCATCTGATCAGCATCTCCACTGTTTGCCATTCATCTAGCAATATCTTAAACACATCAATAGATAGAAGAATAGACATTTTTTTTTTAATTTTAGGACAAGTATGGTAAGTAGATAAGCTGTCCCAATACTTAGGGTAAATATGGTATGGGTTCTTTTTATTGATAGATGCAGATATAGTGGATGAAAGAAAAAAGGAAGAAGGGGATACCTCTGATCAAGGAATGAATGAAAATTCAGAATCAGTTATAGACTCAAACACTGAGGTGCAAAATAATCAAACAGACTCATATGAGGAACTTCAAGTGGATTTGCCTCCCTCTGGTGAGCCCACAGGAAACGATTCCAGAGAAGAATCATTAAAAGTGGAGTTAACACCCACGATCAGTGCACCAACGCCAAATTCAAGTGAACAGAATAATGTTGAGACAGAAAATGGTGCAAAAGCTAAAGACCTGTCTGATTCGGAGAGTGTTTATCACATCAAATGGGTTAACTTTAAGAATCAAAAAGTGCCAATTATAACACAGAATGAGAATGGGCCATGTCCGTTATTAGCTATAATGAACATTTTGCTGTTAAAAAAGCGGGTAACTTTGACACAAAGTGTAGAGTTCATTACTGCCAATCAGGTCATGGCTCACTTGGGAAATTGTGTTCTTGAAAATGTTCCAGGAGAAGAGGTGAGCAACACTTCCATATAAGATACATCCATACTTTAAAATCCTAAATGTTCAGACACTTTAACCCATTTATGCCAAATGGACTCTTCTACCTAAACTCTTCAGACAGGTCCATTACATATATAAGGGGTGTCTGGTTAATTTTTGTTATTATCATGTTTTGAAGAAATTTCTGAACTTAATGCAAACAGTGTAGACACTGATCAGATGCTGCATGTTGCAGCATCTGATCTGGGTCTACATTGTTTGCCAATGTCCCTTTATGGGATGTCAGGCTTAAATGGGTTAACTTCTTACCCTGCTGGTTCCATAGCTCCAAATAAGGTGCTTTTTTCAACCAAAAAGTATTTATATAATCTTATATCCACAAAAACATGTTGTGGTATTAATTAGAATATAATTTTGTTTTGTTCTCCATAAAAACATATGTTGTGGGTACTCAGTAGGTGCCTTTCTGTGAGGTGCTTCTAATGAGTACCCACAACATATGTTTTCAAGGAGAAATAAGAAAAGTATTTGCCTGATACGCTGGAGCTGTGTACTTGTGAAATTGTACATGTCTATTTTACTAGGAGTTCTACAGGATGATTGGCATACTGTGTAGACCAGAGGAATTGTTAGGGAGGAGTATTCGATGATAATTCTGGGATAATTTTTCTTATTTCTCTATAAAAACGTATGTTGTGGGTACTCATTAGAAGCGCCTTGCTGAGGCACTTCTAATGAGTACCCACAACATATGTTTTTATAGAGAACTGGAGAAAATTATCCCATAATTATCACCAAATACTCCTCCTTAACAGTTCCTCTGGTAGACCCTGATCAGATGCAAAGTTCTGCATCATCTAGTCTTAGGTCTACAGCTGGCTGAGACCAGTGTGTCTCAATAGGATAAGTACAGTAACCAGATACAGGTTTTTCTTGTTGCACCACATTGATAACATACTTCTTGCTAAGGTGATTTTAAGGTCACAGATCTTTAGGCACTGTCCTGAGAAGCTTCAGCTGAGAACACTGGAAGCTGGGAGTGCTCTCCAATCTCTGATTGTGGCTGGGAAGAATCTAGATTTGTAGATATCTGTTCTAGTAACGGACACTCGAAAAGCAAGCGGGTGCTACTTCGTAACCAATCTTTGTGGACTAATGAGAGGTATATTGATCCTTTAGACCTTTATACAAGAGAATCAACCTTGTCTCTTTCATTGATTCCCACTTCGGCTATTAGAGAACTTTTACCATACTGCCAGGCTCATAACTCAGGTTTGTGGAATTATCATATTTTGTTACTTGTCCATGGACAAGTAAATAGTCAAAATCCAGTTGTCCAACCAAGATTTTCTGATGCGCCGTCCGACTGGAGACCAGGAGGTCGCGGGTTCAACCCCGCCGATTTCTGGCGAAAGAATGTGCACAATACTGGTTAACCGCTTAGAGGACTAAGCCTGCCCAGTAAACATGTGGCTAGGTAAACTGACCGCGCTCGACATGACCCCATTGGGTTGACTGGGCCGTAAAACCTCAACACAAACAAAATCAACCCCCGCCGAGGTCGGCAACATTCTTTCGTGGAGATTGATCATGAAATATTTTCTACGGTCATTCTCTCCCTTCCGCTGATTCAAGAAGGGCAGTTGTCAGTTTCTGGCGAAAGAATGTGCACAATACTGGTTAACCGCTTAGAGGACTAAGCCTGCCCAATAAATGTGTGGTTAGGTAAACTGACCGCGCTCGACATGACCCCATTGGGTTGACTGGGCCGTAAAACCTCAACACAAACAAACTTGCAGGAAAATTGAGTTTTCTTATTTCTCAAAAAAAAAATTAAAAAAAATGTGGATACTCATTAAAAGCCCTTCAAGAAATAAGAAAAAATACCCTGTATATCTCATAATCTGGATACTCTTCTTAGCTAGAGCTATGATGTCCTTTTCCCAGAACAAGTAAATTGAAATTTCTTTCTTGTCCTCTGGGAAATAGGACAAATTGGACAAATCAGGCATCATATTTCTACAGCCCAGCATAAGTATAATTGGCAGTCAGAAACCTGGAAGCCCTATTCTGCACTTTTCCAGGTCTTCTTGAAGAACTATGCTATGAGGGTCCCAGACCAAACAAGCATATTCCAGGACTGGTCACACCAGCCAGACCTTTGTACATGTACGCTGTTTCTTTGATCTCAGTGGGACACATTGAGAGGTTTCTTTGTTGTAAACCCAAAGTTCTCAAAGTACTTTACCTGTTTTAGTCTGGAAACTCCTAAAAGGGTAATTTGCAAACAGTGCAGACCCAGATCAGATGCTGCAGAATGTGGCATCTGATCAGGGTCTCCACTGTTTGCAAATAGTTTAGCAATTTTTCTCTAGGAATATCTAAATCACATAGCCTGACATACCTAATATTGAAATTCGACTCTTCCTGTATACAGTGTGGGGGGAGTTTATTCAGTGATTTTAGAGTTAACACTTAAAGCACCAAACAACTTTGTGGCAGATTACATATTATTATTTTTTTTTTATTATTATTATTTTTCATAGCAAATAAGTCTTGACATTTTATGGGAATCAACTGCTTGACAGACAATTCCCATGAAATGTTATCTGTGAAAATAATAGAAAACAAAAAATTTAAAAATGACGTCCTCTGCAGAAAAGATAGGTGCTTTAAGGGTTAATATTACTGGTATTTTCTAACACCGAACCTTCAAGGGTGTATGTGGTATGGAGCTGTTTGATCCACTGTCTAATTAACTAAACAGGGAAGCAAACAGGAAGTTATCAATGTTGTCTTCCTTGTAAAAAGTGTCAGATCATTCGGGACATTCTACAAAGTGTATCCAGTCCCCTTAATTTTCTCTGGAAATAAAGCTTGTTATTTCGTTTTTAGCTCGCCGGGATTATGTTCCTGGAGAGCTTATGTTGCCACCCAGTCGTTGGCATCAGCGTCTGTCAGCGTCAGCCTCCGCATTAGCACAATGTTTAAGTTTTCAAAGGTGTGCGTAGTTTTTTAACTGTTAAAGGTTAGACCCTTTATGTAGGTCAAGGTCAGTTCTTACTTTTTCATTTACACTCATGTTTAAGTTTTGCGTTTAAGTTTTGAAAAGTGTACATAACTGCTGAAGTATTCAAGATAGAGCTTTAATATTTGGCCCACACTAGCCTTAGGGTTAGACCTTTCAGTATCGCACACCCTTTCTCAGTTTAACCTTCTGCCTAGGTCAAGGTCAGGTCATACTTTATCATTTGAACCCATGTTCGAGTTCTGCATTTAAGATTTGAAAAGTGTTTATAACTGCTGAAGTATTCAAGATACCGCTTTAATATTTGGCCCACACCAACGTTAGGGTAAGACCTTCCAATAGCACACACCCTTTCCTCAGTTTGACTTTCTGCCTAGGTCAAGGTCAGGTCATACTTTGTCATTTAAACCCATGTTTGAGTTCTGTGTTTAAGTTTAGAAAAGTGTTCGCAACTGCTGAAGTATTCAAGTTGCCGCTTTAATATTTGGCCTACACCTTCCTTAGGGTAAGACCTTTCAATAGTACACACTCCTTCCTCAGTTTGACTTTCTGCCTAGGTCAAGGTCAGGCCGTACTTTGTCTTTACAGCTGTGTTAAAGTTTTGAAAAGTGTACATGACATATGAAGTATGTAGGATATAGCTTTCATATTTTGTCCACACCAACCTAAGGGATTCAGCATGTAAGATATAGCTTTCATATTTTGTCCACACCAACCTTAGAGGGAAGATGTTTCAGTCGCATATACCCCATCCCTCAGTTTGACATTCTTCCGACATCAAAGTCAGGTCATACTCTGTCATTTACAGCTATGTTTGAGTTCTGCATTTAATCTTTACTATTTAAAGATTGTTTTCTTCTCCGATCATCCCTTTCCGGCGAGCTGCTTTGTCTTCTGACAACTCTGTTAATGGATGATGCAAACAGTGTAGATCAAGTAATCTGATTGGCTGAAAATTTCAAGTGGGTGTGGCATTTTTATTTATTCTGCATGGCAAGGGTTAAGTGTGTTCAGAATTGTGCAGATGGAATTCTTGAATGTTGATACAAATTTACATACTTAATGACAAACAGTGCAGATCCAGATCAGTTGACTTATTCAGAAGCCAGCTGATCTGGATCTTCACTGTTTGCAAAGTCCGGGCATATCCAGCTTTAGTAGGACCAGGGTTAAGTAAAATTACCCAACTCACCAGTACAGGGAAGGGAAGTGACCAATGTTTCATGCTTAGTTATCTCCCTTTGCAAAATTGGTTATTTACTTTCCACTGTCTCAATAATCAAGATATTTGAATGCTTTTTAACTGGAACAGATTTCTTTAACCCATTTTAGATTTGAGACCCCCAAAAGGATAATTGGCAAACAGTGCAGACCAAGATCAGATGCCGCTGAATGTGGCATTTGATCAGGGTCTACACCGCTTGCATAAAGCACAGGAATATAATAATAAAAGCTAACCAGGCACCCTGCTATTTGAAATAGACCATACCAATGAGCTGTGTTAGAAGAGTTCATTTGACATAAATGTGTTCAGGTCCATAAAACAACTTGATATACATTCCAGTTAAGAATGCCAAAGGGACAAAGAAATTACCATACCAGATCTATGCTCTTTAATGCTGTGTAATATCAGACATGGCTGACATTTCCCAAGTTGTTTCCAAAGTTCATACTGCAGAATTATGAGTACAAAAACATTAAACATTTCTGTAATTTATTAATTTGCATTATGTAATAGACAGTCTGAGCTAGGAAATGGTAATTTTATCTTCACTGTTTACATCAGCAAAAAAATCTGAAGTGCCCCAGAAAATCTGTCCTCTGTGAATTATTTAGTATATGGACAATTCAGGATACCCATGCAATATTAGCGCATAAAACTTGCATTTTTAATACAGACTGACCAAAAGCAAATTTTCTTATTGTAATAAGAGCCCATCCATAGTTTCAGAGAAGGTGCTTTTTTCATCCACTAAGTATTTATATTTTTTCTTATTTCTCAACACAAAAATATGTTGTGGATACTCATTTAAGAAGTGCCCCAATCTAATGAGTACCTTGCTGAGAGACTTCTGTTGAGTACATATGACACATATGTTTTTTAGGAGAAATAATAATAATAAGTAAAAATATTATGTCCTTCATCCTCATAATTTGCCCAAAAATGATAATAATAAAAAAATCTTTTGACTACTGTTGTCATCCTTGGCTGTATAGACTTTAATACATTTGATAAGCCTGAGAAAATTTGGACTTGAATTAGACCAGCAGTTCATAGGCTCAAACAGATATGACACCATCATTAGATGCAATCTTATCAAATGAGACTCTGCATTATGCAATAAAGAAGTTTCTTTTTACAGGCGAAATGCTATGTGACATTCAGTGCACAAAAATAAATAGTGAAAGTAAACAACTGTTATGTAGTTAAATCTGTTATAAATTAGCTGAAATATACACCAAGTGATGTTTGGGATGCAAATTATAGCCTTGAAAATGATAATTGAGTGATGGTCTGTGAAAAGGTAGTTTTTGTCATAGCTGCAGATAAGAGATATCCACATAATATTTTTCTTATTTTTCAACGAAAACATGTTGTGTTTTGCATTAGAAGTGCCTCATATAGGCACTTCTAATGAGTACCCACAACATAATGTGTTTTTGTCAAAAAATAAGAAAACTATCAAACTTTTTGGTTGAAAAAAAAAACCTGCCTTATGTGGAGCTATGTTTGATGATATGCAGGCAGTGAAGGTCAAGATCAGTCTGTACAGCCACTCAAAAGAGAAATAGCTAAAATTAACCCTTGTCCTGCTGAATAAATTAAAAAGCCACACCCATTTCTAATTTTCAGCCAATCAGATTACTTGATCAAGTTCATTGATATAGATTCACATACTTAATGGCAAACAGTGCAGATCCAGATCAGTTGGCTTCTTCAGAAGCCAACTGATCTGGATCTACACTGTTTGCAAAGGCAGGGTATATCCAGGTTAAGCAGGACAAGGGTTAATTAAGGATGGGCAACTTGAACCAATCACCCTGTGGTACAGTCATACAGTAATATTTGATCCAGAATATAGCTGATAACATTCCGTTAAATATTTTTCATGAAAATTAATCATGTAGTACACTTCATATTGGCCATGTCAGGTGAAAAAGTACCTTGGAAAAGTGCAGATTCAGATAGTCCTGCTCATGCTCCAAGTATCCAGACCTTTGCTGTCCATTCATACATGTACTATCCATGGTTCTGTTAGCAGACAGGGAAGAACCTGATCAGACTGAGTGGATGGGAAGGCTGATCTGTACCTTAGTCTGTATATGCTCGAAAACACATTTTCACATGGGGAGGCCCGTTACCCACTAAATGACAAAGAATAGGCCCAAATCATAGATAAGTCACATAGCTTTAGATAAGGTGCTTTTTTCAACAAAAAGATAATGATATTTTTCTTATTTCTTCACATAAACATATGTTATGGTACTCATTAGAAGTGCCTTACTGAGGTGCTTCTAATGACTACCAACAACATGTTTTTGTGGAGAAATGAGAAAAATATTATGTGGATACCCCTTCTTATCTAGACCTATGATTAATTTAGTCATACTGGCTGAGTTAAACTGGCAGAGTTCTAGGTGTATTGGCCGAGTCTCTCTGTATTGGCCAAGTTCGAGATTGATATGATGTAGACTGTTTTTGTCATATAGTAACAATATAAGTTGTAGTTAACTGATACAGTAAATGTCCTAAAATTTTGTACACCATCATTTCTGACAAAAAAAAATTGCATACGCAAACAGTACTAGTGCAGACCCAGATAAAAAACTGCTCCTCCTACACTGTTTGTCATTCCACTAAGTATTTTAGAAACAACTGCAAAAAGCAACATTAAAGCAAAAAAAAAGTATGGGATAAAGTGTTTGAAATTTTAGGACATTTGCCGCCCTCGAACTTGGTGGCTAAGTTGGATACATGTCCGTAGGATGTTGCGAGTTCGACCCCCACCGTGTCGGCAACATTCTTTCATGGGGATTTGATCATGAAATATTTTCTACGGTCATTCTGTCCCTTCTGCTGATTCAAGAAGGGCTTTTGTCAGTTTCTGGTGAAAAAATGCACAATACCAGTTAACCACTTTGAGGACTGCCCAGTAAAAGTGTGGTTAGGTAAACTGACCGTGCTTGACATGATCCCATTGGGTTGTCTGGACAGTAAAACATCAACAATAACAAATTCTAGGACATTTACCATAATTGATTTTATTATTGTTTTTTGCAGGCTGCCACTGCCCTGTCAAGGTTAAATTTTGAACAAAATATGCAGGATGCGATGGCTGTGATGCACAAACTACAAACGGGTCTAGATGTCAATGTTAGATTTACTGGGTAGCTATAAATAGACATTTTATTTTCATTTCTTTCCTTGCAGCAATCCACACTGTAGCTTACTTATTATAGTAAAACCTCAGAGGAGTTGTTAACCGTCTCATCCCTGTTTCTGAATTGGACTCTTCCTTCCTTGACTTTGGACATGTCCACTGATGCAAATAGAGGTTTCAGTTTAACCCTTCCCTTGCTGAACATGACATGCCCTGTCTTAGCAAACAGTGTAGATCCAGATCAGTTGGCTTCTGAAGAAGCCAACTGATCTGGATCTGCACTGTTTGCTGTTAAATATGTGAATTTCTATCAAAAACCCGGATCAAGTAATCTGATTGGCTGGAAATTAGAAGTGGGTGTGGCAATTTATTCAGCATGACAAGAGTTAAAATCAAAATGGACTTTTCCAAGTTTTAAAAATAGCATGGTAAGGAATTGAGGGGTCCTAATACCTAGGGTAAATACAGTTAAAAAAAAATATGTATATGAAATTGATGCTTGAAAGCTACATTTGAAAAAGTTTTTTACTGCATTGAAATCAGAAAATCATATGCCCTTCTGTTCAGAGACTCACACTATTAAATAAAAATGAAACGCAACAACAAATTTGGCTGCATCAAGCGAAGAAGTGCCTTCAAGCATGTGCAAAATATGCAGATTGACATCATCCTGCGCAATCTGATCAGGGCCTTTACAGTCGGCATATGCCTGGACACGTTTTTGCATGGCACAGCCCAACTATCCTTTTGGTTTCGTGGAGAGGTATGAATCAGGGCCTGATACTGATATTTAGTTGTATCTCTATGAAACATATTTTTTGCAGCCATAGCACTGGATAAGATAGTATTTTGTTAGAGTGTTCTTTTCTAAACCAAACAGTGTGGGTTAAATGCTTCTAATGAGTACCAACAACATAATTTTTTATTGATATATAAGAAACATTCATAACTCATGATATGAAGGGTTAACCCTTGTCCTGCTGAACCCTGATATGTCCTGCCTTTGCAAACAGTGTAGATCCAGGTCAGTTGGCTTCTGAAGAAGCCAATCCAGATCAGTTGGCTTCTGAAGAAGCCAACTGATCTGGATCTGCACTGTTTGCCGTTAAGTATGTGAATTTATATCAACAAGCTTGATCAAGTAATCAGATTGGCTGAAAATTAGAAATGGGAGTGGCAATTTATTCAGCAGGACAAGCGTTTACGCAATATATTTCTTATTTCTTAATGAAAACATATTGTGGGCACTCACTAGAAAATAAGAGAAATAGTATATTTTGGCTGAGAAAAATGCCTGATCTGGAGCTATGGTCAAGGAGAAATAAGAGCGATTCATCTGAATACCTTGTTCAAGGGGAAACAAATTAGCAGATGAGATTTGTAACTTTTTTCCCCTGAAAAATGGTTTGATATTTTTTCCAGAAAATATGGCTTGCAATTTCATACAGATTGTCTCCTAAGAGCTATCAAACCCTATTTTGGTTTGAGAATTCATGCAAAGGAAGGAGAATTAGCATGAAATGTTAACCCCTATTTTCAGGAGAAAATAAGAAAAACATTATTAATTTGTCTTATACTGAATTTGCCCAAAGGGTGGTAAAGGTTAGCCCTGTCCTGCTGAACTTGGATATGCCCTGCCTTTGCAAACAGTGTAGATCCAGATCAGTTGGCTTCTGAAGAAGCAAACTGATCTTTATCTACACTGTTTGTCATTAAGTATGTGAATTTGTATCATCAATGTGGATCAAGTATAAATCTGATTGGCTGAAAATTAGAAGTGGGCATGGCATTTTAATTAATTCAGCATGGCAAGAGTTAACTAAAACGTTGACTTTATTTCAGGGTGCAGGATTTTGAGTACACAACAGAATGTATAATATTTGACTTATTACAAATTTCACTCTACCATGGCTGGTTGGTGGATCCACAGAACCAAGACGAGGTCAAAGCTGTGGGAAAATGTAGCTATAATCAACTGGTGGAGAAAATTATTAGCAATAAAACATCGGAAAAACAAGAAGAAGTACGACAAGGTATATTAACCCTGGTCCTTGCAACAGATGGAGACAGCTTAAACTTCTTGTGGGGTGGGGAACAAACTGGTTTCCATTACTTTAACTGAGCTTTGTATCAGGTTCAGGATAATGAACCCACATTTCATCCCAACAGTTCAAAATGTTATTTTCATCATAGTTAAAATGCCCCAAATGTTCTTTTGCTGTCTGTCTTCTGTCAGCTGTTTCGACTCCCTCCTTGCACTTATCTTGCTCATACCTAGAGTAAATCTGATGTGCCAATGCTTTACCAGTGCTAATTTTATATTAGCTACCTCCTGAAATGTCACATTCTGATCTTTGTTGACAAAAACCTCAACATTTGCCACCATTGTAGGGGTCACTGCCTCAGTGGGCTTTCCTGGCCTTAGACTAGGCTTATCCCTCACACTTGTCCTGCTCTCCCTAAACTGTGAAACCCAGCTATAAAAGGTTGAATGGGATACACACGATAAAAGCATGCATTTTATTACAGATCTCTTCCAGCTTAAGAGTCCATGATAGCCCTAACATCTACCTTGTTTAAATGCCCAAAACTGTATGTATAGATACTTCTCATTGAAAATAAACTGACAGATTTGTAGGCGTTAAAATGTAGTTTTCTCTCATGTATAATACATGTAGATAGCTGCATGTGGGAAAATTCTTCCTATTTTTTCTACAAAATATAAAAACTGATTTAATTGATTTAGTCCGGAGACCCCCAAAGAGTAATTGGCAAACAGTGCCGACCCAGATGAGATGCCACAGAATGTGGCACGTGGCATCTGATTAGGGTTTCCACTGTTTGCAAATAGTTTAGCCATTTTTCTCTAGGAATGTCTAAATCCTATAGAATTGAAATTGGACTCTTCTAATGTATAGTGTGTGGGGAGTTTTTTTTTTTTTTTTTTTTTTTTTGCAGGGTGTGTGGGGGGGGGGGGGAGGGGGGGGGGCCTGTTTAGAAGGGTGGTAATGTGATGATAATGACCTGCTGTACTTAGAACAGGTGTAGGAAGAGGTCATGTTAGTATTTTTTTCTATTTCAGTGCTGTCATTTGCTTTTTCCTTCATCTTCCTCCAGTTCTCCATTTCCTTTCTTTCACTAGTTTTTTCTCTCCCTTTTATCCCATTCACTGAGAGACAACACAAAATCATAGCATCAGATAAGTCATTTGTTTTAGAAAATACAAATATTTTTCTTATTTCTCCACAAAAAAGTATGTTGTGAGGCACTTCTAATGAATACCCACAATATATGTTCCTAAGGAGAAATAAGAAAAATGTTAAGTGGATACCAGTACCCCCACTTATTTGTAGCTATGAAAATGACACTTAAGGTAGATGTGTCATTAAAGAAGAACTCATTTTTTGCTTGATTTATTATTGATACTCATATTTAGTAGTTTTTCTATATGATCTATACATTTTTGTTTGGACACAACATTTATAGAGATCCATCTTTAAAGTATCTTGTATTTGAACCCATCTTATAATGAACCATCTCATACAGAGGTTACAGTGTATTTGCAAGAACTGGGCCCAGTTGTTCAAAGCTAACGATATAGTTAGTTAACGATTCGTTAAAATTTAAATCAAGTCATACGCAAATATGCTGAAATTTTTTTGCTGAAAAAATGTGAGTAGCTTTTGCAGTGCACATTTTTTCAGCAAAAAATATCAGAATATTGTTTATTGAATCCGCTAAAATAGTTAACGAAATGACCCTTAACGAGCTCGTTAAGCTAACGACGCTTTGAACAACTGGGCCCAGATGTGTACAAATTCAAAGATGGATGAGTCCATTTCAGAAACTTGGGGTTGAAATGGTTAACTTAGTTTAGCAAGTATATAAAAGTGTAAAAGCTTAACAAAAGGTGACCAAATTTTATTTCAAGTCAAGTGTGCCAGTACATATTGTGAGTATAAATGAATGAAGTCTACCATTTGATTGTGACTAATTAGTAAAATCAATAACACAGATCAATCTTCTTTCTATCCATCCCAATGGCACTTGTTACCAACTAGTAAACCCGTTTAGGGTATCTGCATAACACAAACACACACACCCACGCATGCACACATGCACGCATGCACAAACACACACACACACACAATTGATTGCCTTCTGTACAGGCAAGCAAACACTCACTTCTACTATGTCCATAATTAAATCATTTCATAAATCCTATACAAATGAAATCAATCATAGTTGTGCCACTTCATTGGAAAAGATATTTTAAGATAATAATGTATGCAATAAATGTTTGTATCAGCCTGTGATTGCAAGCAGTTTGAGTAGGGCCCTATCATACAGAATTATTAAATTTTACATAATGTACAAAATTTAATGAACAGTAAAGGCCCTATTCAGACTGCAGACTTATCTGATTGTTTACTTCATGCTTATACCCAAAAGATACTTTCTCCCTGAGCATGGTTCAAATTATTTCCTGGTTATTATATAAACAGTTTTATTTCAATGAGCAGATGAGACATAAGGTATTGATTTGTTTGTGTTGAGGTTTTACGGCCCAGTCAACCCACTGGGGTCATATCAAGCACGGTCAATTTACCTTACCACACTTTTACTGGGCAGGCTTAATCCTGTAAGCAGTTAACCAGTATTGTGCACATTCTTTTGCCAGAAACTGACACCTGCCCTATTTGAATCGGCCGAAGGGAGAGAATGACAGTAGAAAATATTTCATGATCAGTCTCCAGGAAAGAATGTTTCCAACCTGGCAGGGGTTGAACCTGCAGAAAAGATATCAGTAATATGTATTAAATTATGAACTATCCTAAAGCATTGTTTTATTGAATACTAGTTTTTCCAATAATGCATTTGTGCCTTGTGTCTGTTTTGGGATACCTCCTTGGGACTACTATAGACTACTATAGTTAAACTGAAATACTGCTGAAAGAGATGAGATGTAAGATGCAAAACTGTTTTCATCAGTTGTTTACATTGTAAATCAGCGGCAATATCTTCTGACATATGGGCCCAATGGAGACTCAGATCAGTCTGCATATCAATGCAGCCATGTTGTCCGCATAAAAACCTTTGCATCTTTGGCTATCCAAAATGTGCCCAGTGAAGATTCTGATCAGATTGCCCTGCGCCGTCTGACTGGAGACCAGGAGGTCGCGGGTTCAACCGCCGCCGAGGTCGGCAACATTCTTTCATGGAGATTGATCATGAAATATTTTCTACAGTCATTCTCTCCCTTCCGCTGATTCAAGAAGGGCAGTTGTCAGTTTCTGGCGAAAGAATGTGCACAATACAGGTTAAACGTGTGGTTAGGTAAACTGACCGCGCTCGACATGACCCCATTGGGTTGACTGGGCCGTAAAACCTCAACACAAACAATGATCAGATTGCGCATTTGGCAGTCTGATCTGAATCTTCACTGGGTGCTCATTTCGACAGTAAGTTTTCTGACGTTGTGTCTCAAATACTTTCAGCATTGATAGCAGAGCAGTTCTTAGAGAAGACGGCCTCCCAGCTATCATACCATGGTCTGTGTGAGCTGAATACTCAAGTGAAGGAGGATCAGTTAGCAGTCTTCTTCAGAAATAACCATTTTACTACTCTTTATAGGCATAAGGTGAGTGATGTATGAACTATTGCATAAAACAATCTGTGATGTGGTGTGTAAACAGTGAATGCATACCGTATTCGACCTAATTACTGCACTGTGCGCTTAGGTTTTTCAAACTTACAGGACACACTCATTTGTGGTCAAATATGTATCTATCTACTAAGGATACACTATAAAAAAAGATCAGAAAAGGACTTATTTAATGATGACTATGCGATTTTTCTGACTTTCTTTACAAAGGCATATGTTGTGGGTACTCATTTGAATTGCATCAACTTGTCGATGCAATTCAAATGAGTACCCACAACATATGCCTTTGTAAAGAAGTAAAGAAAAAAGTACACTGGTTGTAATCTGAAGACTACGGAATTTCTTGACTGTGCGCTTATAGGGGTATGTGCGGTAATTAGGTAGAATAAGGTAAATCAGATAAGATGATAATTGAGGTTATACCATAGCTCCAGATAAGGCAGTTTGTTCAACCAAACATTGTTGATATTTTTCTTATTTCTCCATGAAAACATATGGTGGGTATCCACAACATATGTTTTCATGGAGAAATAAAACAAAAAAATTCTTCTGATACCCTTTCTTATCTAGAGCTATGTGATACTTCAGGACAAGTTTGCTAAAGTATTTAAGAAAAATATCTTCACAATACGGCAATTTTCCTAAAATTTTGTACCCTTCTTTTTTTCTTTTTTTTTCATTTTTTTTAAATTTGTTGCCTAAATTATCATGCTTTTTTCTGCTTCTTCTTTTTTTTATATCCTGCTATTTTCTTCTTTTTATACCCCGCCACACAATAGTGGTGGGGTATTATGGTTTCACTTTGGACGTCCGTGTGTCTGTCCAAGCCAATATTTCGGGTTAAGGGGTTCAGTTTTGTAACCACATTATTCTTTATTCCATTATGATACATTATAAACCTTTCGGTTAAGGAGCTTATAGCCCTTAAAATCTTACGGAAATTTACAGTGGGACCTAGCCCCTAACCCGAATTGTTGGAACGTCCATCCATCCCTCAGTCGTCCATCCATCCGTTTTTCGTTTCCGGATGATAACTTGAGTAAACAACGGATTTTCACCAAACGATATGTGCATTGATATTATGGAGATCATGGTTTGGGATTGCTATTGGACAAATTTCGTCAAATTATGACAGAGTTATCTGCACGAATGGCGGGGTATTATAGTTTAATGTTTTTATTTATACCCTGCCACACAATATGGCAGGGTATCATGTTTTCCTGTTGGGCATCCAAGTGTCCGTCTGTCGTCTGTGCATCTCATCGTCCATATTTTGTTTTCAGACAATAACTTGAGTAAATATCAATGGATTTTCACAAAACTTGGTATTTGTATTGATATTGTAGTATTTGGGATTACTAATGGGCAAATTTCTTCAATTTTTGACAGAGTAAGCTGCCTGTTTCAGGATAGTGGTGTGGTATTATCGTTTCATGTTTTCATCTGATCTGGACAGACAAGTGCATCTGCTTCATGGAGCTTGGATATTAATGTTCAGTCTTCTGTAAACTGAAATGTAGATAAGGCTCTTAAGTCAGCTGAAAAATATTGATATTTTTTTTATTTCTCTATGGTAACATGTTGTGATTACTCATTAACACATACCACTCTATGGGCAGATTCAGTAGACTGTATAGGCAGATTCAGTAGATGACAAATTTGTGATATTTTTTTTCTTATTTTTCCTAGAAATTAGGATCTGATACTTCGTGCAAATTGCATGAATTTGTCAGATCCTATTTTCTTAGGAGACATTTTGCATGAAGTGTCAGATCCTATTTTCTGGGGAAAAAAAAAAGAAAAAAATATTTCAAAATGTCTGCTGAAATTTTTACCCAGCATGCAGAGTGTTAAAGAACCTCACTGAGGCATTTCAATACTGGTTACAGGACTAAGCTTGCCCAATAAAAGTGTAGTTACGTAAACTGACTGTGCTTGACATGACCCAATTGGGTTGACTGGGCCATAAATCCTCAACACATACAAACAAGGCTGAGATGAGCCTGCACCTTTTTGCAGTCTGGTCATATTGCTGCTGTTTTCATGGAAAAAAATATCAATACTTGTTGGTTAACAGAGTGCCTTAATGTAGAGACATGCAGGCTTTTTGATGATATTCTGTATAAAGAACTAATATGTGTCTAACCATTACCACACTCTGTGCTAATTCAGCAGATTGGTGACATTTTTTTATATTTTTTTTTAGAAAACAGGATTTGACATTGCATGCAAATTGTCTCCATTGGAGTTATTTTTCATGAAATGTCAAAACCTGTTTTCTTGGGAAAATTAGAAAAATACATGTATTTCAAAATGTTGTCTGCTGAAATTTTTACCCAGAGTGCTAAGCGTTTATAAGTAGTTGAAATGGTAGAAACAACATGAAAAGACTGGCTGATGTTTGACTGGTACCACTTGCTTTATACTCTGCTCTGTACTGTAAATCTGAAAAAAAGAAAAAAGAAAATAAGACAGTGTCAGGGCTTTTGTTAAGATTCTAATAAGATGCAGTATATTTTTTATGCAAAAATAAGAAAAACATAAACATGTTTTCTTAAAAGCCTGTAGTCTTAGCAACAGCTCTGGAATTTGTATATTACAAACATAGTTCAGATATGGCACTTTTTTTCAGCCAAAACTCTGATAGTTTTTTTTTTTTTATTTTTCCACGAAAACATAGGTTGTGGGTACTCATTAGAAGCGCCTCTGAGGTTTTCTAATGAGTACCCAAAACGTATGTTTTTGTTCAGAATAAGAAAAAATTTGGTGTGGATATCCCCTCTTATAATCTGGAGTGATATTACAAAGTCTCAGCAGTTCTGCCAGCCAGGCTTTAGAAACTGACAAATGATGCACAATGCATGAAAAGGGCTCTTATGCAATTTGCAGACAACACAAGCCCAAATCAGCCCATGCATTCCTGCAGGCTGATCAGACTCATGGATGCACATGCTGATCTTGGCCTTTGCTGTTTGTGTACAGCATAAAGAACTTTTTCCCTTGTTAGTGCATCACCTGCAAATTGAACCAGCCCTACTCTACTACAGTGAACCCTCCTTACAACAACAGCATTTGTTTCCAAAGATATTGCCATTAAAATGACCTTGCTGTTGTAAAGAATTCTTAATGAGCAGAATGATATGCAATAAAAAACATGTTTTATTATTATTTCTTCATAGAATTTATGTTTTGGATATTTGTTAGAATTGCCTCTGTCCGACTGGAGACCAGGAGGTCGCGGGTTCAACCCCAGCCGAGGTCGGCAACATTCTTTCGTGGAGATTGATCATGAAATATTTTCTACGGTCATTCTCTCCCTTCCGCTGATTCAAGAAGGGCAGTTGTCAGTTTCTGGCGAAAGAATGTGCACAATACTGGTTAACCGCTTAGAGGACTAAGCCTGCCCAGTAAACGTGTGGTTAGGTAAACTGACCGCGCTCGACATGACCCCATTGGGTTGACTGGGCCGTAAAACCTCAACACAAACAAACATCCATACAGTATGATTTTATCCTTTCACCACAGTAGAGCATGTGCAAGGCTGCAAACAATGAAAGCCTTGGTCAGACTGTCTAGTTGCACAAGATGATCTTGGGCTTGGCTGTTTACATAATATGCATTTAGACCCTTTTTGTGACACTGAATATCTTACTGGCTTCTTCTTGAAAACACGGGACATCTTATTCAAATCTTCTTAAAGAGATGACTTAAAGACTCTATATTCCTCAAAAATAGACATTTTTTATCCAAGAAATGTTGAAAAACTGATATATAGTATTAATATGATCAAGAAATGTGGCATCTGACAGCCTGTAAATTTCAATTAGTCTTTTGTTTTTGAACTGGATAAAAAATGAAATGGTTTTAATCGTGTTTCTGAATTAATGTTGGCATAATTAATTCAGAGATCCGATAAAAAAATCATTTCATTTCAAGATCGAGAGACTAACTGAAATTTTACAGGTTGTCACGTGCTTCATTTTAAGATTGTATTAAAACTATATATCAATTTATTAAACCTTTCTTTGATAATGAAATGTCTACTTTTGAGGAATACCAAGTCTTGAATGGGGACTAGATAGACACTTTTTTTTTTCCCCATTTTTAGACAACTCTTGTGACTTCTCTTCGCTGTGCTGCACACCAGTTCCCTTCTTAACCCTGGTCCTGCTGAACCTGAATATGCCTTGCCTTTGCAAACAGTGTAGATCCAGGTCCGTTGGCTTCTGAGGAAGCCAACTGGGTTCTGAGGAAGCCAACTGATCTGGATCTGCACAGTTTGTCATTAACCCATTGCAGATTGAATGGATTCTCCTACACTTTTGTATTGGAAGAGTCCAATTTCAGTTTTAGGTAGGTCTGGCTCTGAGATTAAGATATTCCAAGAGAAAAATGGCTAAACTATTTGCAAACAGTGAAGACCCTGATCAGATGCCACAGAATGCGCCGTGTGATCTGAGAATGCACCATTTGCCAATTAGCTTTTAAAGGTCTCCAGACTACAATGGGTTAAGCATGTGAATTTGCATCAAGAACCTTGATCAAGTAATCTGATTGGCTGAAAATTAGAAGTGGGCGTTGCATCTTGGTTCATTCAGCATGGCAAGGGTTAAAAGCAGTCTACTCTAAAGGGAAAGAATTTGCTCCTTTCTTTATAGAGTAGGCAGATTTTTAGAAGGATATAAAAAACAAATTTGACGGCTTTACCTCCACTGAATGTGTATGCGTATTCCCCTTCATTAGATACAAAGATCACTTTTTATGGACAGATAGGAAAAATGTTTGTAGTTCCACTCACACTTGCATCTTAGTCTCGGCTTTTAGTAGCCCAGAACATAGGATGTTGAAAACAATTTTCAAATGATTATGGGTGTTTGAATATTAATGGTATACTGTGTAAAGTATATATTAAAACTTACTTCCTCCAATCAGTGCACAACTGTAGGGTTTCTGTGTGTAGACTCTGACTATATCTCTTTCATACAACTCCTTCTCATGTTTATCAAAATTGCAGTTAGACATATATTTAACAGTACAAGTGTGTACAGCTCCAAAGAATCTGAAAGTTTATAGAAGACATATATTGAGATGAACTCTTTCCTAGTGCAACTTTTGTCGTCTGCAGATATCCTTTGCAAAAAGTTTGGACCCATATCAGGCCCCACAAACGTTGGACCAGATCCGGATCCAAACTGTTTGGCACTCTGATGGTATTCCTGAAAGAGTTTTTTGAAAAAAATAATTTGAAAAAAAAAATATCCACAGATGACAAAAAAAAACATGAAAAAAATTACCCAGCATGCAAAGAATTAATACTTGTTTCATTGCACATACCTTATTTATCCTAAATATTGTGATACTTAACTACTAACTTTACTTGTGCTATAATTTGAAGTCATTATACAACCTGTCGTTGTGTCTAAAAGTATTGGATAAGTTGCAAATAGTGTAGACCCTGATCAGATACTGCATTCCACAATTCTGTGATGTTTGCTCAGGCCTGGCTTTCCCAATACTTTGGGCTGTTATGGTACTTGACTCAGAATCTGGTCACTTAGTGTAAGATTTTATACATAGATATTAAAGACATATTATTTTTGCTAGCAACCCTTTCATGCCTACGGATCAAAACAGATACCTTTGCAAACAGTGTAGATCCAGATGAGATGGCTCGTAATGAGGCATATCATTAGTATCTGCACTGTTTGCCTTTCAGTTTTTTTATTTTGGTTGATTTCCCTATTTGAAATAATGGATGCTGCCAATTCCAAAGATGGAAGAGTCCACTCCAGACTTGGGGATGAAAGGGTTAAAAGATGTTATGTTTATGAGTATTATACCCTGCTAGCACTGAGATATTCTCACTTGGACTTTTAATCGAGGATCTTAAGCTTTCTTGACCTATTTCTGAGTGACCTAAATTTCAGCCAATCAGATTTGGGTAGACAAATAAAAATATAACACACATGTTTACAAAAAATAAAAGCAAATCTTTTGCATCTTGCATTGAAATTAATAATCAAGAAATTAATAAATTAAGCTGCTATACCCACTTCTAATTGTCAGCCAATCAGATTACTTGATCCAGGTTGTTGATACATCTTGTTCATCTGTCATTACAGACAATGACCAATCCTAATCAACTGTGTGATGTGTTATTATTTGTGTGTTCTAAGATGGCTGATGAGACCAATCTTAGCTGTTGATACATATTCACTTACTGAATGACAAACAGTGCAGACCCACATCAGTTAGGGAGAATCCAACTGATCTGGATCTAAACTGTTTGCAGAGGCAGGGCATATGCAGGATCAACAGGACCAGGGTTAAGCAGAAAATGGTTTTTAGTTTTATTAATTGGGAATGCCACTATAAGCCAACAGAAGAAATAAATTCTCTTTACCTTGCTTTTGAATGAATAATGCTTGTTGTTTGCATGCCTAGTCACCTGTGGCCCAGAATGGAAATGAATGTAAAGAATAGCTGCAATATTAAGAGTCTTTTTAAACTTGAGTATTTTTAGAAGCTGCGCTTTATATACGTTAAATATCTGTGACAGTTCACATGAAATCTGTCTATTTCTGGTGAAAGAATGTGCACAAGTAATGGTTAATTAAGCCTTCCCAGGAAAAGTGTGATTAGGTAAACTGACGGGCATGACATGACCTTAATAGTGTTGACAGGGCCATTAAACTCCAACCCAACTAACTGTCTGTTTGTAGTTTCTATAAAAACTGTGGAAGTTTATATCACTTGTGTTATATTTCTTAGCAGTCATCTGTTACTTTGCTAAGACAGCACAACAATTATAAAAATTACCTGCATATGTCACCTTTTTGGATGTTTTTTTGTGATACAATCAGTTTTGTCCATTCATCTCGACAGCTCTTCTGTGCTCTGCTGTAACATTCCCCACCTGTGGTAGCCTGCTCATCTGTACAGAAATAAAAAATTGTAACCCTTATCATGCTGAATAAATTAAGATGCCACACCCACTTCTTATTGTCAGCCAATCAGATTACTTGATCCAGGTTGTTGATACAAATTCACATACTGCATGACAAACAGTGCAGATCCAGATCAGTTGGCTTCTTCAGATGCCAACTGATCTGGATCTTGAGGAGTATCCAGACAAATATTTGTCTTATTTCTCTATGTTTTTTTTTTTATTTTTTTTTACTTTTTTTTTTATATAGAATTATACCATAATTCAAATATGTTTGTACTTAGCACCATACGGTAATTCACATTAAAGTTTAACATCTGTTTTGCTAACCTTTGTGTATTTAAAGTACAGATAAAATGGCAAATAGTGTAGACCCTGATCAAACTGCTCCTATAGGAAGTTTGATCTGGGTCTACACTGTTTGCTCTGACCTACTTACCTGAATATTTAGCATAAATATTTTACCCCGGTAACACGTATTTCTTTCGAGAAAACATAAAAAAAAAAAATTGCTAGATTTTACCAGGAAAATAAGGTAGGGCAAAGTTACCCTTAACACATATATGTATACCTGTTAATGACATGACTTTCAAACATTTTAGTTTTTTACCGTCTGATCTGAAAAGCCAGATCAGTTGAGAGTCTCAATTTTTTCCAGCTCCATATCACATCCTCTTAAACACCATAAAAAGTGAATAATGGAGAATGGGGAATGGAGTGTAAAAAGTGTAATCTTTGCAAATTAAAACTGAAGATGAATTCTGAAAATTTGGTGATTATTTGTCTGTAGAATAGCTGCATTGAATCAGCAATTTAAATTTCCTCTAAACTGTTCAGAACATGGTAGGTAGAATTTTTTTTGAATGGCCCTTGTTCATATAGTGCCATTCAAAACTGTAGTAGCGAACAATCTCAGTTAATGCTCAACATAGCATGAATTGCCTGGCATTGAAGTGCCTTATTTTCTCAAAAAAATGTTTTTTGTTGTTGTTGTTTTTTTAAACAGAAATAAATTTATTTGCCATCTGCTTCATGACTTCTGATTTCCTAACTCACAGTATAAACATTAACAATATTTAGAATAATACTGCCAAAGCTAGAAAGGTTGGTAACATGTCACATAAAAAGTTTGCATTTCCATTCAGAGCCTGTGCTTCAGCTAAGAGGTACTGATGTTTCCTATTTGAAAGGGAATTTTTATTCATTAGATCTGAACCACCATTACAATTTACATATTTTAGAATGTTGTCTGCTGATGTTGTGGCTGGCCCCTTAAGCTTTACCTCTTTCTGGGCTAATTCAAAAGACAACCATTAATTTGGTGATATTTTTCTTATTTTTCTCAGAAAACAAGTTTTGATATTTCATGCAAATTGTCTCCCATGGAGACAATTTGCATGAAATATCAAAACTTTTTTTCTGAGAAAAAATAAGAAAAATGTTTCAGTATGCTGTCTGCAGAAATTTTTACCCAGCATGCTAAGCATTAAGTCTAATAATTGTACTTACATCTTGGGAGCATACAAAAAAGTGTCAAAATAAAAACAGTCCAAGTTGCCATTTCACTTTTCTTATATCTCAAAAGTTGGTAAACATCCTCTTTTCCTAAATCCTTCCTGACTTTAAGATGTTGTAGTTAACTGTTGTTGAAATTTTCACTCTTCGTTGGATTAGAAAAAAAACTGTTTTTGTATTGGTAAGATAATAAATTATTTTGCCCTATACTTTGTCAGAGACACACTTCCTCCTTACTAATAATCCAGAATTAAATTTCTTTAAAACTCACAAATTTTGTTGTTTGGAAATTATTGTCAAATATACACAATACCGTAATAGCCCCAAATACTGGGGCAGACAAGCTTAAGCAAACAGTGTAGACCCAGATCAAATCCGGCAGAACATGGTATATGATCAGGATCTGCACTTAACAGTTTTGAAACACATCAGTAGGGAGTAAATTTGAATTGTTCAATTTTTAGGTCAGGTATGGTCAGAAGTTAAGATGTCCAATATTTAGGGTAAATACAGTATATGATGGATATTGTAGTCATAATTATGTGTTCAGGAAGTCAGCAAGTAAAGTTCAAGTACCAGTATTTACCAGTTGCTTGTACTTATGGGGACGGGCAACACTTGGTAGATTTCGGTGAATTTCACAAGGGAGACAACTTTTGTGACTTCCTATTTTGTGCACATGAAGACCCTCCTGGGTCTATTCTAAAAGGAAAGAATTTGCACCCAGTGGGAGCAAATTCTTTCCTTTTAGATTAGACCCCTTCTTTGAAGGGGACAAAAACAATTTGACAGAGTTGTCTCCCTTGAAAGTGTATCTGTACCCCTTAATGTATCCCTAAAACAATGTTAAGTCTATTTTTGTCAATGAAGGTGGATGAAGGGTGTGTAAAATAAAGTGTTTTAACATATTTACCCTGAATATTTGCACAGATGTGATCGAGAAGTTTAACAGTGTAGACCCAGCTCAGACAACTACTAAGAAAGCAGCTTGATATGGATCTGCTTTATTTGCCATTCAGCCTGTACTTTTTGACACATCACCAGACAGTCAAATTAATTTGTTCAGTTTTGGGAATAAGTATGGTAATAAGTTACAGTGCCCATATTTAGAATAAATATGGTAATAATCATTTATCATATGAAGATAAGCTAATTACAGTAATAACCCTAAATATTGGGATAGACAGGCCTGAGCAAAAAGTGTAGACCAGATCAGATGGCACAGAATGCAGCTTCTGATCACTGTGTGCCACTCCAGCACTGTTTTATATGCATCAACAGGTGATAAACTACATGTTTCTTTTTTTCAAATTTTAGGACAGATATGGAGTTAAGGTGTCCTAATACTTATGCCTAATTTGGTAAACTTGAAGGCTTTTGTAATTGCACATTATGATTATTCTTCAATTAGTTGTTTTCTAACTGACCAGGGCCCAGGTTGTTCAAAACTTACTGGTAACAAAATTGTTAGCTAACGTGACATTAAAATTTCTATCAAGAAATATGGCAAATAGTCAATACATTGATATTTTTTGCTGAAAAAATGTGAGTAGCTTTTGCATTGCAAAAGCTACTCACATTTTTGCAGCAAAAATATCAATGTATTTGATAATACCTTAGTTACAACATTTAAGTGTTTGTCATAACAAGCTCATTAAGCTAACAATGCTTTTAACAACTGGGCCCAGATTTCAATCTTTTCTGGGAAATAGTATGATGAGCTGTACATACCATATTTACCCTTATATATGGGATTGACAGATTGGAGCATATAGTGTAGACCCAGATGAGATTCCACAGAACACAGCATCTGATCAGGGTCTGCACTGTTTGATACTCATCCAGCAGGTTTTTAACACATTTGCAGGGCATAAAATCGACTCACTGAAATTTTAGGATAGGTATGATTAGGAGTTGTTGTTTTTTTTTTTTTGCATACAATATGTACAGAGATACCTTTGGACCAGAATCTGTCTTGTGACAAAAATGTTGTGTCAAGATGTTTTTTACATCAGCAATAGGAATCTTTTATTATATACTCATTTGGGGTATCATTCACTCATTGCCAAGGCATAATTACTGCAATGATTGAGTGTATTATACCCCCACCTAAATACTGGTTTGCATCTGTCTATCCTTCCATAATTCTGCGAACTTACCTTTGTCAAGAATTTCTCTGCAACTACCATATATGGTTACACAGGCCTAAACAAATCAGGTAGATCCAGATCAGATAGCTCATTCTGCCACATCTGCAGTCTTTGACTCATTTAACATATTCTAAACACTTATGCAAGTGAAAAAATGGACTTGTTAAAATTTTAGGACAAATCCAGTAAGAAGTTAAGATGTCTGAATATTTAGGGCAAATATAGTATAAAAGCCAAGAACATCAAACTTGGTATACAAGTGAAGCCTGACAGGCCCATTCGTGACAGAAAATTAGCAATGTACTGTTACTGTGAACAAAAGTTTTGACAGTTCTAGTTTGTGTTTTTGCCATGTTTTGGAAGGTATGTGCAGATGAAAACTCAAAGGAGATCAGAGAATGGAAGTGCCTGTAGAACAGTACCTGAAGATGTGTATAAAGTTATAAGTGGATAAACTTAGTTTTATACCCCACCACACGACAGTGGCAGAGTATTTTGGTTTCACATTGATGTCCATCTGTTTGTCTGTCTGCCTGTTGTACATCTGTCCATATTTTTGATTCCGGACAATAACTCAAGTAAATATCAATGGATTTTTACCAAACTTGGTATATGCATTGATATTATAGAGATCTGGTTTTGGAATGCTAATGGGCAAATTTTGTCAATTTCTGACAGATTTTTGCCCGTAACACAATAATGGTGGGGTGTTATCGTTTCACGTTTTTATTTATATTTTTGTATCTGATATTTTTTCAGAATGAATTATTTCAACTTGTCACAGACCAAGGTTTTCTAACAGAAAGCAATGTTGTCTGGGAGACATTAAGCAATGTAGAAGGAGACTGTCATTTTGTAGATTCAGAATTCCATACCTACACAAAACCTGAACCACCTAGTATACCAGTAGACACTGCTGGTATACCAGTCAACACTGAGGAACAAATAGACCATGAGTAAGTGAGCTGCAATGTTAGATATCGCATAGCTTCAGATGAGGTATTTTTGTCAACTGAAACATATTGATATTTTTCTTATTTCTCCATGAAAAGTAAAGGCAGGTTCTATACAGATTTACAAATGATTTGCATGAAATATCAAAACCTATTTCCTATCATTAATTTTTTCGGGGAAAAATAAATAAAATATCAATTTGTTGTCTGCTGAATTTGCCCAGAGAGAGTGGGGAAATACATGAGGTTAAAAGGCTTTAAGTAGAAGGTCATGATGGAAAAATAGAACACCATTTAGCTTCCGGTTGACGAAACGGCTGAGAACAAGCTAAGTCTATAAGTTGTTGCAATATGAAATGGCCCTTTTAAACCCACTGGATTATGCAATGTCTAAATGGGCTGGCAGACTTTTTAACTTATGAGCCAGTGCATAACAAAACCTGTGATAGGTCTTGTGTGACCAACAAAGACTCAGATCAACCTGTGCATCCGTACAGTCTGATCTGAGTTTTCATTGATTACATGGGCCTTCTACAGCACCAGGCTATCCATAGACAAATAAACAGGTGATTTACGCGCCATAATTAAAATGATGTTTTAAAGCTGCAGTTTTACTGAGCATACATTGACTGAATCAAGGCTTGTTTTAAGGGTTGCACAGGATGTGCATACATGGGGTATATCAGTCACGTATATTATGTGTTTAATGCAGTTATACTTTCCATACACAATTTGTATAAAAATATGATGTATAAAAGTAATTAGAAAATATCATGATTATGTGATGTCAGAAAGTAAAATTATTAACTAAGTACATGATTTACTGGGACAACCTCTCATAAATACTGGGAAAGCAAGGTCTCATCTCAAAAGTTGTGGTTTTTGTATAATGGAAGAAAGTCTACAAGGTATATGCTTTGATCTTAAACTATATGCCAGTATTTACATCCAGTGTGCAACGAATTACTGCTAAAGCTGAGAAAATCTTACATTTCAGTTACCTTGTAGCACTGTCTCTGGAGAGAGAGCAACAGTTGTCTGGGGAACAGATGGGATGGGGACAGATAGACCCACAACAGGCACCACAAGTATCAGAGTAAGTGTTAAACTTGTTAATGCAACATGTCTCCTCCAAGGGAAAAGCATCTAATAGGATAGGTAATGTGGGCAGTTGTCTCAACTTGTTAGCCCTGTTTGGGTTATGGAATAGTTGCTATAGGAAACACTAAAATCACTAAGTTTAAGACCAGTGTGGATCTCTTACACTAAACAGAAATAAGTTAACTTTTGCTGCAGCTCTGAAGCCTGCTGTCATTAAAAGATTGTTCCTTAAATACCATAATAACCTGAAGTATTGGGATAGATAGGCCTTTGCAAACAATGTAAACCCAGATCAGAGAATGGGGCATCTGATCAGGGTCTACACTGCTTGCCATACATACAGCAATGTTTTAGACACAATAACAGGTATGGAATGAACTATTTCAAATATAGGACAAGGAGGGTAAGTAGATAAGGTGTCCCAATACTTACGGTAAATACGGCATGAACTACAACCAAGACACATATTTGAGACAACAATAACACCATGTGAACAGCAAATGTCCAGACAAGACTGCACATTTCTGTAGAAGTTGGGTTTCCACTGTTCATAACACAGTTGCAAGTTCTTTATAGCATGTCAGTAAATGCTCAAGACTCTGTCAAGACTATCAGAATAGGTAGTAGCTGATTCATGAGAATATGTCGAGGGTTGAGCGCAAGACTGGCGTAAGTCAGATGGTTGTTTTTCCCCAAACCTAATCTCCTCACCATGAAGGCGTTATGAAGATCACAACATTTCTTTCTGTAAACAATGAAAATTTAGGTGCCATTGCTCGTATGAGCAATGGCACCTAAATTTGCATTGTTTACAAAGGGGTCCAAGTTGCCCCTAAACAAGGGTTTCAAAAATATGTTTGAGTTACTATAGTCTTGCGCTCAGCCCTCGATGTGCAGTCAGGACATATGTGGACAGGCAAACAGAAAGGCAAACAGAGTAGACCCTGATCAAACTGCTTCTTAAAGAGTTGTTTGATCAGGGTCTACCCTGTTTGCTCAGGCTTACTTAATCAAACTGCTTCTTAAAGAGTTGTTTGATCAGGGTCTACCCTGTTTGCGCAGGCCTACTTACCCAAACATTTAGGGTTAAATACAGTCGAACTTTGATGGCTCAAACCCCTTTGGGACCATGAAAATTTGTTCGAGACAGTGGTAATTCGAGCCACGGAGGGTTACTATTAGTGCCATACCAGGAGGCATAATGGAAATAATTGTGGGATATCTTTTCGGTGTTCTATATTATAAATGCATGTTGTGTGTACTCATTAGAATTGCCTCATCAGCACAACATACATTTGCAAGATAAAAGAAGAAAATCTCCCTAAATTATCAGTATATCGTATTTGGAGGAAATCCCTGCGGACTCAAGAACGTGTTCGACTCATCCATGGTAAACGAGCCATCGGGGTTCGAGCCATTGAAATTCTACTGTATAACAGTAAATATGCTCATGACAGCCTTGAATTAGCCAAATTGCTGTAATGCGAAAATTGAACAATTTCATTTTACTGCCTAATGAGATGTCTAAAATCATTTTACAGAATGGCAAACAAAGTAGATCCTGTTCAAACTACTTTAGGATCTACCGTGTTTGCTCAGACCTACTTGCCCAAACTTTTAGAGTTTTCATAGTTAAATTCATAGAGGATCTTACACAAGTGGTCATTTCTTTTGAAATTTATTAAACAACCTTTTGTTGAGTTTCATAAATTTCGTATGGAATGACTATGAATGTAAGATTCTGTTTATCCAATGACTTTTAACCCTTGTCCTGCTGAACCCAGATATACCCTGCCTTTGCAAACAGTGTAGATCCAGATCAGTTGGCTTCTGAAGAAGACAACTGATCTGGATCTCCATTGTTTGCCATTATGTATGTGAATTTATATCAACAATCTGGATCAAGTAATCTGATTGGCTGGAAATTAGAATTGGGTGTGGCATCTTAATTTATTCAGCAGGACAAGGGTTAAACTGTATTTTATGGCTGTTGAAGTTGAACCATTTTTCAACAGAAAACATAACGTTCTGGGCCCAGTTGTTCAAAGCTAACGATGTTGTTAGTTAACGATTCGTTAAAATTTACATCGAATGATACGCAAATATGCTGAAATTTTTTGCTGAAAAAATGTGAGTAGCTTTTGCATTGCAAAAGCTACTCACATTTTTTCAACAAAAAATATCAGAATATTGTATATTGAATCCGCTAAAACAGTTAACAAAATGACCCTTAACAAGCTCGTTAAGCTAACGATGCTTTGAACAACTGGGCCCTGATGTTATGCACAAGTAACCAAGTGTTGTGTAACGTATCGTCATACCATTTTCTGACATGATATTATCTAATGAATAATTGCAGTGTTGTATGATAAACCTGTTTATACTTGGTAGCCTTGAATTAGCCAAACAATTACAAGAGGAAGAAAGAAGAGCTGCCGAGCTGGAGGCAGCAGCAGTAGCAGAACGACAACAGCAACAACAACAACAAAGGGGACCAGCGCCCGCTGCTGGCAGGGGAGCTGATACTGGCCATAGAAGACAAAGGGAAAGAACTCATGGAGAGAGGGAGGAAAAGAAATCTGATGTAAGTTTTCTAAAAAGTCCCAAGTTTACCTTTGTCTGTATCAAGCAAAAAGAGATCTTAATTTATTGAGGACATTGAGGGTCCACATCAGCCTTGTCATTGTCCACTCTGATCAGGGAGTATTACTTTAATGTGAATGGAAAGAACTTGATGCCATTTGTCAAATGGTGACAACTTTTGCTAACAGGAAGTTGCATGCCACCTCTCCAAGTAGTTGAAACTCTTTTTAGAAATGGGGTCTACTCTTTAGTGCGTTACCGTCCATAGCTCCAGATAAGATCATTTTTTCAAACAAAAAGTACTGATATTTTTATTAGTTCTCTGCAAAAATGTAGGTACTCATTAGAAGTGCCTTATGGCGATTCTAATGAGTACCTACAATAAGTTTTCATGGAGAAATCAGAAAAATGTTATGTTGATACCACCACTTGTCTGGAGCTATGACAGGCATCACCAAATGAAAAAGGCAGGTTATAAAGCACCATGGGACAACTTGCAGAACACAAGAACCATAATTCTTGTTTACCTACTTTTGGAGTTACAGCCCTAATACACTGTAGATCCAATATATCGCGGTGCTTGGGGTCCAAGTTCCGCTACCGCGATATATCCGGATCGCGATATAAGCTGGGGTGGTAGTTTGCTGAGACGCCGCTAATCAATCAACACCAAACGGCTGTCAGTAAAGCTATCGGCCACATTACATCAGTATAGTAGGTTTAGAATTACTCAATGGCAGTATTTACACTGGGAGATTATGTCTACCAATTAACTTTAATCGAGACTAGCTGATAAACGACGTTTAAAATCATTTGTTCGCGGAAATGTCAAGCGAGGACGCCATTTTGGATGAAGGGGGGCAACTCGCATATCCTAAGGATAGAATAGAATAGAATATCACGGACTTTTGCTGAGGCAATTCGGGTTGCTTCCCTTCGCTTCTTTCGTCTGCTGCGGGCCCAAAAACTATTCTATTTATCTTTTGATCTTTTTAATTCTTTCATACTTAATTTATTTTTATTTGTTAAATTATTACTTGCTGGGAAAGTGTAAAGTGGGAGGGCTACGAACTGGGTGTTTAGGACAGATAGGCAACATCATAAGGCTACTCTTTTCTTATTATTTGTTGGTCCTGAAAAGGACCGTTTTCGTCTGCGGGGGCAGAATTAGGGCCTAATTTCTAAAGAAAAAATCTGTCAGCATTGTCTGTCTGCAGGATTCTCGTGCCTCAGCCTTTGCCCGATGTAAAATATTTCTCAGATGAGTCACTTCTACGGCTGTACTTCTGTCTGAGGCCTCCAACCATCTTAGCCCAACTTGAAGACCCTTCACAACCTCGGACATGGCAGGTGTCGGTTCATAATCGGCGTCGTCGTCGTCTTCGTCTTCCGGCTGAGTTGTCGCTGTCGTTGTTGATGTCACGGAGTCAACAATCTCACTGTCTGTGAGCACTGGGGACGTCGGTTCGTCGTTGTCTATGGGAAGCCATGTAGAGATTGCCTCCTCTGTTACATGCCCCAGGGCCCGTCGAGCAGTCACCATATCACGTTATTAATTGATTGCCAATTATTATCAATCTGTGTACTGATTGACACTAATTGGATTGTTTGGTCATAATGCGTGACGCGATTTCGCGTTTGGATATGCGCGAAAAATCAATACCGCAACGAATTACAGTCATTTTTTTTTTTTTTTTTTCAAATTAAGTAAAAAAAACATTTACTTATTTTTTTTTTTTATGGTCATGGTAAATTTGGGGTCCACGGACGATTCGCGATATACTGGATATCGCGAAATAACGGACCGCGATGTATTGGATCTCCAGTGTAGTGATTTCTGTCATATACTCATGTCTGCCCTTTAGTTTGAAAATCCTTTGAAATATTTTTGTTTAAGTTTACACAAATGTTTTTTTTTTTGTTTGTTTTTTTTAGAGGGGAAGTTTTTTTTTTTTTTTTGTTTGTTTGTTGTTGTTTTTTTCCACATCTTTATTTTATTATAAGCCTCATGTAATACATAGACATAATAGTTGTTGATATATTGATAAGCTTGCACTCTTATTCTATACAAATGTTACGCATCAGCAGACAATGTGCAGAACCCGAGAAACATGACTACAGTAAAACCTGTGTAAGAAAGCCACCTTTGAAATGGACTTAAGTGGTTGATGTGGAAAGGTGGTTGTCTTATAAAGGTACATGTCATGTAATTTTGCTAGCAAAATTACATGACATGTACCTTTATATGACAGACAACTTTAAACACATCAACCATTATTTAAAGTCAATCGCAAAGGTGGCTCTCTTACACAGGTTTTACTGTACTTTTGGAAAGTTTTCATAGCTATTAAACACCACAAGACAACATGCAGAACACCATAACCATAACACTGGTTTACCTTAGGATTTTTATACAAATATAAAAAAGCATGAGACAACTGATAGGTGAGGAGATGTTTTATTTTACCCATTTTCTGTCTATCTGTCTGTCTTTCCATCTGTGGTGTTACAAAATGACGACTAAGCCATAGCGTGTCCTTTGTATCACTTTTCCTACTATCTCTCAGGGTGAATTTAGAGGGCTTCAGGGGATTCAGTTGAATCCCCTTTTGGCTCTAAATTTCATTTTCATGGAAAATTTTGTATAAATTTGATAAATTTGGGATCTTGTACTTACCCTAAATATTCTCATCCTTTACTCTTTACTTTATCCTTCTCTTCAACAAGTCCATTTTACTACCCGTGAAAGTGTGTAAAATTGCTGAGTGACTGGCAAACAGTATAGACCCTGATCAGATGTCACATTGTGTGGCATTTGATCTGGGTCTACAATGTTTGTCCGAATCTGTAGAGTAAGTATGGCAATTTAATCAAATCAGACTCTTCAGAAGTCATACTGGATCTGCCTCTGTGTAATTTTGTACTTGCTAGAGAGACATACCCTGACTAACTGTACAAAGCAGTACTCAAAAGGGCGAGACCATCTAGAAAACAAATTCATTTGACTAACTGTTCTAAGCAGTACTCAAAAGGACGAGACGTCCATTTTCATCTAGAAAACAAATTCTTCTGACTAACTGTACAATTGCAGTACTCAAAAGGGTGAGACATCTGTTTTCATCTAGAAAACAAATTCTAGTTTTGTTTTTAATGTGCTGGTTTCACAGTTTACTTGGTAGAACGGCAAACTGAGGAAACCCTGATGAGACTGCTTTTAGCTCTGAAGAGGATCAGTCTGATCTGGGTCTGCACTGTCTGCTTACGCCATTTTGTAAGACAAGTGAGTGTATGAAATTCTAGGACAGTTACAATGTTTTTTTCTTCCTTGATCTGATTTCCCAAAACTTCCTTTTTTCTGATTTTTTTTTTTCCTTAACTATGGTAAATGTCCAAAATCAAATTTTCTGATAAAACAGCAGATGCAAAAAGTGTGGACCCAGATCAGAGTGCTCAGCTCCTGAAGGAGCAGTCTGATCAGGATCTACTCTCGTTGCCATTCAGCAAATTATTTTAAGAAACAACTGCTTAAAAATCAAAATTTTGGCCAATAAAGTATGGAATAAAGTGTTTGAAACTTTAGGACATTTACTGTATTCTGGCTTCAAGAAAGATCATTTAGACCTTCCTATGTCTCATGGTAAAAGGAGCAGCCAAATAAACATTTTTCTTATTCTCCACACACCAAAAAAAATACATTTTGTAGGACTTATTGGAATTGCCCCAGTGAGTCAATTTCCAATGAGTACCACAACACATATTTTCATGGAGATATAAGAAAAATACCAGTACTTTGTAAGTGAAAATAAAAAAGTGTCTTATCTGGAGTGTCGAGCTCGGTCAGTTTACCTAACCACACTTACTGGGCAGGTTTAAGCCTCTAAGCGGTTAACCAGTATTGTGCACATCATTTGCAAGAAACCTAAAATTTGGTACACTAAAATTTCTAACAAAATGGCATAGCAAACAGTGCAGACCCAGATCAAGACAGTTCCTTAAGGATCAGGGTCTGTATTTGCCATTCCAATATTTTAAAGAGCAACTGCATGAAAAGCAAAATAGTATTGAATGAAGAGTTAGTAATTTTAAGACATTTACCATATACACGTTTGTTCTTTCAGTGTAGTATATTATGACCTTGGAGTATGCTAAGAATCATCGGAAAACTTCCTTGCATACAGATGATAGCCCTACCTTGTGGCAAGAGTTCCTTGCTCTTCCTAAACACGTCATCCTGATAGAACGATAGAGACCTACCGGAGACAAACAGTATATGAGTTGACCATGAAATTTGCTTAGTGATATAATCTGCTTAGTGATATACAGAATAGGGTCTGTGCATTTGTGCAGTCTGATTGGGGTCTTTGCTGTTCTTCAATACTTTCTGCAACATTGAACCTTTCTGTTGGTAAATACTATACATTGTATTTACATAGCTCTAGATAAGAGGGAATATCTACATAATATTTTTCTTATTTCTCCACAAACACATTTGTTGTAGGTACTCATTAAAAGTGCCTCAGCAAGGTGCTTCTAATGACTACCCCAGCATGTTTTCATGGAGATATGAGAAAAATATTAACAGTTTTTGGGTGAAAAAAGCACTTTATCCAGAGGTATGGTATCCAGTCTCGTCATCTGTCTTCTTATTACAGACTCAGTGGATAACTGGAAAATATCAGTGAGCAGACTGTCATGATAAAAGATGTTTTGAGGCATATGTGAACAGCAAGGGCTCAAATCAGCCTACACATCTGTGAAGCCTGGTGAATGTCTTTACCACTTACATGATCATTTGCATAGCTCCAGATAAGTTGAGGTATCCAAATATTATTTGTCTTATTTCTCCATAAAAACATAAGTTGTGGTACGCATTAGAAGTGCCTCTCTTAGGCACTTCCGATGAGTACCACAACTTATGTTTTCATGGAGAAATAAGAAAAATATTAACAATTTTTGGATAGGGAAAAATGCCTTATCTGAGGCTATGAATCATCTCTTTGCTTTGGGAAGCCCAGGCTAATCAGAATGATTTCTGTTTACTTTTGTAATATCTAATTTTAATACCTGTCACACTGTAGTGATGGATTATTATGGTTTTACATTAGACATCTGTGTTTCCGTCAGTCTGTCCGTCTGTCATATGTCTGTCTGTATTTTCGTTTCTGGACAATAACTTATTAAATATCAGCCAGCTTGTGGTATAAGCTTTGATATTGAGGTGATTGGGTTTGTGATAGCCAATGGGCAAATTTTGTCAATTTTTAACAGTGTTATCTGCCTGCCACATGTCCATATTTTCATTTCCAGACAATAACTTGAGTAAATGTCAGTGGATATTCACCAAACTTGGTATGTGTATTAATATTATGGAGATCTGATTTGCAATTGCTTATGGGTAAATTTTGTAAATTTTTGACAGACTTATCTGCCTTCCTTGACAAAAGTTGCGGAGTATTATCGTTTCACACTTTTATTGCTATGTACAACTGATTTCTTTATAGGTGCTATAGAACTATTTAATGTCTTATTTCCAGTTTGTTGTATAAAATGCATGTACAAATGTACATATGCACTAATTTTTGCTAACCACTTTGCTAATTATTACAGTATTTACTCTAAGTATTTGGACAGATAAACCTGAGGAAACAATGTCAACCCAGATGAGATGCAGCAGAACATAGTGTCTGATCAGGGCCTACATAGTTGGCTGTTCATCAGCAATGTTGAAACACATCAGCAGGTACACTTCCACCTCTTTATAACACTGTTCATTATAACACGATTTTGGATATAACACGGTTCAAAGATGGATCCCAAAAATGTATAGATTATATTGAAAAATGACCATAAATGGTCATTTTTCAATATAATCTATACATTTTTGGTTTGGATATAACACGGTTGTTAAACTAACACGGTTTATGCTATGGACCCCAACAATAGTCTTATGAAGAGGTTTTGGTGTAGTAATATTGACTTGTTCAAATTTTAGAACAAGTATGGCAAAGAGTTTTAAGAGTCCCAGTATTTAGGGTAAATATGCTAAGCATCCAAATTGTGTTGTGAAGTTTGATTGTTGTGGACAATTTTGTGATCTAATAGCACTACAGGCTAGAAAGGTTCTTAACCCTTGTCATGCTGAATAAATTAAGATGCAACACCCACTTCAAATTTTCAGCCAATCAATTTACTTGATCTGGATTGTTGCAATATATTCACATACTAAATGGCAAACAGTGCAGATCCAGATCAGTTGGCTTCTTCAGAAGCCAACTGATCTGGATCTACACTGTTTGCAAAGGCAGGGTACATCAGTGTTCAGCAGGACAAGGGTTAAAACTTAGCATGCTGGGTAAATTATGATGACACACCCACTTCTAATTGTCAGCCAGTCTGATTACTTGATCCAGTGTTTGATACAAAGTCAGAATACATAATGACAATAGCAGATCCAGATCTGTTGGCTTTTGAATAAGCCAACTGATCTGGACTTACACTTTTTGTAAAGGCAGTGTATATTCGGGTTCAGCAGGACCCGTGTTAACACTTAGCATGCTGGGTAAAATATGGCAGATCATGGCATTTTATAACATTTTGTTCATTTATCTAGAAAATAGGGTTTTGACATTTTATGCAAATTGTCTACTTAGGAGACAGTTTGAATGAACTGTCAACTCCTATTTTCTGGAGAGAAAAAAAAAATAAGAAAAATGAGCCAGCGCATGACAAACCAAAACCAACAAAAACACATGTGTGCCCAGCTAAAACTCAGATCAGCCTGGGCCTTTGCCCAATCTGATCAGTTTTGCAGTCCGCATGAAGACAGCTTGGTCCTTAGCTGCCCATTGAGTGCACAGCAAAGACTCTGATCAAACTGGCCGGATTCCGAGGCTGATATGGCACACATGATTTTGTTTGTGGCTCAAATATCAATTTGTTGTCTGCTGACAGCCCAGAGAGTGCTGAAAGAAAATTACTAGAACAATTTCAGATTTTTCAATTTTTTCAAAGTTTTTATCTACAGGTAGTTCATGTATTAGATTGTTTCAAAACATTGTAGACTGTAAACGTAGGAATGTTTATTACTAAAACCAGTGATTTTTTTACCTGCGCATCCCGAGTCCCGTACTCACATTTTTGCTTGACTCACATTTTAAATCTCAGCGAGTCCCAGGACTCACAAAGTTATAGTGGAAAATTCTATAATGGACGCAATGATTTTCTAGTAGGACTCACTTTATAGAGCCCAAGCGAGTCCTGGGACGCATAGGTATAAAATTGTAAATAAATCACTGTAAAACTTTACAAAATTGTGATGTTTTACTTAAATATTTGGACAGACATCCTTTAGTGAACATTGTAGACCCTCGTCAAACTGGAAAGGAGCAGTTTGATCATGCTAGTCAGTCAGCTCTTTTGAGACCTATAACCAGTTTGTTAAATGGGCTTGTTCAAAATTTAAGATAAATATGGTAAGACATTATAAAAGGTGTTATTATGCACTTTATTAGGTACAATGTTGAGTTTATGCTAGAAGTACTAATTATTAATTCTTTAATACCATACTGGCTAAAAATTTCAGCAGAGAATGTTTTGAAATCTTTTTTTTTTTTTTCTTATTATTCCCAGAAAATAAGCTTTGATATTTCATGCAAATTGTCTTTTGGAAATTTACCTATATAGTGTTTTTCATTATTGGCACAATTGCATTTTTACTATCAGAGGCTGACAAATAAAAAAAAAATGTCCACTTGTCCATTGGGCAAGTAAAATATTTTTTCACTTGCCCAATGGAAAAACTTGCTTGCCCAGTATTTTGCTCCGACATCACTTACAGACGACTGATATTGACAGAAGGAATGAATGATACAAACTGAATGGAATTAATGAATTTACCCTTTCAAAAGAACATAGGATATATAATTATAGACCCTTAAAGACATAAAAAGATGTGTTTCGGTCATATGACTTATCACTGATAGGGGACAAGGCACAGCTACCCCTAGTCTAGAGGCCAAATAGGGGAATTTAGAGGATTAAGCCTGCCGTGGAAAAGTATGAATAGGTTAATTGAACAACTAGACATGACCATAACAGTATTGACTAGGCCATAAAACTTCATCTCAAACAATTCTTAGTGTCTTCTGCTGAACATCTACTTTAAAAATATGAATTTATATCCGAAATACTTATGTACCAGCAGCCCACCTTGTCGCACCCCACCAACGAACTTCTGGTTGGTCGTTCTGATATCACCATTACAGAGAATTAACAGGGGGTCAATTAACAAATAATTATCAATCAATTAAGGCACACATCACTAATATATGAAAGGTGGGGATAAGAGTCGGTGATTATCTTGATCATTAACCACCTGCTCTGCTGTCTTTTAAATCCTCGCATACCAGAAACTTTTGAAAAAATTACAATATAGACATTTTTTTTTACTTGTCCGGCCGGGTTTCAGCATTGGAAATGGTGTTTGCCTGAACCGATTTATAGTTTTTCCCGAGCGTCCGGGTAGTGAATTTGTCAGCCCCTGACTGTTTCTGCTTTTAAACTTCTTGTTTATGAAGTGCTTTGACATGCAGCATGGGAAAAGGGTCTTTATTACATATGCAGAATGAAGTGTTTGCTTTTATTGCAGATACGCCCTGTCTTCTTGTAGGTTAATTGGATAAGAGACATTGGTTTTTAATGTGTAGGTACCAAAAAGTATTTTTTTTTCCCATAGCAGAAAGAGAAACATGGAGAATTGATTTTATAAAAAAAGTTGAGGACATGAATATTCTGTAGAACCTAACATAAATCATAACACCAGATATGTCATTAAAATGTATTGATATTTTTTCTTACTTCTGCATAAAAACCTATATATGTTGTGGGTATTCATCACAACTTGCTGAAGCACTTGTAATGAGTATCCACAACATAGGTTTTTCTGCAGAAAGAAAAATATTCGCCTGAAACCACTTCTTATCAGTAGCTATTATAAATGTTCATAAAACTATGATATTCAACGCACAAAAAGGGCCCTTCTGCAATTTGCGGACAACGCAGGGCCTTATCAGCCTGCGCATAAGCGCAGGCTGATCAAGGCCTGCATTGTCCACTTACAGAATCAGTGGACACTGTAGTGTATGTCGATGAACAGAGAATGCTCAGATCAGACTGCATAGATATGTATGCTGATCTGGACCTATGTTGCTCACAAATTGTATAAGGGCCTTTGTGCATTGCATATTGTATGGTACATTGTTTTAGAATTCAGGTAATAACATTTCACAGTCCCCTTTATATTGTAGTGCTGCTTATGTTAGCATTGGCTTTTAAATGTAAATGTAGGATATTGTGGTATACTAATGTGATTGGCATTTTGTGCAGACAGCTTCTAGCATATGATATATATCTTGAGAAGAATGCCTACTGCATGCTATACGTGAACAGAGGAAGATCTGTAGTCTGTATTCAGATTGTCTAGTCAGAGCATTTTCTGTTCATTTGCGTTGAATTTGAACTCTAAGGGCTCTTCGTGAAACATGCCCTGAGAAAAGAGGTCTTTGCGAAGTGCAAATAATGACAGTTGCTCATAACTTTGATACCTGCGGGCCCCCATAGCTTAGTGGATAAGAGAGTTGACTCTTAATCCATTAGGTTTCTCACCATTGTAGTTCAAGCCTCGCTCGGGTCACATGTTAGAAAGCCAAGTTCTGCTTACGGATGGTTAGGTGGTTTTTCTCGGGGTTCTCCGGTTTTCGCCTACCTTTGATGAACAATCGGCTCGACATAAGTGAAATATTCTTGAAAGGTCCATAAAACCCAAATTTAAAAAAAAAAAACAAAAAAAACTTTGATACCTTTTATGCTACAAAGTTTAAATTTGGTATGATATTTACCCAGACCAAGACCTTAGACGTCATGGTAGAGTTGCCCTAGGGCGGGGCCAGAATGTATAACAGGTCATATTGAACACATGCCAAATGGCAATAGAATCATGAGTCTGGTACCATTACTTGCCCTATAAAATTAGAAATCGGGTGTAATGATCACAGATGAAATAGTTTATACAGAGACAAGGGTTTGGAATCTGGATCATGTTAGGGATGTGGCCAAAGCCATATGGGCAAAGGCTATAGGGCGGGGGCATCTGTGTACTTTGGACACATGTCAAGTTTCTGTTTTCTCCATAATAACGTGGGTACTCATTAGAAGCACTTTACTGAGGCACTTCTAATGAGTAGCCCACAACATATATTTTATGGAGATCTGGAGACAATTATCATAGAATTATCACCAAATACATATGTATGTATGGACACATAGATCCAGATAAGGTAAAATTTAGGTGATAATTTTGGAACATTTTTGTTCTTTTTACATGAAAACATACCTTTTGGGTATTTACTGGAACTTCACCCTGTTTGTTGTTTTTTACAGAAACATATTTTGTGGATACTCAGTGGAAGTGCATTGCTGAGGGAATTTCATCAGCTACACACAAAGTATATTTTCATGGGAACAAAAAAAAAAAAAAAAATACGCACAAAAAAAAAAACAACAACAAAAAAAACAATTATCTGTTGAACACTCCCTTTATCTGTAACTTGATTTGTAGGCGGATTTGTGTCTTCTTTTCGTGTAATTATGGGACAAAATTGGCTTTTTTTAAATTGTAATATGTATTGTAATGGGTGGTGTCTTAGTTTAATTGAGCGACAGGATGACAAAATAGACTTTACAATGTGTGCCCATCAGCTTCTCAGATCAGCCTGTACATCCATGCAATCTGATTAGTCATTGCTGGCAGTCTGTGGATATTTCAACATGCAAGTCTTCTTCAGATTAACAAAAAGACTGCTCAGATCTGAGTCTTTGCTGGACATGCATGTCATAAGGTGTATTTTCTAATGTTGCGGCTCAGTGCATAGCAACAGATAAGATGGTTTTTACATCCGAAAAATGCTGGCCCAGTTGTTCAAAGCTAACGATGTCATTAGATAACGATTCGTTAAAATTTAAATCAAGTGATACGCAAATATGCTGAAATTTTTTGCTGAAAAAATGTGAGTAGTATTTTTTCAGCAAAAAATATCAGAATATTGTACATTGAATCCACTAAAATAGTTAACGAAATGACCCTTAACAAGCTCGTTAAGCTAACGACACTTTGAACAACTGGGTCTTGGTATCTTTCATATATCTCCATGAAAGCATATGCTGTGGGTACTCATTTGAAGAGCTTCGGCGAGGCACTTCTTATGGGTACCGTATTTACCCTAAGTATTCGGATACCGCAACCCCTTACCATATATGTTCTAAAAATTGAACCAGTACAATTCACTACACGATGTTTTGTCTAAAAAATTGCTGGATGAGTGGCAAACAGTGTAGACCCAGATGAGACGCCGCGTTCTGCGGCGTCTCATCTGGGTCTATACTGTTTGCCCAGGCCTGTCTGTCCGAATATATATGGTAAATACGGTACCCACAGCATATGTTTTCATGGCCCAATATGGAAAATATTATCTGGATGGATACCCCCTCTTATCTGGAGCTATGTCAATGTATAAAATTTTTATTCATAGTCTTTCAATTTTTTAAACTTTGTGAATCAAATTCCATGTTTTTATTATATCATGTTGTTAAAATCATTTTCTGTGATGTTCAGTGTGAGAAAAGGGCCCTTAAGTCATATGAGGTCCTCTAAATAGAAATCAACCTTCTGACATATGCAGTCACCGTAGATTCAGATCAGCCTGTGCATCCACAGTCTGATAATTCTTTATTGACACATAATGTATGGACCTTGACCCTTGCCATGCTGAATAAATTAAAATGCCACTCCCATTTCTAATTGTCAGCCAATCAGATTATTTGATCCAGGTTGTTGGTACATATTCACATACTATAAAATGACAAACAGTGCAGATCCAGTTAAGTTGGCTTCTTCAGAAGCCAACTGATCTGGATCTACACTGCTTGTAAAAGCAGGATATATCTGGGTTCAGCAGGACAAGGAATAAACATTCTATCAGCGACCAGCATAAACTCTGATCAGACTGTGAAGATGCACATGCTCATCTGGGTCAGTGCTGCTCGCATGTCAGAAGGACGTTTTCTGTTTGGAGTGGCTTGTATACAGGCAATGAAGATCCTGATCAGACTTCACAGATGCAGAAACTGATCTAGGCCTTTGTTGCCTTCAGTTAATTGTCATTACAGTAAGTGTCCTAAAATTTCAAACACTTTGTTCCATAACTTTTTCTTGGCCAAAATTTCCATTTTTATGCAGGTGTTTCTTAAAATAGTGGAATGGCAAACAGTGTAGACCCTGATCAGACTGCTCCTTCAGCAGTTTGATTGGAGTCTGCTCTGTTTTCATATGCCATTTTATCAGAAATGTTTGTGTATGAAACTTTAGGATATTTACCATACAACATCATTATTTATATGTATTTATTACACCAACCATTCTGCTCATTATTTACCTCAGTTCCTTGAAGTGTCCCTGAGCTTCTGAGTGAGTGGTTGAGGGTTAACTCTCCTTATTCCATTTCAGATATTGTGTGAATCTATTGAGAGAGAATCCTAAATATCTAAACTGGACTATTCCATGTCTGAATTCGGACAGGTCCATGAATAACAAAAATATGACAAAAAAAAAAAGTTGAATCAGGTGATGTGATATGTTATTGCTCTTTTCTAAAGTTTGACCATTAGGTCAAATGTTTTGAGATCTGGGCCCAGTTGTTCAAAGCTAACGATGTCGTTGGTTAACGATTCGTTAAAATTTACATCTAGTGATACGCAAATATGCTGAAATTTTTTGCTGAAAAAATATCAGCATATTGTATCTTGAATCTGCTAAAACAGTTAACGAAATGACCCATAACAAGTTCGTTAAGCAAATGACGCTTTGAACAACTGGGCACTGATTAGCAGGGGCAGATGCAGGATGATTTCTGAGGGGGGTTGATTTGATCAAATTACTGTTCTTACTCTATGTCTTCAACAGACAGGCCTAAGCAAACAGTGTAGACCCAGATCAGATGCTGTGGAATACAGCATCACACCCAGCAATTTTACACATATTCACAGGTAGTAAAATGGACTCGTTGAAGAGAAGTATAAGGTAAAGAGTAAGCTGTGTGAATATTTAGGTTAAATATGATATCCCAAACTTATCCAAATTTTCTCATGAACATGAAATTTCAAGTCAAAGCCCCCCACCTACCCATCCCCAACCCCCTCTGATTCTGCCCCTGAATTAGTCATTTGTGAGATGACTCTAATGCTCTACAAAGTACCAGATTTACCCAAAAATTGGGACCTTTAGCAACCATTGAAGACCCAGATCAGACACTGCAGAATGTGGTCTGATCTGGGTCTGCACTGTTTGCCAGTTACCCTTCTGGGGATTTCCCAACTAAAATTAATTAATATGCAAGCTTTAATACTAGCAGATAATATATCAGAAAAGAGGGCTTGGATTTTTATGTTCATAATCACTCTTGGGGTGGGTTAACAGTAAATGCCAAGACCTATTTTCTGGTTTTGTTATCTTCCAGTTGTTTACAGCAGGGCAATGATTTAAATGTAATGCAAGTTAATCACTCTTCTGGCCCATGTGACTTACGTCATTCTGGCACGTCATGTGATCCAGATGAGTGATAAACTTGCATGGCTTGGCTTATAGTTTTGGAAATACAATTTATCTCCTTCACTTTCTGGAATTTCTGTGATGGGTAAAGTCCCAAATATTTGCTTATGAGTATAGTTTTTAATCAGATTTTTTAAAATACATAATAGCTGTTTATACAAAATTGATAAATTTGTATGTTTGGCATCTCGGGTGCATAGTGTATTTATAGGGATGTGTATATGTTTTTGTGGAAAGGATGCAGATAGCTTTGAAATTATATTTACATTTGATTTTGATTTTACAGAACTTTTTATATATATAAAATGGTCAGACCTGTTAAAAAGGGAATTTGCAATCATCATATTTACCCTAAGTGTTCAGACACCTTTAACCCTTGTCATGCTGAATAAATCAAGATGCCACGCCCATTTCTAATTGTCAGCCAATCAGATTACTTAATCCAGATTATTGATATAAATTCAACTGGTGAATGACAAACAGTGAAGATCCAGATCAGTTGGCTTCTTCAGAAACCAACTGATATGGATCTACACTATTTGCAAAGGCAGGGTATATCGGGGTTCAGCAGGACAAGGGTTAATTCCTTACCACACTTGTCGAAATAGTCGAACATGTTTGCTTGCCAAATGGTGTGTCTAAAACTACTGGATGACTGGCAAACAGTGTTCATCCTGATCAGATACTCTGTTTATGAGCAGAAAATTGTCTGATCTGGTTTACACTGTTTGACAGACCTGTCTGTCTGTCTGTCTGAATTCTGAGGTATCTAATTAGGTATTACTTTTATAAACACTAGATATATGATGTACATGTTTGGTAGATTTATTAATTGGGTATAGATATATGTAGTCATTTTCCCAATTTATTCACATTGTGTCTGCGTTATCCCATAACTGGGAAATTAACCCTTTCACTACTAATTGTCTAAAATGGACTCATCACTCTTTGAATTTGGGTATGATCATTCTTTCAGAAGTATTCGAAGCATAGCATGATGGGTAAAAATTTCAACAGATGACATTTTGAAATATTTTTATTTTTCCCAGAAAATAGGCTTTGGTGTTTCATGCAGATTCTCTAATGGAGACAATTTGCATGAAATGTCAAAGCCTATTTTCACGGAAAAATATATATATATATAAAAAAAAAAATGTAGCATGCATTTGTCACTGCTGAATTAGCCCGGAGATGTGTGGCAAAAACCATTTTTCAGATGGCACAGTGTCTGCTCTTGGTTGGCAGTGTTTGCACAGGCTATTTTGTCCCAATACTTGCGGTAGAAAAATAAGTTAATTAGCCACAACACAACTACTATGATCTTAATGTAATTGCCTATATACATGTATATTGTAAGGTATTCAGGGGGATGGTCCTCCCCGACCCTCTGTTTACCATAGGACGGGGAGAATAAATGGGTCAAGCAAAATTTGTAGCAGACGACATTCATAATTTTTTTTTTTTTTTTTCAGAGAAAACAAGACTTGATATTTCATGTGAATCGTCTGCCAAACATGAAATGTCAAGACTTGTTTTCTCTGAAAAATCAAAAAAAATAAAAGAAATTGTCGTCTGCTGCAGTTGTGATTGACGCTTTAAGAGTTAACAAAAAACACAAGTGGAGAAAACAATGTTATGGTACTGAGTTTACCCTGAATATTTGGAAAAGTAAGTTTGAGCTTAGAGGAACAGTTCAGTCAGGGTCTACACTGTATGCCATTCTGTCACATCATATTAGACATATCAGGAGGTCGCATGTTCAATCCCTGCAGGGTCCCATGACATTCTCTCTAGGAGATTGATCATGAAATATTTTCTACGGTCATTTCCTCCATTCTGCAAAGTGTCTGGCAAAAGAATGTGCCCAAGTACTAGTTAACCACTTAGAGGCTTAAGCCTGCCCAGAATAAGTGTGGTTAGGTAAACTTTTCTACCTTCCATTCTTTCCCTTCCCCTGATTCAAGAAGGGCAGTTGTCAGTTTCTGGCAAAAGAATATACACAAATACTGGTTAACAACTTAGATGACTAAGCTTGCCCAGGAAAAGTGTTGTTAGGTAAACTGACCGGCTCGACATGATCCTAATGGGTTGACTGGGCCATAAAACCTCAACTCAATCAATGACCTTAATAAAGTTGACTGGGACTCCAACCCAACATATTGGACATCTTAGTCAGTATTCAAATAGATTTGTTAAAAATTTAGGATACGTATGGTAAGATGTCCATATATTATGGGTAAATTTGGTACTTCCTGATTACACATCTTGTTTTACAGGAGCTGTCTCATCAGAATCTACACTGCTTACAAAGATTTATGTTTTGACCCGTGGGGATAAAAGTTGTGCAAGAAATGAATTGTCTGCAAGTTATGAAATTTCTCAGATTACAGTAAAACCCCAACAGCTCAAAAACCGATGGCTTGTTTACCATGGCTAATTCAAACTCGTTTTTGAGTCCCTACGAAATTCTTCCGACAGCTAAAGAAAACAAATATTTAGGGAAAATTTCACATTTTATCACGAAATTGTATGTTGTGTGTACTCAGTAGAATTGCCTCATCGAGGTAATTCTACTGAGTACACTCAACAAACAATAATGGTGTAGAAAATCGAAAACATTTTCCTAAATTATCGCTATTTGATTCCTGACCTGGTGCCATGATTAACCCTCAGTGGCTCGAACTACCCATATCTCGAACAAATTTCCATGGTCCCAAAGATGTTCGAGCCATTGAAGTTCGACTGTATCTGTTTCTTTGGGCACACAAATTGTATTTAGTACTATTTACCCCAAGTATTCAGACAGATAGGCCTGAGCAAACAGGGTAGACACTAATCAGATGCTGCAATATGCAGCATCTGATCAGGGTCTACACTGTTTACCACTCATCCAGCAGTTTTCAGACACATCAGAAGGTAGTAAAACAGGTCCCAGTTGTTCGAAACTGTCATTTGTTAACGTATCTTACAACTTTGATCATCAAATATGCCATGTGCACTAATGTTTTTTGCTGAAAAGCTACTCACATTTTGTCAGCAAAAATACCTGTGGATTAGATATTGTACTTACTAGAACATTAACATTTTGACCACTAACAAGCTTAAGGTAACGATACTTTGAGGCCTCGGTGGCTTAGTTGGATGCATGTCCGACTGGAGACCAGGAGGTCGCGGGTTCAACCCCCGCCAAGGTCGGCAACATTCTTTCGTAGACATTGATCATGAAATATTTTCTATGGTCATTCTCTCCTTTCCGCTGTTTCAAGAATGGCAGTTGTCAGTTTCTGGCAAAAGAATGTGCACAATACTGGTTAAAGGCTTAGAGGACTAAGCCTGTCCAGTAAACGTGCGGTTAGATAAATTGACCGTGCTCGACATGACCTCATTGGGTTGACTGGGCCGTAAAACCTCAACACAAACAAACGATACTTTGAACAACTTGGCCCAGGTATTTGAAATTCATAATGTCAACGGTAATGTTGTCTGACCCATAACAACAAATGCTGTATCCTACAGCTCCATTTCATGTGTTTTATTTTAATGCTCAGCACTCTGGGTAAAATTTTCAGCAGATGACATATTGAAATATTCCTCTAAGGAGAAGAACTAAATAAGTAGCCATACTTTCATTCTGATCCTATTTCTTATGTGCTACAATGAATATTGTTGTAATATATTTGGAAATAAAATCTGTTTAAACCAAATATTTTTCTTAAATATTATTTTTCCCAGAAAACAGGTTTTGACATTTTATGCAAATTGTCTTCACTGGACAATTTGCAGATTGTCTTCACTGGACAATTTGCATGAAATGTGAAATCTGATTTTCTAGGAAAATCAGAAAAAATATCATCAATTTGTCATCTGCTGAATTAGCCAAGAGAGTGGTAAAGGTTAACTTGTTGCATTAGGGATGTGAATTTAGCTGATAATGGAACTGTACATATTTTGTGCAGTAAAAAAATTTCACTACATTGTATTTCATTATTTTGCACATCTGGCATACTGACATTGGTGTGATTACATTTACTTTTGTGTATAAAAATCATTACATTTTTATAAATTACTAAAAATATCCTTAATCCGCGGTAAAAAAAATCAGTAGATGACATTTTGAAATAGAGGGTGGGTGGCTGAGACACCCTGGGGTTAGGTATCCAAATAATACTCAACCCCTGGGAATTTGACAGAAAATTTTGTCACATTGGTAGGGAATTAGACATCTGAAAGGGAAATTCTAGAAAAAAATATGCACAAATTTTTATGCCCACCTAGGGGCTTTTCAACACAAATTTGTGACTCCTGGATAGGGAATAAGACAGCCTGTTTTCAAAATTGTCTAATTCCCCAGGGTAATCCCCAACCCTCCACTGGGGGAAAACATTGATAAGTGCATAACACTGCACACCATTCAATATAAAGCAAATGTACTTGAAATATTTTTTTTTCTCAGGAAAGAGTGCATGAAAATTCATGTTAACTGTCCGCTAAATTCACCTGCAGCATGCAGGGTTATAACAGGGTAATTGAATCATTAACTCTTAAAGCGCCAATCACAACAATTGTCGTCTGCTTTGTCTTCTGCTTGTGATTTTAAAAGTCATTTCTGCAAACAGTGTGGACCCAGATCAGACTCTCCTTTAGGATCAGTCTGATCTGGATCCACACTGTTTGCCGGTATGCAAAAAATAGCTTTGAGAAGTTTGCAAGAATATTCAGCAGACAACATAAACAGACGACATTTTCAGATGCAGTTTTTCTTGGCGCTTTAAGGGTTAAGAAATCACAAGATGCTTTCTGCTTTATCTGCAGTATAATGTACCTGTAGTCAGGTCAACTGTAACACATTTTTTTAAATCAATGAACTTTAAAAAAGTTTCTGGGTTTTTTTTGCCAACAGATAACACGTTAGCGTATATGTTATTTAATGCATAGCATGCTGAGTAAAAAATTCAGTAGCTGAAATTTTGAAATATATTTTTTTTTATTTTCCCAGAAAATAGGCATTGACATTTCATGCAAATGGTCTCCTTAGGAGACACTTTGCATGAAATGTCTAAGGGACAATTTGCATGAAATGTCCATGCCTATTTCCTGGGAAAAACAAGAAAAATAGGTCAGAATGTCCTTAATTGAACTTGCCTAGAGTGGAAAAGGTTGATTTACATTCTCTAAAACATTCTTGTATATTTTTTCTTATTTATTGTTATTTTTTTTTCTTTATTATTTGGGCCTCGCCATGCAATACGTGTTTTTGGGCACATGCAAAAAATAGCAAAAGCCCAGACCAGCCTGCGCATCCACACAGTGATCTGGGCCTTCATTGTCCCCTAATAGAATCATTGGATACTGTAGAATATATGGGGGATGTATAACAAAGGTCCTTATCAGGTTGCACTGCTTTGATGGCCTGCCTGGATCTTTACTGTTTCCATATGCCCCTAAGACACAATTTTTCTTGGCGTGGCCCATTTATTGAGGTGATAGATACCTTTTTTTTTTATGTCAAACCATGGTACATACACTGTTGATGTGTTTTATCAATCTTTATGGATTACATCTGCAGAAAACTCATTGTTAGTTTGTTATTTATTTCCATTGCTAAAATGTTCCATAGCACAGTTGGTAGCACATCTAACTGCAGATCTGACGGGGCTGAGATGAAAACCCCTGGGGGTTTTCAAGTTCATATCTCAGCCCAGTCATATAGCTTTTGAGGCGATTAGGAAATATTTTCACCCTTTATTTCACTGGTTCAAGAGGGGTAGTTGTCAATTACTGGCAAGCGCATGTGCACAAAGTACTGTTGAACTGCTAAGGGTACTAAGCCTGCCCAGGTAAAGTGAATAGGTTAACCAACTGGCTTGAAATGATCTTAATTGTGTTGACTGGGCTTTGAACTCTAAATAAATTAATAACTAGTAACAGTGTTTTCAGAGAAAACATGTCCCCATACCATGAATTTTCAGTTCTTCTACTGACATGACCTTAAAAATTGGGTCCAGGTCACGAAAATGCAATCGGTTCTTTGTTATGTCCCAATTATGTAGCCATGAAAAATTGGCAAGAAATATCAAAATATGTCTAAGAGTACCAAGGTTATGGAGCATACAAGGATGCATCTACGTGTTTCTGCTTCAGGGGAGATAACTACATAAAGTGAGAGTTGTAGTTTTGCATGCAACATGCCTACTGGTCCTCCTCTTCATCCCTACCAAATATTATCAAATCATCTCACAGTATGGGAGGTATGGCCTGCACAGGATTTCAACTTCAGGGGCGATTACTCAACAAAGAAAGTGAGAATTGTCTCTCTTGCATGTGACACACCTACTTGTCCTCCTCTTCATTCCTAGCAAATATTATCAAAATATGTCTAAAGGTATCAAAATTATGGAGGGCACAAGGGTGTGTCTCAAATTTCTGCTTCATGGGAGATAACTACATAAAGTGAGAGTTGTCTCTCTTGCATGTGACACGCCTACTGGTCCTCCTCTTCATCCCTGACATACATTATCAAATTTCAAACAGTATGGGAGTATGACCTGCACAGGATTTTGGCTTCAGAGGAGATGACTGCATAATGAATATATTGAGTTCTCTCTTGCACACGACATGCCAACTGGCCCATCAAATATTATCAAAATATGTCTGAGGGTATCAAAGTTGTGGAGCGCACAAGGATGCATCTTCGGAGGGACAGACAGACGCCATGCTGATCGCTCTATTCCCGGAACCTATCAGTTGGAGAATAAAAAGGGATACTGTGTCAAAAAAATGGGTAGAAAAATGTAATAGAATTTAAAATATTAGCCAACTAAACCCTGTAATACTTACCACAAATTTCTAGTATGTCTTGTTTCAGTGTCTACTATGTGAGTGTCTGTATGTATGTGTGTATGTGTTTAGGGAGTAGGGATGTCAGCAAATACAGCAGGAGGACCTCTCCTGAAGAACATGCAGTTTAACTGCATGTTATAAAAGACCCATTTTCTCACAAAATACAACCATATCAATTTCACTGATATATGAATATAACAAACAACAAGACTGTTTTAGTGTAAAGTAATTTTATATACGTAACAAAACTATTTCATTGATATATGAACATTTCAAACAAGACTGTTTTAGTTTTATTATATAAGTAACAAAACAACATTCTGCCTGATAGATAAATACCTGTGGATGGAAACCCCCAACATTTTCCCCTGTGTGAAAAGAAATGACCCACGCCAACATAGCCGCATGCAGCATAGCCTGATCAGAGATTTTGTTCGTGTTAACTTTTTTACCCTGAGTATTAGGACACCTAAACTTCTTACTATTCTTATCCTGAAGTCTGTTTATGTGTTAAGACTGCAGAATGAGTGTTTATGTGTGAAGACTGCAGAATGAGTGTTTATGTGTTAAGACTGCAGAATGAGAGTTTATGTGTTAAGATTGCAGAATGAGTGTTTATGTGTTAGGACTGCAGAATTAGTGTTTATGTGTTAAGACTGCAGAATGAGTAGTAAACAGTATATACCTAATCTGATGATGCATTCTGCATCATCTGATCAGGGTCTACACTGTTTGCTCCTGCCTGTCTGCACCAATAGCCTTTTATAGGGTTATTACAGTATTTCTAGGTGTTCCAGATTTGTGTTAACAAATACTGAAGAGCCTGATCAGACAATGTCAGTTGTGAAGGTCAGCCCAAGCCTTCAGTATTTGCACATTGAAAAGTACTGGTTTCCCCACCACATGTCTCAACCATCTATTTATTCCTGTAAATAAATAACTATATTTTGCAGTTAATTTATAATCAAATCCTTCCAAAAGAAAATAACTTGTACATATGTGCAGCCAGAAAGAACCAGACCAGCCTACATTCCAACACTGTGCTGCTAGCCCCATGGGATGTTCAAGACTTTCACATTTGTAAATGATCAGCACAGAACCTTGAAGAGACAGAAATCCAAAGGCTGGACTGAGTTTATGCTGGATGCATACATTGTATCTCTTTAGAAAGGCTCAATTATTTTCATTGTGCTGACTAATGGTTCAATAAACAGGATTATACACTCCTAATCATTGCCATGCTGAATAAATTAAGATGACATGCCCACTTCTAATTGTCAGCTAATCAGATTAATATTTTATCCAATTCACCAACTGAATGACCAACAGTACAGATCCAGATCAGTGGCTTCTTCAGAAGCCAAATGATCTGGATCTACATTGTTTGCAAAGGCAGCGCTGGGTTCAGCAGGACGAGGGTTAAAAATTTGAGTCATCATGGTTTGTAAGACAGAGAACAGTGTAGATCCTAATCAGACTGCAAGACTATATAGGCTGATCTGGACCTAAACTGGACAATCAGTTTCTATTTGGAAGATTAGTTTCATTGTCTACTCTGATTTCTGATGTTCATCCTTGGTCTCTGCAACCTCACTTTCATTCTCTTCTTCTTCATCTACTTTCACTGGTTCATAGAAATTCAGAAACATAAAAAATCCTATAAGAAGATTGAAGTTATCAGCTGCTAAACGCACTTGATTCCAATAGTTTAAACCACGAGTTGTCCAATAGGTGAATTTCATATCAACTAAAAATGTCATGAAAGTTAGACAAAAAGCCATGGACATTGATATATCTTTTAGAAAATACCCTGACAGAAAACATAGACCTGAACAAGCATAAACTATAGTTATAAAATAACGCATATAGTTTCCTCCAGGTAAATTTTCCAAAATGCCTCTACGGTCTTCGTAACTTTCGTTAAATAAATATGCTGATGTAAGAAGATACACAGCTAGACAAAGCTCTGCAACTCGTTGTGTCAGTTTAAATTTCTTTCCACTTTTGATGAAGGCAAATATAAGATACACTCCCATACAGCCAAGGTGTCGACTACTGATTCTTCTCTGAAATAGATAAAGAAGGCAGTGTTATACACATGTACCAATTTATCCTAAAAATTCTCACACCTAAGTGACCTTAATTCCATACCATTCTTGTCCTCAAATTTGAACGTCCAAATGACTACCTGATGATGTGTCTAAAAACTGCTGAATGACTGTCAAATAGCATAGCTCTTGATAAGATGTTCGTTTTTTTTTCAATCCAAAAGTATTGATATTTTTCTTATTTCTCCATGAAAACATATATTGTGGGTACTCATCAGAAATGCCTCTGCAAGGTGCTTCTAATGAGTCCCAACAACATATGTTTTCATGGAGAAATTAGAAAATATTTACATGATACCCAGTTTTATCTAGACCTATGAAATGGTGTAGACCCTGATCAGATGCCGTGTTTGATAGATAAATATTTTCCTATTTCTCCATTAAAACTAATGCTCATTATGTTGTTTCAGAAAAAAACATTTTTAACTCTGAAAGCCGACAACAATTTGATTTATTTTTTATTTTTCAGCAAAAATGTCTTGACATTTCATGTGAACTGTCTAACATGCAGCTGATTCAAATATTTTCTCTCAAAAGTAAAACAAGTCAAAATTTTAATATGTCATCTACAAATTTGCATGGTACTTTCACTTAAGGAATAATTTATATATATCACAATATACCATGTCTTAACTCTTCACCACACTTGTCCTAAAATTTAAACAAGTTCATTGTACTTGCTGCTAAATAAGTCTAAAGATGCTGAATGCATGGCAAACAGTACAGAACATGGATACTGTATTTACCTTAAATACTGGGACACCTTATTATTGACCTTGTCTTAAAATTTGAACAAGTCCATTTTACTAGCTGTTGATGTATCCAGAAGCTCTGGTTGAGAGGCAAACAGAATAGACTGATCAAACACAACATTCTGTGGCAACTGGTCTGGGTATACACTGTTTGCTTAGGTCTGTCTGTCCTAATACTTATGGTAAACAGGGTAAAAGCAATGTAAAACCAAAACTTAATATCAAAGATTTATGTAGAGTTTAACAAAAAAGATCTTGAATTGTGAAAGCCTTTGGTTTTTTGCTGTGCAACGTAGCAGCAAGATTGCAACTACATGAATCCAATCATAAATTTATTACTGATAATCACATATGAACAAGTTGAAGCTCCACAAACTTTGGAGTCTGGAAACATTTCCTGTTTGCTTTCCTGCAGTAGGCTCTTTTGAAAAAGGTTCCACTCTAAGAGGAAATAATTTGCCAGCTGCCTCCCCTGAAAGGGAGCATCCCCTGAACACAAAACTTTGACATATATGTAAACATCTGTATGAACAAACAGATGGAATGGTAAAAACTGCATGTTTTAAGGATCTATTCCCCTTTTGACATAGTGCTTGCACTAACTTTCTGAATCAGGAAGTGTTGACTTCTCACAGCCAGATTTGGACGTTGTGGGCTTGGAAGTCCTGGCATGCAGTGTTGTATAGCTCTTTACACTTTTAAAAATGCCAAAGAAAACAATGAATGTTGAAATTTAACAGCATTTCAATAATATCAAACTGGCAATCAGTATTTATGTGCCAGCATGAATGATTTTGTATAGCCTTATTTTTATGGAACACCCATACACACTTAATGTAATTGCCTGTCACCAAGCACCTCTTGTACTCAATCAAAGGATCATCCAACTAAGGTGTATTAATGGTCAGAACATGAAATTCACCTAATGACTATATCAAGACTGCTGGTAGTATTCAAGAAACAGAGTTAAATGCACAGACTAAACATTGTTCTGCCAACAGTGCTTGCACTAACATTCAAAAACATGACATCTGAGGACTTCTGACATTTTAATTTGGAAGTACAAGTGAATGTAAACTTTCATATTTCGCCATAAGTTTGATCAATGTGTCAATTCCTACTTCTGTAGGGCTTAAAAAAAACAACATTTAAATGCTAAATAAAATAGTTCAGACTAAATCTGCTTTATAAATGTCGGTGTATGTTTCAAAGTTGGAGGTTCTGACTTCTATGCATCAATATTTGGAAGTCCAACACATTTTTTGTGAGTCTCTGACTCCTGGACTTTCCTTAATTTTAGCACTGATCAAGCGTAAAAAGTAGGTCAAAGTCAGTAACAGCTGATGGCAGTGGTCAGAGTGCATCATGGCGGATGTGTGTATGAAGTTTCATTAGCCTAGAAGCCATGATGTTTGAGAGGTATGGATTATTGCATACATTGTAGTTTTAAATTTCGAGGCATCAGGCAAGAAATTTTAAAACATGCAATAACCAATTTGTTGCAATTACCCTTTAGGACCATATCTCACAGATGCCATTTATAATGAGACTGACCACAGTGTACACCGATCATGTATTTAACCAAGGGTATCATGTTTCGTTTAACATGTTTAATGGTGTATTGTGACAAACAGAGCCAAATGCGCAGAATAAACACTGATGCCGATAGCACCGCCAGAAAGTTTCCCCATCTTGCTCCTGCTTGCTAAAGCAGTCACAACAAAAAATCCCAATCATGACCCAAGCAGGATTTGGACCCACATTATCCAGCTTGCAAGTTCTGAATGCTAACCATAAGATCACCTGAAAACTTTGTACCTTTTGACATATTGTACAGGTTACATTAGAAGGGCTTCCCTGAGGCCCTTCAAAGGAGTGCCCACAACAAGCATTTGTGGAGCAGCAAGAAAAATAATACATGGATACCCCTTCTTAGGCCTAAAAACAATGTTCTGATTTGGATTTCCTGACAGACCAACTAGTTCAGTTGTGGCTGTCTATTTTGAGCAATACTCGCATAAGGCAGCAACAAATGAGATCAGAACAATACAGCACGCCCTTTTGTCTTATGTGTTCGAGACTAAAAACCCCATCTGTATAAAAGGCTATAGATTTGGTGTCAACTGTTGGTATTAACCCTTGTCCTGCTGAATAAATTAAGATGCCCCTCCCATTTCTAATTTTCAGCCAATCAGATTATTTGATCCAGATTGTTAATATAAATTCACATACTTAATGGCAAACAGTGCAGATCCAGATCAGTTGGATTCTTCAGAAGCCAACTGATCTGGATGTACACTGTTTGCAAAGGCAGGACATATCCCTGTTCAGCAGGACAAGGGTTAAGGAGATTAGAAAAAAGATCGAAAAAAAAATGGCTTTCTACTGCACACCTGGTAATTTCGTAAGGGATAGCAGCTGGTTATGCACTCAAAATCCTTACGCAAACTTTCGGCTATGACTTACGAGACATCCAAATGTCAACAAACGGGTAAGTTCACCTGATTTATTGATTTTTCATCAATTTCATAGACACATTTTGAAAAATCGGACAATGCTATTCCCAGCAACTTTCATTTCTACATCGGAAAAGATAGGTGTTGGCTTGGAAAAACAAGCGGCTATTTTTTATTTCAATTTCACCCGGAGATAGGTAGTCCGGTATTCCTGTTTTGACTTCTTTTCCAATGCAATATGAAGGTATTTTCAGCTATCTGGACTATAAAATACTTATTTAACACAAAAAAACTAAGATGCACTGCAACCTTTGTCTACGTTGAAATACATAAGATGCTAAATTTCCCAAGCATTTGTTCCGGGGACTGAAATATTTGTGCCGAATATGACTTACGAGGCCGATTACCCCTTACGGGGGCATTAACACTTACGGGGACAAGAAAGCCAACTGTCAGGTGTCTGATTACAAGGCCTGATTATCCCTTATGGGAACAGTCATTATCAGAATGCCCCGCATTTGAAAACATGCAGATTTTAGACCAAACCAGTTTCGAAATATTCCATTTACATATAAACAATCAAACACCATGAAAGGTTTTGCAAATGAGACAGCATGTATCAACAGGGTTTTGATCTACCACGTTTGTATACATTTGAAGCTCTCAATTGAGCAAAATCATAAAAAAGTTTCATTATACTGTGGTAAAAATTGCTTTGTGATGTATAGACGTTCTTGTCCCCGTAAGGGTTAATGCTCCCGTAAGGGGTAGTCGGTCTCGTAAGTCATATTTGGCACAAATATTTCAGTCCCCAGAACAAATTCTTGGGGAAATTAAGCATCTTATGTATTTCAAAGTGGGTGTGGGTTGCATTACGTCTTTTATGATATGTTATATAAATATTTCATAGCCCAGATACCTGAAAATACCTTCATTTTGCACTGGTGAAAAAGTCAAAACAGGAATATTGGACTACCCTTCTTCAGCTGAAATTGAAATAAAAATTAGCCGCTTGTTTTTTTTTAAGCCCACTCCTATCTTTTCCGACGCAGAAATGAAAGTTGTTGGGAATAGCATTGTCCGATTTTTCAAAATATGTCTATGAAATTTCCTAAAAACCAATAAATCAGGAGGATTTATCCGTTTGTTGACATTTGGATGTCTCGTAAGTCATGGCCGGAAGTTCGCATAAGGATTTTGAGTGCATAACAAGCAGCTACCCCTTACTAGATTACCAGGTGCGTACTAACATTGTGGTAAATTGGAGATGAAATTGGAAACAGAACATTATTTTAGGCCTTATCAGGAGTTACAGGTATAATAAGTTTAATTAAATCAGGGTTTTACCCGACTCACATTTTGGCAGTTTTTATACCCAAAACCTTGTTATGACCTCTAGGCCATAGGCAGGGGTGGGGATAGTGATGAATAAAATTTTGGACCAATATCTATAATGATGCCAAATATAAAGTAAATCCGTGCAAGGATTCAGTAACTAAGAGATCATAACAAGAATTCCGCGGAAGGCATTGTTGCACCTGCTGGGGCAAAAGTCACAGGAGCCACAATCAGAATGTGGTTATTAAATAAGTTTATTTCATTCTTAGCAGTGCTTCGTTGGAAAACTGGGTTGAAAAAAATGTAGACAAAGTGCCTAGTGGGGCACATATATTCCAGGCCAGTGCCATTCCCTCTAATGGCTATATCTTCGGCACTGACTTTTCGTATTATACAGCCCAATGATAATGGAACATTGACGTAAAATGTGTAAAAGTCACTGGAGCGTGAAATATAGGTCAAGGTCACCGGGTCAAGGTACCTGCTAAGTCAGTACATCAAGGAGAAGCACTATGCAAGATATGGTGGTTGTAGGCCTTATAGTTGAGGAGTTATCAAACATCAAGGTAAAATGGTCAAGGTCACCGGGTCAAGGTACCTGCCAAGCCAGTGCAATTATGTTGCAAAGTCAGGAGGTCAGGGAGATGTTTCATGCAAGGTTTGATGGTTGTTTAGTCTTGTAGTTGATTAGAATACTAACTTTGACATAAATGTCGAACTTCGACATAAATGTTGACAGACAGACAGATGAACAGACAGACGAACAGAAAAGTGGACGCCTATGTCGCAAAGTCAGGAGGTCAGGCAGATGTTTCATGCAGGTTTGACGGTTGTTTAGCCTTGTAGTTGATTAGAATACTCACTTTGACATAAACGTCGAACGTCGACATAAATGTTGACAGACGGACGGACGGAAAAGCGGATGCCTATATCACACCCTGCTACATGCAGGTGCGACAAAAAACGTGACTTGATCTATAGGTCATGAGCAGGGGTGTGGATAGTGCTCAATAAAGTTTTGGACCAACATCTATAATCATACCAAATATAAACTAAATCCATTTGACGATTTAGAAAATATAAGGTCTTAAAAACTTTGACATAAAACTTTAACATTTGTGTTAATGCTGACGCCGCCGGCGGTAGTGCAATAGCTTTTCCCGTACTTTCGTTCAGGCGAGCTAAAAAGTACTTCAAAGTGTTGTCCACTGTAGTTGTGATTAGCACTTTAATGTTAACCTCTTTAGAACAACAAACACCTAAATCTCACTAAAGGACCCCTTAATTCCACACATGGGAGTCCCGGGCCCCTATTTTTTAAACCCTGAGGGAAAACCCTGTAAATGTCTTTTTGTTGTTGTTATTATACCCCTGACATACGAATTATGTGTGGGTATATAGTTTTCGCTTTTCCATTCGTCTGTTTGTTCGTTCGTTTTTCTGTCACACAGGGTCAAAGTTTTTGCGTTAAAGTTTATAAGACCTCATATTTTGAAGACTCTTTGATGGATTTCATTCATATTTGGCCTGATGGTAGATATAGGTCTAAAGTTTTTATCAGCACCATCCCTACCCCCAGGGGTGACCTTGGGGTCAAGGTCACGGACTTGGAATTTTCATAAAAAAGTAAAAAATATTTGTGTTTAGGTTTATATAGCTATATCATCAAGACCCTTTCAGAAATTTCATTTATATTTGACATGTTGGTACAATGTAGATATAGGTCTAGAGTCTTATTCAGCATGATCCCCACCCCGGGTGTGACAGAGGTCAAGGTCACAGACTTAAAATTTTCATATAAAAGTAAAAAGTAAAAAATTTTGAGTTTAAGTTTATATAACCATATCATCAAGACCTTTTGTTGAATTTCATTATCCCCTAACTGAAAGGCTTAGAGGATATAGCTATCAGCAAGGAATCTGTTCGACTGCCTGCCTGTAGAAGCATTATTTGTTCGTACTTAAGTTTTGTCATAAGGTCAAAGTTTTACGATAAAGTTTATAAGACCTTATATTATGAAGACCCTTTGATGGATTTCATTCATATTTGGCCTGATGGTAGATATAGGTCTGAAGATTTTATCAGCACCAACCCTACCCAAGGGGATAACCTTGGGGTCAAGGTCACGGACAGAATTTTCATAAAAAAGTCAAAATTTTTGTGTTTAAGTTTATATAGCTATACCATCAAGACCCTTTGAGGAATTTCATTTCTATTTTACATGTTGGTAGATATAGGTCTAGAGTTTTACTCAGCTTGATCCCCATCCCGGGGTATGACCTTGAGGTCAAGGTCACAGACTTAGAATTTTCATACAAGAATTCCGCGGAAGGCGTCATCGCACCTGCCGGGGCAAAAGTCACAGGTGCCACAATCAGAATGTGGTTATTAAATAAGTTTATTTCATTCTTGGCAGTGCTTAGTTGGAAAACTGGACTAAAAAAAAAATGTAGACAAAGTGCCTAGTGGGGCACATATATTCCAGGCCAGTGCCATTCCCACTAATGGCTATATCTTCAGCACTGACTTTTCGTATTATACATCCCAATGATAATGGAACGTAGACGTAAAATGTGTAAAAGTCACTGGAGCGTGAAATGTAGGTCAAGGTCACGGGTCAAGGTACCTGCTAATTCAGTACATCAAGGAGAAGCCCTATGCAAGGTATGGTGGTTGTAGGCCTTATAGTTGAAGTTATCAAACATCAATGTAAAATGTGTCAAATATAGGTCAAGGTCACCGGGTCAGGGTACCTGCCAAGCCAGTGCAATGAGGTAAAGCACTATGCAAGGTTTAGTGGTAGTAGGTCTTATATTTGAGGAGATACCAAACATCAACATAAAATGTGTCAAAGTCACTGGAGTGCAAAATATAGGTCAAGGCCACCAGGTCAAGGTACCTACCTGCCAAGTCAGTACATCGAGAAGAAGCACTATATAAGATTTGGTGGTTGAAGGCCTTACAGTTGAGGACATATTGAAGGGCGACGTAAAAGGTGTAAAAGTCAGTGGAGCACGAAATATAGGTCAAGGTCACCCAGTCAAGGTACCTGCTGAGTTCGTACATTGAGGAGAAGCACTATGCGAGGTTTGATTGAAGTAGGCCTGATAGTTGAGGAGACATTGAACGTCGACATAAAATGTGTAAAAGGCACTGAAGCGCAAAATATAGGTCAAGGTCACCGAGTCAAGATACTTGCCAAGTCAGTACATCTAGGAGAGGCACTATGCAAGGTTTGGTGGCTAGAGGTCTTACACTTAAGGAGATCTGGAATGTTGACGTAAATTATGTCAAAGTCACTGCAGCCAAAATATAGGTCAAGGTCACCAGGTCAAGGTATGTGCCGAGTCAGTACATTGAGAAGAAGCACTTTGCAAGGTTTGATGGTTGTAGGCCTTATAGTTGAGGAGATATCAAATGTCGACGCAAAATGTATCAAAGTCACTGGAGCGCAAAATATAGGTCAAGGTCACTGGGTCAAGGTATCTGCCGAGTCAGTACATCTAGGAGAAGCACTATGCAACATTTGGTAGTTGTACGCCTTATAGTTGAGAAGATCTGGAATGTCAACGTAAATTATGTCAAAGTCAATGGAGCGCAAAATATAGGTCAAGGTCACTGGGTCAATGTACCTGCTAAGTCTGGAGGTCAGGGAGATGTGTCATGCAAGGTGTGATGGTTGTTGTAGAATTGTAGTTGATTAGAATACTAACTTTGACGTAAATGTTGAACTTCGACATAACAGAACTGTTAACAGACAGACAGACGGACAGACGAATGGAAAAGCAGGCACCTATGTTGCAAAGTCAGGAGGTCAGGAAGATGTTTCCTACAAAGTTTGATGGTTGTTTAGTCTTGTAGTTGATCAGAATACTAACTTTGACATAAATGTCGAACTTCGACATAAATGTTGACAGACGGACGGAAAAGCGGACGCCTATGTCCCAAAGTCAGGAGGTCAGGGAGATGTTTCAAGCAAGGTTTGATGGTTGTTTAGTCTTGTAGTTGATTACAATACTAACTTTGACATAAATGTCGAACTTCGACATAAATGTTGACAGACGGACGGACGGACAGACAGAAAATCGGACGCCTATGTCGCACCCTGCTACAAGCAGGTGCGATAATAAAAGTAAAAATTTTTGCATCTAAGTTTATATAGCTATATCATCAAAACCGTTTGTTGAATTTCGTTATCCTCCTACTGACAAGTTTAGGGGATATAGCTATCAGAATGGAATCTATCTGTCCATCCAGCCATCTGTGTCCATAAACGCTTTATTGTGCACCCCATAACTCCTATACCCTTTGAGCTATTTTCAAGAAACTCTGTCAGGTTGTAGAGGCATTTGGTAGGGGTGTTGGCTACAAGAATGACAACTCTAACGGACTTTGTCCATAAATTATCTCCCCGTAGTCTCCAAAAATTGTCAAAATTTCGTGTGAACCATAACTTTAAAACACTTTAAGATATTTTCATTACACTTCACCAATATGTAGAGGACATTGAATGGGCATTTCACATTCAAGAATGACAACTCTTACTGACTCTATTCTGCAGTTTTCTCCCTTGGTTATTTAAATCTTGTGTGGGCAATAACTCTAGACATTCTTTAAGATATTTTTGTGATACTTTACCGATATGTAGAGGACATTGATTAGGCATGTCATGTTAAATTTTTCATTAAAATTTATATAGCTATATTATAAAGACCCTTTCGTTGGTTTCATTAATATTAATCATGATGGTATATATAGTTCTAAAGTTTTTCTCCGCACCATCCCCAAACTGGGGCAACTCTAGAAAATTCTTTAAGATAATTTTGTGATACTTTACCGATATGTAGAGGACATTGATTAGGCATGTCACGTTAAATTTTTCATTAAAATTTATACAGCTATATTATGATCACCCTTTCGTTGGTTTCATTAATATTAATCATGATGGTATATATAGGTCTAAAGTTTTTCTCCACACCATCCCCAAGCTAGGACATGGCTTTAAAGTCAAGGTCACAGACTTTTCATACAAATGTCATTTTTGCTCATATTATAAAGACTGATTGATTTCACTAATAATACCATAAATGGTGATAGCTATAGGGCTTAAGTTTTATTTAGCTCAATCCCTGCATATGTGCCTGATCTTTGAGGTCAAGGGCTTCACATTATGTGTGATTAAATTCTTTCAATGTTATAACATACAGCATACAACTGCCATCTCCAGAGTCAAAGCTACATACTTTATGCTCTTTAAAAAGTGACGGTAGCTCTGGTCGGGGTATACATGCCCCACTGGGCACTGTCTATTTTTTTTTTTTTTTTTTTTTTGTTTTAATACTTACTCTAGCGTGTCTTGAATAATTGAACTCTTTATTTGTATAAGCATTTAGTGCAAGGTATCCAAGAACTCCTGTATAGAGTAGCGCAGCAAAGCGGACCTTGATTTTAGCTGACATCATGACACCTGCCATTAAGCAAACTCCAGCAATAGTGTAGATAATTTTTGGATGCATTGGTGGATATCTGAAAAACATTTCAAAGACAAAACTGCAAAATTTCTGATAGAATACATATTAGCTGTGGCATGTGAAAATGTGCCTTTTGGGTACAGTCAACCCTCTTTATACTGACACTCGATACAACGACAAAATTAGTTATAATGACAATTTGAATGTCACCAAACCTCCGCTCAAGAGGTGACAGTTAATAAGAATGTATGCAAGACTATTGCATGAAAACTTCAAGAAACATTTGTTTTGGATATTTGTTAGAATTGCCTCAGTGAGGCAATTCTAATAAATATCCAAAACATATGTTCTATGAGGAAATAAGAATAAAACAATGCCTTTCTTACATATCATTCTGGTCATTAAGGATTCTTTACAACAGCAAATTCATCTTAATGGCAACATCTTTGGGAACAAATGCTGTTGTTGTAACAAGGGTTCACTGTATATGCAGACAATGGACCAGATCAGCATATGCATCATTCCAGTCTGATCAGGACTTTTGCTGTTTGCTTATAGAATCATTGGATCATGTATTTCAAAAAGATACTGACATACAACAAAGACCCTCCCCATATTGTTCACTTTACTTGACTGATCAGGATCTTTACTTTAAGCATATGCCCTGAAGACATCTTTTCTCATGGCATGGCTCGTGTATTAACCCATACTCCCCCACACTGTACATTGGAAGAGTCAAATTTCAATTTTAGGTATGTCAGGCTATGTGATTTAGATATTCTTAGAGAAAAAATGGCTAAACTATTTGCAAACAGTGGAGACCCTGATCAGATGTTGCATTCTCTAAGGATTTGAAATGGAATAATCACATACCCGGTAAGCAACGTTTGCACAAAAGCAAACAGAACACTTATCTTCATGTTAAGGAAACATCTTGGGAACATGAAGATAAGTGTTCTGTACAAACATTGCTTACACAAGTATTCCATTTCAAATCCTTATACCAAGGTATTTAATATTATCCACATTTTAGAGGAATGTTCCTTCTAAGGAGTAAACTGCATTGATCTTTGTGATCTGCTTCCTAGTAAGCTGCATCTGTGGTATCCTCTGCTGAAAGTTCTGAGGACTCTGTGGCTAGATCCTCAACTGGCCCTGATAAATGAATGTCTTCTGATGTGTCACCACTAAAAAATATTCTGATTCTGAACTGCAAATATGATCAAGTCATGGAGAGAGATATCCTGCATAAGGATAACTTAAATAGGTTCTGAGACAGTTTACCAACATTACAAGACAGTTCACGGACACGTATTTTGGAGACAGTTCACCGACAAAATTGGAGACAGTTCACCAACATATTTGAAGACAGTTCACTGACAAAATAATATTTGGGAATATCAAAAATAAAGAAAGAATGATAGATATTGAAACTGCCAAACATCCATAACAGAGGATTGTGACATGACCTGACGGACGATGAAAATGTCCTCATGTGGAAATGTCTTTTATGTCTATGCAGTCCGGACAGTTATGTCTTCTTCAATCATTACCCAAAATATTTAGACACATCAACTTGTTGTACTTAAATTTAAAATTCCATCTGATCATGTCTAAAGGAGACCAGTGACAAAAAGAAAAGTGCAGCCTCTGATCTGATCAATGTGCTTTTAGGAGCAGTTTGATCTGGATCTATGCTGCCTATGCTGTGTGCTCAGGAAAATAAGTTTCTCTACTTAGGGTAAATACAGTATGAGATTCGAAAAAAAGACAACAAAATGAAGTGTATTTATGTATTCCTTTATAATGCAGTAATTAACAAATAACAATGAAGCGTTTTCAGTTATATATGTACACATCAGTATTTCCTTATAAATCTGAGCTGCCCATTTGAAAATTTGTCATCATATTCGAACAACAAAGGTTCAATTTTAACATGCACACCCGCATTATCTGACCGGTATAGTATTGGGTCTGCAGACTGACCAACTTTACACTGTTTAGATGGCCAGACTACATATAGATAGACTTTGATTGGCCTGCCCATATTTGTAGGCTGATCTGAGCCCTTGCTACCTGCATATGCTTAGAATATACCTGCTTTCTGCATATGAATGTTGATAATTAGTTGAAAGGTATGCTAAACATTTTCTATTACTTCATCTAATGCTCTTACATTTGAAACATTTTACCAAAGTTTGCACATTGAGAATATTCTTCACCATTTTGTACATAATTAGTTGTCCCAATAATTAATGGTCATGTCTGGTTGTTATTGCCAAAACTTCGAAAAGTGAATGACAAAAAAAGTAGTTTCAGACATTTATTTTCATTTTGTTTTCATAAAATTCTTGCTGATTTATCTCTAATAAACCATTTATTGTCTACATCAAAACATATGAAATATGTTTGTCGGTGAACTGTCTTCAAATATGTCGGTGAACTGTCTCCAATTTTGTCGGTGAACTGTCTCCAAAATATGTGTCGGTGAACTGTCTTGTCGGTGAACTGTCTCAGTCCCCATAAGTATACATCGGTCATTATACAGAAAATGTAAGTAATTTATATGCAGCATATAAATCAACCAGTACTGTATACGCAATGAATAGCACAGTGTACGAATCGTATCGAACTTCATAGGACGCGTACGAACTGATCAGGGTACGAAATGCAGATCCTCTAAAAACACTGGGTGGGGTACCTATTTTCGGGGAAAACAATCAGATTATATGTAGGTTACCAACTTTATTACATTCGCATACGGTGAAACTTACTTCTCCGCTTTCATAGCTCTTTCCGCCAGTAGCATCACAAGTGTAAGGGCCTGTATATATGGAAATTTACTTAAAATAAACTCTGGAATCCATGTCCCAGCCTTTGTGATCCAACTGGAGGACGCCATTTTGGTTAATATAAGTTCAGGATTTTCCCAAAGATCAGAAAAACGTAGACGAAACGAAACAGGTGGTGACTTGGACGCTGGTGGTGCCGTTTTCCTGCAAAACAGAATTTAAACAAATGTTAGCTGTACAGCTACTGCTAAATTTAGTGAAAATTGAAGTACAAATATTATTCCGAGTCGGAGAGTCAGTTATAATTAATTATTTCACTGGTTTACCAGAGGATAATCCGAATCTTCTCTGATGTTTTAGTGGCTTTTTTTTTATTATTGATATTTGCCACTAAGTGATAACTCGAGGTGATAAATATCAAAATAAAGAAATGCTACTTAACGTCAGAGAAGACTCGGACTAACCAGAGGATAGGTCTCGCATTGCCATGTTTTCGTTTTACATCTCTTAATCACAAACTGCCTATTCAGTGGGGAAGATTGTAGGGATTCTGAGAGATGATAAACTCTGTGAATTATGCTCACTTCGGTGGTGAATACCACGTGTCAGAATGTATATCTACTTACTTTGAAGATTTGATAGAAATGGGCCGAGAGATTTGCTCACAATACCGAATACTGTGAATTTTGAAAATCTTACGAGTTCAAGCGATAGTTCAAGTGATAGTGCAAAGATGATTATTTGACGTTTTACGTCTCTATCAAGCGAATTTAGGCCATATCAAGTTGGCGAAAATGAAATTCTCTATGCGATATAAGTGCTGTACAGTCATGAGCCGAATTCGGCCTCTAGTGCGATTCAAACCACGGGACCTCGTGATCCGAAGGCAGAAGCGCTAACCACTCGGACACTTCGCAGTCTGATCTGTCTTTGTTGGGCGCCCATGTTTGAAGGTATATTATTTCGCACTATAGGTCATATCCCAGTAAGCATTCTTTATAAATCTACAGCGCATTACGAAAACATGCCAATTCAAATATATAGAAAATTTCACCTCCAAAAAACTGAAAATTTTCAGATAAAAAATCTGATATTTTTCATATTTCTGCTCAAAACATAAATTGTGGGTACTCGTTAGAACCGTCTCGGCGAGGCGGTTCTAACGAGTACCCACAATCTATGTTTTTATTTTAGTATATTACTATTTGCTATTATTATTATGAGCAGAAATAAGAAAAATAATGTTTACCCCTGTAAACCCCAGTTTTACTATATAAAAGTGGGGTTTAAGGGGGTCAAAATATTATAGGTATGTTTTCGTGATGGGGCCGTTATCGGCCCGCTGTAGATTTATAAAGAATGCTAGCTGGGATATACGGTATTTCCCCAAATTATTGGGACAGGCAAGCATGAACAAATAGTATGGACCCAGATCAGACGCTTCAGAATGATCAGGGTCAACATTGTTTGCCACTCATCAAGCAGACTTTTAAAACACACCGACAGGTAATCAAATAAACTTATTCTCTTTTAAGGACTAGTAAGGAGTTAAGATAAGGTGCCCTATATTTAGGATTAATATGGTATTCCAATTTTGCACATCGACGATTCGGGGTCGTTACCCAGTGGGCACACAACGTTAAAATGACGTCGTATCGATGCGACGTGATCGCATCGCCGTTGATACGACGTCATTTTGATGTTGTGTGCCTGCTGGGTTAATGCCATCAAACTCATAGAATATCTCGCTAATGTATGTAAGGGCACTTGAAACACTTGTCATATTTTTTCGCTATTTTTCAAAAGGGAGAAACTTTTTTGCGATTTTACTGCACGCCAAGTCCGGTCTGAAAAAGGGATCTACGCTATAAGGAAAGAATTTGCTCCCTCCCTCTAACAGATGTTAACAGTTCCAGAATGGGAAAAGAACAATTTTTACAGAGCTGTCTAACGAGACCTGTATGTTGACATTTACCGGTCTACATGGAGCCACGTACGAGTTAGGCCTATACTTGGTCTTATTTGGTCGCATATGCTTTTTTTCATATGATAAGTAAGATAAGTGGGCCACGCCGTGCGAAAACGTGTCTACGGGTATATTCGGACAGCTAAGGCCCAGATCAGCCTGATCAGGGTCTTTACTGTTCGCTCACAGAATTATCGGGTACTACACAATGTATATATGAATGGAAAGCAAAGGCCCGGATGATACTTTGCGCATGCGCAGTATAATCTGGATCTGCGCATTTTGCACATATTCGATGGTACTTTTTCGCTTAAATGCGGCCCACATGTTGTCTGTCATAGCAATTGATAAGACAACACATTAACTAAAGTACCATATTTACCCCAAGTATTTAGACATATCTCTTTACCATACTTGTCCTAAAATTTGAACACTGTCCACTTTACCACCGGTTGATATGTCAAAAACGACTGCATACATTCTATTTTAATAGTGAGGTACCACGAGAAATGGGCCATCGAGCAAAGAAATAGACCAGTCCGTTTTTTTTTTTGTTTTTTTTTTTGCGAAGTTTGATCAGGACTAGCTACCGCTTGGAACAACAACAAATAAACTGCTGGATAAATCAGAAATGAGATCGGATCGATGAGCAACAAATTCATCATTATGTTCATATATTGGATGCCTCGAAGACCCATTTTCTATTTCTATACACACATATGCATATCTCCAGATAAGCACTGATATTTTTTCTTATTTCTCCATGAAAACATATGTTGTGTACTCATTAGAAGCGCCTCGCCGGGGCGCTTCTGATGAGTACCAATAACCTATGTTTTTTTTTCTAGAGAAATAGGTGGATATCCCCTCTTATCTTGTTACGCATATGGATTTCAAAAATGAAAGATACATACCCCATCTTTTTTGAGCGTCTTTCTCCCATCTTAAAACTACATAAACTGTTCACGTTTGCATACAGAGCTTCTCTTGTCCCTGAAAGGACAAGGAAATAGCTCCATAATATTAAGAAAATTTTCACATAAATCGAACAGCGATCTGTCAAATTAGTTTGTCGTTTGTCAAACAATTGCTGGGGGCGTATTTTGTTAAGATTTTATAATTAAATTTTGGAAGTGGCTAGAGGTCTAGAGGTCCGGTACCTGTCTAACTACTAGGACAGGCTAGAGGTCCAGTAACAGATTATTTATTTGTTATTTTCTACCATTTCCTGTCACAAGTAAACCAACTGTTAGTCACGAAAGCCACCATATAATATAATATTGAAAGGAGAAATTTTATAAATACGACAATATAGTGAAATGTCGTTATAATCATGATAATTTAATGAAGAGTTTAAAGTTTTTATCTGTTCTTAAATATGCTCACACGGTATGCAATCATAAATGTAACAGAACAGCGTTTGTCCTGATCAGTATGCGTGGATATGTAAACAGTTCTGAACTTTAGCTCTTCACATGCTCATAGCATATGTACTGATCATGTAACAGAACGGTGTTAACACTGATAAGACTGTAAGTGAGCAAGCTGTTCTGAATCTAAGCTTTTCACAGGCGCATACTGGGTCCAGTTGTTCAAAACTAACGATGTCGTCAGGCAACGTATCGTTAAAACTTTGATCATTAAATATGACATATACGCTAATATTTTTGCTGAAAAAAAGTTTGCAAAAGCTACTCACATGTTTTCAGCAAAAATATCTGTGAATTAGATATTGAACAGTTAACATTTTGACCACTAACGAGCTAGTTAAGCTAACGATGCTTTGAACAACTGGGCCCAGTATGCTATGGTATACGTATCAGAACAACTTTTGCCATGATCAGACGGCATGAATGTATAAGCTGTTCTGAACCTTGCTTCTTCATATGCTCATATGCTCATACCATATACACTGATTATATATCAGAACAGCATATGCACTGATTAGACTGCATGGATGTGCAAGCTAAACATTTTGAACCTTGGCTCCTCACATGTCCATACCGTATGCAATGATTATATAACAGGATACCACTAGCCCTGAGCAAATTGCTTAAATGTGTCTGGAAAAAATGAGAAATTTATAAATAAATAAGAAAAATGTTTCATACTGTCATCTGCAGAAATTCCATTGACATTTTGAAATAGTTTTTCTTATTTATCTATATGTCAACAAGTTCTATAAATATCAGCTATTTTCTGTAAATGTCATCAATTTTTTTTTTTTTTTTTTTTGGAAAAATAAGACGACATTTCAAGATATTTTTATTTATTTTTCTTTATGTTTCCAGAAAATAGGAGTTGACACTTACAGAAAATAGTAAACATTTATAAAAAAATATTTCAAAATATATGCTGAAATTTCAGCAGCTGACATTTTGAAATATTTTTATTTTTTCCAGAAAATTGTAGACGTTTACTGAAAATAATAAATATTCATAAAAATAAGAAAAAATATTTCAAAAAAGTCATCTGCTGAAATTCATCATGCTAAGTATTAAAGGTTGTGGCAAGTAAACCATAATCCTTGCAGACATCACTTGAACAACTTTCCTGGTAATAATTTACTTTGTATTAGTATGATATTATAGTAAAATAATTTGCGCATTGTTATATATACTATATTTACCCTAATTATTTTGACAGACAGGTCTGACAAACAGCTACCACCGAGTTAAGTAGATGCCACAGACTGCAGTGTTTGATCAGTCTATACTGTTTTCCACTTATCCAGTGGACACATCAAGACATTATATAGAACATGTTCAAATTTTAGGACAAATATGGGAAGGAATAAATATGATCCAATATTTAAGATAAATATGGTACCCACTGTCATGTTATATATATGCCATGATGCTCATTCATTCATGACTCCTGGATTAACTGAATTACTCTCTCTCTCTCTCTCTCTCTCTCTCCCCATATGCAACACCCGACAATAAAATGTCTAATTTCCGTGCAATGGCAAAAGAATGCGATATATTTTCCCGGGTATATTTTCTTTTGAAATACACAGTAACATGTTAAACCTTCACTGAAACGGTCATGTATTTAATCAGAGATCTGTATCCGATCTCCAAGAACTGGAGATTTACACGCCTGTCTGCCATCAAAACGGCAAAATCTGACCACCCTTGCATCGGGAGAAAAATGATTTTTGTTTCGTAAATTAAGACTATAATTCCGGTCTGAATATACATGTTTTTCCATATTGTGAACTTAGTCATTTTTCACCCTCAATATATAGACAGTGGGTACCTCTTGTGAGCGCAACTCCTCTTACAGTTTTGTACCGATCGTTTTGAAACTTATAATCCTTGCATTAATTTTTGTCACTTTTTCTTCTACTTTTGTGAACTTTGTCATTTTCTGACCTAGACAGTGGGTACCTTGTGATAGCAACTTCTCATACAATTTTATACCGGTATTTTTGAAACTTTGCAAACGTTTTCTCCAGGGTCTGCAGAAGTCCATGTGGTTTGGATATTTTTTTGTCACTTTTTCCACTTTGTCATTTTCTTACTTCAGATTTTATGAAAATGCATAGACTGTGGGTACCTTTTGAGCGCAACTTCTCATGCGTCATGAGAATATGCATGTGCTTTAGATAAAAAAAAAAAAAAAAAACAAAAAAAAAAAAAAGAAAAACGTTTTCATGTGCGACGTCATCTATGTCTATTGTTTATTATATACAAAGTAATGAAATATAAAGAATTATTAATGAAATAAAATGCATATTTCTAAAAAGTTATATTTTCACTAGTGAAAATATAAAAATATTTTCACTAGTGAAAATATAAAACTTATATTTTCACTCCTCTGAGCAGTGAAAAATATAAGATCCGGAACTACTTTTTTTCTTATTTACATTAATGGTCGAAGGGAAGCAACTCAAATTTTGCAAGATTTGCATCTCTTCTATCGACAGTGATGTATATCATAAAAAGAAAATTCAAATGTTTGTTGTGAATATTCACTCCAAACATTTGAATATCCTCTATTTATTACATCCTGAAGAAGCCGTGATGGCGAAACATTGATGTTAATACATGATAAAAGATTATTTCGTGTTGGTGTTGATTTACTATACCAAATCATGTGCTTTGGATGAAATTCCTAATTCTTATTTTCTTCTACCTGAAAAAATGTGATTGTATTGATGCATAACTCCAGATAAGGCACCTTTTTCAACTGGAAAGTTTTTTCATATTTCTCCACAAAACATATGCAGGCCTCCTAGTGGCCCACTTTAAAAATATAGGTTTTTATATAGGTTCTTCTTACTCAAAATATAGGAGATTTACAGATTTTTCAATAAAAAATATAGGTTAAAAAAAGGTTCTTCCAAACTCATATAAAGATTTAAAACTGAGAAGAAAAAATACTTGATGAATTTTTGTGCCACAATTATTCAGATAAAGTTGATCTGAATTTTACAAAGTCCAAGCGAGCGAAGCGAGCGAGGAAAAAAATACAATTTCTTGACAGCTTTCATCACTTTTTTGGGACTAAAAAGTAAAAATAGTAGGGCATTTTGAAGAAAAGTTAGGGCTGAGTCGCGAGAAGGTTCAAAAAGTGAAAAAATAGGTTTTTTCATGAAAATACAGGCTTTTTATAGGTTTTATGAAGAAAATAAAGGTTTTATAGGTTTGACACAAAATTATAGGTTATTATAGGTTTTATAGGTTTCACTAGGAGGCCTGCATATGTTGCAGTACTCATTAGAAACGCCTCGCCGAAAATAAGAAAATAAGAAAAAAATTTATGTGCCTACCCCACCTATCTGGGGCTATGTTGATTATACCAAAAGACCTCATCAGATTTTGTGGACTTGCTGGGCAAACTGTTCGCATGGCATAGCTCCGATTTTTAAATCCCAATTCATAGCATCTCCCCAATCCCAAGTGACTGCAAATTTGTTTAGTTAATCCTTAAAGCACCAATCACAAATGCAGCAGAGGCACTTCTAATGATTACTCACAACCATAATACAAAATGCTTGATTTGTCAAGGACAAACTTCCCATTTACCACATTATATAGTAAAAAGCCGGAATCACATGGGTTAGATGATGACAATTTGGTGTTTTACATCCCTTTCAACATTAAGTTATATCATGATAATGGTAGGGATATAATGAAACCTGCAACCTCCTGATCACCAGTCGGATGCGCATCCAACTGAGCCACAGAGGCCAGCTGAGAAATTATGAGGTACCGTATTTACCCTAAGTATTCGGACACCTCAACTCCTTACCATATATGTACTAAAATTTGAACCAGTACAATTCCCTACCCGATGTTGTGTCTAAAAATTGCTGGATGAGTGGCAAACAGTGTAGACCCAGATGAGACGCCGCGTTCTGCGGCGTCTCATCTGGGTCTATACTGTTTGCTCAGGCCTGTCTGTCCGAATATATATGGTAAATACGGTAGTTCAGGTGATGGTAATTGGGCTGAATATATTACAAAGATTTATATAAGTGAGAGCATATTTATTATTTCAGGTTTAGATAAGTCATAAACACTACATGGCTGTTTCAAGAGAGTCCTTATTACACACAGATCCAGATAAGAGAGGGTAACAGGAAAATATTTTTTTTATTTCTTTGTGAAAACATACGTTGTGGATACTCATTATTATTATTTCTCCATGAAAACATATGTTGTGGGTACTCTTTAGAAGTGCCTCATTGAGGCACTTCTAATGAGTACCTACAACATGTTTTTGTGGAGAAATAAGGAAAATATTGACATGTTTTCTCGATTTGTTTGTGCTGAGGTTTTACTGCCCAGTCAACCCAATGGGGTCATGTTTACCTAACCACACTTTTACTGGGCAGGCTTAGTTCTCAAAGAGGTTAACCAGTACTGTGTACATTCTTTCACCAGAAAACACTTTTTGCTGAGAAAAAAAAATAAAATAAATAAAAAAAGCACCTTATCTGGATCTATGTCACATATATGGATTGAGAAAACCAGAGGTCTACACAACTGCACAGTCTGACCAGGGTATTCACTAATTATTCGATATTGCAGAATATATCAACCTACTCAGCCTGGGTAGATGTGCTGGCCAGTATGGGTCTCTGCTGCTCACATATGACATAAGGACACTGTTCTCATGTTTTTTCTCAAATAACAACTATCTTGTAAAATCTTCATGTGCATGCAACAGCATTAAAAAAGACAACCACAATGCTCCAGATAAGGGTTTGGTACAATGAGTATATTACCCACTACTTTGAAGCTTAATGCTGAAATACACATCTATAATGCTTAACTTTTAAAGTGCCAAGCTAACTAGTCTTGTGGCATACAATTATTTTTTTCAGAGAAAATAAGGCTGACCATTCACATGAAATGCCATACCTTATTTTCCCTGAAAAATGAAAACATTAGGATGGCATGTGCTGCATTTGTTATTGGCACTTTAAGCTTTAAAGATTTAACCCTTTCTGATCAATTTGGTACTGCTTACAAAAGAACCAATGTGTAGAAAACTGCTTTATAAAGAGAAACTGTCTATGCAGAATAGTTGTTGGCCATCTAAAATTTGGGTATATATAATTAATCATTAAAGAGCAAGTTAAGTTACCCTGGCAATGATCATTTTTCTAACAAAAGTAAATTCACTGAAAATGTTTATCCCCTAAATTTGATTTCAATGCTGAAATTCAAAATTTCAGTGAATATTTTTACCTACTCTGCTTCAATTTCAAGGCAGATTTTTAAAATTCATTACTGAAATACCCTTTAATCCCACCACTTATCTGGAGCTCTGTAACCATAGCTCTTGCTAAGGCATTTTTTTTTTTTTTTTTTTTTTTTCAAATAAAAAGTAGTTGTTTTTTTTTGTCTCTCCATTATAGGATTAATTTTAGCTTTGAGTATTTTATAAATGAGTAAACTCTGGTGAGTCACTCCCAAACTGAATAAAGTCTAAAGGTCTTTATGTAAAGTTAGTGAGTGATTTGCTGGAGTTTACACATCGATAAAATCAACAAAAATAATAATTCATTCCTTATAATTCCAACTTTGTCATCAAAATGTTACAAATGTTGACAAACTGTCTATGTCTATGTTTTGAACTGGTGCAAGGAAAATAGATCCCACAGATTCCTGCTCTGGGCCCAGTTGTTCAAAGCTAACGATGTCGTTAGTTAACGATTCGTTAAAATTTACATCGAGTGATACGCAAATATATTGAAATTTTTTGCTGAAAAATGTGAGTAGCTTTTGCATTGCAAAAGCTACTCACATTTTTTCAGCAAAAAATATCAGAATATTGTATATTGAATCTGCTACAACAGTTAACAAAATGACCCTTAATGAGCTCGTTAAGCTAACGACGCTTTGAACAACTGAGCCCAGGACTTTATTGAAGTATAAAACTTTTCCTTCAACCAATCAAATTGACTGAAATGTGTATAAAGATGAGGAGTTGGAATTATGAAAACATACTGCTGGTATGGTAAATGTCCTAAAATTCCAAACACCAGAGTGCCCGACAAAATTACACATGCAAACAGTATAGACCCAGATCAGACTGCTCCTGTTGGAGCAGTCTGATCAGGGTCTACACTGTTTGCCATTCCACTAATTAGTTTAAGAAACAACTGCATAAAAAGCAAATATTAGGCTAAAAAATGATGGAATAAAATGTTCAAAAGCTTAGGACATTTACCGTACCCATCAGAAGTGTATAAAGACACAGTTTCACATGGCACACTTCATGTTCTAAATTTCCCCTATTAAAGGGGACTGGATACACTTGTAAAATTTTTCTCAATATTTCAATTTTTTAAGTGCAAAGGAAACATTCTAAATTTTTTAAAATATTTTTTCACAGAAAATAAGACTGCATTTCATATGAATCATCTGCTATGCAGACAATTCACATGCAATGTCTTATTTTCTCTGAAAATAGTATAAAAATTAAAATGTCATCTGCAGAATGTAAAAGAAAAACAACTTTAGTGATTTTCTGTTTGATTCTCTCCATATAACAACCTCTTTCTTAAAAGGAGCCTGCTCTAAAAGGAAAGAATTTGCTCCAACCTGAAGCTTCCTTTTCAGAAGGGAGACAAAACAATATCAATAGAGTTGTCTCCTCTGAAAATGTACCCTTGCCCTCCACAGCCCTACAGGTGAAATCTTTAACAATTCTTTGTCTTTTTTCATCAGACTAGCAATAAAATGTGTAATGTTTGCTTCACCCTAGTCCTTCTGAACCTGGATATGCCTTGCCTTTGCAAACAATGTAGATCCAGATCAGTTGGCTTCTAAAGAAGCCAACTGATCTGGATCTGCACTGTGTGTCATTTATAGGTATGTGAATTTATATCAACAACCAAGGTCAAGTAATCTGATTGGCTGACAATTAGAAGTGAGAATGGCATCCTAATTTATTTAGCATGACAAGGGTTAAGAGACAGAGAGAGCACTCTAAGTTGTAATTGTCTGCCTCCCTTTTCAAAGCGAGACCACTTCTGTAGTCTCAGGATACCGGTATATGAATCCCTTCTCAAGGGGGAATACCATAAAAGGGAATAAATTGCTCTCATGGGTAGCAATTTGCTCATGGGGAGCATATTCCTTTTTGACAAGGGAGTCAAATACTTTTTAATTAGAGTATCCATTCACTTTAACTCTTAGCACTCACGGAAAAAAATTCAGCAGATGACATTTTGAAATAGTTTTCATATTTTTTCCAGGAATTTAACAGGATTTGACATTTCATGCAAATTGTCTCCAATGGAGACAATTGGCATGAAACGTCAAATCCTGTTTCTGGGAAAAATATCTTCAATTTGTCATCTGCTGAATTAGCCAAGAGAGTGGTAAAGGTTAAATAAGTTCTACATTAGAATGCTTAGGACTTTTAACACTTATCTGCTTCTAGGCAAATTCTTTCAGCAAGCCAAATCTATGTTAGCTCTTAAAGCACTACACAAAATTGTAGCAGACAACATTCTACTTTTTAATAAAGGTATCTGATTTCACAAATTCACTTCACTTCATTTCAGACCCTTAACCTCATTTTTAACTTTTACCACTCTCTGGGCAAATTCAGCAGATGACAAACTGATGATATTTTTCTTATTTTTCCAGAAAATAGGTTTTGAAATTTCATGCAAATTGTCCCCTCTGGAAACAATTTGCACAAAATGTATAAGCTTTTTTTCCAGGAAAAATAAGAAAAAATGTTTCTGACTGTCATCTGCTGAAATTTTTACCCAGCATGCTGAGCAATAATTAAAGAGACCCAGTGTTAAAAGTTAAAACAGCAAGAAAACCTGCATCTGAAAATGTCGTCTGTTTATGTTGTCTGCTGAATATTCTTGCAAACTTTTCAAACCTATTTTTGCATACAAGCAAACAGTGTGGTCCCAGATCAGACTGCTCCTAGAGGAGCAGTCTGATCTGGGTTCAAACTGTTTGCAAAAATGACTTTTAAAATCATAAGCAGATGACAAGGCAGACGACAATTGTTGTGATTGGCAGTTTAAGGGTTAAAAGTTAAAACAGCTAGTGTATTACGTACAAATAAAAGATTCATAGACACTCATAATTGTAATGTTTAAATCCACAACAAACATCTTACAAATACATGGACAAAAACATTAAAGTTAATTTCTTGTGCGTACAAAGAAGTCTATAATGTCAGAGATCTGTTCTAAACTTTAAGGACAAGCTTTATTGTAAACCAACATAATATAGATGAAAGCATAGACCAAGACTAATATGCACCTCCATGCAGTGTTTAAACTAGTCACTGCTCACAACAAGCATAAATTCAATGTGCCTAACAGCAAACTCTCCCACCAGACTGTATGGATGAAAAAGTTGGTTTTGATGCTTGCCTCTTTGAATGCATATATGATATGATGCCATTTTTGTGTGTGTGTGGCATACTGGCCTTGAGAAGTTAAAATGTATTCCAAAGCATATGCAGACAATACAAACCAAGTCCCCGATCAGCCTGAACAGCCATGCAGTCTGATCAGGGCCATTGCTGCCTGATTACAAAATCAGGCATTATGCATTTTTTTAATATTTATTATTATTTGTCTTAGAAAATGAGGGTTGGCATTTCAGGCAAATTGTCTGCAAAACAGATAATGTGCATGAAATGTCAAGCCTTAATTTCTTAGAAAAATACATCAATAAAAGTCAAAGGCCTTGCTGAGACTGTTCAGGTATGCAGGATGATATGAACCTTTTGCTTATTATATTCCTATCCCTGATACTGCTTTCAGTCCTTCCACTGATTCAAGATGATAATGGTTTGGTGTTTCACATCCCTTTCAACATTATTTAAGTCATATCAAGATGTTGGAAAGGTAATAATGAAAGGCTCAGTGTTTTAAGGTGCCGTACAGTAATGAGCGGAATTCGGCCTCCAGCAAAGTCAGGAGCGCTGACCACTCTGCCAGCCAGACACTTCACTGACTCAAGGAGAGCAGTTGTCAGTTTCTTGTGAAAGAATTTGCACAAGTACTGATTAACCACTCAGAGGACAAATCCAGCCCAGGGAAAGTGTGGTTAGGGAAACTGACTGGCATGACATGACCTTAATAGTGTTGACTGGGCAGTTAAACTCCAAATCAAACCAAAGATACAGCTTGTAAAGTAAAATGTCTTAGTCTGATCTGTAAAGCTAGACCTGCTGAGAGTCTTCCTTTTCAAGATCCTTATAACACCCTCAAACAAAGCTTTGTTCATGCTGACATCATAAGTCAAAGAGACATACGCATAGTTTCAAAATATTTAAATGCATCAAACAGCCAGATCAGTTTTTATGAAATGAAATTGACGACTAAAACACCACTCAAAATTGCAGCATATGACATTTTTTAAAGTTTTTTCCAAGAAATTAAAACAACAGTTCATGCAAATTGTCTGCTACAATTTGCACGAACTGTCAAGCCTTATTTTCCCAGAAAAATAAGTAAAATAAGAATATTGTCTGTTGCTGTACTGAATGGCACTTTAAGAGTTAATTTACAAGGTATATACATGTACATGTAACAAACATATTATCACTATTGTAACATGATCTGTTTGTGTTGAGGTTTATGGCCCAGTCAACTCCATGGGGTCATGTTGAGCATGGTCAGTTTACCTAACACACTTTTACTGGGCAGGCTTATTCCTCTAAGTGGTTAACCAGTATTGTGCACACTCTTTCCCCAGAGACTAACAACAGTTACTGCTCTTTTTGATTCAGCGGAAGGGGGAGAATAAGGGTAGAAAGTATTTCATGATCAATCTCCATGAAAGAATGTTGCCGACCAAGCGGGGATTGAACCGCAACCTCCTGGTCTCCAGTCAGACGCACATCCAACTGAGCCACTGAGGCCTGCTATGTATTATGTCTCATGTGATCCTGTGACCTTGGATCACCCACTCAACATAATATAGAGTGTCAGATTATGTTAATGCAGCACCATTACGAAAACACGCCTGTTCAAATATAGAAAATTTCACCTCCCAAAACTGAAAATTTTCAGATAAAAAACTGATATTTTCATATTTCTGCTTAAAGCATAGATTGTTGGTACTCGTTAGCACTGCCTCACCAAGGCAATTCTAATGAGTACCCACAATCTATGTTTTTGAACAGAAATAAGAAAAATAATGTATACACATGTAAACCCCAGTTTTACTATATAAAAGTGGCGTTTAAGGGGGGGGGGTCAAAATTATATAGGCATGTTTTCGTGATGCTGAGGATAAAATCAGCAGATGACAGTGAGTGATAGTTTTCTGATCTTTTTTTTTTTCAGAAAAAAAGGGCCTGGCATTTTATTTAATTCAAGTTGTCTGTGACCTCGCATCCCTAAAACTATAAAAAAAAAGGGCCTGGTATTTGATTTCATTCAAGTTGTCTGTGACCCCCAAACACGATATACAAAGACCAATCCTTGAAGCTTTCTTTGTTCTGGAAAATAGATTTTTAAATGTTTTAACCATATATGTGCATACTGAAAAACTTTTGATTCTCCTACCCAACGAGGCTCCATGTGAGATCTGAAAAAATGAAATTGGCTTAGCAGCTTCAGAGGAGGTCCTTTAACCATTACCAATCTCTGGGCTAATTCAGCAGATGATAAACTGATGACAATTTTTTCTTATTTTTCCAAGAAAACAGACTTTGACATATAATGTAAATTGTCTCCATTAGAGACAATTTGCATGGTGTCAAAGCCTATTTTCTGGAAAAGATAAAAGAAAAATGTTTCAAGATGTTGTCTGCTGAAAGTTTTATCCAGAGTGCTAAGTGTTAAATGGTTGGATGAAGGGCACAGTAAGATGACAACAGCTCATCCTGAGCTATGTAAGACAATGTATTTCAGATTGCCTTCCTGTAATATTTAACCCTTCTCATGCTAATCACGTCATGCCCTGTCTTAGCAAACAGTGTAGATCCAGATCAGTTGGCTTCTGAAGAAGCCAACTGATCTGGATCTGCACTGTTTGTCATCAAGTATGTGAATTTCTATCAAAAACTCGGATCAAGTAATCTGATTGGCTGGAAATTAGAAGTGGGCATGGCATCTTAATTTATTCAGCATGAGAAGAGTTGATAACAATTTTGCATGAAAATAGATTCATACAAGCATGTCAAGCATCTTTAGCATACTAAAGCATTTTCACAATACATGCATAGCTCCAGATAAGATGGGGTATCCACATATTATTTTTCTTATTTCTCCATGAAAACATATGTTGTGGGTACTCATTAGAACAACCTCAGTGAAGTGCTTCAAATGAATACCATAAAATATGTTTTTGTGAAGAAATAAGAAAAATAACAACTTTTCAGCTGAAAATGGTAGCTTATCTGGAACTATGACATGTACATTCAGAGGTAGACTGGCGCTATAACGAGATCAAGACACTACAAAAAGAGTATTATGCTGCACAACTCCAGCCTTCAAGTTTTATTAGTTACACTTTGTCTGTCCACTCTCACTATTTTGCGCAGCTAAGAAGATTCTAAACTGAATAGCCCTTGAGAGCAATGAATGCACTCACAAAACTGAAACAGCTGGCGTGAAGTTTTGCGGGACTGAGACAGACTAGCTAGTTTCAGCCAGTTGAGTCCTCCGTGAAATCACCTGACCAGTAAATGACATCAAAATCTGACCAACCAAAATAGCTTACCAGTTAACAGTTAATGTTATTGCTTAGACAAACAATATTACCTACATTGTATGTACTTTTTCATTGATAAATACAGGTACGAATGCAGTGTTCATTGACAAATACAGGTATCATGATATTGTTTGTCTAAGGATTTACGCATGGGCGTGGCTATAGCCTTCTGACGGAGGAGTCAATTAGTCCTCATCAGTGACTCTTATAACCCTAGTCATGCTGAATAAATTATGATGCCACACCCACCACTAATTTTCAGCCAATCACATTACTTGATCCAGGTTGTTGATACAAATTCACATTCTTATTGACAAACATTGCAGATTCAGATCAGTTGGCTTCTGAAGAAGCCAACTGATCTGGATCTACACTGTTTGCAAAGGCAGGGTATATCCAGGTTCAGCAGACTAGGGTTAATTTTTAAAACTTGTGAAATGGTTACAATGATTGGAAAGGACCAGAAAATATAAAGTACACTATACTTATGTATGGGAAGAAGTCTTAATGCCATCACGCAGCACCAACACCAGCTGTAGTGGCAATAATTAGATTCTAAAAGGAATAGCCCTTGAGAGCCAGAACAAGCTAGTTTAGCCCAAAGCATCTGACACTGTACAGTGAAACTAGTGTAAGAGAGCCACCTTTGAGACGGACTTTAAATAGTGGTTGATGTGGAAAAGGTGTCTGTCTTGTAAAAGTACATGTCATGTAATTTTGCTAGCAAAATTACATGACATGTACCTTTATAAAACAGCCACCATTCCACAACAACCACTAAAGTCAGTTTCAAAGGTGGCTTTCTTACACAGGTTTCACTGTACAGTGTCAAGTGCTTTGGGCTAAACTAGCTAGTTCTGACCAATTAGGCCTCATCAGTGATCTTTACTGGTATATAAATTTTCAAAAATTCATAAATGGGTGCAATGATTGCAAAGGACCAGGAAATACGAACTGTAAAATAATGCCTCTTAAAAAGGTAATCTCATTCCTAAGAAATGAAATATTTTTCTTCTGGTTTTAATATACATGTAAAGATAAAGTATCTATCGTCCTAATTCAGTACCATACACTTTAAATCTTGAAACATGCAAAGCTGGCAAGTAAAATCAAAGCACCAGATAATGTACTCTTTCCAACCAAAATTAACATTTTTTATATTTTCTTTTGTGTTCGTAAAAGCATATGTTTTGGGTACTGACTAGAAGTGCCTCACCAAGGTGCTTCTAATGATTACATACAACATATGCTTAAATGGAGAAATAAGAAAAATATTTTCCTGTTACACTCTCTTATCTGGAGCTATGAAAATGCATTTTCTATTACTATCACTTGAATTCAAACTATCAAGATGGATTGCAGCAGCCATATTTACCCAAAATAATTGGACATCTAGGCCCAGTTGTTCAAAACTGAACAAGTTGTTAGCTAACATGATGCTAAAATTTCCTTTTTTTTTCATTTTCGAGCTAAATTAGGGATGATTAAAGATCTGGGCAAATGTATGGAAGCTTATTCTTTGCCAAAAAACCAGTTTGTAAGATCAAATAGATTGAAAATGTATGACATCAGCGAAAAAAAACAATAACATCACAAGATTAAAAGTGAAAATTGAAAACAGAAAGTATCATCTGTGAAATAAATGAATGTAAGAATACCAGGAAATAAGAAATATTGGAGAAATATTCGGGATAAAAGAAATAAATTTAGAATTTTTTCACCCAGTAAACAATACCTGGATTTATTTCTTTGTCCACTGAAAAGAAACTGAACACGTGATCAAAACAGCGGGAAAGGTGACGTCACATGCCTTAAAGGGACTTTCTGGATTACGACAAGCCATTTTTCTGTGGAAGGTTTAAGTTTAGAAGAGAATAGCACATTATCCATTGGTTAATGTATTATGAAGTTAAAATGGCAAAAACATTGATATTTTTTGCTGAAAAAATGGAGTAGTTTTTGCAAAAGCTACTCAAATTTTTGCAGCAAAAAAATCGATGTATTTAAAAATACCTTAGCTACAACAGTTCACAAGTTTGTCATTAACAAGCTTGTTAAGCTAATGATGCTTTGAACAACTGAGTCTTAACTCTATAGCATGCTTGTCCATTGTTGGCACAAACAATACATAAGAGTCACAACAATGCCAATAAAAATATCTTCAAACGTGTGCCCAATGAAGACTCAAATCAGCCTTCACATCTGCGCATTCTGATCAGAGTCTTTGTTGTCTGAATGAATAAACTTTGCATTAGTGTGTGTGTGTGTGTGTGAAGGGAGTTTATTCAGTCTAAAATAGGTTAAAAGTGTAATTATTTTAATTCCAAGATAATTTATCCTGTTTCTCCTAAAAAGAAATGAGTTGTGGGATCCGAAGTCTTGAGGCAATTTTAATGAGCATTCACCACATATACTGTTACAGAGAGCATTATCCTAAAATTATCCCAAACTATTCCCCCTTACCACCTATCATATAACTGAAACACCCATAAATGTTGCCACAGCTTCAAAACACTGCCCACTGTCTATAACATAGCTCCAGATAAGAGTGAGAGGGGGTATTTGGTAATATTTTTTCTTTCTCCACAAAACATATATGTTGTGAGTACTCATTAGAAGTGTCTTGGTTTTTGTGGGGAAGTAAGAAAAATGTCAATTTTTTTGTTCGAAAAACATGCCTTATCTGGAGCTATTCTATAAGCTGAGCTTAAAAATACTTAGCTCTCCGTATAAAAGCTGTCCGATTAAATAAATTTTTCTCCCAAAGACATATTGTGAGTACTCATGTGAACTGATTCACCCAGACAAATCTAATGACTTACCATTACCACATTATATGAACATCTCCAAAAACAACTGACCTTATGACATATGCAATCAGCACGGACTCAGATCAGCCTGTGCATCTATGCAATCAGATCAGGGTCAAATTGGTCAAAATATAATAAGAATTGATTTTATTTATGCATATGAAGTGAGGCACTGTGAAATAGATAAGAGCATGGCCATTTCTTTTCATGTCTGTTTCAGCAGTAATTACAAATGTGCTTGCATAAGTACAGAAATTTATTCAACACCATGCACATGTGGTGAGAAGAAGTAGTGCAAGATGAGCTATGGCAATGTGGAATTATAGTGTAATGCAAATGCTTCTCGTGCTTTGGGATAGTTGCAAAAATGAACCCCAAACATGAAAATAGCCTGGATTGAATGTGAAAGTGTGGGTTTTGTGAGTATTTTGCATGAAGCTTAAGCCTTTTTGTCATTTGCGATCACCAGCGAATGATATAAACATTTCGCTGCCTCTACAAACCTTGAAGCTTCTATTAACAAACAGCTTAAGACCCAACCAGACTGTACTGATGCACATGCTGGCCTGGGTTTACCCTGGCTGCATATGCCATAAGGTCCTTTTCTCTACAGAATGGCTCATATATTGTTGTGGAGTCACAAGAAAACTAAGACTGGTCTAAAACAGCATCTACCCGGCAGGCATATGACGTAAATACAACGTCGCCTCAACGTCGATGCAACGTCAGGACGTTGCATCGACGTTGAGGCGACGTTGTATTTACGTCATATGCCCGCTGGGTAAGCACTTACCACACTATGGGCAGATTCAACAGATGACAAACTGATGCTATTTTCTTACTTTTCCTAGAAAAAAGGATCTGAGATTCCATGCAAACTGTGGAGACAATTTGCATGAAGTAAAAAATCCTATTTTCTACAAAACATAAGAAAAATATTTCAAAATGTTGTCTGCTGAAATTTTTACCCAGCATACAAAGTATTACCTTGAGTTCTGTATATGGCAAGTTCTCAGCAGGAACTACAGACTATGCTCAGACAGCTGGAACACTCACAGTAGGACAAGGCTTTCAGCCCTCAAATGCTGTGGAAACTGACTACCCTTTAACTCTTTCAACCTTGTAGATCTGAACAAAAATACCTATGTAAACAGTGTAGATCCAGATGAGTCAGCTTGTAATGAGCCATCTCATCAGGATCTAAGCTGTTTGCCATTCTGTTCCAGAATCTGGATTGACATCCTTTTTTTCAACAATAGGCATGTCCAAATTCAGGGATGAAAGGGTTAAAAAAAAAACTGGCTTTTAGCCCCAAACATTTTATAAGCTTTCCCTTTCAAAGGGCAAGGCTTAAAGCACAAAGAATTCTACCAGTTGCATCCTCATTTGAGCTAGGACACATTTCCTCAAGACTGCTTGTGTACCAGGTGAGGACTCAGATTAGCCTGCACATTTTCCAAGGCTGATCAGTCATTACTGCTTGCCAGAAGATGCTTTGGATCCTTGGTTACCCACAGAGTGACCTACAAAGACTGATCAGACAACATGGATCAGCAGGCCAATCTGAGTTATTGCTGAGCCCACATGCAACCTTGAAAGAAATGCTGAGCCCTGGCTCATTTTCAAAAAAAGTTAGTTTTATCACTTGATACTGTCTACATAGTAATCAACCTCATTTCACAGGTGATTAGTTTTATCACTAACCCATATTGATATAGTGCCTTTTCGTAAGTTAAGGCTTTCAGCCCATTTCATAAATACAGAAGACTTGTTAAGAGGAGTATCTGATGATAATTCTTGGATAATTTTATCAATTTTCCCATTAAAAAGATGTTGTGGGTACTCATTAGAAGTGCCTCACTGAGGCACTTCTAATGAGTACCCACAACATATGTTTTCATGGAAAAAAAGTTATCCCAGAATTATCACCAATTCTCCTTTACAAGTCCTCTGAAAAACTGTCTAATTCTAAGGTCATCAGGATGGGCTGGCCACTAACATTATCTCAGCTATGATATACGGCAGTTGGAGATATGGCTAGTCTTGCAATGCTAGAACTATTGCTGTTCTGTTGGGTAGATACAACTGAAACAAAAGAAAAGAATACTAGTAAATACAAGCTGTCTAACTCTTCCATCCCTGAGTTTCTGAAGAGGATGCTTCAATTCTTGAATTTAGACTTGTCCACTGATGCAAATAGGGGTTTCAGTCTAAAATAAAACAAAAAAAAAACAACAACAAAAAAAAACCAGAATGGCAGTGTAGATCCTGATGAGACAGCTTGTTATGAGCCGTTTCATCTGGATCTACACTATTTGTACAAGTATTTGTTTTGGTCTGCCAGGCTGAAAGGGCTACACAAGATAACTGTTCAGTAAAATTTCAATGACCTTAAGATCAATGGCTTGTTTACTGTGGCTGATTCAAACTTGCTTTTGAATCCATAGGAAAATCTTTCCACAGTTCAAGAAAACAAAATATTTAGGGATATTTTAGGAAAATCTTATTATTATCCCCGTGCTTTTCGAAGAAAAAGCAGGGATATTGTTATACCCCCATCCGTCCGTCCGTCCGTCCATCTGTCATGTCACACCATTGCTCCTAGACCATTTAAGCTAGAATCTTAAAACGTTCACTGGCAATAGCCCTACGGATGAGGACTGGAGGAACGCATTTGGAATTTTGATGTGCACGGAGATGTGGGATGAAGCTGGCCCTGGGATATGAGATGGCGCACCACTGACTTGCTCTAGTTTTATCTTGAAAATGTATGTTGTGTGTATTTATTAGAATCACCTTATCAAGCTGATTCTAATAAGTAAACTCAACCTACCATTAATTTATAGAAGATTGAAAAACACATTCCTAAATAATCCCCATTTGCCTCCTGACCTGACACTATTGGTAAGATGCTGTCATTTTCCATTTGGTTGTTCTGACAAAAACAAGGATAGGCTTAGCATATGTAGCATTTAACTAACAAACGTGATGCAGAACCATATTGTCATTGTTGAGAACACTTGCGTACAATTACTTAGGTTATCAAAACCATTGTGCCTGAGTGCTCTCAAGGATGACAATACAGTAGTATATCAATTTTGCAATGATAAGTCCTTTCATCCTTGGTAGATACTTTGAGTTTACTCTTAGTTTTTATCAAAACAATGAAAACAGTAATGAACCGTTCTCTTGCTGAACACGACATGCCCTGTCTTGGCAAACAGTGTAGATCTGAAGAAGCCAACTGATCTGGATCTGCACTGTTTGTCATTAAGTATGTGAATTTATATTGAAAACCCAGATCAAGTTATCTGATTGGCTGGAAATTAGAAGTGGGTGTGACATCTTAATTTATTCAGCATGACAAGGGCTAAAATAACCAACCAATTTGAAGAGGCCCTTTTTGCAAAAATCTAGTTCTTTGCACTGTTATGTATGACATATGCTTCTCCCCTTGACAGTGGAACCTTCACTAATATAGTCTCCTATCCACAACATGGCAACTTCAGTAGAGGGGAGGGGCACCTTCCAGAGGCCAATTCAGTGAGAGTGGGAGGGGGGTGTCAGGGAGTCAGCAGATAACCCCTTTGACTCAAAATGTCATTTTCATGGGAAATTTTGGATAAATTTGGGATACCATATTTACCCTAAATATTCCCACCCCTTACTCTTTACCTTATACTTATCTTCAACAAGTCTATTTTATTACCTGTGAATACTTTTAAAATTGTTGGGTGATTGGCAAACAGTGTAGACCATTCTGAGGCATCTGATCTGAGTCCGTGCTGTTTACTCAGGCCTGTCTGTCCAAATAAGTAGAGTAAGTATGGCAATTTGATCAAAGCAAATCCTCTCAGAAATCATCCTAGATCTGTTCCTACCTTCCTATAACAGGCTTCACTTTTACCCTAAATATTCTGACAACTCAAGCCTTTATCATACTTATTCTAAAATTTAACCCATTTTAGTCTTGAGACCCCAAAAAGGGTAAATGGCAAACAGTGCAGACCAAAATCAGATGCCGCAGAATGCAGAGTCTGATTAGGGTCTACAATGTTTTCATTAAATACAGGAGTTTCTATAAAACATAGTAATAATAAGAACTAATCAGACACCCTGCTACTGGAAAGAGACCAGTCCAAAGAGTTGTAGTAGAAGAGTCCACTAAACATAAATGGGTTAAACAGATTGATTTGACCACCTGCTGATGTTTATTGTTTGTTTGTGTTGAGGTTTTACGGCCCAGTCAACCCAATGGGGTCATGTCGAGCGTGGTCAGTTTACTTAACCACACGTTTACTGGGCAGGCTTAGTCCTCTAAGCTGTTAACCAGTATTGTGCACATTCTTTCTCCAGAAACTGACAACTGCCCTTCTTGAATCAGCGGAAGGGAGAGAATGACCGTAGAAAATATTTCATGATCAATCTCCACGAAAGAATGTTGCGCTGATGTTTATAAAAATTGCCAAGTATACAACCTGATTAAACTCCTCTAATCTTAAAGGAAGCCTACCTTCAGAGAATGATATCTGTCATCCCAGCACTGGTCAAATGTGAAGTGATCTACATTGTGGTCCAGCCGCTTGTGTCCCCCATATTCTTCAGCATCACTATCCAACACTATCTTGTACCTTGCAAAAATGATATATTCTCCAAAGACTTGTTTCATACTGTTTACAGTGAATGTCCTCAAACTTCAAACATTTTATTTCATACTGTTTTGGCCTAAATTTTGCTTTCTAAGCAGTTGTTTCTTAACTCTTTCACTGCCATAGGCAATAAAAATAGGCTTTTGCAAACAGCCTAGATCCAGATGAGACGGCTCATAATGAGCCGTCTCATCTGGATCTACGCTGTTTGAATTCAGTCTTTCAACTTTACATATAAACTTCTATCCAAGCAGTAGTTTGTTTTAAAAAAAAAAAACAGACAAGTGTCATCTGAAATTTGGCAGCAAAAGAGTTAAAGTATTTTGTGGAATGGCAAACCATAGGTCCTATTCGGACTGCTCCTTAAGGTTTGTATTTGGTGTTTGAAATTTTTGGACAGTTACCATATTCTATGTAAAATTCCTATTAGCCTGGGCCCAGTTGTTCAAAGCTAACGATGTCGTTAATTAACGATTCGTTAAAATTTAAATCGAGTGATACGCGAATATGCTGAAATTTTTTACTGAAAAAATGTGAGTAGCTTTTGCAGTGCAAAAGCTACTCACATTTTTTCAGCAAAAAATATCAGAATATTGTATACCGAATCCGCTAAAACAGTTAACGAAATGACCCTTAACGAGCTCGTTAAGCTAACGATGCTTTGAACAACCGGGCCCTGATGGAAATCTCAAATTACCCATTATCATTATCAGAGCACTACTCTCTTTTCCACAACATTCGGAAAGTCCTTTTTTGTTTGACACTTTTCACAGAAGTAAATTTGCTAACTTCTAGCATGATTTAATGCAAAACTATTCGTCATAACTACCTATGCATAAAATGTTTTACCCTTGTCATTAGTTTTAGAAATTCGAATATTATCATTTTTTCCTATAGTAAAAAAAATGGCTGCAAAATATGCAAAAATCGATAGGTAAGTAGTTTGGATGCTGGTTTTCAACAAGTTCCACTTGTTCAAAATTTCTGAAACTTTCTTTATGTTATTATGGATCATCAATAATCCAACATCAGTAATATCAGTGCTAAAAACATTTTCTAATAAAAACTTTCCAAAAATCACATTTACTATAGAAAATGCATAGGTCAGACCAATTTTGGCTGTAATTCTAATTTTATGGTAAATATTTGAGAACAAAGCACAGAAACAGGAAAGACAAATGGTTTCCGACAAGATATGGTCAATCAGAAGCAAATATTTTTATATGAATAAAACAGCAAGTGAAAAACTTCTTTCCAAAGGATGCTGAAAGCACAGTAGGTAAAATGTTGTGTTGGGAATAGGAGAGGAAAATCACAATCGATTATTGGGAAAGTAAAACTGACTGATTATTTATTATACAATTGGCTATCCCATAACTAGCGTCAGATAATAAATCATTATACGGTAGCATATGCGCTTTATGTTTCTATATTGCTTAAAATGCAAACAGCATGTAATAGCATAACTAGGATAATTTAAGATATAGGTTGTTTCAAGACATAGCAGATTTTGCAGCCATGTTTCTATTCAATGAGTCTTTCATAATACTCTTAATTTGTAGGTGTCATTATGTGACCTTTGGACTGTGTTTCAAAAATTAAAATTTCAAATAATCCATAGTGAAAAAAAATATCTGTAGTTGCCGATAGTGGGCTCATCCAATTAGTTTTTGATTATTACGATTTACTGGCACAACACTAGTAAAATGGGCATTCAGGTACCTTAGATCTAGACAAGGTATTTTTTTTTTCCACCAAGAAGTAGTGATATATTTTCTTATTTCTCCACAAATACATATGTTGTGGGGATTCATCAGAAGTGCCTCACTGAGGTGCTTCTAAAGAGTACCCACAACATATGTTTTCATGGGGAACAAAGAAAAATATTCACCTGATACCCCTTCTTATCTGGAGGTAGGGTACTTTTCTCATTTCTTCATGAAAACAAATATTGTTGGGTCTCATCAGAAGTGCCTTGGTGTGGTGCTCCTAATGTGTACCACGTGTTTTCATCGAGAAGTAAGAAAAAAACATCAATACTTTCTGATTAAAAGGCCTCTTATCTAGAGCTATGCAATATTTTCAGATGTTGTCTGCTCAGCAGAGGAATCTAATCTGGATCTACAGTTTATTCTGACCTGTCTATCCCTATACTTCGTGTAAATAAGGTATATTGACATAGAGGATTAAATTAGTCATTTTTCCAGAAAGACAGAGTGAGATTAGACACATAGAACAACAGGATTAAGGTGAGGGGTGGTTGGGTGGTGCGAAGATATTGCGTATCTTACGTCACAGGGGTGTCCAACTGATATTGGCTAACATTTGGGCAAGGCCTGCTATCCTTGTAGCAGGTAAGGGTAGAGGGAGAATGTTTTTATTTCTTCTGTCTTTTCACTTTCATTCCTGTTTCTCTTTCTTCCCTGTCCCTCTCTTTCATCTCCTCTACTGTCTCTTCTATCTCTTTTCTCCCTTTTTCTGGGAGACAACACAAAAAGACCAACAAGGGTTGTCATGTCGTTAAACCCCAACACAATCAACAGGATTAAGGCTTCTTAGTGACAAGCCAAAAGATGGATACAAAAATATAAGTGAACATACCCAGGAAATGCCACAACCACAAAGCAAAGCCTTCAATGAGTACCAAAAGAAGTAGAGCTGAGGAACAAATAATAACAAAAGGAATGGGCACATATGAAACCATTGACACACAAACAATGGCACTGCCGTCGAAGGGTCAGTTTTTTGGAAAACTACTAGGCCAGTGAGGGGTGCGGGTGGTGGTGGTGTGTTTCACTTGTGCAAAATTTCACCTCACCATTAATTCTGATGCAGCTCCAAATTACAAATATATGTTCAGTGTCTCCATAGGGGTCCTCTGCCTCATCTGTGAAACATCACAGTGAAACACATATAATCAAAACACTGTGATGAACAAAGCAAAGAGCTCAATGGTGATCTCATAGCTCTTGATAAGGCACTTTTTTTCCACCAAAAAGTATCTACATTTTTCTTATTTCTCGACAAAAACATATGTTGTGGGTACTCATTAAAAGCGCCTCGCTGAGGTGCTTTAGTGAGTACCACAACATATGTTTTTGTCGAGTAATAAGAAAACTATTTACCCGATACTCACTCTTATCTAGACCTATGGATCTGAAGCTAGAACACTAGAAAAACACAAAGAGGACCACAATGGGCATAGCCACAGACATTGACATGATTGATAGTCAGGTGCAAACCATTTGAAATAGACTGAGGAAGGAAGCTGTCATTTGGTCTGAGGACCGACCCACTATAGTACAATTAAAGAGCAAAGTGAAGTTATCAACCATAATTGGGTTAACAACCATGCAAGCAGTTTGCAGCTGAATATCCCAGTTGTAATCTTTTTGAAGTGAGTGACAAGTTTTTTAAATTGTTCTGAAAAATCAGTCTTGCCAACAATCTCTCTCAATTTATAGACTAAGTCACCATGAAATCCAGATTTGGTTAGTACATTACTTTCTGCTCTAACTCCCACTAGCCCGAGTTAAATTGGATGTACATGTAAATTTCTTACATTTGCAGCATACCTTTAGAGTCTGTATTCGTAATATCATGTATCATGCATTTTATCTCATAAATACTAAGTAAAAACCTTTCCTTTTGTTTTGTTATTCAGATAACTGACAGATTTATTTGTGTTTATTATTATCATCAGTTACTATCTAAAACAGCATACGAGCTACCTCATGGGAAAAGAGCTGTTACAGCATATGTGAACAGCATGGTTCAGATCAGCCTGCACATCTGGGCAGTCTCACCATAACCTGTGCTGCTCGCTTACTTAGCAGTAGGCCAAGGCAAAACTTCAGCCAAAAAAATGAGACATGTAGCCTTGCTACTGGGCCTGACATGTGCACTAAACGATTGATTTGACAAAAAATCTAGAGACTTTTACTTGTGACACTATGGTAAATGTGCTAAAATTTTGAACACTTGATTGCATAGTATTTTGGGCTAAATTTTATTTATTACCCATATGTTTACTAAAATATTTACTGGAATTGTAAACAGTGTAGGCTCTAATCAGGAGCAGTCTGATTTGAGTCTGCATTGTTTGCATATGTAATTTTGTCAATCACTTTGGTGTTCACAAGTTTAGAACATTTACCATACTCCTATTATGGTTCAGGAATTACTTACTTGCCCGGTGTATTGACACCAATCTGATAGTCAGTGTAGCTCTGTGTAGGGTGGAAATTAAACACAAATAAAACTTTGATGGCACGCTCAAACACAATCACTTTGTCTCCTTCATGTTTTCGACTGACATATTGCTGAAACAGAAAAATGCCAAAGGTGAATTAAATCATATCATACAAAAAGCAAACATCCTGATCAGCATGTTGGATGGATCGGCAGACTGATTTGATCCTCTAGGGGCATTCTCACAGCTCAAGATATCAGGTAAATATTTTTTTCTTATTTCTCCACTAAAACATATGTTGTTTGTACTCATTAGAAGTGCCTTGTCAAGGCACTTCTAATGAGTACCAAACAGGGCCCAGTTGTTCAAAACTAACGATGTCGTTAGCTAACGATTTGTTAAAATTTACATCAAGTGATATGCAAATATGCTGAAATGTTTTGCTGAAAAAATGTGAGTAGCTTTTGCAGTGCAAAAGCTACTCACATTTTTTCAGCAAAAAATATCAGAATATTGTATATTGAATTCGCTAAAACAGTTAACGAAATGACCCTTAACGAGCTCGTGAAGCTAACGACGCTTTGAACAACTGGGCCCAGGTTTTCATGCAGAAAAATAACAATGATTTTTGACTGAATAAAGCATCTCATCTAAACCTATGAAGTCTCTTATACACCAAGACCCCCATTTACATAATTAGACTGTAGAAAATTTCAGAAAATTTGAACAACTTGTCAAAAACCTTAATTTATTTACCCTATTAATTTCTGCATAATTTGTAGCCATTTTTACTATAGGGAAAACAGAAAATATTCAAATAGGTACAAAAGTTTGCAAATGTACTTCCCCCTTGTAAAGTGCCAGGCAAAAAATATAGGGATCACCCATGGTTTTTCATGCATTAAGATTTGCTGGGTCCCGAGGAAGCTGTTTGAACACGAGGCCGCTAGGCCAAATATCTCCCGAGGGACCCGGCAAATGTTACTACATTGAAATAACCATGGATGATCGTTATTCTTGCATAACTTACGATTCCAACAGCAAACTGAGACGAAAATGCCCCAAAACTCCATATAAACTCTTCCAATGCAACGGTAAAACCAAGATGGCGGCTAGTTTAGAATGTTGCAAAGAAGTTCTGACGTCATCATAAAATTTTACAATGCTATGTTTAGGGCGACAACATTACGTCGCTCAGTGTAACGTGAACAAAGCAAGGACCCTCTTGTGATTTCAAAAGATCAAAACCCATGTTCAAACAGCATGTGAATTTCATGATTTGAACATGGGTGTTGTTGTTTGAACACGACTTCTAGCCCATTTAAGCATAGCTTCAAATACCTATGTTCATAGAATTTTATGCAAGAATGTCTTTTTGAAAGATGTTGAATGATAACAAACTATACCTGGGAGAGAGGGGCCAACCAACCATATTGTTGTTCCAGATGTAACATGTCTCTGTCAAATCTGTTCAAGTATTTGTATTTCAGCATCTTGTCATCTGCGAGGTGGAACTGTCGCCGACAGTAATGGTAGCTCTCATTGTTACCGATACGAGGAAAGTCCAGCCACTCTGGATGACCAAACTCGTTACCTGAATAGTAACAAGATCATATTAGATAAATGTCCTAAAATTTCGAACACTTTTTTCTAAACTTTTTTGGCCTAGATTTTTTGCTTTTTACGCAGTTGTTTCTTAAAATACTTAGTGGAATGGCAAACAGTGCAGACCCTGATCAGACTGCTCCTTCAGGAAACCTGGGACCTCATGATCCAAAATCTGAAGTGCTGACCACTTGCATACATGCCGTAAGCTGTGGACTAAAATGTGTGAGGTAAGGCAAAATTTTAAGGGAGATTTGAGAAAATCCTTTGAGTCTTAAGTCTGTTTTTTCATTTAAGAAGCTTGTGAAAACCAAGGCAGTGTGTGATTTACATTTATTTCTTCATAAAATCTATTGTATAATGGTCTGAAAATTCTGTGAGATTAGAATTTTTTATGGAAATTGCCTTCCAGATAGGTCAAATTCTGTGAGATTTTATCTCACAGCATGAGATATAGCATGTATGCACTTGGCTACCCAGACACTTCTCCATAAAAAAAAAAAAATGGTTTCAATATGAAACTATAGCTTATCTGTTCATTTTGGTGGTTGAAACGAGACTTAGTGTAAGTGAGTTCCATTTCAGTCACTCTTTATGAATGTTTTCATAGCTCCAGATAAGGCTCTTTTTTTCTCAAATGAAAAGTACTGATATTTGTCTAACTTCTCCACAAAAACTATATTGTGGTACTCATTAGAAGTGCCTCCCTGAGACACTTTTAATGAGTACTCAAAACATATGTTGTCCTGGAGAAAAAAGAAAAAATATTATGTGGATACCCCTCTTATCTAAAGCTATGAGTTTGGTGCATAGAGCATCAGGGATGTGAGGTCTACCAATCTTGTGAAAAAATATAAACAACTTCATTGAAGTTTATGTCTCACCCCACATACGTTTGGAAAATAAGTGCCTTAACTGAAGCTATGATATTGTTTAATAGAATATCATTATTGAGTAAAATTCATGGAATACCATTACAATACTTACCCATGAAAGTCAGATATCCCTCTCCTCCAAGACCCAGAGTAATCAATCTTATCATTTTATGCAGCGCTATCCCCCTGTCTATAATCAGACTAGGGGGAGATAACTCTGACATGTGTGTGTACATCTCTTTGTCCATCAGCCAGAAGGCTATTGTCTTGTCACCAACCAATGCCTGGTCATGGCTCTCAGCATATGCTATACATTTTTCAGTGTAGCGTCTATTTGTTAGTGTGTGTACCAAATTATGCAAATCCCAATCATCATCTGACTTTTCCTTCAGGTACTGTAAAATAAAATTCAGACTGGGCTCAAGGTGAGTAGATACACATGAAGAATTTTTTCATCATTTTGCAAAGGGAGACAACTTTAGTAGAATGCAGTTACCTATCCAGTACTTGAACCTTCAAAAAATGGGACTACTCTTAAAGGAATGAGTTTGCTCTCTGAACTCTTTTCTTAAAGTGTAGCCCCCTATGAGATGGAAGGCAACTATTTCCAAGTTAGAATTTCTTTAGAGCCAAATGTACTTGCAATTTCCTTAGAGCCAAAATGTTTCCACATCAGAATTATTTCCCTTAAAAGCACTTACAACTAAACTTATAGAATGTTACTATGGGACAGTGCAAATCTCTAAGAACAGGAACATCATTGGCACATGCAATGTAATTGTATAAATGTTGCAACAATGTATTTATGTTCACAATATATACAGTAATCAAAAATTGTCAAACCTAAGGGGAATGGATACACTTTCAAGGGAGGCAACTCCATCATAACTGTTTGCCTCCCTTCTGTAAAGGGTTCTACTCTAAAAGGAAAGAATTGGCTACCCCCTGGGAGCCGATTCTTTCATTTTAGAGAAGACCCCTTTTAGAAGGGTCTTGGCATCAAAAGCAGACAGGAAGTCATTAAAGTTATCTCCCTTGTAAAAAATGGCAGAAAATTTACCACATGTATCTATTCCTCATAAATACCCTTCAATATGTTACTTTTATATGAGATGCCATGTAAGAAAATGTTTCTTATGATGCCTGCCCAGACAAAAATCTAAAAGGTTGCCACTGGAAACAAAGAACACACAAAAGAATAAATATGAGGGGAGTTCAATAAGTTCATAGCACACGGGGTTTAACTCACAGATTGGAAGATGGTTTCAACATTATTTTTCAATATAATCCCCCTTTATTTCAATGCATTTGGCCCACTTTTCTTTTAAGCAGTCTATGTCTTTGAAATAAAAGTCGCCTATTTGGTCCTCAAACCAAGCCCCTGTAGCAGCCTTTAGCTCATCATCATCCCGAAATCTCGTTCCACGCAAGTGGGACTTCAAATTTCGAAACAGATAATAATCATTTGGGGCCAGGTCTGGACTGTATGGCGGGTGATTTAACTGCTCAAACTTGCACTCACGAATAGCCGCTTGTGCAACTCTGGACTTGTGCACAGGGGCATTATCATGCAAAAGAAGGACACCAGCAGCTAGCTTTCCCCTTCATTTTTCTTTACTAGCAAACCTTAATTGTTTAATGACACTGTCATAGTATTCTCCTTTAACTGAAGTACCAGCAGGCTTGTAATCTATCAATATAATCCCAATGTAGTCCCAAAACACCGTGGCCATTACCTTGCTGGCTGATGGTTGGATACAAAATTTCTTAGGTGGGGGTGAGCCAGGGTGCTTCCATTGCATGGACTCTTTTTTAGTATCTGGGTCCCAGTGGTGAAGCCAAGTTTCATCTCCTGTTACGAGTGTGAAAGTCTTCTGGATTGGCATTGTACACTTCCAGAAGTTCTTGACTTGACTCCACCCTTTGCTGATAATCTTGCATGTTCAGGTTTCTGGGTACCCACCTGGCAGATACTTTTGACATGCCTAAATGCCTAAACACTTCCATTAGAAATACCACATTCTGAAGCAAGTTCGGCAATTTTGATTCGGCGATTGTTTAGCACAAGTCTCTCAACACGGTCGATCATCTCCTGGCTGATGACATCAGCAGGGTGACCTGGCCTTCAGTCATCTTCTAAGGAGTCTCGCCCAAGTTTAAATTCTGCTGACCACTTTGCCAATGTGGAATACTTTGGGCTACTATCACCATACACATCAACCATGCGCCAATGGACTTCTTTGGCCTTTGCACCCTCCTTAGTGAGGAACTTTATGACTGCTCTGAAATCAATATTCTGACTTTCCATTTTTGCCTATGGGTATAGGTTTTCAAACAAAAAGTAAGAGCAAAAAATGTATGTGTTGACTGAACGGCTGTTATCATTCAACTGACAAAGGTTTACACTGCACAAAAATGAAGAAAGAAATCTTGAATTGTATAGAAAAATATCGAGTTCTCCGAACTTATTGAACTACCCTCGTATCTAAGACTAAGTTTTATAAAGTCTCTTCATGTACAGCAGTGTAGTTTATGAGGTTGTATACACATCCTAGCATTTGCTTAATTAACCCTTGTCCTGCTGAACCCGAATATACCCTGCATTTGCAAACAGTGTAGATCCAGATCAATTGGCTTTGAACTGATCTGGATCTGCACTGTTTGCCATTAAGTATGTGAATTTATAGCAACAATCTGGATCAAGTAATCTGATTGGCTTAAAATTAGAAGTGGGTATGGCATCTTAATCTATTCAGCAGGACAAGAATTAAGTGGTATTCAACTCACCAAAGTGAGTCATTGATATTTTCTCATGTGGCAGCTATGTATATGTCATACAGGACAATGCATAACAGTACAAAAGTACAAAAATTTGTACCTGTGTAGAAGTCAAAATCAGTAATTGTGGGATACAGCTTTTCCTGCATTTAGATACAGATAACCTAATCAGGAAAGAAACATCTGTCTCATGACACTTACACTATAGCTATACAATAGTTTGAATTCAAGAACACTAAATACCTTGATCCACATATCTGGTATGGCCATAGCAAGTCTGTAATCAAATCCATTGCCTCCTTCATCAACTGGCCGACACATGGCTGGCATGCCTGACACATCCTGTCAATAAAATAGAACTTATTATCATAGCTCCAGATCAGGTCACAGTTGTTCAAAACATCATTAGCTTAACAAGCTCGTTAGTTTGTTTGTGTTGAGGTTTTACAGCCCAGTCAACCCAATGGGGTCATGTCGAGCGTGGTCAGTTTACCTAACCACACGTTTACTGGGCAGGCTTAGTCCTCTAAGCGGTTAACCAGTATTGTGCACATTCTTTCGCCAGAAACTGACAACTGCCCTTCTTGAATCAGCAGAAGGGAGAGAATGACCGTAGAAAATATTTCATGATCAATCTCCACGAAAGAATGTTGCCGACCTTGGCGGGGGTTGAACCCGCGACCTCCTGGTCTCCAGTCGGACGGCGCATCCAACTGAGCCACCGAGGCCGGCTCATTAGTGGTCAAATGCAAAAGCTACTCACATTTTTTCAGCAAAAATATTAGCCTATGTACCATATTTGATGATCAAATTTTTAATGATATGTTAATTAACGACATCATTAGTTTTGAACAACTGGGCCCTATCGTTAGTTTGATATGATGATGAGTTCTGATTTAATGACACTTCAATCCATGGTCATTTGCATCAAAATGATATATAAACTTGGTTTGGTACTGAAACTGCTATTAATAATAATGAGTCAGCTATGCATGAAAGTATAAAATGAGAGGAATAATACTTACAGAAAACATTTAGGATTATTTCCGTGACTTTTACACCATACATATCTCGTGTGTACTCTGTTCATTAAGGAATTGCACAGATCTTGATAAGAGGGGGTATCAGGTAAATATTTTATTTCTGCATAAAAACATACATTGTGGGTACTCAGTAGAAGCACCTCAGCAAGGAGCTTCTCATGGGTACCAACAACATATTTTTATGTAGAAATAAGAAAACCAACTGTTCCTCAACTCCTCTGCTGTAAACTTCTCCTCTATTCATTTTATAGTCCAATATATATGTACTAATGGTTGACAGACACAAATGGTTGACAGCCTTTAAAAATTGACATGACAAAGCAAACTTACTTCTGGTGATATAAGCAATGCATGTACATGTACGCCTAGATAAGCATGCATACTGATGCAGTTTTTTTTTAAAAAAGATTTTTGTATTCTGTATGTATGTTGTCCAGACATCTAGGAATATGTGCAGTTAACTGCAATGATACTGGCCAGACTGCATAAATGAGCTGGTTAAATGGATTTTGTCCATCATGTAAACAAATATCTTAAAAGTAGATAAACCTCTCATTTTCCAATCAAAATTTATTAGCTTTCTCATTTCATAAAAAACTATGCTGTGGTACTCATTAAAAGCCCCATACTGAGTGGCTTCAAATGAGTATCCACTCTGTATGTTTTTAAAGAGAAATAAGAACACATTAACTAAATATACCTTTTATACAATATAGGGATCAAACATGGTTTTTCATGCATTAACATTCTCCAGGTCCCGAGGGAGGTGTTGAAAACCAAGGCTGGAGGCCATGGTTTTCAACACCTTCCTAGGGACCTGGCGTATGTTAATGCATTGAAAAACCATGTTCGATCGCTATTATTGCATAAAAAAATGAAAAAATTTGCTACAGTTCGCGTTATTTCTTGCACTATTTTGTTTCGCCTTTTCACCGATGTTTTGTGAACGCAATTTCCATGGACTATGCTCATTCTAGGGCTGGGCAGAACACATCTCGCAACGGCAGCAAATCTGTGGCCCTGGTACGAACATATTTAAGGTTGCGTAGCCATGCATTAACAGGGCATGAATTGCCTTGTTAATACACGGCCTTTCGCCGGTTACTGCACGGCTGTTAATAACTTGCGACACTTCTTTTTATGCAATAATAATGAGCCAGGGCACAGCAATTCCTATAAATGGCATGTACACTTAGGAAATATTCAGATCAGCCTGTGCTTCTGTGCAGTCTAATCAGAGTTTTCTAAGCACTGTTTGGATAGTACAGATAGCCAAGGACCCAAAGTTTCTTCATGTGGACAGCAAAGACGATCAAACTCTGTGGCTGTGCACCTTGATCTGAATCTTTGCTAGCCGCATAGGTATTTTGTAAGAACTGCTGTGCACTGGCTCATATCCATAGCTCCAGATAAGGCATTTTTTTCACCAAAATAGTATTGATATTTTTCTTATTACTCCTCCATGAAAACCTCACCAAGGCGCTTCTTATGAGCACTGGCAACACTTGTTTTCATGAAGAAATAAGAAAAATATAACACCACAACCTCTTTATAACACTATTGTTGGGGTCCATAGCATAAACCGTGTTAGTTAAACAACCGTGTTATATCCTAACAAAAATGTATAGATTATATTGAAAAATGACCATTTATGGTCATTTTTCAATATAATCTATACATTTTTTTGGATCCATCTTAGAACTGTGTTATATCCAAAACCATTTTATATTATGTTATATCCAAACAAAAATGTATAGATTATACTGAAAAATGACCATTTATGGTCATTTTTCAATACAATCTATACATTTTTGGGATCCATCTTAGAACTGTGTTATGTGCAAAACTGTTTTATAACAAACTGTGTTATAAAGAGGCTGAAGTGGATCTGCATAACCCCTCTTATCTGGAGCTATGATACACTAATAATTCTGGCTTGAATTACCTCTGCCACTGTTACCATGAACTCTGGATAGAGCGTATGCAGCATATGGTTGGCGAGAGTGAGATATGTCATTGCCTCTGTGTCTGTGTTCAGACCAAAATACTCATTGTAATCACCACTAAAACCATGTCCTGAAATAATTTATCAAACATATAGCTGTAGAAGTTGGTTTATTTTTACAATACAAATGAACAATGGGTTTATGCTTTATCATTCTGGGCAAATTCAACAGATGACAAAATTGATATTTTTGTTGTTTGTTTTTTCTTTTTCCAGAAAAAAGACTTTGACATTTTATGCAAACTGTCTCCTGAGAAGTCAATTTGCATGAAATGTCAAAGCCTATTTTCTGGGAAAATAAGGAAAATATTTCCAAATGACACCTGCTAAAATTACCCAGCATGCTAAGGGTTAAAGTAAATGTAATCAGTGAATACCCAGACCAGCATACAAATGATTCATACCTCTAGAAAATAGGGGTATCTACAAAAAATATCCCCTTATTAACCCATGAAAGCAGTTTTGTGGGTTTCACATTTGAACTTCCAAACTGAAGCATTTGTAATGAGTACCTGTAAGTTATAAAATATGATTTTGTGGAAAGTAAGAAAAACACCAATACTTTTTTTGTGTGTGAGTTTGAAGTGGTGTGTGTGTGTGTGTGTGTGTGTGTGTGTGTGTGTGTGTGTGTGTGTGTGTGTGTATGTGTGTGTGTGTGTGTGTGTGTGTGTGTGTGTGTGATGGGGGTGGGGGGTGTGGGGGGAGTTATGTACAGCAAATGTCAAGTTTCAAACACTTTATTCCATGTGTTGATTTCATCAAATACTTGGCAGAATGAAAGCAAATACAGACCCGTATTATAAAAAGACTGCAGAGCTGTCTGATCTGGGTCTGCCCTGTTTACATTTATACTATTTGGTGTACAAAATTTTAATGCAATGACAGTAATGAAAAAAAAAAAAAAGATTTGACCAATCATTTTGATTTTTGCAAGCAGATCTAACAGTATACACTATCTATCCCAAATATTCAGACATGCACACATAATCGAACTGTGCAGATCTAGGTTGAACTGTTGATCAGAGTCTGAATTTTGCTCTTCCCAGCCATATGAATAGTGTAGAACTTGATAAGATGCTGCAGAAGGTGGCATTAGATCAGGGTATTCACTGGTTGCCATCCATCCAGCAGTTCTTAAAATACATTAACAGATAGTAAAATGGACATGTTAAAGTTTTAGAACAAGTATATTAGGAACCCTTGTCCTGCTGAATAAATTAAGATGCCATGCCCATTTCTAATTGTCAGCCAATCAGATTACTTAATCCAGATTGTTGATATAAATTCACATACTTAATGACAAACAGTGCAGATCCAGATCAGTTGGCTTCTTCAGAAGCCAACTGATCTGGATCTACACTGTTTTCAAAGGCAGGTTATATCCGGGTTCAGCAGGACAATGGTTAAGGTGTCTGAACACTAAGGGTAAATAACAAAGTCAGGTTTTAGAAAAAGTACAGCAGTCTTCTTCTACACAGGCTGCAGTTTTGTGCTGCCCTTAGCACATACTCAGACCTAATAATACCCAGACTTGTCACTAACGGAACTGCCAAAATATGTTGTCTCGGCTTGATTTTAGCGCTATTTTACAGCAATGTGGTCATTAAAAATGGTTTTGGATAATAACTGAAGTTGTAATAAATTGTTTTTAGAGGGTTTGGTTGACAAATGTTAATTTACAATTAATAAAATTGAAGTTATACCATCATTTTGGGTGAATTTCTGATGATTTTCAGCTAAAAGTGCCGAAAATAGCTGAAATGGGTACCTAGGTTTCTTGTTGATGTTTACAAAAATTGTTTGCTTTTCCTTAAATATTATGCTGCAATCCTAAAGGTAATATATTGAACTATTGCTTTTTGAAGACAAATCTCAGATATTTGGAGAAATAATTGAAATATGAACATTTAAACTTTATCATACAAAATTATGAAAACTCAGCCACGACAACATATTTCCAATAATTACAATACCTGTACCGTAGTTACTAGTCCAGTGTATATTGGGTCCAAGGCACATACAATTTAAAACAGATCTTACTTAATTTGGCTTCAGACTCAGTGGAACATTGTCTCAGAAATAGGTCTATTGCTTTATATTTTTTGTCATTCTTCCCGTGTTTATATGGCACTATTCCACATTTTTTGAGTATACAGAACATTTATCACATCCTATCTCATGACAGAACAAGCATATAGTTAACTAGAATTGTGTGAAACACTATGCCCCCAAATATATGCTTGTTCTATGATTTTTCAAAAGTTAATCTTCTCTTGAGTCCCAATAAGTTCACCATTAAAGCATCATGAACAAGACTGACAAATTGCCCAAAAGCCATGTGCCCCTCCATAATGAGTACCAAAATATATATATTTGCAGAGAAATCATAGCTACTGATAAAAGGGGTATTCACATAATATTTTTCTTATTTCTGCAGAAAAACATGTTGAAGGGTACTCATTAGAAGTGCCTCAGTGAGGCACTTCTAATGAGTACCCACAACATGTTTTTCTGCAGAAATAAGAAAAATATCAATACTTTTTTGTTGAAAAATGCACCTTTGGAGCTATGAGAAATACTGAAAATACAAGCTTACCCATTCCCCTTGAATGATACAACATGGACGTGACCCCATCAAATCTAAATCCATCAAAGTGGTACTCCTCAATCCACCATCGCAGATTGGACAGCAGAAATCGTAGCACCTCCCACCTGAAAATATTTGAAGTGGCAACTCATAACATCAGCTCAATGACATGATTCTTTTAACACTTAGCATCTGGGTAAAAATTTCAGCAGACAACATTTTGAAATATTTTTCTAATTTTTTCCCAGAAAACAGGTTTTGATATTTCATGTCAGTTGTCTCCAATGGAGACAATTCGTATGAAATGTAAAATTCTGTTTTCTGGAAAAAAAAATAAAAAAAATATTATCAATTTTTTTAGCCCTGAGAGTGGCAAAGGTTAATAAGCCTTTACAGTGCCATTCAAAATTGTTAGCAGATGGTACTCATTTTATTATTTAGAGAAAATATGACTGGACATCTCTCATAAGGATTGTAGCTTCACATGAAATGCCAAGCGACCTCTCTGAAAAAATGAAATAAAAAGAATGTAATCTGCTGCTGTGACTGGCCCTTTAGCCCATTTTAGTCTGGATACCATAAAAGGGGTAATTGGCAAACAGTGCAGAACATGGCATCTGATCAGGGTCTACAATATTTGTATTTAATACAGAAATTTCTATAAAACATGGTAATAACTAACCAGGCACCCTGCTATTGGAAATAGACCAGTCCAAAAATTGTGGCAGAAGAGTCCACTCAATGTAAATGGGTTAAGAGCTACAGAAGGTGATACACATGTGATGCACAACATGGAAAAAAGGCCCTTACGTTACATGCAAACAGTGAAGGTTCAGTTGAGCATGTGCAGTGATTCTGTAAGCGGACAATGAAGGCCCAGATCAGCCTGTGCTTATGCGCAGGCTGATCAGGGCCTGCATTGTCTGACCTTGCATAAGGGCCATTTTCGAGTGTTGCCCATCATGCAACAGTTTTCATTCAGAAATAAGAAAAATACAAAGATTGTTTTTATCACCTGAAGCCCTTTTAGCTTCAATATAAGATGAATTTACCCTAATATTTGGATAGACAGGCTGTAGCAAACAATGTAGCCACAGATCAAACTGCTCCTATAACATTGTTTGATAAGGATCTGTACTGTTTCCCATGGAGCAAACACTTTTTGGGTTGTTTACAAACAACCCAAAGTACACAAACACCAAAATTTCCTTAAGGTTGTTGTCCATGTGATTATCATTGACCAATGAAATCAAACTGTGCATTAGATGAACCAAGCAACTGATCATGATATCAAACCCATAACCTGTTGTCTCCAAACTGAACTCTATTTTCAATCTGAACTTTTTGGGTAGATTGAATCTGAGATATATTGCTGTTGTCCACACGACTACTACTGACCAATAAAGTTAATCCAAACAAATAGCATTTGTATGAAATCCGGGTAATGGTTATAGCTGTGCTATTCTTGTCACTGTGATGTCCGAGTGCTGTGTATAAAGGATTATCTGTGAAACCTTCTGGGCTTACTGCTGGGATATTGGCAGACCACAACATATATTTTCGCAGAGAAATAAGAAAAATATTATGTGGCCTTTAAAGGTTACCAACTCACTCTGTGTAGTTAAATAATCTCGAGTCCCACAAGTCATGGGTTCCTCTTCCTCCATCATGGAAATAACAGGAATTGGTTCCATCAAACAAGTTCAGACCATCAACCACATTTTTGGAAGCATGACTATGTACTACATCTAATAATACTGTTATACCATTCTGGTGAGCAACATCTATTAACTCCTTAAGTTCTTCTGGGTTTCCATAGCGACTGAAAAGTTAGGATAAAAAATAAAGTTACTGTAAGTACATGTACATCACATTTTCTCATGTCAAAACAAATTTTGCATTTTCTAGATGTTCAAGTGATACATGAAAGAAGCAAATTATGCTATTTTATAAAGTCAGCTGTATTTTTAATACTGTTATATTACATATCTGAAACTATTTTTTAGTAATTTCTGTGGGAAATAGTACTTATAAATACTTGGAGGAGGAAGTACTCGCTCCAAGAGTAAGGAAGTGTTCCATCTAGAGTATTAAGGAAATATTTCCTCTAGAATGCTATCACATGAAGATGACATAATGCCACAAAACTTACTGATGTCACTGGAAAATGTCAGAGGAACATAAAACAGAATCTTTAGGAAAACAAATCATCTTACCTTATGTAATATGTAAGTCAATATATCCTGAAATAACATCCATGAAACATGCAAATCTTACAACTTGTGCTAATGCATCTAAAAAACTTCTTTTTAAGAATATGCAGGCAGCTATTCTCCAGAAGAGCCCGTGAATCCAAATACTAATATGGCAACTTTTGGTATTAATGACTGATATTGATTCTGGACACAATTCTACATGCCTAAACATTTTGCAAACTATAAAATCATAAAGTTTGGTATTTGCAAAAACAAATCCACACAAAGAAATCCTGTCATTGATAGCATAGCTCCAAATGAGAAAAGTAGTACACTACAACCTCTTTATTACACGGTTCATTATAACACAGTTTTGGATATAACATGATTCATTATAACACTGTTTTGGATATAATACGGTTCAAAGATGGATCCCAAAAATGTATAGATTATACTGAAAAATGACCCTAAATGGTCATTTTTCAAAATAATCTATACATTTTTGTTTGAATATAACACGGTTGTTTAACTAACATGCTTTAAGCTATGGACTCCAACAATAGTGTTATAACGAGGTTGTGGTGTATTTAGATAAATATTTTCTTCATTCTCCTTAAAAACATACATTATGATACTAATAAGAATCACCTCACTCAGGCACTTCTATTAAGTATCCAAAACATATGTTTTTGAACAGATATAAGAAAACTATCAACATTTTCTCTAAATTTTTCTAGACATGTGTCCAAAGTACACAAAATGCCCCCGCCATTTGGCCTATGCCTCAATGGCAATAACATTCGATTAGGTTTACAGTAATGATCCTGAATTACTTGGTGACCTGTTGTATATTTTGACCCCTAACCCCGCCCAGGGGCATGACCCTGGGGCAACGGTACCATACATTAAAAGGTCTTGATGTAGGTAAGTGTCATACAAAGTTTTTTCAACTTTCTAGCCCAGAAGGTATAAAAGTTATTAGCTGCAAGAGAAACGCAGATGTAAATTTGCACCTAAACTTGCAGGTAAACTTGAACCTGGTTACGAACGTGACATACGCACTTACGCACGTACGCATGTACGGATGTAACATCACAGCGAAAGGCTTTATGTCCCACTCCTGCCAAAGAAAGGTGGGGGCATAAAAAGTGCCTGTTTTTAAGACAGTTCAATCGGATAAAACTATATGACTTTTGTTTAAATGGCCTAAACAGTAATTGGTGTCATACAGGACTGGTGAAAAATGGTTTAAAACAGATATTTAACATTTTTTAAAAACAATTATGTAAAATCTTAGTTCTAGGTTAAAATATAAATGCAAGTGTCCATGTTGTTTTTTTTGCGAAATTATGACTTTACCTAATACTGACTAGATCACTTGACCATCATGTTTATGATAGTATTAAACATATTGTATTTTAGTTTTTTAAATTTTTAATAAAAGTTTAAATCAACTATGCCATCAGTGAATGATGCATTGAGGGTAAATAACCATCAAAACTTAAGAAAGATTACTCAGGCATTAATAAAAGCAATTGTATCAAATGAATTGGTTTAAGTTTTGAAATGACAGGTTTTTATGTGGTTTTATGTATGAAATGATGCTTTATGCACACTCTCTGCAGCAAATTTCATTGATTTTCAATATTTCTTTCTCACCACATAAATTTACACATGTACGTGGGTGAAATTGTTTCTTCTGTGAAGTGGCATTTTCAGTATATAAAAACAGGAAATATGAGGAAAAATTATTTATATATTTTGCTTATTACAAAGCAAAAGGCTGGCAGAAATGATAATCAGACAGAATAAAACTTCAACAAGAGCTCCGCTAAGCAGGGCATTATACGCCCGTGGCAAGTAATAAGATGTAGCACATAAACTGGCTCCTGTATAATTCAGTGCTCCGGATATAAACTGTAAGTGGAATTACGAAAAAAAAAAATTAAAAAATTTTCATTGGGGCATAGCTCTGCTGATATTTGGTGAACTGTAACCTAAGGGTCCAAACTGGCCCAGAAATTAAGGGAGAAGTGACTTCTCCCTCCTGGGAAAATAGGGAGAAGTTTGCTGCGTCTAAGGAGAAGTGCTTTCGGACGGAGGACACATGACAGAAGCATGGCTGTATTATAAGCTCATATGAGCCTTTGGCTGATTTGTTTTTCTTATACTTCAATATCGGACCAAACAATAACAAAACAAAAATAAACAACCAAAAAAAAAAAAGAAAAAAAAAAAAAATGCTGCAAGGAAGTTTTTTGTAAACCTTTAACTTATTTTATACTGATTTTATTTTTGTTCTTCAAGGGAGCCAACTCAGAAGAGTATTAAAAAAAAAAAAAAAAAAAAAAAATCCAAAAAGATTTATGTTTATAAAGTTTGATATTAGTCAAGCTTCTTAATTCTGTATCATTTAATAAATGTATTTATAAAGATTTAATAATGGCAACATTTTCCTTGCAAATCTAATAAAAGAAGATGTAAAAAAAATAAATAACTTGCCCATATGGCCATAACTTTAATTATTTGCAAAAAATATACCTTTTATAAAATAAAATTAGCACACTATTACCTCTAAACAATATGCTGCGGAACGTTTACAAAAACTGTCAAAGGGGCATAACTCTGCCAATATTTGGTGCACTGTAACCTCCAAATAACACGCGCTGCTCCACATCATCATGTAACTATTCATGAAGTTTCAGCTTGATCGTATGTAAATTGTAGGAGGATTTAGCCGGAAACGAAAAATTAATAGCAATTTTCAAAGGGGCATAACTCTGCCAATATTTGGTGCACTGTAACCTCAAAATAATATGCGCTGCTCCACATCATCATGTAACTATTCATGAAGTTTCAGCTTGATTGGATGTAAACTGTAGGAGGATTTAGCCGGAAACGAAAAATTAATAACAATTTTCAAAGGGGCTTAACTCTGCTAATTTTTGGTGGACTGTAACCTTGAAACAATATGCTCTGCTCTACATCATGGTCAAACTACAAATCCAGTTTCAGCTTGATCGGATGTAAACTGTAGGAGGATTTAGCCGGAAACGAAAAGTTAACAAAAATTTTCAAAGGGGCATAACTCTGCAAACATTTTGTGGACTGTAACCCCGAAATAATATGCGCTGCTCCACATCATGGTTGAACTATAAATGAAGTTTCAGCTTGATGGATGTAAACTGTAGAGGAGTTAGCCGGAAACGAACAGTTCACAGAAATTTTCAAAGAGGCATAACTCTGCTAATATTTGGTGTAACCTCAAAACAATATGTGCTGCTCCACATCATGGTCTAACTATAAATGAAGTTTCAGATTGATCGGATATAAAATGTAGGAGGAGTTAACCGGAAATGAAAAGTTTACAGAAATTTGCAAAGGGGCATAACTCTGCAAACATTTGGTGGACTGTAACCTCAAAACAAAATGCGCTGCATCACATCATGGTCTAACTATATACCAAGTTTCAGCTTGATTGGATGTAAACTGTAGGAGGAGTTAGCCGGAAACGAAAAAGGTTATGGACGGATGCCATACCCAGTAACATAATACATCCCGTTTTTCAAACGGGCGTATAAAAAGCAGAAAAAAAAATGTGAAAAAGGTACAGCTGGGTATAGCTTATGCAGACTTGTGAACTTATTGATTTGATCTTTAATAAAAAAAAAAATAAAGAATCCTAAGTACATGTACCAACATACCCAGAAGCAGCATAGAAAGCTGTGATCTGGTACCCGAAACTGGCATAGTAAGCATGTTCCATGATTGCCATCAACTGTATCGCATTGTAGCCTACAAAGTTAAAACAAAACATATTCTACCACTGACTATTACATTCGTACCTCCAGATAAGAGGGAGTATCCACATAATATTTTTGAGCCAGTGCATGGCAAAACCTACAATAAGACCTGTGTGACCAGGAAAAACTCAGATCAGCCTGTATATCCACCCAGTATGGCCAAGGTTCTTGTTTATCCTTCTTTGGATAACCTGGAAGCGGTAAAAGGCACATGCAATCAGTGAAGATGCTGATCAGACTCTGCAGATGCACAGGCTGATCTGAGTCTTCGCTGGTTGCATAAGTCTTATTGTAGGTTTTGTCATGCACTGGCTCATTTCTCTTATTTCTCCACAAAAATATATGTTGTGTGTACTCATTCGAAGAACCAGCCTCACAAAGGCACTTCTAATGAGTACCACAACATATAGTTTCATGGAGAAATAAGAAAAATATCAATGTTTTGCTTGAAAAAAGCACCTTATCTGGAGCTATGAGATGAGGATACTGAACGTCATGTGCTGACAGTGTCTGGATGTGATAATGGGAACAAATGTCCTTTTATAGTGCTGCCTCAGCGCAGTGCCCAAGACATATCTACAGATAAGAGGGGGTATCCACATAATATTTTTCTTATTTCTCCACGAAAACATATGTTGTGGTACTCATTAGAAGCGCCTCGGCGAGGCGCTTCTAATGAGTACCCACAACATATGTTTTCGTGGAGAAATACGAAAGATATCAGCATTTTTTGGATGAAAAAAGCGCCTTATCTGTTGCTTTGCCAAGACACATTCATGTGATACTACCACCTGTCATATTGTACTGATAATGGTATGACCAGTTTTAGACCTGTCATATTGTACTGATAATGGTATGACCAGTTTTAGACCTGTCATATTGTACTGATAATGGCATGACCAGTTTTAGACCTGTCATATTGTACTGATAATGGTATGACCAGTTTTAGACCTGTCATATTGTACTGATAATGGTATGACCAGTTTTAGACCTGTCATATTGTACTGATAATGGTATGACCAGTTTTAGGTCTTCTTAAATATGGTCCTGCTGAACCCAGATATGCCCTGCCTTTGCAAACTGATCTGGATCTGCACTATTACATCTTGTCTTGCTGAATAAATTAAGATGCCATGTCCACTTCCAACTTTCAGATTACCTGATCCAGGTTGTTGATATAAATTCACATACTGAATGACAAACAGTGCAGATCCAGATCAGTTGGCTTCTTCTGGATCTACACTGTTTGCAAAGGCAGGGCATATCCGGGTTCAGCAGGACTAGAGTTAAGTATGTGAATTTTTATCAACAACCTGGATCAAGTATTCAGAGTGGCTGAATATATGAGATGTGGGCATGGCATCTTAATAGGAGAAAGCAGTCAGTTAACTCCTTTGATTACATTCTGTAAATAACCAGGTCCAATTAACTGGATTCCTCTGCTTTTATCATTAGTGTTTCCATTAAGTATCACTTCCTTTTCCTTCATAAATCTAATTTTAACAAGGTCATATGCCAATACAGCTTCCAAAATATTTAAAAGAAACATTTTCTGTGCAATGAAATACACTGGAGATCCAATACATCGCGGTCCGTTATTTCGCGATATCCAGTATATCGCGAATCGTCCGTGGACCCCAAATTTACCATGACCATAAAAAAAAAAAATAAGTAAATGTTTTTTTTACTTAATTTGAAAAAAAAAACAAAAAAAAACTGACTGTAATTCGTTGCGGTATTGATTTTTCGCGCATATCCAAACGCGAAATTGCGTCACGCATTATGACCAAACAATCCAATTAGTGTCAATCAGTACACAGATTGATAATAATTGGCAATCAATTAATATTAATCGCCGCACTTGTCATAATCAGTGTCATAATTGAGTACATGTAGCCTTATGATGTTGCCTATCTGTCCTAAACACCCAGTTCGTAGCCCTCCCACTTTACACTTTCCCAGCAAGTAATAATTTAACAAATAAAAATAAATAAAGTATGAAAGAATTAAAAAGATCAAAAGATAAATAGAATAGTTTTTGGGCCCGCAGCAGACGAAAGAAGCGAAGGGAAGCAACCCGAATTGCCTCAGCAAAAGTCCGTGATATTCTATTCTATTCTATCCTTAGGATATGCGAGTTGCCCCCCTTCATCCAAAATGGCGTCCTCGCTTGACATTTCCGCGAACAAATGATTTTAAACGTCGTTTATCAGCTAGTCTCGATTAAAGTTAATTGGTAGACATAATCTCCCAGTGTAAATACTGCCATTGAGTAATTCTAAACCTACTATACTGATGTAATGTGGCCGATAGCTTTACTGACAGCCGTTTGGTGTTGATTGATTAGCGGCGTCTCAGCAAACTACCTGCCCAGCTTATATCGCGATCCGGATATATCGCGGTAGCGGAACTTGGACCCCAAGCACCGCGATATATTTGATCTACAGTGTATATAATATTAATTGATCTTCCATGTGGATATGGAGAAATGTAAAGTTAAGAATTTGTTAAAGTCCACTGATGACCTATGATAAAAGCAGAGGATTCCAATTACAAGGACATGGTTAGTATTTCATCTATCTTGGACTTTACCTGTCAAGGGAGATAATAGAAATACTGCTACTATCTCTCATTTCATCAGCATATATGCGACTTTGTATCAACAATCTGGATCAAGTAATCAGATTGGCTGAACATTGAAAGTGGGCGTGGCATCTTAATTTAATACTGAGCACCATGCCAATGAGTAGCTAGTATCGATTTTAGAAATTCTTAAGTGTGACCTGGCTGTAAAAATGAAGTTTTTTAAAAGTAAAACATATTTTAACAAGTAATACTTAACCTATAGATAATGTGCTATTCTCTTCTGTTTTCACACCTTCCACAGAAAAAAACAACCTTTCAGTCGTTAATTAAAGTCTTAAACCAGAAGGTCCCTTAGGCAGTTACCTGTGTGACGTAACTTCCCGCTCAATTGACCACGTGTCAGTTTCTTTTCGGTGTAAAACAATAGACACAATTAGGAGAGATAAGCGAGGGTGGACGGAGGGAGATAATTGATTATCTATAGGTTAAGTATTACTCGTTAAAATATGTTTTACTTTTAAAAAACTTCATTTTAACTTCATAATACATTAACCTATAGATAATGTGCTAGAATTTGCAGAATAGGAGGGAGGTGCTCTCCTAATTCTAACACCAATAATATCTCACCACTTCTGGTTAAGACTCAGGAAACTCAAAGGAATCAGATACATTCTAATTCTATATTTAATAGAAAGAATGATCTAGATTCACAAAATAGCATATCTTTAAGGTGTTATGATCTAACAACCTTATATATAATAGTAGACTCTAGAGGAAGCCAGTTCTTAAGTCTCAGAGACCTAACATTGGCCCCCCCCCCACCCCTTTTTTTTCTTTTTGGGAAACAACAATTGGCTTCAAAAAGAAAAAGGAGTCATTGAGACATAACATAAATATTCCATCGCAAAGTAAGCTAGGAATATAGAAAAATTTTCAAAATAAAATTTGTAAAACAAAAAGCCAAGACCATACACTGTAAGTAGTCTATGTAGGGTCTTGAATAAATCAGGAAAGTCTACTCGGTGGAGTTTCCTATAGATAACTGACATATGTAGATATTTTGGATAAAATTCTAGATATGTGAAGCTATGTAATTGTAATAGTCTAAGCTATTAGAATTATAAACTAATTAGATTCTGTTAATTGGAGCGACAGGACAGTTTCCGATGAACAGACACAGACTTAAAATAACCATAATGTATAATTATTTCCCTTTGATCAAATTAAAGAAGGGGAGATAATAAAAATAGATGGAGTTAACTTAACTATAACTAAGTTATCCATCAGAAGAAAAAGGTATAGACAAACATAATGGTTAAAACTATTGCTAGACTAATTGTATTACGAATTTTTAGTCAAGCAATAAAATAATACAGAGTTTGCATAAAACTGCTTGGAAGAAAAAACAACCTAAACCATTGATAATTAGTTTTGTCATAGACATATAAAAGCATGTGATGTCCTGACAAAATAATAAAGAAGAAACTGTCAACATCATAACTTAAGAGTTTGACAGAGAATAAGAGAGATAAGAATAAGGTTGATCGCAGCTAACTGTAAGACGGTCATAGTTTGGCTAAATCTTACCGTATTGATAAGATTAAGCAATAATAAATAAGCTGGATAGAATCTTTCTATACCAGAAGATTGCCATGAAAAGAACTCCTAAGTAAATAATCATGGAAATCAAGAAATGTTAAAAAATCCACTTTGAAATGACGAATCAAAATGTTCATAAAAAGAGAAGGTCTCAGAGAAAAAGTAATAGTGTGATAATCTCTGAAGAAAGATTATACAATAATACTGATTAATAATCTCAAAAACACTTAATTTATAAGTTAAGAGATAGTATTAATATTCTATACGCATATTTAAGAATAGTAAGAAATATATGAATACTAAATTACAATTATACTACGGAACAAAATTCCTGCTATAAATAAAAGGTTAAGCGTAACTATTTATTAAGCAAGGAATTATTAAACATATAACTCGCTATAAAATTACTGCCCAGAAATTTTATAGATAAATATTCAATCAAATTTTTAGAATTGAATATTAATAGAATAAAATCTATGTCTGCATAATTGGTAATTCCTGAAATATCAAATTACGTACTCGCAAATGAATTCAGGAAGAAAATATATATACATATATATATATATATACATATATATATATATATATATATATATATATATATATATATATATATACTCTCCAGATCTATGCGTAAACCATAGAGAGTAATAAAATAATATTATTACCACGATCCCTGACGGAAGGGTAAAAAAAAATGTATATGAAAGAGATAATAATTAATTTAACGTCATATAGGTTTAAGATAAAATTTGTTTAATCTTTAACCAATATGCAGCAACAGTGACTCGATATTCTGTATTCGTACGTAGAAAAAGAGTACTTAGTCATTAGAATTTTGTATGACTGAAATAGAGATAATGGGATCTAAAAGGATGTATCTCCATGAACTGAATCGAAGGATAATATCCATTCTAAAAAACTAGGGCTTGTTTTAGGCTTAGTTTAACAAGCGTAGAATTGAATTATTTCCAAGTATTCATGAAGTCGTTATGTTCTGAATACTGAGAAAAATGTTAAAATATTGTTTAGGAAATAAAAAAGTGACTGGTCCACAATGTTAGCTAGATTTAAGCCTGGAACGTAGCGAGAAGGTCAATCTAACTTAAAAGTAAGATGAGAAAGATAAATAATGAAGATAGATATATAAATATCGGTATAATATATTATCTCCAACTACTATCAAATAATCTGAATGTTTAAAAGCATAAATGCTACTCGAAAGTTTATTTACCGAATGTATAATCGGAGAAACTTTCAGTATGTTCAAAAACGTATCACAAAAGTAAGATCTGACCAGGAACGTAGGTGCAGCACTTACTAAGTTGTGAAGTTCATATAAACATATTCTAGATTATAAATTGAAGCAGTGCATTTCAAAATCATCGAAACGTCTTGAAATGACTTATTGTGTGGAAAAATAAATAAATATCCAGTTTCATAAAAGATATTTATCTATATATATAGACCATTTTTGATGCAGACTGGAAATCAAGATATTAATCTTTGCATTATTCGCAAACTGAACTTGAACTCTTGACGGGAATTACTATGATCCCTTTAACGAATGTAAACATAAAGAAGGGGTAAAGAGATAATTAAGTGTGTCTTAATTCTTTACCGGCTCGTAATTAAGGATGTTTTCCCTTTTGTCTAAGCCTAGACTATAGATTGATTAATATGAATATAATAATATCTGCTATTATGAGGTAAACTCTCGTTAATTAACCTCTAAGCATATATCAAAATATATATCAACATAATCTAGAGCTTCGGTAAGTTTAGAGGAAGGAAATGATTTACTTTGACAGTTTCAGAATAGTTACAAAGTCAATAAAAAAATATCAAAAGGAAAGTATTGTATATAATATCTAATTTAGGCAATAATAATCTGTCACATACTGAATAATTAATGCCTTTACTAAATATGTATCCATTGTCAATACCAAAGTGCAAGAAAATTTTGATTGACATGGACTCTAGTTATAAATAAAATATTAGAGGTATAGAGCTAGTCGAAGCAAAACTATTCCTCAATAAGATAAAATAGACCTATAATATACGAGAATTAATTGGATCTAGAAATTATAATCATAATAAAATTATTATTCCAATATGAAGAATCTTCGGCGTAATAGATTCTTACTGAGGCAAAAATATCTGGTATATTGCTATCGTAGTCTTAAATGATCCAGAAGAAAAAATAAAACAGGCAAAGTAAAGAACGTATCGAATTATATCTATGCCTAAATATAAGATTTTCTTCTTATTTATTATTTTATAGCAGAGTTTAGACAGAGCACGACTGACCTAGACTCTTATATAATCAATCAAAAGATAGTATAAAATAGAATAATAGCTTATCGGATCAACTATTTTCCATGTAGAAAAGGCAAAAGGAAAATATGTACCTCAACTAGAATTTTAAATCGTAGTAATCTAGAGAGGTAGTGAATAAATAAATAAACTGTTAATTTATTTATCTGGTTGGTGTAAATTTCCGATACCTTAAGAATGAAAAATTAATAGAAAGTAGAAAAGATCGATTGCTACTTTCTTGTCAATTTACTCCTTAGATTACATGCTGATTACATATCGGAACATGTAGAAGAAAAACAGGGGAGTCAAGAAGAAAATTTTTTAGATTTCGTGTATATTTTTCTTCTTATAAATAACGATAGTTTTATAGTTCACCTTTGCCCTAGAGCCGAATAAGGTGAATATGTAAGAAGTTAATCTCTTTGTAGCGAATAAAAGAGATATAATTATAGCTGGAAGTATCTTCTACACTTAGTGAATGAATTGCGAATTTGATCGTAACCGATAATTCTTAATTCATTTTCAATAATAAATATATATATAGAATGTAAGTCAAGTTCAAAAGTGACTGGACAGAATTCAACAATATAAGTGGCTACTAGGTATTAGAACCCATCGCTGTCATTCAATAACCTATAACCCAAGACTATACATGTCTAAAGTGGTTAATAAATATATGTTGAGCGAGTACTAGTGACTACTACTCGAACACTAGTAATCCGACACAAAGTCTACGAAACTACTGCCCGGTGGAATTTCGTTAGAATGACCTGGCACTACTCTACGAAGTGCCTCCCGATGAAATTTTCGTTAGAGCTGGAATTTAACCGCTTTCTAGCGAATGAAAGAGATAAAACATAATTTGAATGACCTGGCACTAGCTACGAACTGCTGCCCGGTAAAATTTTGTTATAGTCGGAAGTTTAACTCTTTCTAGCGGATAAAAGAGATAAAACATAAGTTAATTTAAAATATTAATGGAATTACACTCCTATAATAAGTCAATGGAATATTAAAGATTCTAGTCTGATTCGGGAAAGACTGTACAGAATTTTATGTATGAAAAGTTACTATGTATTTCACTTAATAACCTATATCCATTGACTTAAACGTGAATGGAGCTCTATGAGCGATAATAGATTGTTCGGGAATTAGTGATCACTATTTTGACACTAGTTACCCGACATAATGACAGGACACTAGTATTCGTAACTTTTGCCCAGTAAAGTTACAAGTAATTTGACAAATTGATCGGATAGTAGTATTCGTAACTCTAGTCCGATGAAAAAGGGAGATTATATATGAAAACTTAGCGGGCACAAGTATTCGAAACTTTTTCCCGATGATAATTAATTATTAGGCAAAAATTGACCAGACACTTTCTGTAAAAGTTTGCCTGGTGAAAAATCAGAAATAATATAATAATATGACCGGGTATAAGTATCAGAAATATTACTGATACTTTGCCCGGTGAAAAATTTTTAATAATTAGACATAATGACCGGAAGTTAGTATACGTGACTATTTTGTCCTGTGAAATATGTCAAAAACTAAGTCTTTCCAGATAATAATTAAATTATTGACTGGAGACTAGTTGACTGGTGCCTGGTTGATCGGTGACTGGTGACTGGTTGACTGGTGACTGGTGACTGGTGCCTGGTACCTGGATGACTGGTGACTGATGACTGGTGCCTGGTTGACTGGCACCTGGTTGACTGGTGAAGCTGATTGACTGGTGCCTGGTTGACTGGTGACTGGTGACTGGATGACTGGTGACTGGTGGACTTAGACTTTATCGGATACTAAGTACCCAAAGATGCCACCTTGATGGGTCTTACCCTGGCAGTATAGCCATATGGGGTGGGGCTCCCATCCATAAAGAATTGTCTTATAACCCATCAAGGGTTGACAAGTTCTTTACAATCAGCTTCTCCACCATGAGAATCTTTAGCCAACTGAAGATCTCTGCAAATAAAAGTCCAGGAAAAACATATCATAATTGCTGAATAATCTGGAACGAAAAGAACAAAAATATTCTGCATATATAAACACGACTATCGAACCGATCGCGCACGAGCGTTGTGCCGAATAGTGAGAGTCGCGAAAACGCATGTGGAAAAAGACCAGTCAAAAAATACATGAAATCGCAAATTGAAAATTTTAAATAATAACACAGAAAGTGAAAGGCGTGATAAATAAACAAAAGAAACACAAGGATACAGAAATTTATCCGTGAGGAAAGAAATAATCCAAATTTCTATCACAGGTAAATAATCCTTGTTGAATTTCTTTGTCCACAGAAAAGAAACTGACACGTGGTCAATTGAGAGGGAAGAGTTACGTCACACAGGTAACTGCCTAAGGGACCTTCTGGTTTAAGACTTTAATTAACGACTGAAAGGTCGTTTTTTTTCTGTGGAAGGTGTGAAAACAGAAGAGAATAGCACATTATCTATAGGTTAATGTATTATGAAGTTAAAAGGACCCCATAGACCATATGTAAAAAGGGTTCCTAGCCTATATGCAGAGCAAATCAAAGGGAGACAACTTTTGCAGGTAGGAATCTGGTATTTTTAGTATATGAATCCTTTAAAACATGAGGGCTACTCTTAAGGGAAAGAATTTGCTTCCAAAGGGATCTTTTCTGTTCTTTCAGAGTAGTCTTCAGTGAAAAGGGAGGTAAGTATTTTATTGTAAGAGTTGTTTCCCTTGATGGTATAAATCTCCTTAAGCCAGTGACAGCCTGGGTATTGTAGACTCTGCAGGTGTAAAACAAAGGCACTTAGCAAACTGAATCATCACAGGAAGTGGTGGAAGTAGAGGGAAAGTAGCAGGGAAGGCAATAAAGTTGTCAAAACTGTCAAAAGTAAGGGAATTGCAGGTTGTGCAAAGGCCCAGAAACAGTGCATAATCATTTTTTTTTTTTTTTGTATTATGGGTCATTAAACTAGAAATAGTGCAATGAAAAGCAATCATCATCATTTCTTATCTTTTTTGTTGATACTACATTCAGTCTTTACCATGACAGAAGGATTAACACATTTATGCCTAGTGTCCCATAAAAGGGACACTGGGAAACAGTGTAGACCCAGATCAGATGCTGCAAAATACAAAACATGCAAAAACAAAAGGGCCAAGATGACCCTGTATCACTCACCTGATTATCAGATAAATTGGCCTTTCGGTTCAGGAGAAGACATGCAAAACAGATTTCCAAGATAGTGGCCATGACAGACATCTTGGATTTCTGATCGAAACAATTTTAGCTCTTTTTCATCTACAAGTCACCCTGATGCTTTCTACCAAGTTTGGAGTCAGTTGGCCTTTCGGTTCAGGAGAAGAAGCGAAATATAGACTTTCAAGATGGCTATCATGGTGGCCATCTTGGATTTCCTATCGGAATGCTTTTAGCTATTTTGATCTACTAGTCACCCCAATGTTTCCTATCAAGTTTCAAGACAATTGGACTTTCATATCAGTGGAAAAAAAGCAAAAAAAGATTTTCAAGATGGCGGCCATGCCGGCCATCTTGGATTTCCCATTAGAACAAATTCAGCTTTTTTTTATCTACGTCACCCAACGCTTCCTACCAAGTTTCATGTAAATTGGCCTTTTGTTTCAAGAGAGGAAGCGAAAAATAGATTTTCAAGATGGTGGCCATGGCAGCCATCTTTGGTTTTGGATCAAAATGATTTTAACTATTTTTGCTCTATAAGACACCCCGATGTTTCCTACCAAGTTTCAAGTCAACTGGCCTTTCGGTTCAAGAGAAGAAGAGGAAGCAAAAAATAGATTTTCTAGATAGCAGCTATGGCGGCCATCTTGGATTTTCGATCAGAACAATTTTAGCTATTTTTGATCTACAAGTCACCCTGATGCTTCCTACCAAGATCCAAGTCAACTGGCCTTTCGGTACAAGAGAAGAAGCCAAAAACAGATTTTAAAGATGACAGCCATGGGAACAATTTTAGCTATTTTTGATCTATAAGTCACCCCAATGCTTTCTACCAAGTTTCTTGTTAGTTGGCCCAGGGGTGTAGGAGCAGTAGGCTTTTAAAGCAACTGTTGGTGTCGCACGACGGACGACGAATGTCGCACAACTGACAATGACTGATCAAAACAGCTCACCTTGAGCACTTTGTGCTCAGGTGAACTAATAAAAACTAACTGGGCATCCCTTATATAGGAAATGGACCTGTCCAAAGAGTTATGGTAGAAGAGTTCTCTCTGCATAAATGGGTTAAAATTAAGGGTAAATACACATACCATATTTATCTGCATTGTTTGGAAAGACATGCCTAGGCAAACAGTGTAAATCCAGATCAGATTCCCCTGATCAGGGTCTACCTTAGCTCCAGAGAAGAGGGGTATCTACATAATATTTTTCTTATTTCTCCATGAAAAAACATACATTGTGGTTATTCATTAGAAATGTCTTAGTTATACCATGGTTTGTGCACTTGTACGATGTGATAATGCATGAGCGTGAGCGAGTGCATTATTGGACGTACATGCGCACAACCATTACATTGCAAGATTTCATGTTGAATGACGGGAATTTTGGCAACTATGTAATAAGCCTCATTAAGGCACTTCTAGTAAGTCCAACAACGTAAGAAACATGGAGAAATAAGAAAAAAAAATGTAATTTTTGGATGAAAAAGGCACCTTATCTGGATCTATTGTCTACACTGTTTGTCATTCACCACCAATTTTAAGATACATCACCAAGTAGTCAAATGACCTTGTTAAAATTTTATGGGAAATAAGGTTAGGATGTCCAACTATTTAAGGTAAATACAGCATACAGCTAGTATTGTACACTTAATTATTAACTTTTGGAATTTAAAGAGTAGCAGATTTTACAGCCGTCTTATTTTCTTATGAAATGAGACGACTTTTAATGCAAGTCTCCTAAGGATACGAACAGCACTTATGGGATAAGTGAGGATATTACATAGCTTCAGATAATTTTCTTATTCTCCACAAAAAAAAAAAAATATGTTGTGGGTACTCATTAGAAGCACCTTGCATTTCTAATGAGTACCTACAACATATGTTTTTGTGGAGAAATAAGAAAAAAGTTACTTGATAACCCCCTCTTGTCTAGAGCTATGTTATCATCCATTTTCTCATCTGCATACTAAAGACATTCATACACATACCTAGATTTACAATCCTTGGTATAACATTCTGTGTAAATTCTTTATATGTAGCTACTTTCCCCTCCCAAGATGCAATGCCAACATGAGATTCGTAGATGCGTAAACTGGATGGAACACGTGGATGTGGGTGTTTGAACTGGTATTTCTGTAATTAAAACAGAAAATATATTCTTCAATTACATTCCAAATTATAGACGCCATGGTCTTCTATGTATTCTGATATTTACTTTTGAGTTTATTCTGACAATAATTCTTGCAATTCTGTGGCAAGGTCATTATTGTTGGACAGGTATGAAAAGAACAAAACATTTTACCTGTTTATGGAGATCTCATTAGATTTGTATCAATGTACAAGATGCAATCATGCATTTTGATCAAGCTTTCCCCAAAATTACAACTTATATTGAAAGTGGATATTCTTGACTTGATAAAATTCAGACTACTGATAACAAAACAATGTATACAAACAGTACAATGAATTTCTTAACATCCAGTGCAACTTTTTTTCATTCAACACATACTTTTATTGTTGCACCTGCATTAGCAAAGGCAACTTAGGCGTGTAAGTTTCCAACCATTTTGTGCGTGTACTTACGTCTACTTTTGCATCAAATCTAGTGGCAATCCTAGCATCCACTCTTGCCACCACCCTAAACTGGAAGTTGAAACCATTTAAAATATTTTACGCAAGTGGGACATAAATGTCAACAAAGTTCTTTCTATTTTTCTTTTTCATTTTACTATTATTTCAAATCCCATGACTTTTGAGAGAATATCTATGTATTATTACATGTATACTTATCCTGTGGGTATAAATTAGAACTGCCTCAAGGTAATTCTACTGAGTACCCATGAGTACCCACAAAATATGGTTTGGAGTAAAAACTATCCAAAATTACTACCCCTATTAGGGCAGTGTTTCCCTCAGACATTTATTTAAGGGGACATAAAGTCTCCATTGACCCATATTTTAGGGGACATATTGGATAATTTCAGGGTTAATTGTTTGAATTTTACAGAAAATATTGCAAATTTTAAGGGACATCAATGTCTCTGTAAGATGAAGGTTTAGTGGATATCAGAGTCAAAAAGGGGCCAAGTCTTGCAGTTTTGAGGGACAAGGAAAATCCTGCCCTTTTTTTCTATCATCTGCAGCTATGATTTACAAGTTATTTCACTCTTTTATTGACTGAAATTTGGAGAAGTATAATTTCTACAGCCCTACAATTTTCATCAAGTATCTTACCTCTGGAGGATCCCAGAATACTTCATCAAAGATGGCCACCTTTTCTTGCCGCCTCACTAACCTGGCCCAGGGGGAGTTTCTGTCCTCAAGCTTCCCTGCTTTTGTGTGCATCACAAGCTAAAACATTTCAAAGGATCGTTAAATGGAGCAAAACCAGAGAATGACATGCATGTATGTGTGCAGAAAACCAACATCAGACAGCCTGTAAAATCTGGTCTCAAGAGGAGCATGTTAGTGCATGTGGCAGCTGTACAAAGCCTACCCATACTTCACCATAGTGCAGATTATATTTTCATTTTCTTTGGGATCACAGGGCCCATTGTGGTATCTTTGAAAATGGATTTTTGCTATGTATAGGCTAGAGAGCTTAAGCAGTTTTGCAAACTTCATTACTGCTTATGAAGATCTCAATAAAACTGAGACTCCCAATTTCTATCTGTAATGTGTTCTTTGTTTCCAAAGGCAATCTTTTTGACTTTCATTTCTTTTAAGGACAAGCCCTTTTCAGAAGGGAATTGGTAAGCCTTTAAGAAGTGATTCAACCCTTTAAGTGTGGTCTCCCTTTGAAAAGGGATTAACATATTTAAGAGTATCTCCCTTTAAGAAGGGATTCACTCCTTTAAGAGTAGCTCCCTTTGCGAAGGGATTATCTCCGTTAAGAGTAGCTCCCTTTGAGAAGGTTTTGACTCCTTTTGAGAGTATATCCCTTTAAGTAGGGATTCACTCCTATATCACCCTTTAAGAGCATTTAAACATTAATAAAATCCACAAAAATCAAATTAATTTCTTATAATTCCAACTTGGTCAATTTTACTTTGAAAACATGAATGTTAAAGCTTATATTAGATATACAATGTATATACAAAGAAACAAAGTTCCAAGATTCCTACTCAGAGGATTTATTTAAGTGTACATGTCATTCTGAAATTGCTCTTGACAAATCAGATCATGGAATTACATATACTTAAGGGTAAATATGATATTAAAAAATAAAAAAAAGTTAACTGACCTTGATTTTGGAGTCATGTTTGATAGGACAGGAACCATCTGGGTTTGGAGGAATGTGAAGTTCCCACTTACCAAAGTCTGATCTGGTAAAATTGTACTGGACCTGGTTCCAGTCATCTGAAAATAAACCAATCATCATAGCTCCAAACAAGGCACTTTTTTTTTAAAAACCAAAATGTCATTTTTCTTATTTCTCAATGAAAACGTATGTTGTGGGTACTCATCAGAATGAGGCACTTCTGCTGAGTACCCACAATATATGTTTTCATAAAAAATAAGAAAAATATTTACCTAGGCCCAGTTGTTCAAAGCATTGTTAGCTTAACAAGCTCGTTAGTGGTCAAAATGTTAACTGTTCTAGTAAGTACAATATCTAATTCACAGGTAATTTTGCTGAAAAAATGTGAGTAGCTTTTCACATTTTTTCAGCAAAAATATTAGCATATATGCCATATTTAACGATGAGTTTTAACAATACGTTAACTAACTACATCGTTAGTTTTGAACAACTGGGCCCTGATATATGCAAGCATGAATCTTATTTACAATTAAACATCTACTGATGTTTGAATCTCACAGGGTTAGAGGTAACAGATCAATGTACAATAATATCTGTACATATATACTGGGATACACCCCACACTACCATAGCTCCTCCAAAACTTGTATCAGAAATAATGGTAAGGTTTTATGTAGTGTTGGGAATCAGGTAGAATTTCATAGTCAATCATCGGTTTAGTAAAACCAACTGATCATCAATTAATAATCGACTTGTAGAAAATATATTCACTCTTAATTTAGCCCTCTTCCAGGTATTTATTCACTGCTCCAGATCAATAAGTGGGGAATGCAGATAATATTTTTCTTATTTCTCCATGAAAACATTTGTTGTGGGTACTCATTAGAAGCAACTCCATGAGGCACTTCTAATGAGTACCCACAACATGTTTTTATGGAGAAATAAGAAAAATATTAGTACTTTTTGGGGTGACTTATTTAAGGCTATTTTATCATTTTTTTTTTCACTTTTATTACCACAAATCTAGAATGACCCAAATAGACAGCTTCTTTATAACTTGCCTATAAAAATAAAACGTGAGAAAAATATGTTTCTAAAAATAAAATTTTCCGACTAGTCGACTATAAAAAATCTTTCCGATCATCAGTCACAAGAGGCAAAATTGACTGATGATCGATTATAATCGATCATCAGTGGCAACACTAGTTTTATGTGAATTAAACTGCTTAAGCCCCTCAGTAGTTTTTTGCTACTGACAGCTTCAAGGCAGTTCCTCTGTTGCAGTTCTTCTTTGTTTATGCCCCGGTTATTTCCTATATGGCATTTGTTTTGTCATCGTTTGTTCATCTCTCCTTCTTTTCATGCTTTGGGAAGACTGTGCTTTGTGGTTGTGGCATTTCTTGGATCCTTAATGATATTTTTGTATATCATGTTGATTTGGTTATATGCTTAACCCTTGCCTTGCTGAATAAGTTAAGATGCCACGCCCACTTCTAATTTCCAGCCAATCAGATTACTTGATCCAGGTTTTTGATAGAAATTCATGTATTTAATGACAAACAGTGCAGATCCAGATCAGTTGGCTTCTTCAGAAGCCAACTGATCTGGATCTACACTGTTTGCTAAGACAGGGCATGTCGTGTTCAGCAAGAGAAGGGTTGACCCATTGTAGACTGAACAGACTCCCCACACTATATATTGAAAGAGTCCAATTTCAATTTTAAGTATTTCAGGCCACGAGATTTAGCTATTCTCAGAGAAAAATGATTGAACTATTTGCAAATAGTAGTGACCCAGATCAGATGTTGCATTCTGCAGCATCTGATCTGGGTCTGCACTGTTTGCCAACTACCCTTTTAGGGGTCTCCAAACTACAATGGGTTACCTGTCACAAAAGTACTGTATGAGTGACGAGCAGTGTAGACCAAAATCAGACTAAAAGTCTGATCTCAATCTACAGTTTTTGCTCAGGGGATCCTGTCCTAATATTTTTGGCCCCATAAGTAAAAGGTGTGCTGTGAGTATTTAGAGATAAAGGCAATTTTAACCATTAAAGCAGAAAGCAAAATTATAGCAGACGGTACACATAATGAAATGTCAAGCCTTATTTTCTCTGAAGAATTCAAAATGTATAAAAAAAAAACTAGAAAAAGTGTCCATAGGACACGGATGCCCCCGCCAAATGCCATTCTGAAAAAGGGTTTATATGTATTTGTAACAGCTATACCATGAAGTTATTATTAAGGCCCGGACACAGTTTACTATATGGAACTAAGTCAAGGGAAGATAATTCAAAAACGAAAAAAGCAAGAGTTGTCTTCCTTGTTCATGACACATCGTCTCAATGTGATGCATGCACCCATAAAGTTTCATGAATATATTCCATATGGTTTAGGAGTTATGGCCCGGACATGGTTAACTATATGGAACTAAGTCAAGGGGAAATAATTCAAAAACCAAAACTGCCAGAGTTGTCTTCCTTGTTCATGACACATCGTCTGAATGTGATGCATTCACCTGTATAGTTTCATGAATATATTCCATACGGTTTAGGAGTTATGGCCCGGACACGGTTTACTATATGGAACTAAGTCAAGGGAAGATAATTCAAAAACAAAAACGCAAGAGTTTTCTTCCTTGCTCATGACACATCTTCTCAGTGTGATGCATGCACTGGTAAAGTTTCATGAATATATTTCATACGGTTTAGGAGTGATGGCCCGGACACAGTTAACTGTATGGAACTAAGTCAAGCGGAAATAATTCAAAAACCAAAAATGCAAGAGTTGTCTTCCTTGTTCATGACACATTGTCTCAGTGTGATGCAGGCACTGGTAAAGTTTCATGAATATATTTCATACGGTTTAGGAGTTATGGCCCGGACACAGTTAACTATATGGAACTAAGTCAAGCGGAAATAATTCAAAAACCAAAAATGCAAGAGTTGTCTTCCTTGTTCATGACACATCGTCTCAATGTGATGTATGCACCTGTGAAGTTTCATGAATATATTCCATATGGTTTGGGAGTTATGGCCCGGACACGAAGTGGGACGTACGGACGGACAGACGGACGGCCGGACAGACAGACGGACGGACGGACGGACAGACGTACGGGACGGACAGGGGTAATACTTAATGCCCATCCGCTATTTTTCAAATAGGCGGGGGCATAAAAAATAAAATTAGATCTTATGCGGCGCTTTCAGATCTAATCATGGATTTTGGACCAAAAGGTCTGGGGTTAGAATCCCTCTTGAAGCTGAATTCAGCTAATGACTCTATGGCACTTCATTGCACATAGCATTTTCATAATGACTCATCCAATATCTTGACATTTGATTTTTTTTAACAGAAGCACAATTGTACTGGGGAGACATTTCTACCAAGTGTATCCAGCCCCTTTAAGCCCTTGTCCTGCCGAATAAATTAAGATGCCATGCCCATTTCTAATTTTCAGCCAATCAGATAACTTTATCCAGATTTTTGATATAAATTCGCATACTTAACGGCAAACAGTGTAGATCCAGATCAGTTGGCAGAAGCCAACTGATCTGGATCTACACTCTTTGCAAAGGCAGGGCATATCCAGGTTCAGCGGGACAAAGGTTAATTAAAAAGTGCTAGGGTCCATGAGGTGATTCTCATAAATGATGGAATACTTCTTGCTGGAAGGCCCACACTTTATTGTGACATTCATGAGATTTGGATGGCCAGTGGACCAAGGCATGTATCTTGGAAAAGCGCTAATATGGTCCCCACAGTTCAGTTATACTTACTGAAATCCCCTCTAAGAGAAATTCCTTCAGCTCCTGGAGCCCACTCTTTCATGTATATACCATTGTCTGGTGTCCGATGTATACCAAAGTGTTCATAACCACGAGTAAATTTCTCAAGACCACCTTCATTATCATTGATCCTTGACAATAGTTCTGTGAAACAGCCATACCTATTAAAAACAATATAACATTCTGACCCCAGTAAAGTAAATCCATACAAGGATTTAGAAATTAAGTGATCTTAAAAATTTTGATGCAAAACTTTAGCATAAAATTTCTAAGTCTGTGACCTTGACGTATAGGTCCTCAGCAGGGGTGTGGATAGGGCTCAATAAAATTTTGGACCAACATCTATAATTATACCAAATATAAACTAAATCAATCAGAGGGTTTAGAAAATATGAGGTCTTAAAAAACTTTGACGTAAAACTTTAACATTTTTTGTTAACGCCGCCAATGCCAATGCTGACGCCGGGGGTAGTGCAACAGCTCTTCCTGTACTTTCATACAGGCAAGCTAAAACTGATCAGAGTTCTGTGACCTTTATGTACATGCCCAGCCTACATTGTTACTTTGCTGCAAGTTTTAAATCATTATCTTGAAAACTGTAGGAGAAGTTGCGGAGACACAAACCTTACTATGCCATGTGTATAAGGTCGTATTTCTAGGTAAATCAAGGGTATGTAACTCTAGCAATAAACATTTGATCAGAGTTCTGTGACCTTTATGCACATGCCTGGAGTCTATATTGTTACTTTGCTGCAGGTTTCAAATTAATATCTTAAAAACTGTAGAACGTGCAGAGACACGAACCCTACTATGCCATGTGTAAGACAAATTTTGTATAAGTAAATCAAGGGTAATATCTAATATCAATAATAATTTGATAAAGGATCTGTGACCTATATGCACATGCTCAGTCTATAACCTTACTGTGATGCAAGTTTCAAACCATTACCTTGAAAACTGGAGGAGTTTGTTTGTTTGTGTTGAGGTTTTACGGCCCAGTCAACCCAATGGGGTCATGTCGAGCGCGGTCAGTTTACCTAACCACACGTTTACTGGGCAGGCTTAGTCCTCTAAGCGGTTAACCAGTGTTGTGCACAATCTTTCGCCAGAAAAACTGGAGGAGTTGCCGAGACACAAAGAGTACTATAAAGTGTGACGGATGGATACACAGACGGATGTTCTAACATATGGACATTTATGTGGCTATATTTGCATACTTAGGTGGCTAGGAAATAGCCACATAAGAGAAACTTTAGCCCCATAAAGGAAAATCTTATGTGGCTCACAGATTAAATCCCATTCAAATGCACTGAAACTGTTCATAATCTGGAGCCGCATTAATACCAAATGTTCGCTCGGACACACAGATGGATGAACACACAGACGTACATGTGATGGACTTGTAAAACTATATGCCCTCCTCCACTTCATGGTCATCACGAAAACATGCCTATACAACTTTGACCCCCTTAAACCCCACTTTTATATAGTAAAACTAGGGTTTACAGGGGTATACATTATTTTTCTTATTTCTGCTCAAAACATAGATTGTGGGTACTCGTTAGAACAGCCTTGCCGAGGCGGTTCTAACGAGTACCCACAATCTATGTTTTGAGCAGAAATATGCAAAATATCAGAGTTTTTTATCTGAAAATTTTCAGTTTTTGGAGGTGAAATTTTCTATATATTTGAATAGGCGTGTTTTCGTAATGGTGGGGGCATAAATATCTAATCTGGACATTCCTTTTAGTTGTGTCTACAGAATTGTCCAGAGAGAATGGCTATACAAGAAGGACAAGTAGGGAATGGAATTTGCACAGCTCTGTGTACAACAAAGTCTATGAAATACAAACTGCAAACAGCAACAGCCCAAACCATACTGCACATTCTTGTTTTGTAGTCATTTCTTCTTCTTTATCTAGTCATACATGTAAAATCAGTATAGTTCACAGAAAAGTGCCTTTCAGGAAGAAAATACTGTGGAACTTTTAGATCTTACTAACTTTTTATGCCATCAGTTTTATGCCATCTGTTCAAATATTTTTTGAAGAAAAACAGAAAAATCTCACATATTATATATGGCCTGCATCAAGCGAAAGAGTGTATTCAGACATGCAAAATGCACAGATTCAGATCACTATGTACCAGGGCTCGGGAAAACCGGAAAATAGCCGGTCTGGACCGAAATTAAGAATTCTGGACCGATTTCAAACACCCCAAAACGCTAATAAATCAGTCCAACAGGTTTGTGCCTTGAACCCCATTTTTCCCCAACCAACCAATTTTCACGAATCAATGATGTCTACAAATGCTCAAGTCTTCCCAAACTGACCACGTCCGCGCACCTTTTAAATGCGATATTATGGTAACTAGTTAAAAAAATCAACACTTCACTGACCTTTGTGCGGTAAACAAGCGATTAACACGAATCATCAGTAACAGTAGTCTGATAAATAATCCGTTTGTGTGACACATGTGAATACACTGAGACTGCAAAACATCCGGGTGCAGTCGGCGTGTCCAAAAAGATCAAAGGTAGCTTTACTGAGAGTGATAAAAGAATGCACCGCTTGAACGCACAGTTTTCTTCCTCTTCTTTTTTGTTTTGATCAACACGGTTTGTCGGTCCCAGATTCGATAAATGAATTCCCAAACCGTGTACGTCCTGATCTGGGTATTATTGATTGCTTCTTCTTTTTTTTTTTTTGTTGATTGCCGTAACACGCGAGTATAATTCAAGGTAGATTTCACGGTATAAATAAGTAATGCACCACTTGCGCTAGACAAGATTGATCAGTGCTTAAAATTTAAGCAGTCTGATCGAATCTTGAAACATTGAAAACTGCAAAACCGCCTGTGGCGCAGGCCTTTTTTATTAGACCTAATTAGGTCCATGAAAGTCTTTTCGTTCCGTCTCTCCTGTTTCCCGCCGCCTTCGCGCTTATACAAGACGGGAATCAGTTGTTTATAAATAGTTTAGGAAAACCCTGCGGAGGTGGAAATAAAACAAAACCGTTTTTTTTTTGTTTTTTTTTTTTCTTTCTTTACATACCTGACTGTATTTATTGATGACTCCAGCTTTGATCATGCTCGTTATACCCGGACTTCCGTCATATAACGGAGTTGAGGTGTATTATTTAAAAGGACTTAAAGGACTGCCAATTGTCATTAGTTTTCGTGACAGGTGATATATATATATATTTTTTTTTTTTGGAAATGGGCTCATTGATGACGTCATCGTCATCGGCTGGACCGATTCAGATTTCAAAATTTCCAGAGCCCTGCTATGTACATGCGCAAAGTATCATCTGAGCCCATGTTCTACATGTCTATAGATATAGTTTTGACCCCCTTAAACCCAACTTTTATATAGTAAAACTGGGGTTTACAGGGGTATACATTATTTTTCTTATTTCTGCTCTAAAACATTGATTGTGGGCACTTGTTAGAACTGCCTCATTGAGGCAGTTCTAATGAGTACCCACAATCTATGTTTTGAGCAGAAATTTGAAAAATATTAATAGAATTTTTTATCTGAAAATTTTCATTTTTGGTGGTAAAATTTTCAGTTTATTGGCATGTTTTCGTAATGATAATTCATAGAGAGGAACTTCTGATATGTGCCTACAACACAAGAGCTGCACCATGCGAAAACCTGCGTTTGGGCATATGTGGACAGCAAAGACCCAGATCAGCCTATGTCAGAATTAACGGATATTACAGAATGTATGAATGGAGAGCAAAGGCCTGGATGATACTTTGAGCATGCACAGGTTGATCTTAATCTGCACATTTTGAGCATGTCCACAGGCACCTTTTCACTGGAGGCAGCACGATTTCACGGGGAAATAGAAAAAACTAGAAATGTGTCAGTATGACATAGATGCCCCCGCCCAGGGCCATCCTCACCCACACGCAGGCATTTTGCAAAAAATGAGGTTGAAAAAAGGGCCATAACTCTCATAATAATTGGCAGATTTTACCCTAAATCAAACATGACCTATATTTTATGATTATATACCTGTGTATAAAATATGAATCCAATACACCAATCTTTTTTAAAAAATATTGAGAGGAAAACATTTTTTCAAGGTGAAAAAGAGCCATAACTCCCATAATAATGGGTGGACTTTACCCTAAATTGAACTTGGCCTCTATTTTATGATTATATACCTGTGTATTAAATACTAATCCAATACACTAATGTTTTCAAAAGATATCAAACGGAATCTATTTTTCAACGTTGAAAAAGGGCCATAACTCCAAAAATAGTTGGTGGATTTTACCCCAAATCGAACTTGACCTATAATTTATAATTATATGCTCGTGTATAAATTATGAATCCAATTCACTAATCTTTTCAAAAGTAATGGAATGGAAACCATTTTTCAAAGCTGAAAAAGGGCCATAACTTCCAAAATAATTGATAGATTTTACCCTAAATCGAATTTGACCTACATTTTATGATTATATTCCTGTATATAAAATTTGAATCCAATACGAGTTCGATAGGTACCGGGTTCGATCCCCACTAACAGCAAGTGTTGTTTCCTTGAGCAAGAGACTTTATCCACATTGCTTAGTACTGGTTTCTACCCAGGAAAAGAGAGGGCCACATGGAAGATTAGTACTAGATTACTAAATGTGTTACCCTCTATAAATAAGGTCGATTATTATTATTATTATTATTATTATTATACACTAATCTTTTCAAAAGATATCGAACGGAAATCATTTTTCAACTATTTTTCAATGTTGAAAAAGGCCCATAACTCCCAAAATAATTGGTGGATTTTACTCCATTACGAAAACATGCCTATTCTAATATACTAAGAAGTTATTCATCAAAAAATTGAAAATTTTCAGACAAAAAATTCAAATATTTTTCATATTTCTGCTCAAAACATAGATTGTGAGTACTGGTTAGAACCGCTGCAGAGGCGGTTCTAACGAATACCCAGAATCTATGTTTTTGAGCAGAAATAAGAAAAATAATGTATACCCCTGTAAACCCCAGTTTTACTATATAAAATCAGGGTTTAAGGGGGTCAAAATTATATAGGCGTGTTTTCGTGATGCTAAATCGAACTTGACCTGCATTTTATGATTATATACCTGTGTTTAAAGTTTGAATCCAATACACTAATCTTTTCAAAAGCTATCAAATGGAAACCATTTTTTCAAAGATGAAAATTTTTCAAAGTTGAAAAAAGGCACAACTCCCAAAATACTTGGTGGATTTTACCCTATATTGAACTACATTTTATGATTATATACCTATGTATAAATTTCAATCCAATACACCAATCTTTTCAAAAAATATCGCACGGAAACCATTTGTGTTACGTACAGGATGGACGTACGTACAGACAGCGGTGATACTATATGCCCCCGCACTGAAAATGGTGGGGGCATAAAAATCTAATCTGGACACTTCTTTCAGGAAGCAAATACTATGGTGCCTTCAGGTCTTACTAATTTTTTACTCCATCAGTTAAGAGGGCATAGGCAGTATTCAAAGACAGTGTTAGCATCTAGGGCTAGGGTTATAGGATGCGGTACAAGCCGGCTTTTATAGCGACGTGGTAGAGTGTAGGACTTTGAGTCCAGCAGACCGGGTTCGATCCCCGGTCGGGGAAAAATGTTATTTCCATATTTTCACCTCTTACATTTGGCGCCCACCGTAAATAACCTACGTGTGCATGAAACTCCTTGAGTCTCATTTCACGTGATTCTCAGACTCCTAGAAATTCAGGGACGAATTTCAAGTTGGAGGGGGAGAATGTCACCGGTACAACACACTTGTACTGCCTTGCAGTACAAGCCGGCTTTTATAGCGACGTGGTAGAGTGTAGGACTTTGAGTCGAGTGGACCAGGTTCGATCACCGGTCGGAGAAAAATGTTATTTCCGTATTTTCACCTGTTACAACTAAACTAGTAAAAGGGAAGAATTTGCTCACAAAAGAGGAGATTTTCCATTTGGAGTTTTTTTTTTTTTCAGAATTTTTTTTCAGAAGGGACATAGACCAATTTTGACACGAGTTATCTCCCCTTCCCTGTAGTGTATCCATTCCCCTAAACAACCATGCAAAAATGATCATGCTAAAACGTTAGTATATTAAGTTTTGCCAGTCATGCACTGACCATGAACCAAGCATGCAAAAAATGACAGCTGATAAATTATGGCTGGAAAAACAATTATGAACAATGAGATTTTTTTAGTCTAAATAGCATGACAGTTCTAACCTCCTCCTAATTTCTCTTTCATGCAGTCTTAGGTATCCATCCTTCTCGAAAAGAGTCTGAATATTTGGAACATCAATCTGTTTTCCTTCAGACATTCTGTTTCAGTTGCGGTGTCTCCGAATCAGCTCACAACAACAGTTACTTGCAGAGGTCAAGGTGAAGGTTACAATTAAGGTTGTATACTGGTACCCGGTATCAAAAGAATATTCTTGGCGACGTCCCAAGTTGAGGAGAAACAGTATCAGTTTTCCCATTCAGTTATGTCCCTTGATCATAGAACCGAAAGTAGAAAAGTTTAGTAAAACGTGTATGAAAAAGAGAGTAGCAGTGTTGTAAAACATGCTTGAAGAAGAAATGTTTATTTAATGCTCTTAACGCTAGATTTTGTTTGACGGTAAATCAGTATGTCTTGGTTCACTTCAAGCAAGACCGGGATTCTCCTATTTATTCCGTGTAACCTTCCACTTACCTTGAAGTTGGTTGAAGATCACCAGTCGGATGCACATCCAATTTAAACAATTCAACAAGTAGTAAAATAGACTTGTTCAATTTTTAGGGTAAGAATGGAAAGGAGTTAAGGTGTCACAATATAAGGGTTTATGCAGTTAATATTCAGACATCATAACTCCTTATCTTATTTATCCTAACATTTGAATAAGTCCATTTTACCACCTGTTGAAAGATCAGAAAAGTGTTTTAGTGTCAAACAGTATAGGCTTTGATCAAACAGTACTGTGGCATCACATTCTGCAGTGTCTGACCTGGGTCAACATTGTTTGTTTAGGCCAAACAAAAAAAAAATGTGTTTAGGGTATCCCTGCCCGACTTAATTTATTAAAACCTGTCAATTTTATTTCATGTTTTCTAAAGAAAAAGGTGTTTCTGGTATTGTTGCCACTGATGATCGATTATAATCGATCATCAGTCACTTTTGCCTCTTCAGACAGATGACTTGAAAGAATTTTTATAGTCGACTAATCAGAAAATTCTATTTAAGAAACATTTTTTTTCTTACTTTTTTTTCAAGGCAAGTTATAAAGAAATGAAATTCTAAGCTGTCTATTTGGGTCATTCTAGATTTGTGGTCAATAAAAGTGAAGAAATTTGATAAAATAGCCTGAAATAAGGCACCTGTTTCAACTGAAAAGTACTGATATTCTTTCTTATTTCTCCATGAAAACATGATGTTGTGGGTACTCATTAGAAGTGCCTCGCCTCATCAAGATGCTTCTAATGAGTACCCATAACATATGTTTTCATGGCGAAATAAGAAAATATTATCTGGATACCCCTCTCATCAATCTGGAGCTATAAATCAGAGGGCTAAAATAAGAATAAAAAAATGTTCTACAAGTCGATTATCAGTTGATGATCAGTCTGTTTAACAATCAACTATGAAGTTCTAGCCAATTCCCAACATTAGTTTCTGGGATAAATATTTATGCTAAATATCAAGACGATTAGGTTTAACCCGCTATCAGTACTTTTCAGGAATATCAAAGTGTAGTCAAACAGACTTGTAAAATTTTATGTGAATTATGGTGCTGAGTCCAAATATATTTTGTGAATATTGTTAAAAAGAATGTAAAAAAATTAATAATCCCTACCTACCCTAACATTTTTTAGCTCTGCTGTAGGTAGAGCTTATTCCAAAGGAAGACTCTCCATCATCTCTCCATACGTTCGTTCATAAGCAATTTCTTGTTATCACATCTCCTCCAAGACCACTGGTTGGATTTTTTAAACTTGTCTGTGGTGTTCCCCTAGTGGTCCAGTTATGCACCCCCAAACTAGGTTCTGGTCTGTCCACAAATATAGCTGCCATTGGCCATTTTGGATTTTTCCAGTTATCTCATCTTTTCCGTAATCAGTGGCGGAATTTCGTTGAAAGTTTGTGTATGGATTCTTCTCAACCCTAGATGTATCTCTGCGAAAATTATTCCAGTCCATACCCTACCCAACCCTACCCTACCCCTACTACTTCTATCCCTATTCTAACCCTACCCTACCCTTCTATCCTGGCCTATCCTTAGAGTAGGATAGGGTGGGGTAGCAGAAGGAAGGTAGGTAGGGTAGGGTAAGATTGAGTGGAGCATAGCATTGCAGGGAAGGGCAAGTGCCAAGTCAATCAAAATATAGATATAGTTAGTATCAAATCAACCTCTTTTTACTTGCCTCACCTTTTAAATAAAAACAAAAAATATGGTAGAGCGACTAGCTGTTCCCTAGGAAACTCTGGTTTCAAACATGTTATCTAAAACACATATTTATTATTTGCCTTAGGCCTGTTATGGTAAAATGTGGTACTTCTATTCCAGGACATTTTGTTGTTCCCGAAATGCAAGTAGTAGTGGCCTTATAGAATGGTTCATTAAATAGTACATGTACTAGCAAGGAGCAGCTGAAGTTTGTCTTCAGATGAAGCATATCTTTGTTCAGACAACTGATAGATGATAGCTGTAGAAGCTAAGAGACTTCACAGTAAAAAATGATTAAAGAGTTTTTGCTAAAAAGTGGTTACATTGTCCTTAAAACAGGACAGTACCTATGTATCTACCACTGTGTCACCAACTACCTGGTGTCTTTTGTTCAGGTAAGTCAGTAAGTTAGCTACTTCTTTTTACCATTTACTTAACCTTTAAAGTAGATGAATCCCCTACTTCTTTTACCATTTATTTAACACTTAGCATGCAGGGTAAAGTTTTCAGCAGAAACCATATTGAAATATTTTTCTTATTTCCCCAAGAAGACAGGTTTTGACATTTCATGCAAATTGTCTCCAATGGAGACAGTTTGCATGAAATGTCAAATCCTGTTTCCTGGAAAAAAAATAGAAAAATATAATCAGTTTATCATCTGCTGAATGTCCAGAAAGTTGTAAAAGGTTAAGCTTTAAAGTGCCAGTCATAACCAGCTGACAGCATTTGAACTATTTCAAGAGAAAATAAGCTTTGATGCTTCATGTAAATCTTTCATTAGTCAGACAATTCACATGAAATCTGAAGCCTGAATATTTTCTCTGGAAATATAAAAAAGACCTTTATGCTACAGTTTTGCGTGGTACATTTAAAGTAGAGGTATGGTAAGTTTTACATTTTTCTCTGTAGAATCATGTATTGTGGATACTTTTAAGAATTGTCTCTATGAGCCTATTTTGATGAATACCACAATACAGGTTTTGATGGAGAAAGAAGAAAAAAATAAAAACGCTAATAATTTTCCACTACCCGACAAAATTGACTGTACTGGAGTTATGGTATTAGGAAACTAAAATTTAAATGTGAAATTATTCTTTAAAAAGAGCCAGTGAAATAGAATAGTGTATTGTGATACAGCTTTTTTACTAAATTGAAAATAGCAACAGAAGTGTTTAGAGATCAGTCAGTTTGAAAGTGCCAGTCATAACAGCAGATGGCATTTTGATATATATTTTGTATTTTGATTGTTTTTTGGAGAAAATAAAGCTTAACCTTTTATGTGAATCCTTTGTTAGGCAGACAATTCATATGAAATATCAAGACTTGTTGTCTCTGAAATATATTTAAAAAAAAATGTTTTCTGTTAACGTTTGCTTTGCACATTCAAAGGTAAAAGCTTCATTGAGGCACTTTTAATGAGTACCCACTACACATGTTTTCATGGGGAAATAAGAAAAAAAAAATATTTATTTGGATATCCCCCTTATATCTGCAGTTGTGTATTAGACTATAGTTAAATAAAACTTAAGACACATGGTGGAGATCAGTCTATTAATGAATAAAAGAAAAAAACATGTTTATACCAGTCAGTCTGTCATTATGCAGCAGTCATTTGTATCCACTGCCCCCGCCCAGCACCCGCCCCTACAACCAGTGCTTTCCTTCTGTCACAGCCCTGCTAAATACATAGTGGGAACAACTGAAAAGTAAAATCCAGGCTCTTTTCTGTCCACCCACCCCCACTCCCACCCTAACCCCCATCCACACCCTAACCCCCATCCACACCCTAAGAATTGTGTAGGCTCTAAGTATAAATTTTATTAAATAACAGTAGTACCCGCTGTTTTTGTCCAAGATCACAACCCCAGTACCCTTCCGGCATTGCAGAGGGCATTCCAAAGGTCATAGCCCTGCACATTAATATGGACATTCCCCACACTTCCCAGTGGGTTGGGGAGCAAGTGGATACAAATGACTGGTGCATTAGTCAGCCAGTAAAATATTCAGTCAGCTAAACATTTAATTAAGAAATTGGTCAGTCATTCAGTTGCTTTATTATCTGTCGTGGCTCACTATCTGTCAACCCAGTTAATAAATCAGTGTTTTTTTCTTATTTTCAGTGTTCAGGAGAATCCATGGAACCAACAATTCGTGCCGGAGATATATGGTTGGTTGAGTGTGTCAGCAGAATAAGGAGAACTGTTCAAAAGTAAGGACTGCACATAGTTCATGTACATGTCATCAAAAATGCTACCATCATTTAATCACCAAATTTACCTTAAGTATTCAGACACCTTAACTACTTAACATACTTAACCCTTGCCATGCTGAATAAATTTAGATGCCACACCCAGTTCTGATTAGCAGCCAATCAGATTACTTGATCCAGATTGTTCATACAAATTCACATACTTAATGACAGCAGTTGTCAATATTTGGCGAAAGAATGTCCAAGAATACTGGTTAATGGCCTAGAGGATGAAGCCTGCCCAGGAAAAAGTGTGGTTAGGTAAACTGACCATGCTTGAAATGACACTGATGGGTTGACTGGGTCATAAAACGGCAACACAAACAAAAACTTAATGATAAACAGTGCAGATCCAGATCAGTTGGCTTCTGAAAAAGAAGACTCATTTGGATACTCACTGTTTTCAAAGGTCGGGCATGTCCGGGTTCAGCAGGACCAGGGATAACATATTTAATATAATATTGAACTAAACATGAGTTTTTTTGTTGTTGTTTTTTTATCTTTGTCCCATCAAATTTTGGAAATAACTTACTAAATGTCATTATTTATAAAACTATCCAGGACAAAATTGTTGTCGATTTTACCGATAACTGCAGACATCTCCAAGAATTTTCATTGCTGTAACAGTCAGAAGTTTTGCTTTACTTTAATGTACACTAATGGAAATTTAAAAAAAAATGTAGATTTTCTGAATTGGTGATTGAAAGCAACCTGCATTTATCAGGTATTGCTAGATACACTTAAGTAGAACATTTAGCTGTGTTTCTTCTTTTTATTCTTCAAAAAAAAAATTACATACTAAGATTCCTTTAGAATCTTCATGTTGAGGCAGTTCTTAAGATGTTTAACCCAAAAGTGTAATTGGCAAACAATGTAGATACATCAGAAAGTGGCGTCTGATCAGGGACTCCACTGTATACAAATAGTTTTTAGCCATTTTTCTCTAGGAATATGTAAATCACATAGTTTAACAGACCTAAAATTGGAATTTGACTCAGACAATATATAGTGTGTGGGGAGTTTATTTAGTCTAAAATGGGTTTAGAAAGTGTATTTTTATAGTAAGTAAGTAAATAAGCAACAACTTCATTTAAGAAGGGTGACAACTTCTAGCATATGGTAAAGCTAATATTTCATGGAGCCCTCAGATTATACAATACAAAAACATAAATGAAAAAAAAATGTTGAAAAAAACAACAAAAAAAACAACAACAAAAAACCCTAAATATGTAAATTATAAATTTAATGTGTGTTTTTGGCAATTATTATAACCACATTTTTTTCTTATATATATATATGTATGTGGGTGCCAGTCTTCCTCTTCATTTTTCCTCTGTGAAATTTTTATGGAAATCTGTATAAGAAAAATATCAAAATATAAAAAAAAGTGGAGTGTAGGCCATTTGACTACCTGATGATGTGTCTACAAAGCATTGAAAGAATAGAAAATAGTGTAGACCATGATCAATTTTTTTTCTTGGTTTGCACTATTTGCTCTCGTTAGTCTGTCCAAAGAATACCATAATAACCCTAATTCTAATGCACTCGCGTATGTAACGTGACGTCTGATTGGATAACGTAAAAAATTTGCGACGGTATATTCTGCGATATACTGTCGCAAATCCGACGTCATCACATAACGTCGCTTCTCATTGGCTGGCATTTGGTTTTACGCAGCTCGAAGCACTTGTCGTTTTGTGCAAATAGTACATTTTTTCAATAGAAAAAAATGAATAAATGCATTAGAATGGGGATAACTGCATCCAATTTGTCATTTGGGGAGGTAAATCGGCGGTTTTACGGTCGCAAATTACGTTTTACGGCTCCGCTGACGTGTCGCCGTAAAATGAAATTTCCGACCGTAAAACTGCCGATTTACCTCCCCAAATGCCAAATTTGAAAGCAGTTATCCCCTAAGTATTGGGGCAGACAGGCCTGAGCAAAAGTGTACACTACATTACAAAAACATGCATATTCAATTATACTGAAAATTTTATCAGAAAAGAATGAAAATTTTCAGGTAAAAAATCTGATATTTTTTCATATTTCTGCTCAAAACATAGATTGTGGGTACTCATTAGCACTGCCTTGATGAGGCTGTTCTAATGAGTACCCACAATCTATATTTTTAGCAGAAATAAGAAAAATAATGTATACCCCTGTAAACCCCAGTTTTACTACATAAAAGTGGGGTTTAAGGCGATCAAGATTATATAGGCCTGTTTTCGTGATGAGATCAGATGCCGCATTCTGTGGTGTCTGATCAGAGTTTACACTGTTTTCCACTCATTCCGGCAGTTTTTAGACATAATCAACAGGTAACAAAGTGGACTTATTCAAATTTTAGGACAGGTATGGGAAGGAGTTAAGATGTCCCAATATTTGGGTAAAATACAGTACTTAACTCTTTCAGTGCCAAATTTCAGACGACATTTGTCATCTGCCTTGTTTTTTAAAAAACAAACTATAACTTGGAGAGAAGTTTACATGTAAAGTTGAAAGACTGAATGTCAGACAGCGTAGATTCAGATGAGATGGCTCTTGAGCCGTCTCATCTGGATCTATGCTGTTTGCAAAAGCCTATTATTATCGCCTGTGGCAGTGAAAGAGTTATGGAAAATTCAGTAGTCTAGGTAAAGCTAGAATCTTTGTTAATTTTGTTATTTGTATATTGAAAGATTATTTTGTCGATTTTATCTGAAATTGACTCAACAAAGTAATTCCAATAAGTGAGGTAAGGAATTAACTCATTTTAGTCCGGAGACCCCCAAAGGGTAACTGTCAAACAGTGCAGACCTTGAGCAGATGCTTCAGAATGCATTTGATACTGATTTCAGCTGGAGCTATGTATTCTTCAGAGAGTCCCAACTTTGTGTTCTATACTACTTGAGGCATATCAAGCAGAGCTATTCCTGTGAGAGGGGAACATTTGGTATCTGTTTATCTGACCTTCTGTCAGCAAACATCTTACATCTCCTCCAAGACCAATGAATGGAGTCTCTCAAAACTTCCTAGGGATGTTTACCTTAAGATTCAGTTGTGTCTAAACAAAAATGGATCAACCATTATATTATGGCCATCAGCAGATAAATACAATAAGAGATTATGCATAGTTCCAGATGAAGTGCTTTTTCAACCAAAAAAATACTGATATTTTTCTTATTTCTCCATGAAAACATATGCTGTGGTACTCATAGTGCCATGCTAAGATGCTTCTAATGAGTACCACAAAATATGTTTTCATAGAGAAATAAGAAAAATAATACGAGGGTCCTGCAAAAAGTTTTGTCACTGGGTTCGGATTACTATAGTGCTACGTTATATCAAACATATTTTTATTACAAACCTTCAAAGTATTCCCCCTTTACTGAAACACATTTTTGTAACCTTTTTACCCAGTCGCAAAAAGCAGATAAATAGTCTTCTTTTGGTATCTGTTGGAGACACTGATAAATAGTGCTGCCAAGAGAACTTCTGGACGTATACTTATTTCCAGAAAGCATTTTCTTAAGCCTTGGAAATAAAAAGAAGTCACAGGGACTGAGGTCAGGTGAATAAGGTGCATGGTGTAGCGACCCTGCCCAGCCTGTCCTGTTCTGATATGTATGTTCCACGTGTATGAATGTTTGTTTACATGCATGTACAATCTGTCTGAATTTAGGTCAACAGGAGACGGGCATGAGATTCACCATTTCCTTTTTTTTTTTTTTTTGTCAAAGACATTATTACGGTTCTTTGAGGGATTTCATTGTATATCTACCTGTAGCGGTAATTTCGATTCCGACCACACTTTTGAACTAGAGCAGCTTATTTCATTTTCCGTGCTCTCTTATGTTTACCTTCATGTACAACTGACCTCGTAATTAGGTCAACGTCTCGACCCAATTCACCCTCATTAATTAATAATGCCAAGTTACCTTCGCCGCTAATTATCCTGAATCCAATCTTTCATTGTATCTGGACAAGCTTCCATAGATAACTTTTTCTTAAATATCATTTTGCAGCTTACATGTCCATTTATTTTTCTGAATCGGTGGATTGTGATTTCAGCAATGGCGTCTTCCATTTTAATCCGTTCGGGATCACTCGGTTCTCACCGTTCAGCATTACAGTACCGAGTGTGCCGCCTGGATCACCTGACAGTCACGTGCTTATTTTTGTATCGTCATATGCCATTTATGACATCACGGTTCACGCGCAGCAGAGCCTATATAAGGCCCAGCGAACTGCTGATCTTGTTCGGGTCTGATGTATCTTAGTATACGGACCCGGTGAAGTTGCTTCCCTGTAAACAACTAACTATTCCTGACTGTTTGATTGAACCATTCCGGAATACTAATTATTCCTGACTGTTTTGGGGAACCTTTCTGGGATATTAACTGTTCTTGACTGTTTCCCTGAACCATTCTGGAATATTACTGTTCTTAACGGATTCCTTGAACCATTCCGGAACACTAACTGATCCGGACTGTTTCCTGGAACCATTCTGGAAAGCTTCATCTGCCATTTCAGCTGCATACTCTACAAAGCTATTCATCTACATTATACAGATCTAGTCTACATTCTACCCCATTTACGCCAGTTAAAGTCAAACTATTCAAGACTGTGAACCATTCCCTGATAATGTCAACATATCAGAGATACAATAGTGTTTTTGGAGAGGTTAATACATTTTTATTTTAGTTAAATAAGACATTGTTTACCCTTCCCCTCCCACTCATTCACCTTTCTAGCATTCAGTGCTTCAACCTGTCCGGATAGCTTAATAAGGTACTGATGGTGAATGCTCTCAGCGTCCCTGTTGCACCTTGGAGGCATATACTAATATCTACATACATACTTATATATGAAACTTATATTGATAGGGTAGTTCATCTTCATTCCACTGTGTTGTCTCAATATACGTGGCGCCGTTTATCACTCATTTAGTAATGTTATTGCGGAGGCTCATGTTAGAATCTACAGTACCATTATTTCTTATACTATCTGTGGTAATGAAGGTGACTGCACTGTGGATTTGAATTGTAAGACTGTCATTGCCTGTGTTTCGTCTCTTCTGTTCGTGCTCTGATGTTTGCATAGTTGAGTTGAACTGGGTAAAGTTATAAACGTTTACCAAGTAGTTCATTGTATTTTCAAGTCCTGATATCACTTCCATCCAGCACCAAGCGGACTCACAACCTTGTGGCCCTCTTCCCCATATTAACCCTTTGGCCTATAAAATCCTGACGAGTGCGTAGAACGAGTGTCAACCATACATACATACATGAAATTCTGACGAGCGCGAAGGGTGAGCGCTATACATACATACATACATACATACATACATACATGCTTATGAAATATATCCTGACGAGCGCGTAGGGCGAGGGTTACAGTTTGGTGTCAGAAGTGGGGGATACACCTTGCAAGTCTGCTTGCTATGATGAAATAATATATATGGATGGGTATGAGTAAGCATTGAAAAGGCCTGTTGTACTTGCACTGCTTATACATGAATGCTCTGGCATATTTGTTAAAAGCTAATGACTTCAGCAGTTACAATTATGCCGTTACAAAACTAAGGGTGTTATAAAAGAACAAAACATATTGTTACATATATATATATATATATATATATTTTTATTTTTATTTTCAGTTTATTGATAAATAAAGCAAACAACAAATGAAAATATTTCAGCTCTGACATTTTTTTTCCCTCCGTGGTTGCACTTCAGTTTGCCCAGAACTCTTGTGACCGTTTTTAGTCCTATACTTGATACTTATTGTACCTGGATACCTCTTGTATTGGTTTTGTTAGCATTCACCAGTCCTGCAAGTAGAAAATAAATTTACGGTTATATCTTGGTGTATGGTAGTTGTGACAGGACTTGAAAAACAGTTACATTAGAAATTATTTGCATAATGGCCGAAGACGAGGCAAGACAGTCACCAGCCTTGCTGCCTTTTGAGCAGCACGATGGGGATAGTGATAATGAATCTGTAGGTTCAAATGAACCTGATAATACCCAAAAGTTCTCGCGGCTTGAGAATGAATTAAAAGATGAAATGGGATCAATTGCAAGTCAGGTTAAAGAGACAATCCTCAGCATGGAGGAACAAATGCAGCAAAAATTTACCGAATTTGATAGGCAAATACAGAACATACAAATGCATTTGAGAAATCAGAACAATAATCAGGACATTTCTCAAGTTAGAAATAGCACTCCTATGCAGCTTAATGCAGACAGAAATATACAGACTTGTAACATACCCAGCACACGATCTGTTATTAGTACCGATAATACAAACAATCAACAAGCGCAAGCAACAGTTGAGTTCAGCCTGCATGGGGCAAGCTCAAATTCTGATGCTTCAGCTAGCTCCACATCACAGACAAGACCAAATAACTATGTAAGGCTTAAACCACAAACGTACACCGGAACTGATGATTTTGAGGACTTTTTAACACAGTTTGAGATTACTTCCGAGATAAACGGGTGGGATTATAAAGCAAGGTCACTATATCTAGCGAACAGCTTAACTGGAGCTGCTAGAGCTCTACTTAACGAACTTAATGCTGAACAGCGTCGTGACTATAAGAGTCTTGTACAAAAACTGACAGAGAGGTATGGCTCTGAGAACAGAGCAGAAGTATTCAGATCACAACTGAAATCTAGAGTGAAGGGAAAAGGTGAAACCACCGCTGAACTTGCACAATCGGTTCGAAAACTCACCAGACAAGCATATCCGAAAGTCTCTTTGGATGTCGTGGAGGCCTTAGCGGTTGATCACTTTATTGATGCATTACCCGAGACTGAGATCAGATTAAGACTGCGTGAAGTGGGTCCCACAACACTAGCAGAGGCCGAAAAGATTGCTGTAAGAATGGAAGCTCATAGAATTGCAGACAAACACAGAACAAGATTAGTTGGTAAGGTAGAACAAGAAGGTCAAGGTCACTTGACATCTGGTCAAAATACAATAGAACAGCGAATGGCTAATATCAGTAAAAGTATTGATACACTTCAGAAATCTGTTCAAAATCTTGCCAATCAGAGAAATTCTCACACCCAAGCACACTTTCGTAATTATCAACCAAACAATGTAAATAACAACCAAAGGCAAAATAGACTGTATGACAATCAAAGACAAAATAGAAACTGGAATCCAAGGAACTTCCCACCTAGGGGAGGTAATCCTGGTAATAATTATCAAAATAACATTCATGCACATGCTCAGAGAAATCACGTTAGACCTCAGGAAAACATGAGACAGTCGGATCAGGGGTCCGGATCCCGACTGAATTAGAAGGACCCGATATTGTTGCTATGCGTAGAAACTGGTGTATTGAAGAAGGCTATTTTGTTTGCATTGTCATTAAAAATGTACATGTAACATTCTTGGTTGATACAGGCTCAAATGTAACAATACTTAGCAAAGACTTGATAGAAAAGCTTCCCTCTGACATTAGTTCATCTGTGAAACCCACTGATACCCAAATGCTGACTGTAACAGGGGAGGTAACTCCTTTTCTTGGAAAAACCGACTTGGAATTTGAAATCGGTACACAAAAGTTGACACATCAATTCTTAATTGCAGATATTGAGAATGACGGTATATTAGGTATGGATTTCCTTAAAACGCATAAGTGTGATCTTGTACTTACACGTCAAATACTGAAAATAAATGGTGAAGAAATTTTATGTTTTGCGAACAGCAGAAATGCGCAGCCACGCTGCTGCAGGGTGGCTATTTTGGAGCCTGTAATAATACCTCCGGAAACTGAAGTAGTAGTACCTGGTTATACCAAAGGCATGATAGATAAAAGGGGTACTGGTTTGGTTGAGGCAGATACAAACTTTATGCTTACCAAAGGTCTGTTAGTTGCCAAAGCACTCGTTTGTCCTTTAACGGGCACCATGCCCTTACGTATAGCTAATCCATACAAACATAGCTGCAAGTTATACAAGAACACTATAGTTGCTTCATATGAACCTATTGAGCCAGTACCGCTTTTGTCTGTAAACCACGCACAATCTGGTGATTCTGACGCAGACACACACCCCACAAAAGTTATCCCTGATCATTTGACTGAACTTTTTGCAAAAAGTTCTCAGAATCTTACCTTGGAACAACAATCTCATTTGAAGCATCTACTATTAAAATATCAGAATCAATTTTCAAAGAATTCACACGACTTGGGACGCACCACAATTATGGAGCATCACATAAATGTTCTCCCAGATACAAAACCCATTAAACTACATCCGTACAGATTACCATTAGCAAAGCGAAAAGATGCTGAGAAAGAGATTAAAGCAATGGCTGAGCAAGATTTGATAGAACCATCTACAAGTCCATGGTCGTCCCCTGCCATTATTGTCCCCAAAAAGAATGGTGGGGTCCGATTTTGCATTGATTATCGTCGATTAAATCAAGTAACCATTCCTGATAGCATGCCGTTGCCTAGATGTGATGATTCATTAGATGCTCTAGGGGGATCAAAGTGGTTTTCAACACTGGACCTCCGAAGTGGGTTTCACCAGCTCGGTCTGACCAAAGAAAGTCGTCCTTATACCGCATTCTGTATACCTGGTAGTGGTCTATGGCAATTTAAAGTTGTCCCTTTTGGAGCTAGAAACTCTCCTGCCGTGTTTGAGAGGCTCATGGAGAAAGCTTTTGCTGGCCTGACCTACCGCACCTTGCTTATTTACTTAGATGATATTATAGTCTACGGCAAGACTTTCGACATTCACTTACAAAACTTAGAAGAGGTTTTTCAACGTCTTGCCGAAGCAAACCTAAAGCTGAACCCAGAAAAATGTGTATTTTTCCATACCCAAGTATCATTTTTGGGTCATTTGGTGTCAGAATCAGGCATTTCTGTGGATCCTGAGAAAACTCGGGCTGTACAGAATTGGCCTGTACCAAGAAATGTAACAGAAGTTAGATCGTTCATAGGGTTATGTTCGTATATGCGCCGGTTTATTTCTGGGTTTAGTTCCATCTGTAAACCACTGCATTTACTAACACAAAAAGATCACACATTTGAATGGACTGATGAGTGTCAAAAGGCATTTGACACTTTGAAAACTGCATTGACTACTGCACCGATATTAGGGTTTCCACAAGAGTCCCAAGGCGAGTTCATTGTAGATTGTGATGCATCAAACGATGCCCTGGGAGCAGTCTTGTCTCAGGTACAAGATGGTCAGGAGCGGATAATTAGTTACTACAGTAAGTGTTTCTCTAAATCAGAACGCCGATATTGTACCACAAGGAAAGAACTTTTAGCAGTGGTGAGCTCAATAAAACACTATCATCACTACCTTTATGGTAGACACTTTAAAGTTCGTAGTGATCATGGAAGTCTTCAGTGGCTTATGAAATTTCGTATTTGTGAAGGGCAGTTGGCAAGGTTCCTAGAAACACTTTCCACTTATGACTTTACAATTGAATATAGAGCAGGTTTACGTCATAACAATGCTGACAGTCTGTCCCGCAGACCCTGTTTAGATCAAGATTGTGCGCACTGTGAAAGATTTGAGAAGAGGTATACTGACAAAGCACCTGGTTTGGCCACCAGGAATATTGGGGTTATGAATGCGGAGAGTGTAGATGAGGGGGAATGTTTGATGAATGATGGTTTGAAAAGTGTATTTGAACACCCTATGGAAGGGCAGGACCCTTCGGAAAAAGGATCATGTGGAATGAGCAAATGTTCAGAAGAGGGCCCCTTCATTGAACTAAGCTCAGTGAAAGAACCAGAATGCACTCTAACAGGGGGGATCCGAAGTGACACTACTCCGTACTCTGTGTGTCATGGTAAAGAAAGTGAAAATCTATTGCTGGATGCTGATGAGTTGCAGCATCCAGAAATAGATGAAAATGCTGTTGAGTGTCTTGGCTGCGATCCCACACGGGTCTCTGCTACAACCCGGGGAAAGCACCTACAGCTGAGAAATGGAATGGAAGCTCAATTTCCCTGTGATAGCGGGGTTCCAGATACAGCCCCTGGGGGGACTTTGAACACGAGAGAAGGTATTGACACTTATGCACTGTACTGTACAGAGGGTACAGACAGTGACTGCTCTTACTATATTGATGAGGAAGGGAGGCAGGAATTTGAAGTTGGGTCTGTTTGCGCCAGAGCTGTAGATGCAGTTGACATAGACTGCCTAACTCCGGAAAGTATTAGAATCGAACAAGATAATCAGACTGAGATCCAGCTGATTAAACAGTGGAAGGCAGAAGGCCGAAAACCAGACTGGTCTGAGATTGCCCGATATGGTCCCGAGCTAAAAGCTTACTGGTCGACATGGGATTCAATGCTTATCGTTGACAATGTGCTGTATAGAAAGAAGGTGAGTGACGAATCAGTCGACAGTAAGCCACGGATAGTGCTTCCAACTGCATTGCGCAAGCGTTGTTTTGCATTATTACATGCATCTGTAACCGCAGGTCATCTAGGGTCGCAAAAGACTCTGGCAAAAGTAAAACAGCGATTTTACTGGTATAATTGTAGAAAAGATGTTGAATACTGGTGTCGAATATGCGACATCTGTGCTTCTAGAAAGCAGCCCTATCGGCGAGCAAAAGCTCCAATGAAGCAATACAATGTTGGACACCCATTAGAGAGAGTGGCAATTGATATAATGGGACCTTTACCAAGTTCCAACAATGCTAGATATTTACTTCTAGTGTCATGTTATTTTACGAAATGGCTAGATGCCATCCCAATAAATAGCATTGATGCTAAAACTGTTGCGACTAAGCTCATTGAGAAATTCATATCTGTTTTTGGCTGTCCTGTTACCTTACATAGTGATCAGGGCAGAAATTTTGAGAGCCAGGTATTCAAAGAAGTTTGCAATATATTGGGTATCGCGAAAACACGCACAACACCAGGTAGACCGCAATCTGATGGCATGGTTGAAAGAGCTTGCAGAAGTGTCCAAGCTATGTTGTCCGCATATGTAAGTGAAAATCAAAGGGACTGGGATATATACATACCTTTGTTGATGATGGCCTACAGGTCCTCCGTGCATGATACCACAAAGTGTACGCCATGCTCAATGATGTTAGGTCGTGAAATACGTCTGCCAATAGATCTTGCAATAGGTATACCTGAAACCAAACAAAGTAACTGTGAAACTGATTATGCATATGAGCTAGAAAAACAACTCATAAGAATACACAACATAGCACGTAAACACATACAAATTTGCAGTGATGGTATGAAGTCTTACTATGACAGAAACAAACATTTCTCAGAATTATGCGTAGGTGATGCTGTGTGGTTCTATAACCCCATCAGAAAACAAGGACTTACAACCAAGTTACAAAGATCATGGAAGGGTCCCTATATTATTATTGAGAAACTTAATAATGTCCTGTATAAAATTCAAGAGGGCCCTAAAAGCAAATCGAAGGTAGTACATTATGACAAACTGAAGCCTTACCTGGGTGAGAATAAACCCACATGGTTTATTTATTCTAAATAAATCAGAGCACAGAGATACTCCAAGGTGCATGAGGAGAGAGCTATTTATTTATTTTTTTTTTGTTATCTTAGTAACCTTCACTAAGTTACAAAATGTTGACACTCTCAAAATGTTTATTAGATAACATATTGAGAAAATGTTTTTCGATAATCGTGTTCTTAAAGTATATGAAAATTTGTTGACCTATATTGAATATTGCCGTCTAGCATTTAATACATGTTTATGTTTATTGCATTAAAACATTGGTTATGGCATACCAGGTCTTATGAGTATGTCTAAAAACAGCGTAGACCTATGTTTTCACACGAAAGTATAAGATGGCTTCTCACACAATGACCTTATCTGTCTGATTACTGTGATAGAACATCAACCATGCACTGTGTCTGTGACCATTTACCAATTACTTTAACAGACAAATATTATCATATCATCTGTATTCTTCTTGCAAATGGGTGAGAATATATATATTGCTAGCTAGCCATGACCCTGCGTAGCTTTGTCTACCGGACTTTAACAACAACAAAAATAACAACAAAACAGCCTCGATTACGTGAAATCAATACATGTGTAGCTTTGTCTACTTGTAACAAGTCTGAAAAGATTACTTCTTATTACTGAAAATGTAAACGATGGTGAAACCTTTTTTTTTTTTTACTCTAATAAGCATGTTTACACTAAACACATGACAAACTGTTCAAATTAGGCCAACTGGCCCTTGGGACTGATAGGTCCGGTAAATCAATATTTGTAAGATTGATTAAGAAAAAGGCAAAACAATTCTGGTTCCAAAACAATGCTGATACGTGTCGTACAAATCTGTATTTCAGGATTCCCGTTTCGTATGCAAATTGTGCGGGGACCGGGAATTTGAGAAATGCTGGCAGGTAAAGAAACACCTAGAAGAACAGCATTCTGGCTTTAGTTATAAATGCCCCTATTGCACCAAGATGTTAGCCCGCCGACAAGCACATATAGATTGTCCAGCTCGCCCGAAGGAACTTATTTTATTTCATCGGGAAACGGGAGCTAGGGGAGCTGAAGCTCAAGCTCTCCTACAGCAGTACAAGGAGGAGAAAATGCCCCAGTTGTGGGAGGAGAGGCTTAAGAAACAACCTCTCCTACCCAATCCTATCAGTCCACTACCAAAGACACCGATACGATTAAAAACACCTTTAGAGAAAGTTCACAGGCACTATCCTGAAAAAAGAATAATGTACTCACCATCGGAGGCGACACCGAACAAACGCAGTAAATTGAATGCCCCAGCAGAGGATCTTGATCTTCAACATGATCCAGTGGAAATTTCTCTGGAGCAGCCTGATGAGGTGTTTGTCGTGAGTCCAGATCCAAGATTAAAAGGCGTGTACTTTGGTACCCCTGAAAAATTATCAGACTGTGAAAATGAATGTGAACATGAAAATAAATTAAAGAAGGAATCAATCAAAAACATTATTATGGACATAACAGATCTAATGGAAATAAAAGAAGTAACTTATACAAACATAAAAGACACTCATGAGGAATCTAACATAGACTTAAGTAATAATAATCAACAAAAAGACTCCTGTGACAATGATGATAATAACAAACTGAAGGAGAAAACAAGAGATAAAAATTCTAAAGATTCAGAATCAAAAGAAGGGGCAAGAAAGGACCAATCTAAGATACATAAAAAATCAAGTAAAAACAACAGTGAAACAAAGAAAGAAAGTAGGGTCTCCAAACATGAAAATGAAGCAAAGAAGGACAAAAGTAAGAAAGATAAGAAAAAGGACAAAATAGAGGTACCAACCATTAAGCCAGAAGATACGCGAACATCAGAACAAATTCAGCCAGAACCACCTGTACATGTTATTCAGGACCCAGACAATACTCCTGCCGCATCTGCTTCCCACCCATCTGAACATAGATCTATTGACTCAGAGGACTTCCCTTACAGCTCTATTATAGAGGACAGTGAAATATATGGGCAAATGAAATATGACAAAACCTTTAATCTGAACGATTTAAACTTAGATATAGAATCACATCATTCATTAATGCGCCATATGCTACAATTCAAACATAAAGATGCAACGCCATATGTACCTGTGGAAGTTGAAAATGTACAAAATAAGGCAGTCGTTCAGAAATTAGTGGTGGAAACCTATAAAAAGTTGCAGCAAACCCAGGAGGAAAGAGTAGTATTAAACATTGGAGGACAGTGTTTTCAGACTTCGAGGGTGACACTGCGGGCGGATCCTACTTCACTATTTGGAGTAATGTTGAGAGAGGGTTGCCCGTTACGTCCATCTTCGATGTCTGGCAGGAGCACATATTTTTTTGACCGTGATCCTGCCCATTTCCGTTTTATCTTGAACTACCTAAGAAATGGAGCTATGCTGGATGCATCGACTCTGCCCCGTGAGAGGAGATATCTTATGGAGTTGCTGACCGAGGTTAGGTTTTATCGACTCTCTGGGCTGGAGGACATAGTTCAGGCGCGGCTGAGACAGGTCACTGGGAAAAATGAACAATATTAAAAGCCAGGACGTTTTTACCCGAGCAGTGATCTGTTTCTGCCATGACTGGATTGCCTCCTCCCGATCTGGCCTCGGTTCGCCTTTTCGCACGGAGCAGTGTATATGCATTATTTAGTAAAATTTATCATTCTTACATGTCACGAGGCTCCGTTTATCTATTATTTATCCATGGAAAGCACTGACCTTCAATGCATTTACTACGTGGTGTATATACAAGAAATAAAGTTGGCGAGGGAATATCCTCATTTGGTATTGACGGAATCACAACTTGCTTGTTGGCCCGATTGATATCGATCTTGTTGAGATGGTGTCTTCGCCCACCTGTTACTGTATGGTGGACTGGTGATAGGAGATCATCATTCTATTTTCGGGGCCAGTGTGGCGGGTTGTGGTTTCGACAAACTAACTGATGGATTTGTTATCAAGCTGTTGATTTAATACCTGTACTGGATATATATAATAATTTACAAGTATCGTATTTCAGATGTAGGGGTTGTAAAGAGTCGCGGTCCCTGGCATTTGCAATTCTTGGGTCGTAAATGGCAGGCATCGGAAAATGGATTTGGCGGGATACGTCTGGAAATACCTGAATCTTGTATTGTCGCCAATGACACCTTCATCTTGTAGTCAATGAACTTAGAGTCAAGATGGGCTCAACATTCTTTGAGAAGTAGTCTCAAGTATGTTCATTGCTTAGAGGATGAGGGTTGGTCATAATGTGATGGTCCAAATTAACAATTTCATTATGATAAATGTTCATAAAGTAATATAAAAATTAAAAGGCTATGACATGTTTAAATAACTTACCTGTTCCGGAGTGATATTGACAGTAATAATACTTTCAAATATTTACAGGTTGCAGTGTTTCAATTGACCCCTGCAGGACTGCTCTGTACATGCCAAATGGGTAGGTCGGGTTCAGCGGGTTTATTGGGGGACATGAGAACATTGTAGGTTAGTCAGTCATATGACTCTGGAACATGCATATTTGAAGTTTATTTTTAACCTCATGGCAGTTATTACTGTAATTTCCACTTAATGGTAGGTCGCAAAGCTTCGTGTTGTTCATGGGTTGCCTACGACGGAGAGACTGGCGTGTTTAGTGGGCTCCCACGGTCCATGTGCATGTAGGTGAAATTGATATCATTTGCTTTCACGTGCATCCACCGGACGTAGTTACGCTTTCCCGCCTGTTTCTGCGTTTGCGGTCAACTTAACAATACAAATGACAGTAGACATATTCCTTACCTCATGATCGAGTTTCTGGATACTGTAGGCTTTTAGATATACCACTCCTGAGGATGCATGTTTTGGTTGACTCAGATTCGGTGAGGAAGTTGTCCGCTTTCATATATCTTATTTTCACGTTACCAAGATGTCCCCGGTCTTGGTTGTTGGAAATAATTGTAGCTAGTTGTATTTAGATAAAGATCTACAATTAATACCTCACATAAATTTATATTGTTGAAGACCGGTTGGCAATTTCACGTATGAATGAGTATGCATGAAACCATTATAAAGGTGAAATAATATGTTTTTTTTTTAAAGAGTTAGAAGTTTAATAGGGTAGATAGTCTTGAATGTGGTTATTGATTTACTAGTTCACACTCTACCTTAGATGAGCTATTAATGGTTTCACCATACCGGTGTGAGTGTTCAGAGAAAAGTAGAAAGAGCGGTTTATTCAATGTTGTTGCCATGAATTCATAGTCTGAGGCTTAGTGAACTTCCTGAATCCACGCTTGTTGGAATGTCGCTTTTAGGGACTGGGTATAAACTGTATTTTAAAGAATGTGCTCTAAATGTTTAATGGACCTTAAAAGTGATATTCACCCAGGGAGTTTTATGTACTGTTTCAGTTCGATACTTAAATATACTTACACTGTTGTGGTAGTGAAAGTGTGGGTAGAAGGTTTGGTGAGCTCAGAACGTTTAACATTAGTCTGAATTTGCATTATGCGTCTCCTTTGGGCCCCTTTCCAACTTGGTGTTTCAGTTTGTCTGGAGCTTAAAGAACAGTTCCAGACAGACTGAGATATTTAGGTTGAGAAACTGAGTCAGCTTACTGTTGCATTTGGGGCTCAATGGAAGCGGCAAAAACAGCACTGATGACTACGTTTGTATTGTTGTTGAGTATGAAGTTAGTGATATTCTGTCTCTGATATTGATGGTTATGATGTTTTCAGGTAGTTCGATGCAGGAGCAATGATCTTCAGGGTTGTTGATCCCGATTTTTCCATAGGGGGACCTGTCCAGTACCTCATTGTCTGACCAGAGTGTTGAGAAACTATCACTTCTTGGCTAGCACTGTGCTACATATACATTGCCCCATACTCCCTCTTCTCCTTCCCTCCCTAGTCCTCTTTTTCTGATAACCTTAAGCTAGTTAAGTCCCTGTATTCCTTCCAGACCTTGGTATAACTTCCTGTGGAACCCTTTGTGCCAGGACGTGCATCATGATTGGGACAACTCTGTGGTTTTGCTCATGCATAATTGTGATGTGACAATATTATGCTACCTGCTTAATGGATAAAAGATAAGTTTTCTTGTTCTTTGTGTTACCTGAGTGTCTGTTTCAAATGTTATTTTAACCATACCGGTGTGAGTGTTCAGAGAAAAGTAGAAAGAGCGGTTTATTCAGGGAGGTCTGGATATCGTGACTTGTGCCACGGTTCACTAACATCCCTGAGTCACAGCATTTGAAAGTTTTGTTGTTTTTTTGCCAGATAACAGTGAAAGTTTTTCTTGGTATTTTAGGTAGGATGTTAGTAAGCATATTTGTTTGGCCGATTAAGCGATAACTGTCCGGCTATAACTTTGTTTATGTGAGCACATGGCGTGATGACCTGGATTCGTTTGCTGAGCTGTTGTCACCTTGTAGATATTCATGTTTTTTGCTTGCTGTTTGCCTTGGACATGGTACATGTATATACAGGAAGACAATTCAATATTTGTTAACCTGAAGCAACGGTAAAATAAAAGTCTGATCTGATCCTATCTGTTGTGTCATGGCTTCTCATGAACAATATCAAGTAAGTTTACTTAGACTTGGGTATATATATATATGTTTTATGCTTATGGTTGTCTATCGTTACAGGCAATATTTGCTGGATTATTGCATTCTGGTGTTCCATGTACAGTTGCGTCTCTTTCCGGACACTGTTTTTCCCCATAATGAGTCTTGTTTCTTCATCCATGAATTATCATGGATATTGGAGAATACGGTGTTTACAAGGACGGAACTTATGGAGCTTTGGTATGCAATGTCCAAACCATGTGACGATTAACTATTATTAATGTATATAGTTGGAATAAGGAACCTTGAGTACTTGGAAGTTTGTCAGTGGATATGGTCTCGGTACAGGTGGTGTCAGAAGCTGTCCCTCATTCCAGGTAAATCCATCCTTCATATCCATGCGTTTTGGACTAACTTGTCACACCATTTGGGGACCAAATCCTTTTGTTGGGGAGGGAGCAATGTAGCGACCCTGCCCAGCCTGTCCTGTTCTGATATGTATGTTCCACGTGTATGAATGTTTGTTTACATGCATGTACAATCTGTCTGAATTTAGGTCAACAGGAGACGGGCATGAGATTCACCATTTCCTTTTTTTTTTTTTTTTGTCAAAGACATTATTACGGTTCTTTGAGGGATTTCATTGTATATCTACCTGTAGCGGTAATTTCGATTCCGACCACACTTTTGAACTAGAGCAGCTTATTTCATTTTCCGTGCTCTCTTATGTTTACCTTCATGTACAACTGACCTCGTAATTAGGTCAACGTCTCGACCCAATTCACCCTCATTAATTAATAATGCCAAGTTACCTTCGCCGCTAATTATCCTGAATCCAATCTTTCATTGTATCTGGACAAGCTTCCATAGATAACTTTTTCTTAAATATCATTTTGCAGCTTACATGTCCATTTATTTTTCTGAATCGGTGGATTGTGATTTCAGCAATGGCGTCTTCCATTTTAATCCGTTCGGGATCACTCGGTTCTCACCGTTCAGCATTACAGTACCGAGTGTGCCGCCTGGATCACCTGACAGTCACGTGCTTATTTTTGTATCGTCATATGCCATTTATGACATCACGGTTCACGCGCAGCAGAGCCTATATAAGGCCCAGCGAACTGCTGATCTTGTTCGGGTCTGATGTATCTTAGTATACGGACCCGGTGAAGTTGCTTCCCTGTAAACAACTAACTATTCCTGACTGTTTGATTGAACCATTCCGGAATACTAATTATTCCTGACTGTTTTGGGGAACCTTTCTGGGATATTAACTGTTCTTGACTGTTTCCCTGAACCATTCTGGAATATTACTGTTCTTAACGGATTCCTTGAACCATTCCGGAACACTAACTGATCCGGACTGTTTCCTGGAACCATTCTGGAAAGCTTCATCTGCCATTTCAGCTGCATACTCTACAAAGCTATTCATCTACATTATACAGATCTAGTCTACATTCTACCCCATTTACGCCAGTTAAAGTCAAACTATTCAAGACTGTGAACCATTCCCTGATAATGTCAACATATCAGAGATACAATAGTGTTTTTGGAGAGGTTAATACATTTTTATTTTAGTTAAATAAGACATTGTTTACCCTTCCCCTCCCACTCATTCACCTTTCTAGCATTCAGTGCTTCAACCTGTCCGGATAGCTTAATAAGGTACTGATGGTGAATGCTCTCAGCGTCCCTGTTGCACCTTGGAGGCATATACTAATATCTACATACATACTTATATATGAAACTTATATTGATAGGGTAGTTCATCTTCATTCCACTGTGTTGTCTCAATATACGTGGCGCCGTTTATCACTCATTTAGTAATGTTATTGCGGAGGCTCATGTTAGAATCTACAGTACCATTATTTCTTATACTATCTGTGGTAATGAAGGTGACTGCACTGTGGATTTGAATTGTAAGACTGTCATTGCCTGTGTTTCGTCTCTTCTGTTCGTGCTCTGATGTTTGCATAGTTGAGTTGAACTGGGTAAAGTTATAAACGTTTACCAAGTAGTTCATTGTATTTTCAAGTCCTGATATCACTTCCATCCAGCACCAAGCGGACTCACAACCTTGTGGCCCTCTTCCCCATATTAACCCTTTGGCCTATAAAATCCTGACGAGTGCGTAGAACGAGTGTCAACCATACATACATACATGAAATTCTGACGAGCGCGAAGGGTGAGCGCTATACATACATACATACATACATACATACATACATGCTTATGAAATATATCCTGACGAGCGCGTAGGGCGAGGGTTACAATGGTTTAAAACTTCCACCTTTTCAGAAGCCAAAAAAGACTTAACAACCTCACACTTATGAGAGGAGGCATTGTCATGTAAAAGGTGGACTCCTGATCATTCTTTGCTTGGTCGTTTCTTATTGTAAAACTCTTTCACTTTCTTCAGTACAGAATTCTTTTAGAATCAGCCAGTGACTGCATAACCAGATGGACAAGGCACTTGAACGACTGGCCCACTTGAATTAAAGAAAATTGCCTACAACATCTTTTTCGAACTTATGGTTCTCTTGGCAATACATGGGCTATTTTGATCTTTTCGTTTCCATTGCTTATTATCAGCCCTTTATGGCTCAAACATGTGCACCCAGGTTTCATCACCTGTTAGCAAGTTAGAAATAACCCGACTTTTACAGCCTTTATGTGTTTTCAAAAGTTCCCGGACACATTTAAGGCATTGTGTCTTTTGCTCCTCAGTGAGCAAATGAGGTACCCACCTAGTGCAAACCTTTCTTAGGTCCAAATGCTTTTTCAGAATTGTTTGCTCACTACCTTCTGATATGTCAGTACAACTAGCTGTATCTTTGACAGACAATCGCGCATCCTGTTCGACCACAATCTTTACAGCAGCGATGTTAGCCTTGGTAACAGAGGTTTTAGGCCTTCCAGGACGGATATCATCTTCAACAGAAAATTTCCCAGCTTTAAAAGCTTTGACCCACCTAAAAACTGTGCACATTGAAATGGTCTGAGGTCCATATATACCACACAATTCATTAAATATCTGCTTTGAATCTATATCAAGCCTAATGCGGCATTTAATGTAGCTACAAATTTCAGTCTTCTGGTCCATGTTCCAATGTAACAAGTAAATTGGTCAGTGTATATGACTGCATCTATTTCAATTTGAAATAACTCGGTCACTTGGAAAGCAATTTGCAGGAAATAAACGGGTATCGTTAGCTAATCAACACACCATTCAACTGCAGTGAAGCATTTTAAAATATACATGGGATAAAACTAAGTAAGTCTATTAGTGACAGAACTTTTTGCATGACCCTCGTATGTGGCTACCCCTCTTATCTAGAGCTATGGATTATAGTTAAAGGGGAACACAGTATAAGTTATAAGTATATCTTGGTGTAAAGTTCTTAACAAGCCATTTATTTTGATACAAAAGTTTTCAAAATCGGCCTAGAAATAAGGAAGTTATGGTGGTTTGAATATACTTAAAATGGCTGTCACGGATGCCGCCATATTGTAGGTTTGGGACGTCACACAGCCCAAATTAAATATGCAAAACCAAATTATAAAGGGTTTTTCAGAATAATTTTGCTGCATATTTTTTATAATCTTTTAATTCTAGTGACAAGCAATCGTTTCCCCCAAAACAGACCAACTTTATGAGAAAAACTACCTTTATGAAACAAATTTTGATTTTTATGAAACCTCATTAAATATCAAAATGGCGTCGCCCATTCCACCAATGTTGAAATATTCAATTGTCTATAACTTACTTAATTTTCCACCGATTTTGATCAAATTTGTGTCAAAATTTGTTGTTCGTAAAGTTTTTACTTTAAAGCACAATACCTTTTAAGGTTGCGTTCCCCTTTAATACATGAACCATATTCGATCTAATTACCACATATACCCCACTTGTTGATGCAATTCAAATGAGTACCCATAACATATGCCTTTAAAGAGAAAATCAGAAAAAATCGCATAACCATCATCAAACTAGTCCTTTTCTGATCTTTTTTATAGTGTATCCTTAAGTAGGTAGATACATATTTTACCACAACTGAGTGTTCCCAGTAATTTTGAAAAACCTAAGTGCACAGTGCGATAATTAGGTCGAATATGGTATTTAGATTAATAATTGTACCTTTTCATGCAGGGGAGACGTAGTTGCAGTACAGCACCCATTTAACCCAGATCTGCTTGTGTGTAAACGAGTTGCTGCTATGGCAGGAGACAAAGTTATTAAGACCAATAGTGACTCAATTTTTGTGAGTACATTCACTTTACAGTCGAATTTCCATGGCATGAAGACCTTTGGGATCAGGGAAATTTGTTCTGGGAATGGGTAGTTCCAGTCACAGGTTTAATTTTAGCATCAGGACCAGAGGCAAATGGGGATAATTTAGGGATGTCTTTCTTGAAAATGATTATATGTTTAGTGTACTCATTAGAATTGCCTTAATAGTTTGATTCTAATGAGTACACACACCATACGTTTTCATGATAAAGTAAGATAATTTCCCTAAAATATTCCTTGACTTATCCATCACGAAAACATACCTATATAATTTTGACCCCCTTAAACCCCACTTTTATACAGTAAAACTGGGGTTTACAGGGGTATATATTATTTTTCTCATTTCTGCTCAGTCTATGTTTTGAGATTGTGGATACTTGTTAGGACCGCCACAATCTATGTTTTGAGCAGAAATATATATATAAAAAAAAAAAAAAAAATGTAAGAATTTTTATCTGAACACTTTCAGTTTTTGGTGGTGAAATTTTCAATATATTTGAATAGGCATGTTTTCGTAATGGGAAGCGTTTCCTAGTGACTCAGAAAGAAGTTGGTATCAGCCACAGTAAACAAACCATCATTGTTCTAGTCAGTTAGGGTATAATTGTATTGAAAATTTTCATTTGGGGAGGTATATCATCGATTTTATGGTTGGAAATTTTGTTTACAGTGAAGCTCATCGTAAAATGAAATTTCCAACCATAAAATAGACAATATATCTCCCCAAATTAAAATTTTCATTATGGTTATCCCTATTCTTATGCACTTAGTCAGCTTTAAAACCCCAGAGGAACTTCTTAATGCATTTATTCATTTGTTTTGTTTAAAACAATGTACTATTTGCACAAAGCGGCAAGGGCTTTGAGCTGTGTAAAACCAAATGGCAGCCAATAAAAAGCAATGTTACATGATGACATTGGGTTTCCAATAGTATATTGCAGAATATACTGTCGCAGTTTTAGACTTTATCCCATCAGATGTCTAATTTTTCATACGCAGGTGCAGTAGAATGAAGTTTAACTGTAGTTTGTCAAGTGCTATTTACTGTATTTATGACAAATATTTCAACACATCAGCTCTTTAACACTAACCATGCTATGAGCAGATTCAGAGATGACAAATTGGTGATATTTTTGGTTGACTGGGCAGTAAAACCTCAACTCAGTCAGTTTATACAAAAAAAAAACCTAGCAGGAATGCAGGTACAGACTGGAATAATTTGCCTTACTGTACTCCAGGGAGTTCCTACGAGATATATTTTTATGCAAAAATAACAAAAACTGTCTTTGTCTTTAGTTACAGTAAATGTCCAAAAAAATTACATACACCAAAGTTTCTGACAAAATTGCACATGCAAACAGTGCAGGCTCAGATCAGACTGCTTGTGAATGAGCAGTCTGATCAAGATCTACACTGTTTGCCATTCTACTTAGTATTTTACCCCTTGTCTGCTGAATAAATTAAGATGCCACACCCTATTCAAATTTGCAGCCAATCAGATTACTTGATCCAGATTGTTGATATAAATTCACATACTGAATGGCAAACAGTGTAGTTGTGAGTTGTTACTTCTTAGAAGTCAACTGATCTGGATCTACACTGTTTGCAAAGGCAGGGTATATCCAGGTTCAGCAGGAGAAGGGTTAAAAAACAAAACTCTATACAATGCAAAATTGAGGGCAGAAAAGTATGGACTAAATTAAATTCAAAATCTTAGGACATTTTCTTTAACCCTTGTCTTGGTGAATAAATTAAGATGCCACACCCTGTTCAAATTTTCAGCCAATCAGATTACTTGATCCAGATTATTGATATAAATTCACATACTGAATGGCAAACAGTGTAGATCCAGATGGCATCTTAGAAGCCAGCTGATCTGGATCTACACTGTTTGCAAAGGCTGGGTATATCCAGGTTCAGCAGGACATGGGTTAAGAAATAACTCCATACAATGCAAAATTGGGGGCAGAAAAGGATGGACTGAATTATTCAAAATCTTAGGATGTTTACTTTAACCCTTAAAATGCCAAGAAAACCTGCGTCTGAAAATGTCATCTGTTTATGTCGTCTGCTGAATATTCTTGCAAACTTTTCAAACCTGTTTTTGCATACAGTCAAACAGTAGGGACCCTAATCAGACTGCTCCTGGAGGAGCAGTCAGATCTGGGTCCACACTGTTTGCAAAAATAACTTTTAAAAATCACAAGCAGATGACAAAGCAGACGACAATTGTTGTGATTGGCAGTTTAAGGGTTAATGTTGTGCTACACTTGTTGCAGATTCCACGTGGTCATATATGGCTTGAAGGTGACAACAAGGCTGTCTCTGTGGACTCTAATAGCTATGGACCAGTTCCATATGGATTAATCAGGAGTAGACTTCTATTCAGAGTAAGTGACCTTCAAAGTTACTGGTAAAGCAATCTTACATGATAAAATGTGTGTTTTAATCCTCAAAGCACTATCCAAAACTGTAGCAGACAACATTAGAAATATTTTATTCTAGTTTTTGGAGAAAACAAGGCATGACATTTTATGTAAATTGTCTGCCTGTCAGAAATACTATAGAATGTTTTCAAAACAGAAATATTTTAGAATGTTTTCTGCTGCTCTTGTAACTGGCATTTGAAGCATTAAAATATTTCTTAATGCTTCACTTGAAGCAAATACAGGAATATAGAATAAGCATTTCTGTTTGGCTTAAGTAATAGTTTATTAGCTCTTTGGCACACAAATGGACAGACAATACATCTGAGCTTGCCTCAGTGGCTCAGATGCACCTCCCACTGGTGATCAGGAAGTTGTGGGTTCGACACTCGCTGAGTCGGCAACTTCCTTTGGTGGATATTGATCATGAAATATTTTCTAGTTATTCTCTCCCTTCTGCTGATTCAAGAAGAGCAGTAATCAGTTTCTGGGGAAAGAATGTGCACAATACTGGTAACCGCTTAGAGGACTAAGCCTGCCCAGTAAAAGTGTGGTTAGGAAAAATGACCCCACTTGGCATAACCCCATTGAATGCAGCGTCTGATCAGGGTCTCCACTGTTTGCATACATGTCTAGTTTAACCATTTTCTCTAGGAATATGTAAATCTCATAACCTGATGTACCTAAAATTGAAATTGGACTCTTCCAATATATAGTGTGGGAGAGTCTATTCAGTCTGCAATGGGTTATACACAAAGGGGAAATGATCCACTTTCATGCGGGGCAACTCTTTCAAAAGTGTTTTTCTTCCCCTTGGGAGCAAATTCTTTACTTTTAGAGTAAAACACTTTTTGGAAGAGGCTTGATGTGCAGGAAAGCAAACAAGAAGTCACAAAAGTCTTCTTCCTTGCAAAAAAGAGTAGAAAATCTGCTAACTGTATCCAGCCACCTTTAGTTAATAGGCATTTTTTTTTTCTCAAAACTAAGGGCTCCAGCCCAACATTAAGTGACCATGGGCAACTGAGCTCCAATAAGTCTTCCTGAAATATTGCATGCACCTATCTTAGATAGACAACAACACACATTTTCAAAATATGTAATTCTGTGTTCTCAGCTTAACTGTTAATTACTTCATATTAAATCACCATTTTCAGCAAATATCTGGGCCCAGTTGTTCAAAGCTAACGACGTCGTTAGTTAACGATTCGCTAAAATTTTAATCGAGTGATACGCAAATATGCTGAAATTTTTTGCTGAAAAAATGTGAGTAGCTTTTGCAGTGCAAAAGCTACTCACATTTTTTCAGCAAAAAATATCAGAATATTGTGTATTGGATCTGCTAAAATAGTTAACGAAATGGCCCTTAACGACGCCGTTAAGCTAACGACGCTTTGAACAACTGGGCCCTGATTGGGCTCAGTTGTGTTTTCCCATGTATGCTTCTGAGTTGGTACCCTAAAATTGTAAAAGCAAGCCGGTTTTAGAAGTACACCAGTCTTGAAAATAAGGTACTGATTCTCACTACTGGACAGATCTTGAAAATTATCCTGGTTTGCAAATAATCTGCTCTACTGTTTTGGAGTACAGTACATTAACAGAGCCATGGAATTCATGACTAAATTTGGGAAGAATTCACTAGTGTATTTTAGATATAGTCAGTTAATTGTATAAGGGACATAACTATATATGGTATTGCTGATACCTTTAAATATGAGTTTATTACCCATAATCGGGTTGTACAGTGGAGGATTATTAACAAGGAGCAAGTCTTGTTGTGCTGTCAATCAGATTATGTCTACTTGAATTAAAATGGTCTTATACATCACAGACTGCTAAAATTTACAGAGTACCAGTTTGGTTCCATACTAATATAGTACTGTATTAACCCTTGTCCTGCTGAACCAGGATATGTCTTGCCTTTGCAAACAGTGTAGATCCAGATCAGTTGGCTTCTGAAGAACAACTGATCTGGATCTGCACTGTTTGCCATTAAGTATGTGAATTTATATCAACAATCAAGTAATTTAATTGGCAGAAAACTAGAAATGGACAAGACACCCTAATTTATTCAGCAGGACAAGGATTAAATAGTTCCAAATATTTTGCCTGTTTCTAAAGTGTTTTTTGCATGCTTTGATGCCAGAATTGGTGACAGTACCAATCATCAGGGGTATAATTAACATTTACACCTGCCCTGATCTCTTATAAGATATTTGTCAGTGTCTTTGAAAAGGCATTAGTTCATCACATGTTACATGACCTACCATTCTGTTGCTTGTTTTGAAGACTTTAGAGGAACAGCTGTCAGGGAAGTATTATGTATAGAATATATGAACTTTCATTATGAAAACAAGCCTATTCAAATATACTGAAAATTTTATCATCAAAAAATGAAAATTTTCAAATAAATTCTGATATTTTTCATATTTCTACTCAAAACATAGATTGTGGGTACTCGTTAGAACTGCCTTGCTGAAGCAGTTCTAACGAGTACCCACAATCTATGTTTTTGAGCAGAAATAAGAAAAATAATGTGTACTCCTGTACACCCCAGTTTTACTATATAAAAGTGGGGTTTAAGGGGTCAAAATTATATGGGTATGTTTTCGTGATGAGAAATAGGGTTGTAGAATACTTAAATGTATAAAAATGTAAAACATGTATAAGATATATAACAGAAAATCAATGGTAGTCTGAAGTATTTAAACATTATTTGTTCAGCTCTTTCTGTCCCAGTATATATTATAAATACAGTAGTTTCTAAAGAGTCTTGTTGCAGAAAAGGGAACGTAATATTGTGCCCATTGAAGATGTCTGAATGTTTCAGGAAAATATAGTATCTAGTGTTTGGTTCACAGTAAAGGCCCGCAGTATACTACTTAGACACTGAGGATGATCTGGGCCCAGTTCTTCAAAGCATCATTAGCATAACAAGCACGTTAATGGTCAAAATGTTAACTGTTCTAGTAAGCACAATATCTATTTCACAGGTATTTTTGCTGAAAAAATGTGAGTAGCTTTTGCAAAACTGAAGCAAAAATATTAGCGTACATGTCATATTTAATGATCAAAGTTTTAATGATACATTTACTAACAACTTTGTTACTTTTTAACAACTGGGCCCAGCTCTCGTTTCCCTTGATATGGCTCAAATGATCATTTGAATAATATTATCATATTTACCCTGAATTAAGGGACACTGAACTCTTTACATTATTTCCAAATACTTTGGGTAAATATGGTTTTGATTATAATAAATATGCTAAACAGAAAATTGCTTACTTGCACCCATTATTCTGATTAATAATGTCTTGCCAAAAAGTGTACACCATGGTCAGACACAAAATTCTGCTGCAGTTAATCTGGGTTAAGACTGTTTGCCAAGGTCCTGTTTTTTAGGTACCTTAGGCGATAGTGTGTTATATATCATAAACTCTAAATATTTGGACACCTTTACCAACAGTCTACCATACTTGTCCTAAAGTTTGAACATGTCCATTTTACTATAGGGATCAAACATGGTTTTTCATGCATTAACATTCGCCAGGTTCCTTGGTAGGTGTTGAAAACCAAGGCCGAAGGCTGCGGTTTTCAACACCTCCAAAGGGACCTTGCGAATGTTAATGCATTGAGAAACCATGTTCGATTGCTATTATTGCATAAAAACCGGAAACATTTGCTACTTTTTGCGTTATTTCTTGCACTATTTTGTTTCGCCTTTTCACTGATGTCGCACGAATGCTATTTGCACGGACTATGCCCGTTCTGGGGCTGGGAGTACACATCTCGTGATGCCGTGGCCCCGGTACGAGTATATTGAAAGTTGCGTAGCCGTGCATTAACGGCACATGAATTGCCTTATTAATACATGGCTTTTTGCCGGTTAATGCACGGCTGTTAATAACGTGCAGCACTGCTTTTTATGCAATAATGCCTGTTAATGCATCTAAAAACTGCTGGATGAGTGGCAAACAGTATATATCTTGATCAGATGCCACATTATGTGGCATCTGATCTGCATCTACATTACTTACTCAGGCTTTCTGTCCCAGTATATTTATATACACATGTATTTTTTCCAGGTTTGGTCCAAGTACAGATGACAAGAAGATTGATATAGAATTAAATTGATGTTGGATGCACTGCTGAACTGTTTTTATAGATATTTCTTTATGTGCAATTTTGCATTTTTCAGTGTCAGTAACTAAGTCATCTTGCACAAACATGACAGCGAAAGTACTGAAAAGTAATGAAAATGAAGGCTCTGATCACAGGCTTCTTCATCTTTACAATTAACAGACCATAAGGTACCATAGTAACTGTATAAAATGGGATAGGACCACAGTTGGGCCCCTGAACAAACAGTGAAGACTCCACTAAGACTGTTCCTGAGTAGCTTGTGATTCAGCCAGTAATTAGCTCACCTGAGCCAAAGGCTCAGTGGTGAGCTTATAGTATGACTAGCCTCTGTTGTCGTCTGTCTTCTGTAGTCTGTTGTCTGTAGTATGTAGTCTGTCATCTGTCAACATTTTCAAACATCTTCTCCTCTGAAACCACTGGGCCAATTGAAGTCACATTTCAGATGGAGCATCCATGTGATGGGGGAACGAAAGTTTGTTTGCGGGGTCCAGGTCACATGACCAAGATGGCCGCCATGCCCATATAAGGTAAAAACCCTTCAAAAATCTTCTTCTGTGGAACCAGTAGGCCGATTGTCATGGAACTTGGTATGTAGCATTGGGGACTCGATTCAATCATAGTTTATTCAAATGATGACACTTGAATGACCTTGACTTATTTTAGGCCAAAGTCAATTTGTTCGCATAGACTTTTGTATGAGAAAAAGGCAAAACCTTGTATTTTGCAGAAACTATTACAGCCTTTGATCTGAAAATTGGTAGATGCAGTGAGCTAAGTGAGTAAATAAAACGAGTATTCAAGGTCAATGTCATTCCTTGACATTGGCCCAAGTTCATTCAGATATGAAAATTAAAACTTGTTTTTCTCAAAAACTACTGGGCCATTTGTAACCAAGTTTCATACGAAAATGTTTAGGAACAAGAAACTGAAAATTAATTAATATGAGTTTGATCACATGACCAAAATGGCCTCCATGCGCAGAAGGTAAACCCTTTAAAATTCTTCTTCTCCCATACCAGTAAGCGATTGTCATGAAACTTGGTGTGTAGAATTGGGGACTTGAGCCAATCATAGTTTGTTCAAATGATGACACATGGATGACCTTGGCCTATTTTAGGCCAAGATCAAATTTGTTCGCATAGACTTTTGTATCTGAAAAAGTCAAATCCTTGTATTTTTCAGAAACTATTTCAGCCTGTGGTCCGAAAATTGATAGATGCAGTGAGCTAAATGAGTAAATGAAACCACATGAGTATTCAAGGTCAGGGTCATTCCTTGACCTTGGCTCAAGGTCATTCAGATATGAAAATTAAAACTTGTTTTTCTCAGAAACTATTGGGCCATTTGTAACCAAATTTTACTGTTGTTTTGTGGATTTTTAATGCTACCAGGCACCTGAGGCGCATAGAGGCAGTGGTGATTGTTATGTATATGTATTTGTAAGCCTTGCTTTCATGGATCACCCATGCATACTTGGTGCCAATGTCTGTAACCAAGCACCGCCCTGTCCTTTTTATACTCAACCCAGGGCATGCCGAGTATGAGCTAAGCATTCTAATGGTCTGAAAATTGTCTTGACCTTAGCGGGATTCAAACCAATGATATTCTGCTTGAAAGCCGAGTGCCCTAACCACTAAGCCACCCAGCCTACTACCAAATTTCATATGAAAATTTTTTAGGAACAAGAAAATAAACATTAATTAATATGAGTTTGGTCACATGACCAATGTGGCTGCCGTGCCCATATAAGATCAAAATCATTTAAAAATCTTAATCTCCGGAACCAGTGGGCTGATTAACATGAAACTTGGTATGTAGCATTGGGGACTCAAGCCAATTATAGTTTATTCAAATAGTGACCCCTGGATAGCCTTGATCTATTTTAGGCTAATGTCATCTTTGGTCCTGTAGGCTTTTGTATGGGGAAAAAGTCAAAACTGTGTATTTTTCAGAAATTATTCCAGCCTATGATCTGAAAATTTGTTGATGCAGGTAGCTAAATAAGTAAATGAAACTGAATATTCAAGGTCATTACTTGACCTTGGCCCAAGGTCATTCACATATGAAAATTTAAACTTGTTTTTCTCAGAAACCACTGGGCCATTTGTGACTAAACTTCATAGGAAAGCTTTTAGGAACAAGGAAATAAAAATTAATAAATATGAGTTTGGTCACCTCACAAATATGGCTGCCATGCCCGTATATGGTAAAATTATTTAAAAAACCTCCGGAACCAATACCCAGTTTACATCAAGGTCAAAATTGGTCGCATATGCTTTTGTATGGGAAAAAGTGGAAATTGTTAATTTGGAAATTATTGTTGCCTGTGAAGTTTAATTTTGTATTTACAATCAACCAAATGAGTAAATGAAGCTACATGAGTATAAAAGGTCAAGGTCACTCCTTGACCTTGGACCTTAGCACAGAATTTGACACAATCAACAAATAAACTCGTGGTACAGACCCCTGGGTTCATGATCCTAAGGAGGGGCATAAAGCCAGATACATGAGCCTGGCTTCCAATAAGCATATTAAGGGTCCATGGGACAGTCTTCTATAATGACCTTCAAATTCATTTCAAAAGAACACTCAACACTTAGGTTAGCAATTTAGGACTATTGGTCCTCTGGTTTTTTGATGCACAAACTTATTGTCAAATAACATGGTTAAAAAAGCTTTGAAGGCACTAAGACAGGGTAGGCTATTCCCAGTATTTATTTGCAAAAGCTACTCACACCTTTTCATCAAAAATACCTGTGATTTATATATTGTACTTACTAGAACTGTTAACATTTTAACCATTAATGAACTTGTTAAGCTAACAATGCTTTGAACAACTGGGCCCTGGTCTTCTTTTCTCTATGTGGGGGTACTGTTTCACAGCTCCAGATAAGAAGAGTATTCAGATAAATGTATATTTTATTTGACCAGGAAAACATACTGTAATCGACCTTAATGCCACACATGCTCATATGAGCCCACAGTCAAGCTATGTACTAGTCTTTAGATTACAGCTAGTGTACTTTTATCTACTTCTCCATAAAAACATATGTAGTTGGTACTCATTTGAATTGCCTCAACAAGTCAAGGCAGTTGAAATGAGTACCAACAACAAATGTTTTTATGAAGAAAATCAGAAAAATATTGCTAAAGTATCATTAAATACACCCCTCATGAAGTTCTTTGCTGATCTTTCTTCAAGTGTACCCGTATTAGCAGGCTATTTTACTACAAGTTTTTCTAGTAATTTTGAAAAACTTAAGCACACAGTGCTGTAATTAGAGTGAATAGGATATATTGTAGGTTAGAAGCATCTTGATGAGGCACAACTAATGAGTAGGCACATAGACAAATAAGAAAAAAATACCAACAGTTTTGCTTGAATAAAGTGAGGTGTTGTTTGCATGTACTCTTATCTATTTATATACATAAGAGAAACAACTAAATGAGCAAAAGCATGTCTTTAAGCATCGGTGGCATGCCTAGATTTGGATCATACTGCGGATTGACCCAGTGTCACCGTGACCTTTATTGCCGGTTATCTTTGTTTTGCTGTCTGTTAACATACTGTACACTATCCTACCTCCGTATTTAGCCCTTAAAGTGCTAAGCAAAATTGTAACAGACAACATTCTAATTTTTTTATTATTATTTTTTAGACAAAATAAGATGGCATTTCATGTGAATTGTCTGTTACACAGACAGTTCACATGAAATGTCAAGTTTTATTTTCTCTGAAAAATACAAGAAAAGAAAAAAAAAATGAAAATGTTATCTGTAGTAGTGATTAGTGCTTTAAGGGACAGCAAAAGTCCTGACAGAACTGTGTGAATGTGAAAGCTTATCTGTTGCTGCAAATGTATAAAGACACTTTTCATTTAACACTGCCATAATTATGTTTTAGTTAAGTAAGACATTTTCGTCACAGGAGTATAGGGGACCTTTTTCCATCTGTCTGTTTCTTCATCCGTTCATCTGTCAATGTTTGCATCAACCATCGTGTTTAGGTCCATTTCTGAATAACTGTTACACCTTCAATCAGCTTACCTAATATATACGTTCTCCCTAATATAGACTTAAACAATGACTTATAGTTCATGGTCTAAATGCTTTGCCATTTTATATGTTAATGGCTCCATAGTCCTCAAAACTACACCTTTTTTATCAAAAAAAAAAAAAAGATATAAAGTATAAATACGATCATAAAATGTGGCATCTGACAGCCAGTAAAATTTCAATTAGTCACTCGTTTTTGAGCTGGATCAAAAATGAAATTATTTTTTTTGTACCTCTGAATTAATTTTGGCATCATTAATTCAGAGATACGATAAAAAAATCATTTAATTTCAAGATCGAGAGACTAACTGAAAGTTTACAGGCTGTCAGGTGCCACATTTTATGATTGTATTAATACAATATATCAATTTATTAAACCTTTCTTCGAGGAATATGGAGCCATTGATCCAAGTATATACATGTAGTTATCAGATTGTAGATACATAGGCTGACCTGGATCGTTTTGTTTTCCATGTATGTGTTTTAAATTCAAAATTGAGGAAATGCACTATACAAGCTTAGAGCTGTCATCCCAGTACTCTTTATTGTATTTGTGTACGGTGAATGTCTTAAAATTTCTAACACTTTATTCCATGCTTTTTTGGCTTAACGTCTGCTTTTTGTGTAGTTATTTCTGAAACTACTTAGCGCAATTGCAAAAAGTGTAGACCCTGATCAGACCACTCCTTCAGTAGCAGTCTGATCTTGGTCTGCACTATTTGCATATGCCATTTTCTTTGCATCTTTAGTGTATGAAATTTTATTCATTTACCGTAATAGTTTTGTGTTTACATATATGTTATCATGAAGAAAAATAAATAGTATTTAAACGTAGTTACATGTCTGCCACATTTAGCGTAGGATAACATATTTATCCAAAATGTTCAGATAGTTTAACAAACAGTGTAGACCCTGAACAAAGTGTTACTGAGGTGCAGTTTGATTGATGTTTGCCATTCAGCTAGCCCTTTTTAGGTCAATCACTGAATATTTAGAGTAATATTTGATGCACAACGTGAAAAAGGCTCTTATGCCATATGCCAACAGCGAAGGTCCAGATGCATCCATTACAAAAACACGCCTATTCAAGTATATAGAAAATTTCACCTCCAAATACTGAAAATTTTCAGATATGAAACTCTAATATTTTTCATATTTCTGCTCAAAACATAGATTCTGGGTACTCTATTAGAACTGCCTCAGTGAGGCAGTTCTAATGAGTACCCACAATCTATGTTTTTGAGCAGAAATAAGAAAAATAATGTATACCCCTGAAAACCCCAGTTTTAGTATATAAAAGTGGGGTTTTAAGGGGGTCAAAATTATATAGGCATGTTTTCATGATGGGTGCAGTCCGATCTGGACATTCTCTCTTTGCCAATATATGCTACAGTGTCCATTGATTCTGAAAGCAAGCAATGAAAACCCTGATCAGCCTGCACAATTGCACAGGCTGATCAGGGCCAGTGTTGTCTGCAAATTTGCATAAGGGCCCTTTTCATGTGTTGTGCATCATTTTATATGAGGCAGCAGTGGTTTTTAGGGCTTGAATGCTTGCTGATGGTTTCTGTGAATGATCAGTGCAATGTAGAAGTCGTTAACAACAGCAGACAGCCCCAACAACTCCTCAAAACCATTTCAAACATTGTTGAATGTTAGTTGTGCACACTGCATTAGTAACTGTTAGGTTTGATTAATTATTTTATCAAAATTGTCATTGTCTTGGTTTCTGTAAGCTGTATTTAGTGATTAAAAGATCCCCTCTTCTAATAAGTTAAACTCATAAAGGGCCAGTTACAATAGTAGCAGATAACAGTCTTAATTTTTTGTATTTATTTTTCAAAGAAAATATCCAGAAAATAAGACTTGAGATTTCATGTGATTTATCTTATTAGCAGGTGATTCATATGAAATGTCATGCCTTATTTTCTCAGAAAATAAATACTATAGAATGGCATCTGGTACAGTTTTGAATGGCGCTGATCGTGCAGATGTTACATTTTATTGTCAGTTTCCACAGGAAAGCATGACTGCTTCTTATTATCCTAACTTACACCCTTGGACATAAATGTCATACCTAATATCATACTGGCAATCAGGGCCCAGTTGTTCAAAGCATTGTTAGCTTAACAAGCTCATTAAGGGTCATTTCGTTAACTATTTTAGCAGATTCAGTGTACAATATTCTGATATTTTTTGCTGAAAAAATGTGAGTAGCTTTAGCACTGCAAAAGCTACTCACATTTTTTCAGCAAAAAATTTCAGCATATTTGCGTATTACTCGATGTAAATTTTAATGAATCGTTAACTAACGATGTCGTTAGCTTTGAACAACTGGGCCGTGAGCTTGAATGGCCATGGATTGAACTGTCACTTCTATTCAGGAGCATTACAAAGCCATTTTTATGTGCAGGATTTGGAAACAGAAGATCTTTCAAAATGCACTTATTACAGCTAGGCTTACCATCAAAATGAATGTCCTATTTTACTGCTCCAATTCGTCAGTAGCCAAGTTGTAGGGAGGAGATGATACTCATATCATAGTTCCACCTTTAGTAGATCAACTGAAACCTACCAACAGAATGTGACCGTAACCTTTTTTCACATGCCTATTCAAATATATTGACAATTTCACCACCAAAAACTGCAAGTTTTAGATAAAAATTATGATATTTTTCACATTTCTGCTAAAAACATAGATTGTGGGTACTAGTTAGAACTGCCTCACCGAGGCAGTTCTAACTAGTACCCACTATCTATGTTTTTTATCAGAAATATGAAAAATAATGTATACCCCTGTAAACCCCGGTTTTAATGTATAAAAGTGGGGTTTAAGGGGGTCAAAATTATATAGGTTTTAGTGATGTGCATCTTTGTTTTCTTTTTGGAAACTATTTGTATCCAAGATCATGAGTCTAGTGGACCCACTGTCTTACTTATTATACCTTTTTTTGATGGTGTTCTTTAATCATAAATGCATGTTTGCTGCAAAGTTGTCTTGATGGACTGAAACTTACGTGTTTTTGTAGTCAATAAAGAACTGACATAAACTGAATTGTCTTTATTAATTTCACTATGGTTTTAGTCCAAATTGTTTCCAATAGACATTACCCTTAGTGACAATAAGTTGGTAGCTTTTTACTCCTTTTTTATTGACATAAACATAAATTTTACTTAAGTTTTTCGATACTGCTTTGCTTCTATAGATTAACCCATTGTAGTCTGGAGACCCCTAAAAGGGTAATTGGCAGACCCAGATCAGACTATGCAGAACACAGCATCTGATCAGGGTCTCCACTGTTGTTTGCAAATAGTTTACCCATTTTTCTCTAGGCGGATGTATCTAAAATTGAAATTGGACTCTTCCAATATATAGTGTGGGGGAATCCATTTAGTCTACAATAGGTTAACAAAGCCAAAATTGACCAGCAGAAACATTTTGCAATCTGAGATGCTGTGTGTATTTTGTCTGCAAATAGTTCAGTTCCAAGTTGAACTCTGTTTATTTGTTATAACACCAACCAAAGTATAATACACAGTTGATGGCAAGATTTCTTTCATTTTTTTTCTGTCTCTCATTCTGTCTGTCCACACGTCAGACAATAAAAGTGACGATTCTAGCAGTTTTGTCCATTTCTCTCATGCAGCCTGCTTGCAAGCATAAATTAAGACGTGTGACGTCACCTGCTGCATAAATTCTTTATTTTTCTTGTCAGTTTTTATTTGTCCTGCAGCCTTCACAATGTCTTGTATTTGTAAACATTTGCTTGTAAAAGGATGTTTTTTTTATTTTATGAGCTACCCGGCTTCGAAACGCATTCAAGTAAGTTTCACATTTCTTTCTACCCACGTCATCATAAGACTGAGTCCCTCTCTGTTTATAGCACTTGCTGGAAACATTCTCCATTTTCTGTTATACAAAACAGCCGATTGTGTTAATTTCTCCGTCAAATCAGCAGCACACAAGGCCCCGGATACGTCCTGCTTATTGGCAACTATGGCTATTGGACACGAGTCTAACGTGTCTTCTAGGAGCATTGTCTTTAGTTTCTCAACTGCCATATCTAACCTGCGAAAAAAAGTTAGAATAACAATGGCTCCTGTCATACGAAGATTTGTCTAAGTCTGTGAAGGCAGTGAAGGCCTAGATGAGCCTCCGCCAAATTTGATCATTATTTTATCTGTCCGTTCATATGTTCTACAACATCCGGTGGTTTTGTAAGCGGACAGCGAAAGGTCTGATCAGGCTGTGTGGATGCGATAGCTGATTTGGGCCTTTGCCGGTCGAGTATGGGCACCTGTTTTGTCTAGTGTGCCGCAGGGCACTGTTCTCGGTCCGCTGTTGTTTTCCTTGTATATAAACGACATCCGCATGGTTAGAATAGAATCTGAGACTTGTTTGTTCGCTGATGACTCGGTCTGCTATCGTTAGATTGATAGCACTGAAGACACATCGAAACTCCAAAAGGATATTGATCAAATGGGCCAGGAAATGGGGTATGAGATTTCAGCCAGTGAAATGTAACATTATGCAGCTTACTAGGAAGCGGATCAAACAGATCAATGCAGTTTACTCCTTAGAAGGAACACTCCTCGAAAATGTGTGGATAATATTAAATACCTTGGTGTGACAATTTCTAAGGTTTCTTAAGACGTAATCTATCGTCATGCCCCCAAGATGTTAAGGAGACGGCATACAAGGGGTTGGTGCGACCAGTCCTGGAGTATGCTAGCCCTGGTTGGGACCCACATGGAATAGTAGTCCAGGAAGAAATAGAAAAGGTTCAGAATCGTGCAGCTAGGCTTGTGACTGGAAACTACAACTTTGAAACTGGAAGTATGACTAACATTCTTGAAGAGTCAGGGTGGGAATCTCTTCACAAGAGACGCAAAGGGAGTAAACTCGTATTGCTATTCAAAGGTCTGAAAGGTAGAGCGAATATACCTTGTAACGACCTTCAACCCCCAAATAGGCGCAGTAGGAATCAGCATCCAATGGTATTTTAAGTGCAATATGCTAGAACTGACATTTATAAGTACAGTTTCTTTCCAGATACCATTAGGGATTGGAATGCACTCCCTGCATCTATAATCTCCTCTGCTGATTTCAGTTCTGAGGACTCTGTCGCTAGATTCACATCACTTGTGAGATCTAGAGACTAGTCGTTGCAATCGTTGGCCTGGTGAATGATTGTCTATTGATGTATCACCAGTAAAATATTCTGATGGGAAGGTTAAACTCATTTAAGCCGGGGTACAGGAATTCCTACAAAATCACTTGTGTGGCCAGCGAAGACTCAGATCAGCCTGCGCATCCGCGTAGTCTGATCAGAGTCTCCGCTGTCCGCGTGAATAATCTTTGATTTCTTGGCAATCTATAAGCGCACGGTGAAGATTCTGATCAGACTGCGCGGACGCGCAGTCTGATCTGAGTCTTCGCTGGGCGCGCATGCAATATTTTAGGAAATGCTGTGGCCCGGCTCACTAGTTATGAAATCGTTACATTCGCTGCACCAATCCTTACCCATATTTCGAATCACTGCTGTCAATAAAGAAGACGACAGCCTGGGCGTCCTTGAAATAAGGGGCATACTGTGGTCTCTTCGTAACCGCCCCTCCAACATCCCACACCTCGAGCTTTACCTCCTGACAATCAAAACTTTCTACATTAAATCCATTTGTCGGCACCGTCGTCACCGATTCCTTTAATTTTAAATTATATAACGCAGTTGTTTTACCCGAATTCTTTAGACCAAGAAACAGAACTTTTGCAGTCGGCAATTGTTTCGGTTTGCATAGTAATCCGCCCATTTCACATTTCCACTCCAGAGAGAAATAGTTGTTGTTTGGCACTTAGCAGCCGGCTAAATATTTTAGCAGACGACATTTTGATTTTTTTTTCCCAGAAAATAAGCTTTGATATTTAATGCAAATTGTCTACTTAAGAGATAATTAGCATGAAATGCATCAGCCTGTTTACTGGGAAATATAAGAAAAATATCAATTTGTTGTCTGCCGAATTAGCCCAGAGAGTGGTCAAGGTTATTCGAGTCATAAGGTAATATGTAAGTGCAAACACGAGAAAAGGGCCCTAACGTCATAGGCAAATAGGTAAAGCCTAGATCAGCCTACGCAATAGTGCTATCTGATCAGTATCTTCTTAATTCAGTAACATACTCTTCAGTACCCAATTATTTTATGTGTGGACATTGAAGGACCCTGGCCCTAAGGTTATAAAACTTTTTTCATGCTCAACTCAGCTGAGCATGAAATTTGTCATGCTAATAAATCTAAAATTACTAACAATTGCAATTTTTTTCTTGATAAACATAGCTGAGCATGAAAAATTCTATGTTAATAAATATGAAAATGCCAACTGTTGTTGGCATTTTCATATTTATTAGTAGAGAAAATTTCATGCTCAGCTGAGTTGAGCATGAAAAAAGTTTTATAACCTCGGGGCCTGATAAGACTGCGTGAGTGCACAGGGTGAATTAGAATTCCAGCCCTCAAAAGGAGACTTTTAAAAATTGTTACGTTGCTTCTCAACTGTACCTTTTCGAGTATGTAAACAGACCCAACTCCGACTGTGCAGTCACGCAGTAACAATTTTAGTGATACAGAGTCGCGCGCATGCGCAATGCACACAATTTAGTATGACCGCGACGCGAAGGTCTATCTGGTTCTGAACATTCACATATGAGCCGGGGCACAGCACATCCTACAAGCTTGTATGTGCGCCCAGCGAAGACTGATTAGTCTGAGCATCCTCGCAGGCTTATCAGAGTTGTCTTTTTGTCGCCAGAAGACGCTTTGTATCATTGGCTACCCACAGTGCCGTGCGAATACTGATGCGCAGTCTGATCTGAGTCTTTGCTTGGTGCACATGCAATTTTGCAGGATATCTTGTGCCCCGGCTCGAATGAATTATTTGTCGATGCGCCGACAGTCTATAATAATAGAGTATAATAGGTTTGTATGGTGTTTTATCTTCCGCTTTATTTGTTTTAAATAGAACCGTTTGTTTTGTAAATTTACCTATGCATTTAATTTTTTTTGAAAGGCCGAATTTAAATGAACCTCAGCATGAGAAAATGTACCTTTGAACATGTGTGTCTAGATCAGCCTGCGTATTCTAGCAGTCTTTCGACGAAGGGTGATGTTTTTTATACCCCGCCACACGATAGTGGCAGGGTATTATGGTTTCACGTTGGATGCCCGTGTGTCCGTCCGTCAGTCGTACGGCCGTCCGTCCGTCCGTATTTCGTTTCCTGATGATAACGAGTAAACGTCAATGGATTTTCTCCATACTTGGTATGTGCATTGCTATTGTGGAGATCTGGTTTGGGATTGCTCCCAAGAAGCCGACAAGAAGGTCTACGAGAATATTGACCCCAAGTCTCAGAAGTCTACCGCCTTGCTAATCAGTTTAGAAGAGAGAACACTGATATTGTTGGTAACAAACCTGTGAAGAATGACCCAGACCACCTGTCTGACGAACCACCAGTGGAAGGCCCGCCCATCCCAATCACCATTGATATAGTTAAGAAGGCTATCTCTGAGATGGAGACAGGCAAAGCACCGGGCCCATCAGGCATAGTGGTGGAGATGATACGAGCAGCCGGTGACACGGGCGCCTCCATGATCCGTGACCGCGCAGCTGCAATCATTCGCGATGGCAAGGTACCCTCTGACTGGGAACAGTGTTTCGTTGTCTGCTTCTACAAGGGTAAGGGGGCGGGGTGCATTGAAAAGGGGGAACTACCGTGGTCTCAAGCTGACAGAGCAGGTCATGAAAGTCCTGGAGAGGATTGTGGACAGCCTCATCAGACAGTTGGTGTCAATCGACGATTCCCAGTTCGGCTTCGTCCCAGGCAGAAGTACAACAGACGCAATCTTTGTAGTCAGACAGCTGCAAGAGAAGTATCTAGCTGCTAACAAGAGACTCTACATGACTTTCGTTGACCTGGAGAAGGCGTTCGATCGAGTGCCTCGGAAGGTCATCTGGTGGGCGCTGAGAAAACTTGGTGTGGAGGAATGGATTGTGCGACTGGTGCAGGAGATGTATGCAAATGTGCGGAGCCGTGTCCGTTTTGGTGAAGGGTACAGTGAAGAGTTTGAAGTGAAGGTCGGTGTACACCAAGGCTCTTCAACATTGTGCTTGTACACGCGAGCTCCGCCCTGATGACCTTGTTATCATCGCTGAATCGCTCGAGGAATGTGCCAGGAGGCTCTTGACTTGGAAAGAGCAATGGAGGAGAAAGGACTCAGAGTAAATGCAGGAAAGATGAAGATCATGTTCTGTGGTACAGGCCTGGACATCCTGCAGAGTTCAGGCAAGTTTCCATGCGCCGTCTGTCGCACTGGAGTGGACAGCAATAGCATCTTCTGCAACGGTTGCAAGCACTGGGTGCACAAAAATGCAGTGGGCTCAAGCGCTTGACAAAGGACCCTGATTACAGATGTACACAGTGCCAGGGAACTGCACGCCGTTGGACGGCAGACCATAGAGGGAAGTCCCAAGTAGGACCTGACTAGCAAAGCACCCTGATTACAGATGTACACGGTACCAGGGAACTGCATGCCCCTTGGACAGCAGACCACAGAGGGAAGTCCAAGTGGGACCTGACTAGCTGGAGGTGGTAGCTTCCTTTTGCTACCAAGAAGACATGCTCTCAGCAGCCGCTGACTGTGAACTTTCAACCACAACACGTGTGAAAACCGCCTGGAAAAAGTTCAAGGAGCTGCTGCCAGTTCTCTCTTCCTGCCACTTCTCTTTCAAGACACGTGGCCTTGTGTACATGTACAGCTCTTGTGTGCGGAGCGCAATGCTCCATGCCAGTGAGACTTGGCCATTGACAAAGCCAAACCTCCAACGTCTGCAGCGAAATGACAGGGCAATGATCAGACAGATCTGCAATGTCAAGCGCAAGACATTGTCATCACCAGATCCAATGAGCTACTTGCGCGGCTTGGCATTGAGGATCTGGACCTTATTCTGAAGGAGAGAAGGCTCCGTTGGTATGGACATGTGGAACGTTCCAATTGTGCAGTCAAGACAGCCTTTGACATACAGTTTGATGGAAAGCGTGGACCTGGGAGGCCCAAGATGACATGGAAGCAGCTGACAGAGAGGGATTGCAGAGAGTGGAAGCTCTCGGCTATCGACCCTCATGATAGACATACCTGGAGATTTGGTGTGAAATCTGCCATGCGTGCAGCAAGCCAGCTACCTGGAAGGGGTGTGTGTGTGTGGGGGGGGGGGGGGGAGGGGGAGGGGGGCACATGTGGATGTTGCCCCTGTACTTGCACGTTAATAAAAAATCCGATGATGATGATGAATGGGCAAATTTCGTCAAAATTTGACGGAGTTACCTGTCCGAGACACGCCCGTATTTTCGTTTCCGGACGATATCTTGAGTTAATGTCAAGGGATTTAACCAAACTTGGTACATGCATTAATATTAAGATCTGGTTTGGGATTGTTAATGGGCAAATTTCGTCAGGGTTTGACAGAGTTATCTGCCCGCGACACAATAATTGTATTATAGTTTGTTTTTATTGTGATGTTGTTTTATGTCATTTAATCCTTATCCGGAGGCTTGGGAGGGTCGTGCTGTGGGCTTCCCTGAGTATTGGCTGTCTGCATGAAAAAACCGTGATCTGTCTGCACTAGGCGCTCTTTGTCGGTGACGCTTTGGCTTTCCAAAGAGCGTCCAGTGCAGACAGATCATACTGCAAGAATGGGTAACCCAATCTGAGGCTTTTCTTGGTGCACATGTCTGAAGGTACTTTTCTCACGAATAATATTAGGCTCGGAATCTCTATATCCATTGAAACGATTTATACTGAATTTGGCAATCTTCTACGAAGTCCCATCATCTATTTAATTAGGTTGCCATCATAACGTTAGTTTTTAAGATAGGAAGTTTTTTAGTGCCGTATTCGATCTAATTACCGCACATACCCCTATAAGCCCAAAGTCAAGAAATTTCGTAGTCTTCAGATGGCAGTCAGTATACCTTTTGTTTACTTCTTTATAAAGGCTTATGTTGAGGGTACTCATTTGAATTGCATCGACTTGTCGATGCAATTCAAATGAGTACCCACAACATATGCCTTTATAAAGAAAATAAAAAAAATGGCATAGTCATCATCAAATAAGTTCTTTTCTGATCTTTTTTATAGTGTATCCTTAGTAGGTAGATACATATTTTACCACAAATGAGTGTTCTCAGTAATTTTGAAAAACCTGTGCGCACAGTGTGGTAATTAGGTCGAATACGGTATCTCCTCTAAAAATACTGCTGCAATTTAAGCAAAACTTAGTGGCTAGGATTCTTATATATGTCTCTACCACATGTGCTAAGTTTAGATATGTCGGCTTTTTTGACTGGTTGCCGTGTCGAATTAATGAAAAGTACTGACATAATGAGAAAGTGGTTACGTATAATGCTATTTTCTTAATGATTTGAACTATACTTGGCACGAAGAATCCATAGCTCCAGATAAGCCTTAAAAACAAGAAGAAAAAAAATGAAAGGTACTTATATTATTCTTACTTATACAAAAACATATGTTGTGGGTACTCATTAGAAGAGCCTCACCGAGGCTCTTCTAATGAGTACACATAACATTTGTTTTCACGCAGAAATAAGAAAACTATTATATGAATACCCCCTTTTATCTGGAGCTATGATCATCTCTAGAATATATACTGTGTGAAAAAATTCCTATACCTTTTGAATTCCATAATTTAGTATTCTGAAAAAACAAACAAACAAAAAAAACCCCCAAAAAACAACAAAACAACAACAACAACAAAAAAACAACAACAAAAAAAAAAAACAAAAAAAAAAACAAAACAAACAAACAATAAAACAAAAATAATTCTATTTCATTACGGAGATTTCATGTCAACTATTTTCAAACTTTATTCTGTTATTTTGACGTCACCATAGCATTTTATCGCTAGGGGTATGTTGAGAAAATCACAACCTTTCAGAAAGTAACTTGTATTGCCTCCGTTTGCACTAGGCACAGCTATTCACCGACGGCGCTGAGTTGCTAAAAATTCTAATATGCTGCTGAGGGACGCAGTGTCATTCCTGCACCAGAAAATTACGCAGATCGCCAATTGCATTATTGAAATATACTGAAAATTTTACCGCCAAAAAAAACCCCCGAAAAGTTTCAGGTAAAAAAGTCGGATATTTTTCATATTTCTGCTCAAAACATAGATTGTGGGTACTCGTTAGAACCGCTTCGGCGAGGCGGTTCTAACGAGTACCCACAATCTATGTTTTTGAGCAGAAATAACAATAATGTTTACCCCTTGTAAACCCCAGTTTTACTATATAAAAGTGGGGTTTAAGGGGGTCAACATTATATAGACATGTTTTCGTGATGGTCTCTGACTGGCGTTGTCTTACATAAATGCTCTAAGGGTGACACGTATGTGCTGACCACAACAATAAGTCAGATTCTGTTGCTGAAGATACACCCTTGAAGACCCCTTTTTTTTTCTAGGGCATGGTTTGTTTGGATTACTGTCATACCAGATATTATCCAGTAATGTTGGACGAAGCAATTTTCCAAATTTCCGAGACGGCGAACTGTTTAATTGACAGAAATTGGCTTTTGATAAAAATGTTTTGTCTATGACCAGTACTATCTAGTTTCCTTCTTGAAATTCTCAGTCTGACTTTAAATCAACTGGCTTGTCTTGAAAATTATACCCAACCTTATTTATATATACTAAAAACCCTTAAAAGTTTACATTTTTTTTCTCTCGTGCGGCGGTATTAAAACGAAAAAAAAAAAAAAAAAAAAAAAAAGAAAGAAATAAAGAAAGAAAGAAAACATACCAACATTAAATTGGCAAGACAGCCATTTGCAAAAATAGTACGGATGTGATTTTAGCCCGTCCTCGCATAAGGTTCTGGGTCCGATTCCTTCCAAAGGCGAATTCACATAATGACTAAACGACGCTTTATTACACCGCGACTTCATTATTGTCCAACCGCAGTCTCGTTATTCCTGAGATATTGTTGAAATCTCAGTTAGAATCTCAATTTAGATAGCTTGTGCCTGAAATAAATTCAAAGCATGCGTCAGTGGACCGTGAAACCCCATAACAAAACCTAGAGTATAGGTATAAATACAACCCTGGCCTATGACCTGGTTTCAATTTTTGCGTTGATTTTGAAAATATTTATTTACAGCTCTGAACCAGATGTCTCTGGTCACCGAAAACGGTTATATTTTCACCTATATCTGGGCTGTGTTCAGAAATGCAAGTAACTCGCGATTGTTTTGCCCTGAACCATTGTCATTAGGTACAAGGATCCAGGGCAGAACCATTCGCTATCACTTTGCTCTTCTGACCGAAGCCCAAGTGAATAGATTTTAAAGAGTGACTTGTATTGATAAAGTCCGTGCGTAGACAGACCTTATATATTTTTTCATCTTGATTTCGATAAAGCTGGAGAGAAGAAAATACAAATTGCTCAAAGGAAAGTAATAAGCTTTAGTGATCAGCTTTGTCCAAGAATAGCATATTACAATTAGAGTATTAACTGGTCTTAATATGTTCTCAGTTTGCAAAATAGGGCAAAAAACATATTTAAAAATAGCAAGTGTCAATGCCCTGCTTACTGAGCTTCTTAACACATTTATGCCTAGTGGACTCTTCTACCAAACCGCTTTAGACATATTCATTTCCAAGTGCAGAGATGTCTGAGTCTTAACTATAATCTACTCATCATAAGAACACACAAAACAATTATATGTTTTGCTAGCTGCAAGCGTTTACTGCAATATGGAGAGAGATCAACACTGTAATACGCAAGATGACATCATTATACAAAAGTGTATGTATCCTCTACAAATCTCTCCTGCTGATGCAGCGATATCTATACTATATCTGCAGCAAACATATAGCCAAATGCTACAAGTCAAATGTATATGCAATATACAGGCTTCTAAACCGTGTCTAAACCGCGGCAGATGTAAGGGCGAGGATTGTGGCCACTAAAATGGCGATTTAACCCCCCCCCCCCCACCCCCAGTGAAATACTTTTCACTGGCCGTTCCAAGGCAGTTCTTCTGTCATGGTTTATTTTTGTTTTACTTCGTCTTTGAATGTGTGTGTCGCTTACATCTTTTTGTTTTGGATAGCCATTTGGCCACTTTATGGGAAAGTAACTGTCCGTTTGGCTTTCTGCTGGTGATGTTTCCATTATGGTCCAGTTATTTCGTGTTAGTGTTTGTTTCCCTTTGATGTCTCCGATGGGAGGTGTGGGATAATTGTATCGATTCCTGATCATTGCCTTCCTTTCTATTCCAATCAATCCCTGAACCATATACTAGCCGGGCGCGAAACCAGAGATAAAACCCTGTGGGAAAAACTCTGAACGTGCGTCGATGCCAATGCTAGGTATACGTCAAAGGGTCAGGCGTCGACCTTCCCCGGTACCCAAATACCGCTGCATTTTAAAACTACCTTTCTGTCAAATTTTGTTATACGGCATGAAAAAGAAACGACGGATGACTACTGACCAAGGCTCTGAAAGCACTAAATATTTTCATAAATTTATAACCATGAAAGTTGAAGTAAACTGTGAGATCGCTTCGCAAGAACTGATGAAAACCGACTAAAATGGCGCTAAAATCACAATCACATGACATAAACATTGCCCATTTGACCACCTGACTGACCACATGATGAATAATCATACAATTAAGACAACAGTTTCTCGCTATATTGCCGAAACGAGAGAAACTATAATTATTTTACTATTTCCATCTTTTATAGAAAATACTGTCCGTAACGCAAACAGTGTTGACCTGATCAGACGCCACGATCTGATCGGCATCTACACTGTTTGCCAATGTCCCCTTTTATGGGACGCTAGGCATAAATAGGTCATCACGAAACCACGCTTATATATATAGTTTTGACCCCCTTAAATCCCACTTTTACACAGTAAAACTGGGGTTTACAGGGGTATACATTAATTTTCTTATTTCTGCTCAAAAACATAGATTGTGGGTACTCGTTAGAACTGCCTCGCCGAGGCGGTTCTAACGAGTTACAACAATCTATGTTTTGAGCAGCAAATATGAAAACTACCAGAAGTTTTCATCTGAAAGTTTTCATTTTTTTTTTTGTGGTAAAATTCTCAATATAATTGAATGGGCGTGTTTTTGTTGATACACGGGAAAACTATTCAGCCTGAGACTATTTTGACTCATCGGTTTTATAATTCTGAATATGTGACCTCTTGTACAATTGTCATTGAATTTAAAAAAAAATCTGGTTTTATATCCTCATATCCGTGTATTATTTTATACAGCTGTATAAGATCATATCTCTTTTTCCGATAATGCATTGTGGGCAGCTTTAAAGATTTTAACCTTTCACTATAATACAATCCTTTTAATTCTGGTACTATTTTTGTTGATCTCCTTTGAATGTTTTCTATCAATTGTATGTTCTTTTTAGTATATGGGTAGTAAACACTGCTACCATAATCAAGTACAGATCTTATAAGGCTCTTATACAATGTCAAAAAGCAAACTCTATCAAGTGACTTAAAAGTTCTGTTGATTAACCCTGCAAGTCTGTTTGATTTGTTCACTACATAGTTTATATGTTCGTCAAACTTCAGTTTATTTTGGAACCAAATTCCGAGGTCTTTTTCCTTAGTATCTACTTATAACTTACATGTCCATAATTTATCACTTTGCATTACTGTACTGAAAATTCAAGTAGCCAAAGTCTACTCCATTCACTGAGCTTTAAAAGATCTTGTTGTAACTTCACTTGATCACCCCTTTTATCTGCTGCTGCGTATATTTTAGTATCATCAGCAAAAATTTTACAAAAGTTTATGACTGTCTGGCATATCATTGACATATATTATGAAAAAGACGGGCCCTGGGGCACCCCTAAAGTGACTTGTTGCCAACTCGAGCATTCTCCTTTTAACACAACTCTCTGTCTTCTTCCGTGTAAAAAGTCTTTAATCCACTGTAAAAGACTACCTTTAATACCGTATTTCTCTGACCAGCAATAATCTACCATGAGGGATAGTGTCAAAAGTTTTTTTTTTTTTTTTTATATCCAAGAACATAATATCTATATTTGCTTGTTTTCATCATAGTACCTACTCCAGTCATCCAACATATCTAATAGTTGTAGAATACAACTTTTGTTCCTGAAACTATATTGACAGTTACTAAACAGATTATTTTTCATTCATATGAGTCATAATAGCATCTCTTACTGTTTTTTTCACAAAGTCTGCTAGGTAAACAGGTGAGGCTCACTGACAAAACAAACACCACATATGAAACCACAGACGCATAAACTAAGAACTCCAACAGAGGAATCGCCTTGTAACGGCCAGTAGGAAAACTACTAAGGGGGCGGGGGATAGACAGTTATTGCCAGCTCGATCGGCGCAAGCCGAAGGCCTGCGCGAGCAAGCTTTTTGGTACAGAACACTTCAAACCAAACCGGAAATAAACATTTTGTTTGCAGTTTGTCGGGTTCTCAATTAATGTGGCAGATCTATTTGTATTTACCGAAACCAACTTGGAAAATCCGGTACCAGAATCTGGTACCAAAATTTTAACGGTATAGCTTGGGACTTAGACTTTGATTTTTTTGGAAGATGTTTGGCTTTAATATTATACAATTGTAACTGCAAAATGTGGTTTTTCAAAGCATAGTGCATTGCGAGCTCGCCTATAGGCATTGCCTATGTTCATATTTGTCAGTATGATATCAGTGTTACAAATGCTTATATGACCCGTAACGAGAGAAAACGTACTTTTTGACATGTGCGCCCAAGCGAAGACTCACAACAGACTCCGCATTAGTCTGCTAAGAGCCTTCGTTGACCACATAAGAAACTTTGCATCCTTGGCTTTCAAAACGTGCCCAGTGAAGATTCTGATCAGACTGCGCTGAATCTTCGCTGGGCGTATATGTCCGAAGGTACGTTTCCTGGTGTTACTGCTTGTATTAAAACCGCAATAAGTAATTCAGGGTAAGTGACAAAGTTAGCGCTACAATGGAGCGCTGATATATTGAAAATGACTTTCAGCAAAAGCAAGACACTTTAGTTTCTATATTAAACTTCCAGTTTGCACGAACGTATAATTGGGATATTAAATATTCATACTTTGTGTCCATAATACCAGTTGCAATATATTATTGCTGAAAACATACAGACCCCATAGGTGCCAGACAGAAACAACATAACCAATTAACATCTAAATAGTTTCAATGAAATCTTCTATTATAAACATCGGAATGGTCCCTTCTCTGTTAAGCGAATAGCAGCATACGACACTATGAAATGTTTTTCAAATATTTTTCCTCAGAAAATAGGCTTTGACATCTCATGCAAATTATCTCCATTATTCGTTTTTTATGATTTTCATATAACAAACATTTAAAGTTTTCCTCTGTTACATATTCCGTATGTGTAATAATGTAACAGTCTGAATAAAATTGTCAGATTTTTTAGTGTGGCGGTTGTGCAAAAGAAGATTGTTTTTTATTGTGCTTAATTAAGATCTATATTAACTTTAACTCCAGATAGGTACGAAAACGCTGTTTTGTTGTTGTTGTTGTTTTTTTTAAAAAAATCTAACAAAACAACAATAACACGATTAAGAAGAATAATGGTGTGAACAACAAGAAAGCATTTTTTTCTCATATTCTGATACAAATGTCCTTTACCGGAGCCAGGTCACAATCTGTGCAGTTCTTTAGTGTAGGGATCAATATTAGATTTATATTCTAATATTCTACTCATATAAGTTTTTGGTATATCATTAAATTTTGACAACTAGAGCAGATGTTGTATCAGTTTGAGAAATATTTTTGACAGTTGAACCTTATTTCTTTGATGTTCAGGAAATTGCAGCTGTCAAAGTTTTGTGACAAAGATTAGAATGACAAGCGTCGTGATCATGTACTATGGAATCTTATATTTTTTTATATTTGTGCTCAAAAACATAGATTGTGGGTACTCGTTAGAACCGCCTCGCCCGCCGAGGCGGTTCTAACGAGTACCGACAATCTATGTTTTGAGCAGATATAAGAAAAATAATGTATACCCCTGTAAACCCTAGTTTTTCTATATAAAAGTGGGGTTAAAGGGGGGGCGGGGGGGGGGGTCAAAATTATATAGGCGTGTACCTTATATAAAGTCGAACTTCAGTGGCTGGAACATCTTTGGGACCATGGAAAATTGAGGGTTAATCATAGCGCCAAGTCAGGAGACAAATGGGGATAATTTAGCAATGGCTTTTCGATCTTGTATAAAATAATGGTGTGTTCAGCGTAATCATTAGAATAAGCGATTCTAATGAGTACACACAATGTACATTTTCATGATGAGGACATTTCCCTAAAACATTCCTGAATATTTGTTTTCTTGTAAGGAGAAGTATTTGGTGATAAGTTTGGGATATATTCTTATTTCTTCATAACATATACGTTGTAGGTACTCATTAGAAGCGCCTCGGCATGGCGCTTCTAATGAGTACCCTAACCATATGTTTAATGGAGAACTGGAGACAGATATCCCAAAATCATCATCAAATGTTCTTTACAAGTTCTCTGTCACTCTTTACGAAATGTTTTCTAAAATTTAAACCAGTTCATAAATACTACCTGTTGATTTGAATCAAACAGCTGGATGAATGGCAAATAATGTAGACCCTGATCAAACGCCGCATTCTGCAGCCTGTGGCATGGTTCTACACTGGTTGCTCCGGCCTGTTTGTCCCAATACTTATGGTAAATTCGGTAGCGGTTATAAAATTGACTTCCCGGATCTTGATATTCGTTGAAAGATAACATCATCATGCTGCTCGAAGGACAGATACTTTCAAATAAGTTTTCGGTATATATTAATTGGGAGCAAAATTTTCACCTCTTTGATCCGTGCAGACCAATACAGATACCCTAGCAAGCAGTGCAGATCCAAATGAGACAATTTGTGCCATTCTGTTTTTATTTTAAGCCGAAACCCCTATTTGCATTGGTAGACATGTCCAAATGCAAGGACGGAAGGGTCCATTCAGAAATTCAAGTGTGAAAGGTTTAAAGTACCTTTGCGTGCAGACCGCATTAATTTAGACTTAACATGATAAAGAATCCGTGCATTTTGATAAAAGCAATTAGCAATTTATGTCTATCGTCGAAATAAAAATGTTTGGGTTGCTGTTTCTTGCAAAATGCCCTAGCAGAATTCAGACTAGCAAAGCGATTGCTTGACGCCCCTACAACTCCACGGAGGGTTGTTCATCGAAAGAAATGACAAACTTAATCATTTTCTCTCTAGAATGAAATGAAGGCTTGGATTAGTGTGTTGTTTTTAGCGTGATGTTTCCGTTTTCTACAATGATATTCCTCCGCGACAGGAAATAGAAGGTGTCAACAAATCTACAAAGAATGAAGTGGTTTTGGCAATCCAGCATTTGTTTCATACGCAGGGGGATTTAAAATGATAATTGTGGACTCTGCCAGTAAAACAAATAATGACAAAGAATTGCTTTCGCTGTATACAGAAGGTGGACAAAAGTATTCGTCAAATTGTGACGTCGCCGTTTAAATCAATATATTTCAAGATTTTTTTTCTTTTGTAAAATGCATTGTCGCGCAGTTATTGAAGATACTTTTTCAAAACGCAGAGGGATGATAAACAAATTGATATAAAATAGATAAACAATGAAATAGTAAGAAAAAAGATAGGTTTTGTTTTGTAGTAACATACGTTTCAAGCGAATATATATATATATAAATAAATAAAAATAATCATACCCATTATCAACATTAAGTTACCGCAAAATCGAAGTTTTAATTTGCAAAAATGTTAAAATCGCTGGTAAAAGAAAACAATAAAATTTCATGTTACTATATTTTTTTTTGCAAAAAAAGCAGTTGTCTTTTATTTTGTGCAATTTCCATGATGATAGCTGTCGTAGTTTTGCGACAATATAAAGTTTTACAAACATCTTGAAACGCATGGATTTAAACGGCTTCTTTTGTGCACCTACTGTATGTCTAAACGGCCACACATTCCACTGTCCCATAACTCGGCATCTGATCAGATTCTACACTCTCTACCACTCATGCAGCAAGTTTTAAATACATCAGCAGGTAGTAAAAAGGACTGCTGTTAAGTGCCGTGTGCAACTCATTACGAAAACACGCCTATTCAAATATATAGAAAATTTCACTTCCAAAAACTGAAAATTTTCAGCTAAAAAACTCATATTTTTCATATTTCTGCTCATAACATAGATTGTTGGTACTCGTTAGAACCGCCTCGGCGAGGCGGTTCTAACGAGTACCACAATCTATGTTTTGAGCAGATATAAGAAAAATAATGTATACCCCTGTAAACCCCAGTTTTCTATATAAAAGTGGGGTTAAAATTATACAGGCGTGTTTTCGTAATGGGTGTCGTATGGCGCCGTAAAACGTCACCCTATACTTCATTATATAGTGCAGATTATACTCTTATTTCCTTTGGAATCATTGTGCTCAGCCTGGTTACTATAAAAATCGAATACCGCTTAATCTAGTGCTAGGGCGGCGTATACAGCCTCGCAAATTACATTGCTGTATATGAAGAGACTTAACAAAACCGAGTCTCCGATTTTTGCTCTTTTGTATGTTCTTTAGTTTCAAAGGCAACCTTTTAGATTTTTATTGTACAAATTTTAAGACAAGTATGGTCAGCAGTTGGGTTGTCTGAATATTTAATATTTAAAGCGTTAAGCAAAATTTGCAGCAGATGACATTCCAAATTTTATTTATTTTTATTTTTCAGAGAAAACAAGTCTTGACAGTTTATGTAAATCGTCTGCCAAGCAGACGATTTACATGAAATGTCAAGACTTGTTTTCTCTGAAAAACAAGTATCAACATTTCAGGTAAATCATCTGCCAACAGGCTTGGCAGACGATTTACATAAAGACTTGTTTTTTTCTGAGCGATAAAAATTATCTGAATATCACCTACTGCAGTTGTGACTGATAATAATGCGGAAGGCCTGAGCAAACAGCGTAATCCAGAGCAGACGCCACTTAACGCAGCATCTGCTTAAGAACTAAACTGTTTGTTATTCATCCAGCATATTTTAGACACACCAACAGGTAGTAAAATGGATTTGTTCAAATTTTAGGAGAACTATGGAAAGGAAGATGTCCAGCTATTAAGGGGGCTGGATACACCGTAGATTTTCCTCCATTTCCGTCAAGGGAAATATTTTTGTGACTTCCGGTTTGCTTTACTACTCTGAAAGGAAACTAAATATTGCTCCCATGAATTAATCCATTGAAGACTGGAGACCTCTAAACGGGTAACTGGCAAACAGTGCAGACCCAGATCAGACGCCACAGAATGTGGCGTCTGATCAGGGTCTCCACTGTTTGCAAATAGTTCGACCATTTTTCTTTAGGCATATGATATAGTCTGAAATACCTAAAATCGAAAATGGACTCTTCCAATATGTAGTGTGGGAGAATTTATTCAGTCTTCAAGTTAATGGGTTAAACTGTACGTAGCTGTCATGATACCAGTTGTTTGTAGCTATTAATTTCGCTCATATGTAAAGTTGTCTTTTGTTGAAAAAGCTTTTCTGTTCTTTTAGTTTTAAGTCATTGAGCCTCTACAAATAGAAATCAATTTTATGAAATATGCCACCAGCGTAGACTCATGTCTGCCTACGCATCCACGCAGTATAAGCAGGGTTTACGCTGTTTTCTATTAGAATATTTTGGTCCATATATTAAGCTAGCGAGAGTAGGGACTCTGATCAGACTGCTTGATTGTGCAGACCGATCTGAGTCTATGTTGGGCGCATGAATGTCATTTTGGAGAGGTCCATGTCTGTTATGCGATTAAATGATTTTGTTTTTACTTTTTTATGCATCTTTACTGTAAATGGATAATACTATATTTAGTGTGGGGAGAGTTTATCCAGCCTAACATGAGTTAATCAATGTCTTCTGTATGAATGTTGTTGATTGTATCCTTGTAAGCACCCATAATTGGATGAATAAATTAGTCTATTCTATTCTACGTGATGAAAATCTTGAACCTGTATGGTTTATTGGGTAGAGTTTAGAGTTCGAACTTGAACAACTTTGGTTTCAGCGTGTGACACGGTCCTGGTCACCATTGTAAACATGGTTAACATAATTATGAAGCACCACAGCCCTTACAGAACCCTTCTTCTGGTACATACATGTACACAAAATGCATATTCCCATGCCATAATGCTTCATGCACAGACTGTTAAGGGTATTTGTAGTTCTTTTAAAACATCTACAAGTTCCAAGTGTGGTCTGGGCAAACTACGCATGCGCAGACTAGACTGAGCATGCACATGCGCAGTGGTCTGGGCATGCATAGTTCGCACATGCTTTAACCAAGCTTTCTCACGATGCGGCTGTAATATTACAAACCAAAGCCCAAATATTTTATCTCATTCAACGGTGGACCATAAATATATATATAGCTTCTAATCGAGCACGCAAGATGTGGGAAAAATAAATGCAACTCAGACAAAGTGTGTGAAGAAAAATAAAGATTTTATTAAGTTTTAATCATAAATATGACATTTCATTCTTTTCCCGACTCCCAGTGGACCTGAAATGGTGTTACGCCATTACTTGAGTTGTACCATGGGAACTTATCTGTCTTATTTCACATTTTAACAGCAAACACTGAATATTCATTTTTCTCTTTACAGGTTTTGGGTTTCTGCTACAGTTTGGAGGAATGGGTGCACCTGAATATTTCGCGCATTTTAAAGGGAGATAACTTTTGCAGACAGTATCTTAATTCTCTAGTACGCGAATCCTTTCATAACCTAGGGGCTACTATTAAAGGGGAAAGGAAGAGCTTGACAAAGCATGCATCACGATGCAAAATTGATCCAAATCGTATAAAAATTAAGTCAGTTAATTACATTTAAAGAGTTCTTTTATTAAAGGTGCCAATATTTAGAATATTTAATGAGGCTCTAATCAATTCAAAATGTAAATTATAATCTTCAGTCTGACAGAAATCAGTGCCATTTTTCAAGCACAATCAGGCTATAACTAGAGAAGAAGCCATATACACAAGTGCAGAGGCAAAATATTATTGCAAATATTATTCAGGTTTAGCCTATTCAAATATATTGAGAATTTTACCATCAAAACATGAAAACTTTCAGATGAAAAATTCTGGTAGTTTTCATATTTCTGCTCAAAGCATAGAATGTGGGTACTTGTTAGAACCGCCTCGGCGAGGCGGTTCTAACGAGTACCCACAATCTATGTTTTTTAGCAGAAAAGAAAATTAATGTATACCCCTGTAAACCCCAGTTTTACTGTATAAAAGTGAGATTTAAGGGGGTCAAAACTATATAGGCGTGTTTTCGTGATGAGACTTTATGGCGTCATAAAGTCGCATTAAATATTCAAAATTGCGGCATACATCAGATCAATTTTGAAATGTTCAAATCTGGATAATTTCCTTATTTTTCATCCGATTTCGATACAATTTGCATCAAAACGCATGGTTAGTCAAGACCTTGTATTTCTCAGCCAGCCTTGTGTTTTCCCTTTAAAGGACAGAACTTTCTTTCTTTATGAGTTGCCCTACAGTGGGAAGGGAGATGAGCATTTTCATGTCAGAGTTATTTCACTTGAATGTACATGTATATGCACTCCTCTGAACTCTTTCAGTTCCTGTAGATGAAGACAGATGCTTTTGCAAAAAGTTTAGATACAGATGTAACGGCTCATAATGGGCCGTCTCATCAATATCTACACTATTTGCTATTCTGTTCTTGATTTGCAACTGTCACCCTTTTGGCAGCTATGGATGAGTCCAGATGCAGAGACAAAAGTCTAATTTCAGAGACTCAGGCTTGAACGGTTTAAGCTATCGGTGTGGTGTGATGAGATTATCAAATACCACGGATGCTCCCAGGGGCAAACTAATAGTTTGCTTTTACATAACCAAATTTAAAAGTTAGGCTGCCGTTTTTAACGCCTAGCACACTGGGTAAAATTTTCAACAGACTATTTACTGAAATATTTTTCTTATTTTTGTTTTCCAGTAAACAGGATTTGACATTTCGTGCAAATTTTCTCCAGTTGAGACACTTTGCATGATATGTCAGATCCTGTTTTATGGGAAAATAAGATTAATATTACCAATTTGTCTTCTGCTGAACCAGCCCAGAGACTGGTATAGGTTAAATTTATAACAATAAGTAAATGCCTCGGGTATGGATACCCAGAAAATTTTGCCGCCACTTTTGGTTAGGAGACATATTTTTATCACGAAAACATACCTATATAATTCTGACCCCCTTAAACCCTACTTTTATATAGTAAAACTAGGGTTTACAGGGGTATATATTATTTTTCTTATTTCTGCTCTAAAACATAGATTGTAAGTACTCGTTAGAACCGCCTCGCTGAGGCGGTTCTAACGGGTACCCACAATCTATGTTTTGAGCAGAAATATGAAAATATCAGATTTTTTTTCCTGAAAACTTTAACTTTCAGTTTTTGGTTGTAAAATGTTCAATACATTTGAATAGGCGTGTTTTCGTAAAGTGCGGTCAAGTTCGATTCCCTAGGACTTCAATCCTTTCAAAACTGATAGTTGCTCTGAGTAGTAATCAAACAGATGCAGTGCTTATGCTAACGTCAGAGTGTTTTCCCTTGGAGACGTACCCGCTGTCTTAAAACTAAAAACGTGCGACTGATACACAAACTGACATGTCATACTTTTATCATCTATTTAGAAGTGTTACATTGGCAATAGTTTCAGACAACAATTTTTATTCTTCATATAAAATACAGCGCCTAGCCTAGACACTGTCTCCAAATAAGTAAATAAACTTAATAATGATGGAACGTTACACCACGCCTTTTAGCGTCTGATCCATTAGATTGGATAAAAGAAGTGAAAGCGCATGCGCAAATTATAAGCTGAATGGATGTACCAACATTTTACAATCCGATTAGGCAATAATTTTTCGAGCGAAATGGTTGTTTGAGACTCTATTTATTAAATTTGTAGTTCATCTTTCCATACCGACGAGAGTAACCCGTCAAATCTAAAATATTGGATTCAGCCAGGACTACAATATTTTCTAAATTAGCCTGATGATTCCCTAGCCTCTAGTATTAACTCTTTCATTGCCATGAGCGATAATAGGTTTTTGCAAACAGCGTAGATTCAGATGAGACGGCTCATAATGAGCCGTCTCATCTGGATCTACGCTGTTTGCATTCAGGCTTTCAACTTTACAGATAATCTTCTTTCCTATTGATAGTTTGTTTAGAAAATAAAGCAGACGACAAATACCGTCTGAAATTTGGCGCCGAAAGAGTTAAGCGGAATTGATACACTTTCATGGGAGACAACTCTGTCTGAATAGTTTTTATCCACTAAGGAAAAGGGATCTACTATATAAGGAAAGAATTTGCTCCCTTTCCTTATAAAGTAAAACACTTTTCAGAAGGGGTTAGACGTGCCGTAAAGCAAACAGGAAGCCACAAAAATTGTTTCCCTTGGCGAAAAAGATCTACCAAGTGTATCCTGTCTTAACCCTTGTCATGCTGCATAAATCAAGATGCCACGCCCATTTCTAATTGCCAGCCAATCAGATTACTTGATCCGGGTTTTTGATAGAAATTCACATAATTAATGACAAACAGTGCAGATCCAGATAGGAGCCAACTGATCTGGATCTACGCTGTTTGCTAGGACAGGGCATGTCGTGTTCAGCAAGAGAAGATTAATTCATGTTCTGGAATACAGTGAAGTACCGCTATTAAGACCACTTTAGGGACTATCTAAAAGTGGTCTTATTAGTGGGGTGGTCCTAATATTGAATATAGAATACAGTAAATGTCCAAACATTTCGAACAAATTTTTGGCAAAACTTTTGCTTTTATGAAGTTTCTTAAAATACTTAGTGGAACTGAAACCGTGTAGACCCTGATCAGAAGGAGAATTCTGCTCTGGGTCTTCATTGCTTGCATATGCCACTTTGTCAGAAACATCGGAAACATATTGGACTGATAAAAGCTGGTCTGAATAGTGGAGTGGTTGTATTTTCGAGTGGTCGTAATAGCGAAATTTTACCGTATAACATTTTAGTTCGCCTTTACGAAAGTTCAGGAAGTGCTATTGCCCCAACGCACAGAATAATGTGTTTCATCTTATTTATGTTATTGTGTAAATATCCGCCAGTCTTAAATAATGCATATACTATTAACTCTATTATTTTGTTTTAAAGAGGACAGTGTACCTTGTTCGATTTCTGACATTGTGTTTTACAAGGGAGATAACTTTTGTGACATCCCCTATTTGCCCTTTAGCGAACCAATTCTTTCCGAAAAGGGATCTAGCTTAAAAAGGAATACATTCGCTCCCTAGGAGAGCAAATTCTTCCTTTTTAAAGTTTATCCATATACAGAAAGGAAGCAAAACGATTTTGACAGAATAGCCTCCCCTGAAATGATATCATTTCCCCATAATGTATTGCAAGAGTGATATGATCACTTAATAATGCGCTGTCTATAAAACTAATTTATTGGAAATTGGAGCCCGAACATGAGAAAACGTACCTTCCCAACGAAGGCTCAAATCAGCCTGTACATTCATATAGTCTGATCAGAGTCTTCGTTGTCCGCATTAAGAAACTTCGTCCTTGACTATCCAAAATTCGCTTAGCGAAGATCCTGATCAGACTGCGCATTTGCGCAGTCTGATCTGAATCTTCGCTGAGCGCACATATCCGAAGGTACGTTTTCTGACCCTGAGGCGGATTTCATTCGACGTCAGATATGATTTATCATGGCAGAAGAGGATTTTAGTTGTCTGTAAGTCTGCGAAGAAGAAGTCAAACCACGGTCAGAGATTTACATTTATAAAGAGCTTTCAAAAGCAACTGTTCATAATACTGACACAGTGGGTTAGGTGGCCAAGCGGTTAGCGATCTTGACTTCAAAGTCAGATGTCGAGGGTTCGAATAACGCATGGGTCATAGGAACCTGTCCAAATTTCTAGTACGCAAACTTCAAACGGGATGCGTACTTGCTTGAGTATAAAGTGAACATAGAGGTACTTCATGATCAATAGCTGCGCAAAGTATGCATTGGCGACCCATAAAAGTAAGACTGTACAAATAGCTGCACAAAAAGTGCATTGGCGATCCATTAAAGTAAGATTGTACACATAGCTACGCAAAGTGTGCATTGGCGACCCATAAAAGTAAGGCTGTACAAATAGCTGCACAAAATGTGCATTGGCGATCCATTAAAGTAAGATTGTACACATAGCTACGCAAAGTATGCATTGGCGACCCATAAAAGTAAGGCTGTACAAATAGCTGCACAAAATGTGCATTGGCGATCCATTAAAGTAATATTGTACACATAGCTACGTAAAGTGTGCATTGGCGACCCATAAAAAGGCTGTACAAATAGACGAACAAGCATGCACATGATAGAGCTGAAATATTGTTGAAAGAGCGGTAAAAGCCTAGAAAATCATAACATTGACATACGAGCTTTTACCCAAACGACATCTGGACGGTGGCCTAGCCCCCTGGGACTCGCGAAATAGAGGTACTACCTTGTGCATTTAAGGCAGAACTGCCAGTAAGTTGAGCCCATTTTAGACCAAATAAACTCCTCATATTGGAAGAGCCGAATTATAATTTTAAGTTATGTCATGCTATGTGATTTAGATATTCCTAGAGAAAAATGGCTAAATTATTTGCAGCCAGTGGAGACCCTGGTTAGACGCTGCAGCATTCTGTGGCGTCTGATCTAGGTCTGTACGCTTTGGCAATTACCATTTTTGTGGTCTCCAGACTAATATGGGTAAGAGCAAGGCTTGAGTTCGCGTTTCGTCCCAGATCGGGTAAATGTCCTAGACATTCAAAGCCAACGCCTCGCAGTTTATGTTGACTGGGATGTTAAACGTTTACTCGGCAGTAACAACAAGACACAAGGGACGTTTATTAGAAATAAAATGCGCTGAACATATACAAGCGAATCTACCAAAACCACAAGGTGAGAAAAATACCTTCTGAGATGTGAGCCCAACGAAGACTGAAATCAATGCACTAAGTGAAGAGGTAAATGTATATACAATCGAACATCAGCTCAGACACCGACGCCTCGTTTACCATGGCTGATTCGAACTCGTTTTTGAGTCCTTACGAAATTCTTCTGATAGATCCAGAAAACAAATATTTAAGGAAATTTTCTTATTTTATCATGTAATTGTATGTTGTGTGCACTCATTAGAATCGACGCAACATACCATTATTGTATAGCCGGCCTCGGTGGCTCAGTTGGATGCGCGTCCGACTGGTGATCAGGAGGTTGCGGGTTCGATCTCCACAGGGTCGGCAACATTCTTTCGTGGAGATTTGATCATGAAATATTTTCAACGGTCATTCTCTCCCTTCCGCTGATTCAGTTGTCAGTTTCTAGCGAAAGAATGTGCACAATATTGGTTAACCGCTTAGAGGACTAAGCCTGCCCTGTAAAAGTGTGGCTAGGTAAACTGACCGCGCTCGACATGACCCAAATGGGTTGACTGGGCCGTAAAACCTCAGCACAAGCAAAATCATTATTGCACAGAAGATCGAAAAGTCGTCCTTAAAATATCACCATTTTCTTCTTGACCTGGCACCATGATTAACACTCAGTGGCTCGAAATACCCATTTCATGAACAAGTTTCAATGGTCCCAAAGATGTTCGAGCCATTGAGGGTTGACTGTAAACTGTAGCTCTGGTGCCTCACTACCGGATATATTAGCCAGTAAACGACAATATCGTAGAAGTTGATGGTGGCTTGAACTCTGTGAACGGTCAGTCTATCAATCATTTCCTCTAGATATTTTTCTTATTTCTTGTTATGACGAGTATGGTTAGTAAATATACTCGACAAAAATAAAAGGTTTACAATGCGTCTCGTGCGGTTGTATAAAAATCATTTCGTTAAAACAAGCCATACAATAAAACTTCAATGGCTTTAACCGATTGTAAACTGAATAGACTCTCCCACTCTAAATATTGGAAGAGTCCAATTTCAATTTTTGGTACATCTGGCTATGAGATTTATATATTCCTAGAGAAAATGGCTAAATTATTTGCAATCAGTGGAAACCCTGATCAGACGCCGCGTTCTGTGGCGTCTGATCTGGGTCTGCACTGTTTGCCAATTACCCTTTTACGGATCTCCCGACTACAATGGCTTTAAACACCAATGGCCCGTTTACCGTGGCTGATTCGAACTTGTTTTTTAGTCCATAAGAAATTCCTCCCGTCATGAAAATATACCTATATAATACCCCTTAAACCCCACTTTTATATAGTAAAACTGGGATTTACAGGGGTATACATTATTTTTCTTATTTCTGCTAAAAAACATAGATTGTGGGCACAATCTATGTTTTGAGCAGAAACTTGAAAAAATATCAGAATTTTTTATCTGAAAACTTTCAGTTTTTGGGGGATGAAATTTTTAATATATTTGAATAGGCGTGTTTTTGTAATGAATAGCACAAGAAAACAAATATTTAGAGATATTTTAGGGATTTTTGCTTTTAATAGCATGCATATGTATTTTGGGTGTACTCATTAGTATCGCCTAATCACGGCGATTCTAATGAGTGCACTCAACATACTAATATTTTTATAAAAAATCGAAAAGATATCACTAAATTATACTCAACTGCCTCCTGATCTGGTGCTATTGATTAACACTCAATGGCTCGAACTACCCATGTCTAGAACAAATTTCTGTGATCCAAAAATGTTCGAGCCATTGAAGTTCGACTGTACCATATTAAACTAGCCTAAAAGCCAGCTGCAAAATGTACAAAGAGCTGTGATAAGGGACCTTCTCATAAAAAGGGAATCGCTTTATATTCAGTTTGATTTTTATTCGTAGGTGATGTCAAACAGACAAACATGACAGCTGCTGTAAAAATGTGTAACAACAAAAGCACAGAAACCGAGGTCATGAATGGATTGAATATCTATGAAACTAGACTATGTTGAACTCCAAACGAGATGATTTTGCTGGCCCGAAAACCATCATCATTAAGTGCCGGTAAATCGTAGAAGCGGGTGATGACGGAGTGACGAAGTGCTTATATGTAGAAACGTACCTCAAGCCACTTGCAAACAGCTGATATAAATAGATTTTCCATATATTTCTACAGTAAATTTAACGAATACGATTGTTAAGCACGTCTTCCACAACTTTACAGTCCCGCCCCGCACCATAGTTTCAGTCGGGGTTAGATGCAACGTGAGTAGTATACCCAGATCGACGGCGTATACTACTAACGTGAATAATCTGAGTGCACAGACAGTCTTGAGTAAAGACAGTGACATTGAAAGGTTGTCCTCGGGTGCCGTCGGATGCCTTGGACTGTTAAGGCCCAGCATAGTTTTGATATCCTGGCTTACCTCATCTAACCTGAGTGCACACTCTCATGTAAAGGCATTGACACCAAAAGAATATCCTGGAGTGTCGTAGGGTGCCTTGGGGTGTTTAGATGCACCATAGTTTTGGTACCCCGTATTACCTCATCTAAGTCACACAGGTGGAAAAGTTAATCTAGGTCTTAGGAAGCGCTCATACTGAGATGCTTTCCGGCTCCATGTATAACAGTTGGAGAGTTGCATTCCATACGCAGGATCAAGCCTACTATCGTAATACAGTAATTGTTGAGACTATGACTGAACACAGAGAAGCTGGCTCGTTTAGACTTGTATAAATGCTTTACTTTTATAAGTTCGGTTCGGCTACACCTTTAAAAGGTAATTACTTTCTTTACTCCTTTATTGCTTTCGTTTGGATTTGTTGAATCTTAGACTATAAAATCAGGCTTAAACATAATCCAGATACTGACTGACTTCACTGCCTTAAAATCAAAATTAACCATTTATTTTCGGATCGGTTTATTAAAGGGACGAGATGCACTTGGCAGCTTTTCTGCCATTATATACAGGGGAGATAACATCTCTGACTTCCTGTCTGCTTTCATGCAGACAAATCCCTTCGAAAAAAGGGGTCCTATCTAAGAGGAAAGAATTTGCTCCCATGGGGAGCAAATTCTTTCCTTTTAGAGTAGACCCCTTTTTAGAAGGGAGGCAAAACACGTTTTGCAGAGTTGCCACCCTAGAAATGCATCAATTCCCCGTAATTGGAGACCAGCCGGATAAGCTTTAGACGTTAAGCTGATTGCCTATACTGATTAAGTGCATACGTTATTTGCATTAGACCGAGCAATCGCATTTCCGGCAAGGCTAGTGTTATTAGAGCAACGTGGTGTGTGAGAACAATACAGTCCTTTAGGGAACAGAGTATCAATTACGTTCTACGAACTGGAACCAGCAAATCAGGAGCCAAAGCTATACTTGAATGAAGAGGTTGGTTTTGATAGGAAAATAATAGAAAAGACTGTTTGTATATGACTTTAGTGCACTGGAAAACAGACATGATAATTTGTTTTGCCTCTGTTTTTTTTTACCAAATTGAAAGTATACTTTGTCAAGAATAAAATGTGACAAGCTTGTTTATACGCTCTATCTTTTTGTTATATATGTTGTCATCCTAAGTTAACCGTTAATTTAAGACCAACTTTGGAAATGTAGATTAATTTTACACTTTTCTATGATGTGAAACATAACGACAATTTCAAATGCAGAATCACTAGGCACCGCCTTCCCGAGGCATCAAAAGCAAAAAAAAAAAAAAAAAAAAAAAAAAAAAAAAAAAAATAACAAAGCATCACGAAAACACGCCTATATAATTTTGACCCACTTTTATGTAGTAAAACTTGGGTTTACAGGGGTATACATTATTTGTCTTATTTCTGCTCAAAACATAAATTGTAGGCACTCGTTAGAACCGCCTCTCCGAGGCGGTTCTAACGAGTACCAACAATCTATGTTTTGAGCAGAAATATGAAAAATAACAGAATTTTTTATCTGAAAATTTTCAATTTTTGGTGATAAAATTTTCAATATATTTTAATAGGCGTGTTTTCGCAATGGGAGAAATGAGTAGCATATACAGTCAAACCGCAAATGCTCGAACAATGATGGCTCGTTTATCATGGCTAATTCGAACTCGTTTTTGAATCCCTACGAAATTCTTCCAATAGTTCAAGAAAACAAATATTTAGGGATTTTTTCTTCTTTTATCATAAAATTATGCGTTGTGTGTACTCATTAGAATCCCCTCATCGAGATGATTTTAATGATTTTAATACACTTATTGTGTAGGAGATCGAAATGATTTCCATAAATTATCGGTATTTGCTTCCTGACCTGGCGCATTGATTAATTCTCAGTGGCTCGAACAACGCATATCTCGAACAAAGTTCCATGGTACCAAAGATGTTCGAGCCATTGAGGTTCGACTGTAATGATAAAACATATGAAATCACCGACACACAAACAAAGACTAACTGCAACACAGCAATAAACTTGGAACGTTCAGTAGAAAAAAAAAAAGAAAAAAAAAAAAAAAAAAAAAAAAAAACTATTGGGGGAGGAAGCGATTTACCCAGGTAAGCTGCACAACTGTAAGTGAAGATACCCAGGAAATTCCACAATCACGAAACACAGCCTCCCTGAGGCACCAAAAGAAGAAGAGATGAGACACAAACCATGACCAAATAAACGCCACATGTGAAACCACCGACGCACAAACAAAGAAAAACTGCAACGGAGGAACCGCACTGGAACGGTCAATAGAAAAAAAACAACAACAAAAAACAACAACAACAAAAAACAACAACAAAAAACAAAACAAAAAAAAAAAAAAAAAAAAAAAAAAAAAAACTACTCGTGGGGTAGGGGTGGTGGTGGAACATAGGGACAGAGGCTTAAACCGATTTGAATCTCGTAAAACCTCACCTTTAATTCTAATGCAGCTCTAAATTACAAACATAAGTTCGGTCCCAATACGGGTCCTCTGCCTAATCTTTGAAACATATACGACGTGTAGCCTAATGTGGCGCATCTGCCAATGCTGCTCACTCAAACATGTTTTTCTCAAAAAATCCCAAAGTATCAGTTTGTGGGCGTATGTGATGAAACATATCAAAAGGTACACAGCCATTACAATTTGCATGGGGAATCAGGAGTTTATTTAAAAATAATGAGGAAAATGTTGTTTTCACAAAACCAAAGGACCCTTTTCCCTGAACGTGAAATTTAAAAGGTGGTATTGTCAGTGTGAACAAATGAAAATGGCACAAATATATTTTGAATTGATTAGTGATCATAGAAATGCATCTTTAATCTTAAAACATTCATTATGTCCAAGGCAACAGGCAAAATTCTAACAGGTGCGCGACATTGGCAGACAATTTTTATGACACACAAACAAGGGGGTGATGAAGTTGAGGGATTATTATCTGCTAAATTGGAAGAAGAAATTAAATGAAATTAAACTTGATTTATTTATGATAAATTATTCTTCGTTCTTGTACATCTAAAAATTAAAGCTGGTCCAGCGAACATTTTTCAAATTCAGCTCAAATCCTTAGGTGCGCTGAATAGGCCGACAACAGTGTAATCACAAACAATATGATGGAACAAAGCAAAGGCCCCAATGGCGAGATGAAGCCAGAACAAAGAAAAACACAAACAGTACCACAAAGGCTGAGGTCAGTATGAAGGTAAGGTTGATGGTCTGGAGTTGGTGTTATGGGCTTTTAATTCAGGTACAGTCCGGTTCGAATCGCACTTGCGTCATGGTAAATTATCTGGGCCCAGTTGTTCAAAGCATCGTTAACTTAACGAGCTCGTTAGTGGTCAAAATGTTAACTGTTTTAATAAGTACAACATCTAATTCACAGGTATTTTTGCTGAAAAAAATGCGAGTGCAAAAGCTACTCACATTTTTTTAAGCAAAAATATTAGCGTATATGGCATATTTAATGATCAAAGTTTTAATGATACGTTAACTACGACATCGTTAGTTTTGAACAACTGGGACCTGATCATTTGTACCCTTAGTTCATACTCGACGTGCCCGGGTTGGTTATAAAGTGAACTGGGAGGTGCGCCTCGTGTCGCGCGGTTTACAGTTTGTATCCGTGATACATAAAAGTAGGCCTGTACCAATGCATGTGCCATCTTATATCGCCTGATCAGTAAAACTGAAACACTACTGAAAGGGCCGTGAAACTTTAGTATACCTATCAAAGAAGTGTAAAATGTTTAATCCTTGTCCTGCTGAATAAATTAAGATGCCACACCCATTTCTAATTTTCAGCCAATCAGATTACTTGATCCAGGTTGTTGATATAAATTCACATACTTAATGGCAAACAGTGCAGATCCAGATCAGTCGGCTTCTGAAAAAGCCAACTGATCTGGATCTACATTATTTGCAAGGACAGGACATATCCGGGTTCAGCAGGACGAGGGTTAACATTTGAAACCAAGCATGGTTCTTCTGTTTCAGTTCTTTGTCTGTGCGCTTTTTGTTTTTTATGTGGCGTTTGTGCTGTCCTTATTTGTCCCTCATTTCGGGAAGGTTGTGCTTTGTGATTGTGGCATTTCCTGGGTATCTTCACTTGTATTTTTAATTAGATAATGCCATTCTCTGTTTATGGAATGTGAGTGACATTTATGAGATTATTAACCCATTTAGACTTAATAAACTTCCCCACACTATATATTGGAAGTAGAATTTCAATGTTAGGTTTGTCAGGCTATGTGATTTAGATTGTCCTAGAGAAAAATAGCTAAACTATTTGCAAGTAGTGGAGACTCTGATCAGACGTCGCATTCTGCAGCGTCTGAGCTGAGTCTACATTCTTTATCAATTACCCATTTTGGGCATCTCCAGACTAAAATGGGTTAAAATTAAAAAGTTCGGTGTAACTGTTACCTACATTCTGTCTGAATTACCTTGACATGTATCGTGCATGTAATAGTAAATAAAATGTTTAACAAAATATGAAACGTGACTGAGTGGGTTTTGGCATGACTAAAGAATAAATCAACTCGATCACATGTAGCAGAGGAAACAAAGGTGCATTTCTATAAACGTATGTATGTATCTTACTTGAATAAGAAAATAATTCCACCTCCCCATCTTTATACACATTTCAAGCAATTCGACTGGCTGAAGGAAAAGTTTTACACTTCAATAAAATCCAGAGCAGGAATCCGTGGAATCTATTTTCCTGTCTTCAAAGATTGACATTTATGGCAACGTTTGTATTATTTTGATGACAAAGTATGAATTATAAGGAATGAATTATTATTTTTGTGGATTTTATCAATGTGTGAACTCCGGCGATACACACACATTAACATTAAGCCCTTCGAGTCCCATAGGCATTAAAATGGATAAACAAATGCTATCTAGTACCAGAAAGAGACAGGACTGCAATGCCAAATAGCACATTTGAGAATGATTAAAAAATAGTCGAATTACAAGTGCTGTTTTACCAAATACAGCTTTTCTTTATTAAATGATTATATATACCACTCATGAACATGCAGCGTCATCAACTTGAGGGACCTCAGAAAAACAAACAGGTTTGCGTGTACCTGATATTATAAAAAATACACAGAACCTACCCTGATGAAGGCAATGAAAGGTGTATATCGATATCGGTTAATGCAAAATCATCAGCATTTACTCAAATATTATAATTTTGTAAAACCTGGTGCAGACTGACTAGGCTCATGTTCACTTTGTTTTTAAATGTTCTAGGCATGGAGAGGTTTTATGTAAGATATAAACAACGGCAACAACATCCATAAATTTATTAGTATATTAAATGATAATAATGCAATACATTTGTTTGAATTACAAACATTTTGCACTTTAAGTTACTATTAGGGATTTTGAAAATAATCTTAAAGCACTGAAGCTGTTTTTAGAGGTCAATTTGCAAGACTTTATTTGCACACTTTGTTTAACTACCATTGATTAGCCATCCAAACAGTGATAACTGAATACGACCATGTTTGTTCGATGTCCGCTTTACAAAACCTTAATAGGTTTTTAATGTGTTCCAGGACGATTTGAATGCATTGTTATTGCATCAGTAATGGAATAAATTGACTTGTCTGTCTATCTACCTTCTCTTTCTTTTATTTTGTTACTTTTATTGTACATTTATCGTGGTTGCAAAAATAGCATTTTATTGGCTTTGATTTCCTATAAACGAAACTGAAAGGATAAAGTTTGTGAGCCATACACAACCTCCCACACAAACGGTATGAAGCATATGCAATAATTGGCACATTACTACTATACTGAAGACTTTGCCTCCTCGATTAACACTATGCTAGTCTAAGGGATTCATTATCCAGCGGGCACACAACGTTGAAATAACGTCGATTCTAGGTAGTTACCCTAAGTATTCGGACTCCTTAACTCCTTACCTTACATGTCCTAAGTAAACAAGTCCTTTTTCTTACCTGTTGATGTCTGATCTTGGTCTACATTGTTAGCTCAGACATGCCCGCCTTAAAAGTTAAGATAAATACGTACAGCGGGCACTCAGCGTTGAAACAGCGTTGATTCAAGTACTAAATGCGTAAACGCATGCAATTTAAAGATGAAATGAAAAAAGATTGAAATATTGCATTTTTTTCACACATAATCAGAATTGAGAAACAAAGATTTGGAAACCGAATAAAAAATCAGTTTCAAACAAAATTTAAAGACGTTTTGAAATTATGCAAGTTTTTCCAGAATTAATCAAGTAACATTTAAAGAGCCAAGAATTATCTTGTCTTTATAGTATTCCACGAGAGAAGATGAGAATATATACACACACACTCAAAGAATTCGACAATATAAAAATTAAATGCGCAGTACTAAATTTGTAGGTCGACCTTCTCTTAACTTATATACTTTCAGGGACAGCAACTTTGTTCCTTCTGAAAAAAGGGTCTACTTTATTAGGAAAGAATCTGAGCCCAGAGGGAACCAAGGTTTTCCTTATAGAGCAGATCCTTTTAACTCTTTCGGTTCCATTTTTCAGACGACATTTCTTGTCTGCTTTTTTTCAATAAACTATCGATTGGCAAGAAGTTTACATGTAAAGTTGAAAGACTGAATGTCAAACAGCGTAGATCCAGATGAGACGGCTCATTATGAGCCGTCTCATCTGGATCTATGCTGTTTGCCAAAGCCTATTATTATCGCCTGTGGCAGTGAAAGAGTTAAAGCAAACATGAAGTCACAAAATGGCGAAAAATCTAAAAAGTGTATAAATTCCTTTAAGGAATGATTGTAAACCTGGACCCAGATCAGAGTCTTCATGGTCCCTACTGGAGAAACTTCGGGCCTTTTTGCTGTCAAACTAGAGTCTCTGCATTCATTTTGGTGAATAGCTTTGTTAGTCTTTCGCGGAGCTGTAAGGTGAAATACTCGTAATGTGCATGTAGGTCATGGCGAGTAAACCAAGTGAAGACCCAGATCAGCCTGTATATCCTCTGAGTTTGGTCTGAATCTGCATTAGGCTCTATGTGGATAACAGAAGATACAGGGCTTCTTCAGAAAGATAGCGAGGACTCCGATCAGACTAAAAGGATGCACAGGCTAGTCTTAGTCATCACTGGGTGCACATGTCATAGGTACATTTGGGCAACAACGTCAGAAAGCATCACGAAAACATACCAATATAATTTTGACCCCCTTAAACCCCCACTTTTATATAGTAAAACTGGGGTTTACAGGGGTATACATTATTTTGCTTATTTCTGCTCAAAACATAGATTGTGTGTACTCGTTAGAATCGCCTCAACTGTCTCTACACTGCCATTCTGTTTTTGATTTTTGACTGATTTCCCTGTTTGCAACAATGCACATGTCCAATTCCAAAGATGGAAGAATCCTTACCAGAAACTCAGGGGTAAAAGGGTTAAACGGGTCAAACTATACCCAGCGGACACACATTTTAACAACGTCTATTCAACATCTTGTTTCAACGTAGTGTGCCTGTTGGGTAGCTTTGAAATTTATTACTGACCGTTCCAAGGCGGACTTACATTGTCAGTTGTTGGGTAATTGAGTAGCCACCTTTTTAGGAAAAGGTTGCCAACTCTCTCTGCTCGCCAGCTTTTCTTTTTGCGGCTGTTTAATTGTATCTGTCTCTCTTTCCCTTTGATGTTGAGAACTTTGATGTGGATCTGATTGTATCAGTTCCTGAGCTCATTTATTTACTTTGCATAGCGTGTATCGGGATCGGTGTCTCCTTAGATTTACTTCCAATAATTACTTGTCTGTCTGTAATTGTTACGATTATCTTTCAAACCAGTAATTTGTAATAATATCGATACACTTAGATTATATGCTGTTGTTTCATAGCATGCCCCAAAACAACCTAAGTAAGGACTTCTCCCTTTCAGCCCTGCAGACCAAACCAGATACATGTGCAAACAGTGTAGATCCTGATGAGACGGCTCGTGAGCCGTCTCATCAGGATTTACACTGTTTGCCATTCTGTTTTGATTTTGGCTGACCTTCCTATTTGCAACAATAGACGTGTCCAAATTTAATGATGGAAACGCCCATTTCATTAACTCAGGATAGAAAGGTTCTGTATAGATCGCGGGTCCATATGTGGTAAAGTCTGACTCATGCCGTGTCGTAATCCATTTGTTTATTTATCATGAATTTTATTTGTCTTGAAAGTAAGGTTTATGGAAAAATATCGACAATTCACTCTGACCGTAAAAAGGATATACTCTACTTAAAGAACCAAATTTTCTTTCGTAAACGCAAAATTACGAACAAACTGCTTTTTGTAATTGCTTTGTGCCATCCCACAAATCTACCTGTTATTTTGGGAAAGAACAGCTACAAAATATTCAATCAGAGAGGCATTTGAATGAGAACACCCCACAAAAGGAAGTTTGCAACATCATAGTTTCAACTCATACCGTAAAATGAAACATTGAATGATTTTGTTGTCAGCTGATAGAAGATAATTTGTTATTTTGTTAAACTGCACAGTGGTTAAGATTAAGCTACAACGTTCATTGTTGGAAAAGTGTTATAATTGGTTAAAAGTGATTTTTTATATACAACAAATCGATTTTGAAATAGTTAAGAAAATGATCTCTGGAGTCAAAACTGAAAGAATTTTAATAATCAAAGCAGCCAAACAAAAGTTGCGTGTATTCTAACGTTGGGTTCCTTATCAAAGGAATTTGGAAACATGAGTAACATTTTTGCACAGTATACAATTTGCATGCAAATGTTGTAATCATCTTGAGATATTGCATTCAATCAATCTTAATGGTCTGCGGGTTGTGCTTTTAAAATACGAGCTTGAACGTGAGAAAACGTACCTACTGACATACGCGCCCAACGAAGATTCAAATTAGCTTGCGCATCCGTGCAGCCTGATCAGATTCCTCGTTGTTCTCATGAAAAATCTTTGTATCGCTGGCTATCCAAAATGCGCCCAGTAAAGATTCAGGTCCGACTGCGTGAATGCGCAGGCTGATCTGAATCTTCGCTGGGCGCACAAGTCCGAAGGTACGTTTATTTGACGTTACGGCTTATATAGTTTTATATTTTTTCTCTAACAGTCAAGGTAAAACAGGCACTCCTGAAAACCATCTACTCATGCCTAAGAAGAATGTTTTTTTTTTTTTTGTTTTTTTTAAATACACGAGCATAATAACAGCATAACAAACTGCGCACGTGTAAAACAAACATTATAATGACATGGTACTTAAAAGTTTAAAGATTGGGTAGCTTTTGACGTCATTATTTATGTCATATGACGTCAATACATTTTAAACATTTGCGTCTTAAATATTACTCAGTTAAGCTTGTTTCACTCCTTAAATTTGAATCCAAGAAAGGGCCGCTTATTTCACGTACCAAAAGAGATTGTAATGCAAAAACTTTATTTTGAATGAATTAAATATGAAACATATCGTTCCCCAATCCCGCTGCCATGTTTGATTTTTTCTTATCCATATCCTGTTTTATAGGTCTTGCCTGTAGCTACACTCTAATGAGGTTGATAGACAGATTAAAAAAGAGCTAGGCCTACTCAGATGAAATATAAAATATTGGCGTCATAATAATGATCAATTATCATTATGCAGATCATAATTATAAGGAAACATACTTGAAACGCATGTTTCGAAGAAACATAATTTCAGAGTAATATCGACAGACAAATCATTAGACAGTTGGCCTCGATGTACTGCCTGGTATATACACTAATGTAGGTAGGCAAACTACGAGTTCGTTGCAAGAGCACTAGGAAAAGACTAACTTCGAGATCATTTGCAGCGTCTACTTAACCTCTTCCACTCTCTGTGCTACATTACCAGACGACATATTGATGATATTTTTCCCAGAAAACATGATTATACATTTCGTGGAGACGATTTGCTTGAATTTCAAGCCTTTTTTTAGAGGGGGAGGGGCGTGGGGGCGGGGCGGAGGTGGATGGGGTGTGGGGAGTAAGAAAACTATTGAAAATGTAAGTGTAGGCATTATCTTTTCGAAAGTTTGCACACGCCCATACTGAGAATATATGCTAATTTTTATCGTTGTATCGTCCTTTCGTCGGAAGTCAGGGATAGTCAATATGACTGCACGACTGCAAGACTTTCATTTTCTCGGAGATAGTCTACAAGACGTCAGGACGAGTGTGATACGAAAGTGAGATTCTTATTAGCGCACGTGACTGTTGATATGGGCATCATTACAAAGCTGTAGCGGGCATTTATTACCAAATGTATGTAAAATTATTTATTTTTTGGTAGAAATATGCAATACAGTCGTCAGATGAATCCCATATCAACAGTATCGCACATCAGCATCACACTCCTAAATATGCATTTAGCAGTAAAGAGAGATTATCATATGATTTTTTATAGCATACCCCATATCAACCCGAGACCCCCATATCAACCTTTGACCCTCGGATTGACGTGGGCCGAGGGCTGATGTAGGGTATGATATGAAAAATGCCAAATCATAATCTATTAACCATGTACGTTCATTCTTTCCAACAATTTTCCTTCAACCAATCTTAAAAAATGTTGGGTTGTTGTTTACATTTTAAACCTCTGCTCAAAACAAAGTAACAACTAATAATAGTTAACCTGCTTCATTTTTTTCTTGATGACAAGAAATTCATATGTGTATTTATTTAATCAGAAGCCTCTATGATCAAAGTTTATTTACTGACCGTTCCAAGGCAGTACTTTCATTGTAGTACTTTTTTGTAAAATGTTATGTAGTGTTTCAATTTCAAATGTTTTTCTTTTAACAATTATGTAGGTTAAAGATACAGTCGACTCTCGTTATCTCGAATTCCAAGGGACTCTCTGAAATACTTCGAGATATCCGTAGTTCGACATATCAGGTTTGCAGAATTGAGGAAAAAATAATTTGAATAACCACATTTAACAAACTGATAGGTAATTGGACTTTTGAAGTTAGAGATCTATTGAAAATATTGTGGAAAAGAGGAGAAATTGCTCCTTAGGAGCAATTTCTCCTCTTTTCTACAATATTTTCCATCTGTTGTTAGGTTTTCATGTATAGGCAGGGACCAGATTTTCACTTCGAGATAAGCGGTTATTCGAGATAAGCGAGGTCGAGATAACGAGAGTCAACTGTATATTCAGTTAAGTTTGGGTAACAGAGTTGCCACTTTTTGGGAAAGGTTGCCATTTTTTTTGGGAAAGGTTGCCATTTTGGGAAAGGTTGCTTGCCATCTGTTCTGTTTGTGGATGTTGACTTGTATTTGTCTGTTTTATCTTTTGATGGTGAGCTCTTGATGTGGATCTGATTGTCCTTGAGTTAATGTATTTACTTTTAATGATATAAGAAAGAAGTAATTTTTAAATTCCTTTTGCGTTTCTTTAACGACTCCGTGTCGCTTATTTTCGAACTGAATAATTGCAAATGGTGACTGACTGGAAGCGTCGTCGCTGCAAACAGGAAGATAGTCCGGTGTTCCAATAATTGTGACGCCAGAGGTATGATACAGCTTTTGGGTGCGATAAAGGGCGTTAGATACGGATTTTGGGGCGTTATATGGGATATGCGACATAGCATCGCGTGCTTTCGTCTTGGCCTACATGATACATGCACTGAAGCCACGCTCATATCGTATATTAAAAGTTGAAGTATTGTATAGAAAATATATGATAAATGCGCGATAAACTTTGAACTGAAGCCCGTATCAGCAGTCAGTCGCTAAGCAGCATCATGACAGGAACATTTCGGTGAAATTTGTTAAATTTCGCCCAGGTGTAAACTAGATATCGAATGTTGACAGACGAACGACGACGGACTCCGGAAAACTGACTTATCAAAAAAGCTCACGACATGATGTGTTCAGGTAAGCAAAGCATTTCGTACTGAGATAATATTTTGATAGGTTTTTTGCCCCTCTAACGTTGTTGATTTTATCGTGTACAAGCGGCTACGATTGGCGCTGCTGGGTATTAATCGCGTTTAGTGATTGCTCTGGTACACGAATACCCTTAAAACTATTTTACTTATTCACTTTATTTTTTGCTAACATTCTTATTTACTTCTTAGGTGGAAATACAACAATGAAGTATATGCACGGTCCATGTTATCAGTGCCAAAGTATATGACACAGTAGGTCTTTTTGGCCAGGCGTCTGTATCAAAGTTATCATTAAGTTACTTTCTCCCTCTCCTCTCCCAGATTTTTATACAGCCAAAACATAAGGGGACTCGAGGTTTCGTCATTTCCGCCAAGGGAGAACTTTTGTAGCTTCATGTTTGCTACATAGCAAGACAATGAATGAAAAGGGGCCTTCTCTATAAGGAAAAGAGTTTCTCCCTCTGGGGAAGCGAACTAGTTCCTTATAGAGTACACACCTTTTTCAGTAGAAAACAAAACAGTTTGATAGAGTTGTCTTCCCTGAAAATGTATCACATCCGTTTATTTTTAACTTCGTCATTTGTTGTGTGTGTTGATCATAATACGCTCTCCGGTATTAGGTTTTGTATCGTAGTGGCATATAACTTTGCAAGGCGTGGTCGGGCTCACCATGGTTCTACTAGTGGCTTTCATTTGCTCTGGGCCCAGTTGTTCAAAACTAATGATGTCGTTAGTTAACGTATCGTTAAAACTTTGATGATTAAATACCGCATATACACTAAATTGTTTGCTGAAAAAATGTTAGCAGCATTTGCATTTGCAAAAGCTACTCAATTTCTTTTCAGCAAACATACTTGTGAATTAGATATTGTACTTACTGGAACAGATAACATTCTGACTATTAACTAACTCGTTAAGTTAACGACGCTTTGAACAACTGGGCCCTGGCTTTCAAATTTGCCATGTATGTCATGGTAGTGGTGAGGAGTTGATTATTATGTTTTTGTTTTGATACACTAATGAGTTAGAGAATCCGTAGGCGGTCCGAACACTTATTATGTGTAGCTGGATTGTATCAGGATTAAGGGCGAGGCTTTCAGAGTGTTCGTAAAACAAGATTTAAACTCCCCAACAATTTTACTCAGGGTTGACCGTTCAAAGGCGGCGTTTCTGTCGCAGCACCTGTTCGTTTCCTTTGTTTTGTTTTCGATAGAGTGCTTTTCTATTATATCGCTAAGTTCCTTGATTGTGGCCTTTCCCGTGTATCCACCTATTTATTTTATTTGTTTTTAACCCTTTCACCACTGTATCACTAACTGGACTTTTTCCTAATTGAATTTTGACATACTGCTGAATGAGAATAGGGCTTTCGATCAAATGCAAGCAAAACAATATGGCAAACAGTGTAGATCCTGATGAGACGAGCCGTCTCATCTGGAACTACATGTTTGCACTGGCTTCTATTTTGTTCTACCGGGATGAAAAAAGTTAACCGTTCCAAATCTGTATTTCTGTTGTAGTACCTGTTCGTGTTTAAGTTTATGTTTCATTGAATGGATGTTTTGTTTTGACATTTTGTATAACTCAACCTTTGTCTAGGGTCTTTGGAAGGCTGTGATCTATGACTGCGACATTTCCTGTGTATTTCCATATTTATTCACATAGACTGAATGGGGAATTTACTGTTTGCATGTGAACTTTGTCCCCCGCCCTTCCCCCTCCCCTCCCCCGCAGCTTGATAACAAAGATCATACCTCAGATTAACTGTGCGATTTATTTTTAGAAAATGGATACTCCTGAAAGATTTTGCTGCCACTTTGCAAAGACAGGCAGCTTCTGCAGCATGATAGTTACCCTTCCCCTAGTATTTGAAACCTTTAAAAATGGGGTCTGCTAATTAAAGAAGGAACCTTCTCACATAGGGAGTAAGTATTTTCCTTTGAGGGTAATGAGGGGAGTCAGATTGTTCCATGTCACAGTTTTCCCTTCGGATGTATCCACTCCTTTCATGTAGGGAAAAAATTACAGATCGCTCTGTCTATTTGGCTCCGTGAAACTCAAAGGGACCAAATTCCTTTCTTTTATAATAGACCTTTATGAGCAAATGATTTCTTAACAGAAAAGACCCCTTCAGGCAGGCAAATCAATTTTCACAGAACGACTTCTCCTTAAATCGTACAAATTTCAATTAAATGATTAAATGCCAAAGACATTTGGGTCTCCGGATATAACTATGACTTATCACTGTTTTCTTTACGATTGAAGAATGTAGAGCTATTAAATAATGAACAGTATTTGAATAATTAGCAACGCATCAAATGGAGACGTGAATGATTAAGTAAAACACTATTTTCTGTCGAATAACCTCTCTTCGTCGTGCCAGATATTTGTCTTATCAGTCAAAAAGGTCTTAGGTATTCTTAATGTATTTGACTCTATCATTAACCATGAAACCTTTTTGCGATTCTACTACAGGCAAATGGCAAAGAGGCAACACAAAAATATGAGCCAGCGCACGACCAAACCTACAATAAGACCTGTGTGACCAGCAAAGACTCAGATCAGCCTATACATCAACCCAATACGGCAAAGGGTTTTCGTTTATCTCTCTTTGGATGGCCCGGAGGCTATAGAAGGCATAAGCGATCAGCGAAGACGCTGATCAGACCGCATATGCGCAGGCTGATCTAAGTCTTCGCTGGTAGCACAAGTCTTATTGTAGATATTGTCGAGCGCTGGCTCAAATAACAAAAACATCACCAATGTAAAATTATTACTTATACCAAAAATGTACAAACTTTTTAATTTGAAGTGGATACAAAATTGCACAACATAAAACAGCCCATCTCGAGTGTGCTTTTGTTAGCAGTCCAAAGAGGTACCTTTGGACACAGTGCCGATCTATATCAGGAGCTACAGACCATGCCATTCATTGTTTAATGTGTCCACAAAAGACGGAAAAGTCCTTTTCAAAAAGAGTTTACCTGACAGATGCACTGTTTTTTTTTCTGTAAAGCTGGGTATTTCTTATAAGAGTGGGTTGTATGTGATGCACTGTTTTTTTTTCTGTAAAACTAGGTATTTCTTATAAGAGTGGGTTGTGTATGATGCACTGTTTTTTCTGTAAAATAAAAAGGAAGGCAATGATCAGGAATCGATACAATTATCCCACACCCATCAGAGACAGAGGTATTTCTTATAAGAGTGGGTTGTGTGTGATGCACTGTTTTTTTTTCTGTAAAGCTGGGTATTTCTTATAAGAGTGGGTTGTGTGTGATGCACTGTTTTTTTTTCTGTAAAGCTGGGTATTTCTTATAAGAGTGGGTTGTGTGTGATCCACTGTTTTTTTTTCTGTAACGCTGGGTATTTCTTATAAGAGTGGGCTGTGTGTGATGCACTGTTTTTTTTCTGTAAAGCTGGGTATTTCTTATACGAGTGGGTTGTATGTGATGCACTGTTTTTTTTTTCTGTAAAGCTGGGTATTTCTTATAAGATGGGTTGTGTGTGATGCACTGTTTTTTCTGTAAAGCTGGGTATTTCTTATAAGAGTGGGTTGTGTGTGATGCACTGTTTTTTTCTGTAAAGCTGGGTATTTCTTATAAGAGTGGGTTGTGTGTGATGCACTGTTTTTTTTCTGTAAAGCTGGATATTTCTTATAAGAGTGGGTTGTGTGTGATGCACTGTTTTTTTCTGTAAAGCTTGGTACTTCTTATAAGAGTGGGTTGTGTGTGATGCACTGTTTTTTTCTGTAGAGCTGGGTATTTCTTATAAGAGTGGGTTGTGTGTGATGCACTGTTTTTTCTGTAAGCCTGGGTATTTCTTATAAGAGTGGGTTGTGTGTGATCAATATAAGTATATAGTATATAGTACACATATTAGATGTATATCTGAGTGTCGAACTAATCGGTTCCCAGCTCGGCTATTTATTATCTTATGGTCAGCCCTTAACCCTTGTCCTGCTGAATAAATTTAGATGCCACGCCCATTTCTAATTTTCAGCCAATTAGATTACTTGATCTAGATTGCTGATATAATTTCACATATTTAATGGAAAACAGTGCATAAATGATCAGAAGTCAACTGATGTGGATCTACACTGTTTGCAAAAGCAGGACATATCCGGGTTCAGCAGGACTAGGGTTAAGGTTTTGGTTTCAGGGGACCTGATACACCTTGTAGATTTCCCGTCATACTTTTACAAGGGATACAACTTTTTTGTGGCTTCCTGTTTTGCTTACCTGCACATCGGTAAAGGGCCTACTCTGAGAAGAAAGAATTTGCTCCCTAGAGGGGCAACTATTTTCCTTTAAGACTAGACTCTTTTTCAGAAAAGGGCAAAACATGTTTGACAGAGTTGTCTCCTTTGTAAGTATCTCAATTCCCTTAAATATTCGTATTATTGTTTATGACATTTTCAACATTTGCATATTACATTATGTTATCTCCGCAAATTAATTGTTTTGTTATACGCATCACGATATTTACGAGTCTGAACTTAATTATTTAATAAAATGATATGGACGGTCGGATTCTGGAATTTCGCATATATTTCCGTCTTGAAAATACCTCGATGAAGAAAAATATCAAAATGACGACAAGAACTGCCGCTAATGCAGCAAGGAGGCTAATAATTACAGCCATCGAACTTTTACCATCCAAGTCAGTCACAGAGTTAAAGAACATATCTGTATCGATTACGTAAGGTGGATTCTGTTCATGTGATTGTTTATTATTTATGAGCATATTGTTGTCAATTTCATTAATACCTGCGTTCAGGTTGCTGCCAGCAAGATTAGCGACACTGCCGTCGTCTGAGCGGATAATGTCTAAAACCATTTTGAATTCACTGTTGACATCAGCTGTTTGAGTGATAGAACTTTTGGGGTTTCTTCTGACACTGTTTAACCTGTCGCCAGTTTTACCCGTAGAAACTACTTTCGCACCCGTTGTAGTATCCAGTGAACGTGCCAAAAGTAAATCTGAACTGAAGCGATTTTCCTCTGAAACGTTTGTATCGAGACTAAGATTACTTTCACTCTCCATCTTTATAAACCCGTTATTAAGTTTGTGAACATCATTTACTTTGTTTACTAAATGATTTTTAGAACCTGGACTGAGCACTCCAGAATTATTTGATTGTGTGTCATGTTCTCCTTTTCGACTCTCACTGACATGCATGCGGGCTTGTATTTCAACAAGATTTGTATGTGTATCGTTACCATCTGATAATACTGCATTCAGTTTTATCACAGGTTCTTCATTTAAAACTGTTTTATTCATAATTATGTCATTATAATGCAAATGGATGGCAGATACATTATCAAAGGTGCCGCGACTGTTGTTCTTCATAGTTCCTTTATAAAATGTGTCAATACTATTCACCTGATCTTGTCTTATTAAGGAACATTTTGATATAGGATACGTCAAATGCATAAATTGCTTTCCTTCAGCTGCGAAGTGTAATAAATATGATAGCTGGTTCTCAAATACTTCCACAGTATTAATATAAAGCACATTGAGCGTTGAGTTGTTGGAACTTACGGTCACATTTTTATCACAGCATATAAAAACTACTGTTTCTGAGTTGCTAGGAATTACTACTTTAATCAGTTCTTGTTCCCATTCCTCTCTGGTGGCAACGCTGAAGAAATCTGTCGGCCGAGCAAAATAGTACGACGAATTGAGATTAATGTCTTCAACAAATATCAGAATATTGGAATCAGCTTGAATAATGATGATGCCTTCTGGATTGATGGAAATGCAGGTCGGTTCGTGAGCAGTCAAATTATATAATAGTGATTTCTGTAATGTATTCATTGTAACAGTTGCATTTGAAGTGCCTGAAAAATAAGATGAGAAGGATGATTCCATTGTATCAAAGCGTACATAACAAGTCTGTATGGGCCGTCTCAAGCAAAAATTCACCTTCGAGCATGCGCAAAGTATCATTCGGGCGTTTTCTCTCCATTCCTACGCTGTACTATCCAATGATTCTGTTAGCGGAAAGTGAAGGCCCTGATCAGACTGTGCACATGCGCAGGCTGGTCCTTCTGTTCGGTGTCCGCACATGCCCGAAGACACGTTTTGGAATGGCGATGCCCATATAATATTATAATATTTTGGTACTCATTCAAAATCCCTCGCCGAGGTGCTTCTAATGAGTATCTACAAGGTATCTTTTTTGTAGAGAAACATAATTATTTGGACTCCTCTTATCTACAGCTCTGCGTTTTAGTTCCCTTATGTTGTCTACACTTTTAATATGAGCCCATTAACGCTTAGTGTCTGACAAAATAGACTTTCGTTAACCAGTGTAGACCGAGATTAGACACTTCAAATACAGTGTCTGACCGGTTTGCACTTTTTTTACCGTGACATTAGCAATTTTCAATAAAAGTTCTAATATTGCATCTCTTTAAAACGATAACAGACTTTGAAGCCTTGCACAATTGTAGTCCACTGAAGGAAGAAATCTAGGAATGTATATGTGTTAATTTTAAGCCTTTACAAATAGAACATTATGACATATAAGTGTCGATCCAGTTTAGCCCATGCATCAGCGCAGTCTGAGAAGTAATCGTTATCCACTGGCAAATGTGCTTATTGCGGTAAAATGCTAGAACAGCTTAGAAAATGATTGCGGATTGCACTTTTATCCAGACCTTTGTTATAGTGTCCTTTTTACCGTGCAGTGTCGTTAAGTGAATGGATAAACCTGGTCGCCGTTTCTTAACGGGAGACATTTTTCAAAACTAGAATTGTCTTCTCTTATTTTACATTATTTTAAAAAATGGGTGCTGTTATTAAAGGAAAGACTTCACTCCCTGAGGAAGCAAAAACGGTAAGAGAAAAGTCCAGGGAGTGCCACAATCACAAGCCGCAGTCCTTCCCAAACACCAAGAGGAAGAGGAAACAGACAAAACCAAACAAGCGCATATCGAACAAACGTACAAAAAGCAATAAGATTAGCTCTCTCTTCCCCAAGCGAGGTAATCGCAATGCTTAAAGGACTGACAAAACGAAAGAACAAAATAACACAAAACAAGACTTAAAACAAATCGCCTCGTAGAATAAACCACAAAGCAACAAAGAGAAAGACTAACACTTCTCACAAACTCTTCTCTTTCAGAACAGTCCTCGATGAGAAGGGAGAACACTATGTGACAATTACTTCTTTTAATGCTGTATCCATTCCTCTACAGTATACTGTTTGACAGATGCACTTTAATCCGAGGCATGTTTAGTGCTGCACCATTTGTCGATTTTCATTCCGCGCTTGCCAGCAGGTAAACAGAATAAAGCTTGATCAGGAGCGACGACAATAAACAAAACAAGAGGCCCAGGATCAACAGAGCTCAAGTGGGCGAGCAACTTCTGCAACCTAGTCCATTTTGCACTTAGAACCCTTAAACATTTTGTACTTTTAAAATTCTGTTTTTCAGCATCTAAATTTTGCTCACGTTTCATATTTACTTACTATTTTATCTACTTGCAGGCACTTAAGGAAATTTCCTAGCCATATATTGGCAAGGCGGCGATCTTGGTCATGTGATCCAGATCCCATGTACAGACTTATCCCATAGAGGCTCCACATGTGTTTTATTTTATTTGTGCTTGTTTGGTCTTGTCGGTTTCCTCTTCCTCTTGGTGTCTGGGAAGGGCTGCGGTTTGTGATTGTGGCACTCCCTGGACTTTTCTCTTACCTTTTTTTTCAATAAGCCCAGCAGTTTTAGAGGAGAAGAAGTTAAAAATACGAAATCTGAGGCATCCAGAAGAAAGCCAGTAAACGACTTTGACCTTTGTATTTATAAAAGTTTATTTAGCTGATTGCCTAAAAATCGACTTTGATGTCACCAAAAAAAAAAAACAACAAAAAAAAAACAACAAAAAACAAACAAAAAAAAAAACAAAAAAACGAAAAAACAACACTGTTTCGCTTTTCTCATACAAAAGCCTGAGTGGCCGAATTTTACCTTGCCGTAAAATAAGTTAAGGTCAGACAAGGGTCATCATTTACCCGAGATACCAATGTTGCATACCGAGTTTCAAGGCAATCCGTCTTTTGGTTCTTGAAATGATTTTTAAAGTGTTTTTGCCATATATGGGCGTGTCGGCCATCTTGGTAATGTGTCCCAGACCTTACGAACATACGTTTGTTACTCCACCTCATGGAGGCTCTAAAAGTAATTTGGTTTCAATAGGCCCAGTTGTTTTAGAGGAGATGCCGTTTGAAAATGTTAACGACGCCGACAACCACCGTCTATTCTATATGCTCGTCCCGAAGCTTTTGACTCTGATGAGCTAACAAAAATCTAAAAGGGTACATTTTGAAACAAAGAACAACCCAAAGAACTGAAATCGAAGACTGGTTTTTAAATAGTCTCTTTATGTGCAACATGTAGTTTGCGAGGCTGCACACACACCCTTGCAACGACTTAAGCGGTATTCGAATTTCAAAGGAAATATAAATATAAACTGCACTATGATGAAGAACGGGGTGACGTTTTACGGCCGCCACAATCATTAACCGCCAACTGTAGTGAAGCAAAATGATATTTTAAAAGTTTGTTTGTGGAAACAATGAACACATAAAAGAACAAAAAATGGAGACTGTTTATTATCTCTTCATAGACTTAACTTATAGCTAATATTATTTCTATATACTTTCAGCAACTGTTTTAACAGAAAACCGAATACTATCATTAATAGACTCTGAAAAGAGGTGTGTGGTCTCTGAAAGCAAGGGACGTTTCATACAAACAAAAAACCAGATGATTCTATTGTTTTACTGCTTTAGAGCAGTTATATAAAATGGTTTCATTGCTCACAATTTACAAAGATATAGTAACTATTCTATGCCGAACTCTAATATAACAAAACAAATGAAACTAGCAGATTTTGTTTTATCATATGAGATCGCTTTTTAGTGTATGCCGTCATGTCATAAAAATGATTTGACCACACTTCACATAACACTTAGTTACTGGCACGTAACTTCACCATGCCGTCCGTGACAACGTTATGTTTTCTGTTGAAAAAACTGTTTAACTTCTACAGCATTTATATACAATACAGTATTAAAGTCACATGATAAACAGAATCTTACATGAGTGGCCATGTCAGTTGAATATATATAGCTCGCACGAGGCTCTTTTATAAATTTCACATGACATGACTGTTCATGTAAGATCCTTCATTTGTTTAGTTTTTTGGTTTATTGAGTGGTTTGGAGTAGTAATAAAATATGCTACACTACTCACGCCCTCTAGTGACGGCTTAAGCACTATTTAGAATTACTAAAAACGAGTCATTGATTCCAGTATACCAGGAATTATAAGCCATAGTATGCCGAGCTGCAATGTTCGGATTTATACGCAACATACGCTTCATTCACCTGTTATGTTATGTTATGTACACTAATAAATAGATTCTCATCACGAAAACATGCCTATACAATTTTGAACCCCCTTAAACCTCACTTTTATGTACTAAAACTGGGGTTTACAGGGGTATACATTATTTTTCTTATTTTTGCTCGAAAACATAGATTGTGGGTACGTTTTGAGCAGAAATAAGAAAAAAATATCAGAATTTTTATCTGAAAACTTTCAATATATTTGAATAGGCGTGTTCTCGTAATGTGTTGTGGATACTCATTAGAATCCTCTTAGTAGGGTTATTCTAAAAGGAACTATTCATACTTGCTAAAACATCTTAAAGAAATCTAGCGCTTTTCTCACGAGCTTTAATTGTGTAAATTGCAATGCATTAAACATCAATCTTCCAAAATTATAATTTGCACATCTACAATACATTTTGAAATGTAGATTAATTAATGTTCTATATATTAAGGAACCTACTAATAAAGCAGCACTCTAGAACGTAGGCGATTCACATTTAAACGTCAAATAAGTCTGGATTTGTATAAGTTATTGACAAAATTCAGTTATTAATAGTCTAGGTTCATTTTGTTTACGGACGGTAACTGAACATTCAGTTATTAATAGTAGTCTCGTTTCATTTTGTGTACTGATGATACCTCGAACGTTTGCAAAATTGTGCAAACACAAGGTATCTTTAAAAAAGATAATTGTCTTTTTCTTTATAGAGAAATGGCCCGGAACCGATGCATTTGTTATATAGCCCACTTACACACAGCGCATTAAATCAGATGGGTTAAATTTTCGTAAGTTGGGTTTCGAACATAGTTGCACAGTACAAGAGACTGAAAAATCCATAAAGTTTTGTTAAGTTTTTTTATAACCACTTTTCATTTTGTTAATAAATACAACATTATATAAAGTAATGCGTTTGAAATAAAACGCGATATAATAATTGGGTTATAACCACATTTAAAAAACAGGTCGTCAGAATTTTAAATACAGAACTGAGTGGTATAAATTGGAAGCCATATCCACTGTAAAACTACTCATATTTTTCTTCGACAAAAATATAACTGAAGATAGTCAGGAAATTCTACAACCACGACGCACAATCCTCACAAGGCCACAAAAAAGGAGAGAATAGGAATGAGTAAGGACAAAATCAGACGCCTCATATGACACCTTAGACACACAAACAAAGAAGAACTGCAATAGAAAAAGCGCCTTGGACGGTCAGCAGGGAAACTACAGGGGGTTTTGACCAGTTTTACGCGCACGAAACCTCAACCTTTAGTAAGTTTAGTAAATATTACAGCAGTAATTATGATCAAGTGCGAAAATGTATTTTTTATTTTTTAAAGACAGTACATAGGCAAATGTACAATATCTTGTCTACAATTTTAGCATAATCATTAGAATTATTTAGATAAATCAAAGAACGTTTATTATTCTCTCAATAATTATTTGTAAAATAAAACCGTTTCAGGTCATTGCTTAGTTCTGCTGGAAGTGATCGTTTGCTCTGATTTTCAGTTTGTGGTTGAACTTCCCCATTTGTTTCATTATAATGTTGGTAGATTGGTGTGTAATTTTTTTCTGTGTCGTGGACCGAACAATTATGTATAGCTGGCGCTGGATATAAAAAGTTAAAAGGAGAACTCAGGAACTGAAATAATCAGAATCACACCAAGCCCCAAACACCAAAGAGAAAGACAGACAAATACAATGAAGCAGCCACAAAAATCAACAGATGGCAAGCAGAGTTGGCAACTCTTTCCCAAAGAGGTGGGAACTCTGTTTCACAAATTTAACTGAATATATAATCAACTTACATAAATATTAGAAAGGGAAACACTACATAACAGCTAACAAACAGTATCAAAATGAAATATACTGCCCTGGAGCAGTCTGTAATGAATTACTGGAGTGTGTGTGTTGGGGTGGGGGTAAAGGGAGGGGGAGGGGGAGGTTAGCGGGGACGGGGTGCTTAAGCTAGCTTTACCCCTCGCCGTCAGCTTCCATAGTGGTAAAGACATATTTGTACGATCCATGTGGAGGTCTTCTATCACATCAATGTATCATTAGGGGCAACAGATAAATCACAGATATAGCCTAAAATGAAGCAAAGATAAGAACTCAACAGAAACAACGTGTTGATATATTTGGAGATCCCTGGGTTGTCAAACTATACCACTAGAATACTGGAGCAAAAGAAAACCACCAGTTGAACCCCGGTGAGCCGAAAACCCCTTTTATAATCCTTTCACCCCTGAGTTTCTGAACTTAACTTCCAACTTTGAATTTTGAATTACCCATTGTTGTAGTTGTTGTAGATAGAGATCTCAGTTTAAAAACGAAAACAAAATGGAAAACAGTGTGCTCCTCATTTGGATTTATGCTGTTTGCTAAGGTACTTGCTTTGGTCTGCAGGGTTGAAAGGGCTAAGGATGAGTATTGGGTATCCATATACAAAATAACAAAATACAAAAAAGCTAAGAGAAAAGTCCAGGGAGTGCCACAATCACAAACTGCAGCCCTTCCCAGACACCAAGAGGAAGAGGAAACCGATAAATCCAAACAAGCACAAATCGAACAAACGTACGAAAGGCACTAAGATTAGCTCTCTCTTCCCAAGCGAGGTAATCGCAATGCTAAGAGGATTGAAAAATACAAGAACAAAATGACACAAGGTAAGACATAAAACAAATCGCCTCGTAGAATAAACCACAAAGCAACAAAGAGTAAGACTAACACGGGGACCACCGCCTTAGAACAAAGCCACGTCATCCAGTTGAGCCACACAGAGTATTGGATTTACTGCAACTGAACATTTATCCCGGATTCCAGTGTTGATATATACTGTGATCGATTATTTAATTAGTACAGAGGTATTCGAATACTACTTAGGCCGGTGATATGGGCGTGTGCAGCATCGCAAACAACACCACTGTATGTAGAGACTTAATAAAACTGAGTCTGTCTCAAATTTTCCTTCTTTTTTTTTATTCTAACCATTTAGAATTTTATTGACGACTCTGCAGCGATGTGGCCGTATTTCACCGTAATATTTACATCATATTTATTTTCCTATGAGACCATTGAGCCCACTCTAGTTACTTTGAAAATCGAATACCACTTAAGCCGGTACTTGGGGGCATAAGCCAAACAGCTGCATATGAAGAGACCTGATAAAACCGAGTCTATGATTTTCGTTCGTTGTTTGTTCATTTTTTCTAAAGGCAACATTTTAGACTTCTATTAGTAATACGCTAATGGTTTCTACCAATTCACTAGATAAACTTATTAAATAAGAAATTACAATTTCGGGTCAAATACCAGATACACTATTCTAAACATTATAATATTCCCACGCACTATTGTTTCGACTTTGAAACAAAACTTCGTTATTATATTTCAATTATTTTCAATTTAATAATTTGAATATAAAACGAATTAGAGCCTTCAGTCAGAACCAAATAAAATCCTTCGTTTTTGAGTTGTAAACTAAACTTGCCTTTGCCTTAGGTGTTGGGGGCTTGATGTGTACCTGAATGTGTCGGTTCCTGGCTTCACTTCTTTACTTTGCCATATCAAAATTAGATAGAACTTACCTATAATAGTAAGAAGAATGTCTAAACTGTGTGCACTTGGAACTACTATAAATATGTTTCCCCACGCTGAAACAGGCGGGAGTGATTTCCAAGGTTTTAATCCTCCATGTTGTTTAGCCATGTGTAACTCAGATATATTATCAGCTAGTGACGGCTCAAATCCATGCAGAATACCAACAGGATTATTAGACGTAATTTGTAGTCGAGATATCCCTGTTAAACACCCAAATGACAATCCATTATCTGTGGACAGCTTCATCTGATAGCAGTTCGCTGATGACGATTTGTAAGTTATATTTGATTGTACTAGATTAGAAAAGTCTGTTTCAGGAAAGTCATCCGAGCATATATCCAGCACAGCAGTGTCGTTTCCCGCGTAAATAAACAATTTCTCACATGTCTGATTTTGTCTCAGACAGAACGGTGTGAATATATATTTTAATCCTAGCTGATTAATTGGAAGGACTTGTAGAAGGCTATCAGCAATACTAATGTAGACGTCTACTGGGGCAGTTCCTGTCACGGCGAATCCTGGAAGATATAAAAGACATCAGTCAATCTCTACGCGATTTGAACTATACTATAATGACGTCAACACAAACAACGAACGTCATTATCAGAATGTAGTTTAACTAAAACCTCTGCCTTTCGTCAATTCATAAATCAGCATCTTACCTTATCAGCGAGTTTCCTCTCCGCAAATATCCGGATACTTGCCCATTTTCTCACGGCTAGATTTTTGTATGACATACATTGCATTCAATGATTACCTTCTTTATGAGTTTTAATTAAGCAATAAAACCCAACAGGATTATGGTCACCGAAAGTGTAATGTAGCGATACAATTCAAGGACTGTAGATGCATGATAAAGTTTATGTGGATTAGATTTAGATGAAGTTTTATAAAATAACAAGCTGATACAATGGGATAAAATAACAAGCTGATACAATGGGATAGAAAGTGAAAGTAAGAGGATGCACTCAAACAGGATGCTGTCTGTTGTTTTCGTTGTTTTATTTGCCGCAAAGTGTTAACGTGCATTACGAAAATACGCCTTTTCAAATATATTGAAAAATTTACAACCAAAAAAGGAAAAGTTCAGATAAAAGAAAGAATATGGTATTTTCATATTCTGCTCAAAACATAGATTGTAGATACTCATTAGAACCACAGATTGTGGATACTCATTAGAACCGCATTGGCGATGCGGTTCTATTGAGTACTCACAATCTATGTATTCCAGCAAAATAAAAAAAAAAATAATGTAAACTCCTGTAAACCCCAGTTTTACTACATAAAAGTAGGGTTTAAGGTGGTCAAAATTATATAGGCGTATTTTCGTGATGGAGAGTAGGTGGAAACAGGTCAGTGACTACAAACAGTATGTTATTTTCTGATCTGTATTTTTCTGAAAAGTGTTATTGTATATACTGGACATGCAAAATGGATAATAAATAAACATTCAGAGCCTCTAGTGTAGTTTACCATTTCTTTCGAAAGAAACATCGTTTCCAAAATCAATTTATATGTCCTTAAAACTTCCTTAAGTGCTGTCTAACGGCCCTTAAGCGTATTTTTCTGGTAATGCAGGATCGCTGAGCCCTTTTTGAGTTATTCTGCAAACTGCAAAAATTAATGCTGATTAATTTGGTGCTAGGCAGCATAAGCAGCTTTGCACATTACATTATTACATTATATACAGATTAAATAAATACAGCCGAACATCAATGGCTCGAACATCTTTTGGACCATGGAAATTTGTTCTAGACATGAGCCACTGAAAGTTTTATCATGATGTCAGGTTAGGAAGGCATTTGCGATAATTTAGGTTTCTTTTCGACTTTCTAGACAATAATGGCATGTTGAGTGTACTTATCAAGGCGATTCTAATGAGTACACACAACATACAATTTCATGATAAAGAAAGAAAATTTCCTTAAATGTTTGTTTTCTTGAGCTATCGGAAGAATATCTTAGAGACTCAAAACACGAGTTCGAATTAGCCATGGTAAACAAGCCATCGGCGTTCGAGCCATTGAGGTCCGATTGTATATTCTGAATAAAATAACCCGAGCAACCAACGGACACATTTGCATTTCATATAAAATACCTAATGTGTCAACTTTTCTGGGACAGACTAACTAGTTTTAGCCAATTAGGTGTCATTAGCGATCCTAGTAAAATTCCAAAACACCCGAAATAGGTTCAAAGACCACAAAGGACCTTAAAATATAAACTACACAACAATGAAGTAGAGGAGATTTTTAAGGTCGCTACACGGTACTTATACCAGCTGTAGTGAAGATAAATGAGCCAGCGCACGAAAAAACCTACATTAAGATTTGTGCAACCAGCGAAGGCTCAGATCAGCCTGCGCATCCGCGCAGTCTGATATGAACTTTTGCTGATTGTGTGTACCTTCTGCAGCCTCCAGGCTATCCAAAGAGGGATAAACGAGAACCCTTGCCATACTGGGTGGATGTTTAGGTTGATCTAAGTCTTTGCTGGTCACACAGGTCTTATTGTAGGTTTTGTCATGCACTGGTTCAAATAGATTTCAAAAACGAAAGCCCCTTGGAGCAATGTGCACATCTGTATAAAATGTCGATTCTGATATATTTGTTTCTGTTTCAGAGCTTTGTTCTTTGCTGCCGACGGACCTTTCTTTTCTGACTCCACATATATGCACCAGCACTTATCAAAGCCAATATTTACAATGTATGTATGTATGTATGTACAGTCAAACCTGTCTTAAGCAGCCACCCATGGGAAGCTTAAAAAGTGGCTGCTGAAGGCAGGTGGCTGCTTAATACAGTTCAAATATATAGGTATGTGAATTTTGGGGCAACTTTCCTCTGGCTGCTTAATACAGGGTGGCTGCTTAATAGAGGTGACCACTAACACAGGTTTGACTGTATGTATGTATGTATGTATGTATTTGAGAAACAAATTTAGTGTGTCTGTGGGCTTCATTAGCAAGTTAATTCTGAGAGTACAGAATCGGTAGCCTTATAGCAGAGGACGAAAGAAATTTCCTTTTTAATTGGTATTCCAAGAGAATAGTTTTAAATTTCCCAATAGTGAAAGCCTCTATATTTTTGCAGTGCAGTTCAGTCTCTCCAGTACACGTACGAGCATAATGTGTGTTTCTGATGTCAAGTTCACTTAAGGAGGTCGTCTGTTAAATTTGTACAACAAAGATTTTATCATAATACTACCGCTTTTTTTTTCCTTAGATGTTCAAACAGACAGGCGTGCGCTAACAGTGTAGAACGCGTCCTATATTCATTGTCTATACCCACTAACCAATGATCCAGCATTTTAGGCATTCAAAAGGTAGTAAAATAGTTTTTTTCTTCATTTCTAGTAGAAATATGATATGATGCGCAACGCACAAAAAGAGCCCTAATATAATTTATGGACAACGAAGGCCCTGATCAGCCTGCGCATTCGTGCAGGCTGATCTAGGCCTTCGTTGTCCGCTTGAGAATGATACTGTAGTATATGTTGACCAACAGAGAATTTCCAGATCAGACTGCACGGATGTGCACGTTCATCTGGACATTCGCTGTTCGCATATGGAAAAATGCTTTTTTTTCCCCGTTTCGCAATTTATGGCATTAAGTGCCACAATATTTAGGATTTAATACGGTTCTTACTCTACATAATCCGACATTTTAATACATAAGTAAGCAATATGGATACAGATCAGACGCCGCTCGTCTATCAAAGTTTTAGACACATAAAAAGTAAATAAAATGTACTATTTATTGTTGAAGCTTTAGGCCAAGTATGGTGAGACTTTAAGGGCAATTGATACACTTTCAAGCAAATCTGACACAATTGTTTCCTTTGCCTTCTGAAAAGTGTTTTATTCCCCAGAGGGAACAAATTCTTTCCTTTTACGGTAGATGCCTTTTCAGAAGGCCGTCCTTATGCAGGAAAGCAGACAGGATGTAAAAGTTTTCACCTAAACCATTTTGTGCCTAGCGTCCCATAAAAGGGATATTGGTAAACAATATAGACCCAGAGCAAAACGCGGCGTCTGATCAGGTCTACACTCTTTGCATTCAATACGGAAATTTCTATAAAACATGGTAATAAGAAAAACTAACCAGACACCCTGCTACTGGAAATAGACCCGTCCAAAGAGCTATGGTAGAGGTCTCCACTCAGTTTAAATGGGTTTAACAAAATGACTAAAAAGATACCAAGTGTATCCAGTCTCCTTAAAGTGTTTCAATATTTAGGGTAAATACGATATATAAACATACCAGGAATAATTTCCACAGTATCATCTCTGGTCAATCTCAATATTTCATCACTTGAAACGTTTCCCGAGAATACGGCTACACCGTTTGAGGCATTAACCAAAGTCACTGTGGTTGAACGTTCACGAGCTATGACAATGATGTCGTCTGTTCTGTAAACACTGGGTGTTGGAACAGGTAACGGGAAAAATAGTGGATCTGCCAGCGTCACTCCTGAAAGTGTTGACAAGGGGCTTATTACTAAAAATTTCTCTTACATAAATAATAAAGAAGATGTCTATAAAAGGCCATAATTATAGACATTACGAAAACATGTCTATTCAAATATACTGAAAATTTTACCACCAAAAAATGAAAATTTTCAGACAAAAAATTCTGATATTTTTTATATTTCTGCTCAAAACATAGATTGTGGGTACTCGTTAGAACCGCCTTGACGAGGCGGTTCTAACGGGTACCCACAATCTATTTGAGCAGAAATAAGAAAAATAATGTATACCCCTGTAAACCCCAGTTTTACTATACAAAAGTGGGGTTTAAGGGGGTAAAAATTATATAGGCATGGTTTCGTGATGAATGCCATAATTATAGAACATAGCCCACCAATGAAATGCCTTTAATGTATGTCATTTTTTGTAAGATATTAACGAGTGACCACAATAAAGCAATAAACTACCTCTGTTTTCACGATATAGTATGGGTAACATAGGGGTACACATTGGGGGTCTACATTATTATTGGGGGTTTTCAGAATTTTTCAGTTTTTAAATCAGCTTTACAATTCGTTTGTATTTCTAGCAGCCTTATTATTGCACAAATTTACCTGCCTAAGTATTTCCATGAATATATGTATATTTGATGCTTTACCAATTTCTCACTTTAGTATATTATAAAAATTGTACTCTTCGTACGCATTAAAATGTTAAACGGATTTTGGACCAAAGTGGTTTTTAAGGCGAGAGACGTAAACCATTTGTAATTTCAACGTGAATCATTTGGCTTTAATTGTACAAACAAAGCACCTTTGTGCAATAATAACTAAGCGATTCTAAGATTATGTTTTTGCGTTTTACATTCGATAGAAACATTTCGAGAAATATGTTGTTACCTTTGTGATTTTTTTCTCTAACTTTTATAAGGTTTGATATAGCATATTATATCATCATTTAGACTCATTATATCAGGTAGTTAATTGTCAGGAAACTGGTGTATTAAGCCGTCAAAATAAATATCATAATAGCCAAAACAAGTGTAAATGCCACAGACTGGTTTCTTTTCTAAAATAATTTTTCAGGCTGCCACTTCATTTTAATTTGTTCGAATAATAGAAAGTTCGTTTGACGTCTGAGCAAAAGAATCGATAGATGCAAGCAAACAAAAAAGAGTGAATATAATCCGAATGAAGCATCAAACTGAACAATAATACCTTTAACTGCTGTATACATGTTAATAAAAACAGTGATTTAGTGTGGTGTAATCAAGGGGGACTTGCACACTTTCAATGGAATTCAAAGTAATTAGGAACTGATACAATCTGAGTCAGATCAAGCCCCCAACACCAACGGGAGAGGCAGAAAAATATAATAAAGTAGCCTCAAAATGAACAGACGGCAAGCAGAGTTGGCAACCCTTTCCCAGAAAGGTGGGAACTATTACCCAAACTTAACTGAACATATAACGAACTTACATAATTATTTAAAGGAAAACATTATAAAGTGAAACACTACATAACAAGAATAAAAAGTACCACAACGAATGTACCGCCTTTGAACGATCAGTAATGAATTTCTGGAGGGCTTTAGCTAGATTTAGGGGAGCCCAACCCTCGCCCTCAGCCTCCATAGTGGTAAAAACTTACATTTGTTTGGTCCGTTTGGAGGTCTTCTAACCCATTCATGTGTCATTACGGGCAACAGATAAAATAAATCACAATGAAGCAAAAATAAGAAACAACTAGTTGAGACGTTTGGAGACCCCTGGGTTGTCAAACAACACCACTGGAATACTGGAGCACATTACGAAAACACGCCTATTCAAATATATAGGAAATTTCAACTCCAAATAATGAAAATTTTCAAGTATAAAAAAAAAAACTCTGATATTTTTTTCAAATTTCTGCTCAAAACATAGATTGTGGGTACTCGTTAGAACCGCCTCGGCGAGGCGGTTCTAACGAGTACCACAATCTATGTTTTTGAGCAGTAATAAGAGAAATAATGTATACCCCTGTAAACCCCAGTTTTACTAAATAAAAGTGGGGTTTAAGGGGGTCAAAACTATATAGGCGTGTTTTCGTGATGAAAAGAAAACCACCAGTTGAACCCCGATTAGCCGAGAAATAGATAAAAAAAATTCCAGACAATCTAATGAATAATTTTTTAAGTCGAGGCAATCATAGAGTCTAAACTCCGACCTACCGGCGTGCAATTAAAGAGGTACGGTAAGCGGCCAAGTGTGGTTGGATTGACCTCTAAGCAAGCAGACTATTTATGACATCAATGCTGTTACTCATCGTTTATAACATATGACAATTTTACTAAAATAATCAGAAAATTCAAGTTTTCCTACAATTTTTCGAAATTTATACACTAAGTCACCATAAAATTCAGGTTCCGATAGACCTTGTAGCAAAAATTGTTTTTAGTCCGGTATCGTGTTTAGAGATAAATTCGTAGTGTCGACGATATAACTTAGAAAAAGCTTTCCTAAGTATGAAACCGATAACCCCAGCTAGCATTCTACGTAAATCTACATCGGGCCGTCATCGGCCCGTCAGCTACCCTGACGGGCCGATGACGGCCCGATATAGATTTACGTAGAATGCTGACTGGGACACTGTAAGAGAACTTTGGCAGTCAAAGTTTTGTTACGAGCATTGAAGTCTGCTAAATGATTATTTACTCAAAAAACCGAATAAGTTGAGAAATGTAAACACCATAAGAAGGGGGCGCGAGAGGCGTCTCCATCCAAAAACGGGACATTAACAATGTCAAAATCAAAATGATCGCGTTTGTCATAAATTTTATATGAAACAAAACTTTTAGAAATTATACATGCAAATCTAATAATGCGGCCTCGGTATAAGCAGAACTAGCTTTGTTCAATTGCAATTTATTGGGATAAATTTGAGTGAACATTTCTTCAAAGTAAGGATTGTCGATATTCAAACGGTCTTCGAAATATCTGGAGGTTGAGTTAAAAGCTTCAATAATATCAGCTTGTGTATCATCAGAAAGAGACGTCATAAAATCTCTTTCATAACAAAAAAAATCTACTGTAAGAGTTGCACAATTAGTACCCATCGAAATTCCCCAATTTGTCTGTGTAACTTAGTTCCAAATCTAATGAAAATGTTGTCCAAACGGTGTGATAATGCGTCACAAACGTTTTGACAAGACCAAAGTTTAAGCCGAGTTTGGTCATCAGAAGTAAAGGAAGCACTTCCTATCATAACAAACAAGAAAAGTAAAACCTTCCCTTTGAAAGTATTCTCATTTAAGTCTGTAAGTTTCTGTTTGATTAAATGTGGGGAGTTGAATAAACCGTAGAAAAATCATATGTTGACAAACTGGACGCGTGAAATCCTCTTGACTTTAGTTTATTAAGTACCTCATCTGAATTTTTAATTGACCAAAAAAATTCCTGCCTGATCTTTTGAAAACTTTTTCACAATAGGCAAGAAGTTAATAATTTCGAAAGTTCAGTAGTGGTACAGGAACTTGAATTAGCGATAGACATTGCTTTTTATGTGTGTGTGTGTGTGTGTGTGTGTGTGTGTGTGTGTGTGTTTTTATGCAACTTGGGCAGGAAGCTTATGTTCCTTAACATTAACAGAAAACGTCAGGGCGAAATGTAAATATAATATAGCCGTCAAACAACGACTGCGTTGTTTGCGGCCTTGTCAGCTGGAACCAAAACTTACTTCCTATGAAATTTTTGAATACCCTGCTTCAGATGTCGGAAAGTAGATTTAGGTTCACGTGATAACAGAATATTATTTTGGGAATAAAATTTGATATGTTTATCGATAACACTGAAACTGTTTAATTTCCATTCCTCAAGCTCAATATGGTCTCGTTTACACCATCGGTTATCAAAACAGTTCAATGCAGAAGCTACTTCTTTTCTACTTTTGTTAAAATCTATATGAATAGGAAATCTGTATTTTGGGCCCTTAGAAAATATTTTACGAATTCTTCAATCTGAAATGACTTTAAGATTTCCTGTAATGACATTTCCAGCTGCAGGATAACCAAACACGAAGTCTTTACAATCTCATGTGTCAGGGGTATTAGTATGACTGTCAAGATCTGAAACAAATTAAATGAAATTAAAAATAGTATTTCTTGTCGGCTTGTTATATTTATAACAAATAATTAGAGGTTCCCTATATTCGAAATAATCAGGTATTGATGAAGTTATGTTTCTGTCATTAAGAATCGAATCTTTTATTTATGAAAGAATATTTAATAAAATGACTTTTATGTCTGGCTTCGGTATCGAAAAAAGGGACGGAGATCATGCTGAGTACAACATCTAGTCAACAGTGCAGCATCATACAGTTGATGACCCCTATCAGCGAACTTATAAGCCTCGAGATCTAAAATACGCTTGACAATAACAGGAAGGGAACTTAAAGATGAAAGCACAGAATGTCGATCATGGTTCTTTAAAATATCTGACCCTTAAGTGAAGCAGCGGATCTCTTTACTGCAGTATTTTTTTCTTAAACCATGGCTTCTATGCTTACGTTTTTGAATATCCAAAACAAACAATACGTCAAAATCAGGCATTCCTGAAATATTACATTCTTGGTAAATGCTATCATTAAATCCCAGTGGAAAAGGCGTTTGTAATAATCTAATCAATTTTAATTCAGTTTGATGCCTTTTGATATTTTTGAATCTCAAAGAAAAGTTTCCATTATAGTTAATGTTCTCCACTTGTTGCACTAAAACATTAACAGGAGAATGGCCTGTACGTTTTAAATGTTGATAAAGAAACGTATGATTTTTTTTAGGCTTTTTAATTCTGCGATTATGTTCACTAAATCGTTTTCTAAGAGTACGACCAGTTTGACCAACGAACTGCATATTACAGTTTATAGTATTTCAAGTTTAAACATGTATCAAGTCCTGTTATTTTCAGTCCACTTCAGGATCATTGATGACAGAAAATGTTCTGCCATTAATTAATGATGTAATGGTAGAATTAGTACATAGATGCTTACAACAGTTGGCATCGAACTTGGACATACTAGGATACATTCCAGGTCTTCTGAATAGATAAGAGTACTTGCGAAGAATTGGTGATTTTATTGGTGATAATCTTACTTTTATGTTATTGCGGAAGATGTTAAGATTTGATAACATTCGAAGACTAACAGAAGAATCCAGCTAGCATTCTACGTAAATCTACATCGGGCCGTCATCGGCCCGTCAGCTACCCTGACGGGCCGATGACGGCCCGATATAGATTTACGTAGAATGCTGACTGGGAAGCCGACTGTAGATTTAAAGGTTTTATTTAAACAGAAGGTAACAAGTTTTGAAAATTACTGACAGAGTGAGGAATCCGTACAGAAGATGCAGAATGCAGCCTAAGAGGAGTTAAATTAATACTCAGGCTGTTTGTGATACTCATAGTTGTTTGGTAAGTGGCGATACCATCAGAAGAAAAGCGCCATTCATATCGATTTTTAAAGTTCAAACAATGATATATAAAAATTTCCTTCGAGGAAAGAAATGGTAATACCACAATAATCCAGTCATGAAGCACCCCAGTCAGCATTCTACGTAAATCTATATCGGGCCGTCATCGGCCCGTCAGGGTAGCTGACGGGCCGATGACGGCCCGATGTAGATTTACGTAGAATGCTAGCTGGGACAGCCCTCCCGAGGCACCAAAAGGAGAGATGAGGAACAAATAAAGACAACACAAGCGTCACATATGAAACCACGGACACGTAAACAAAGAAGAACTGCAACAGAAGAACCGCCTTAGAAGGTCATTAGGAAAACTACTTGCGGCCTAAACCAGTTTTATTTGCGCAAAACCTCAACCTTAACTCTTATGCCGCTCCAAATTACAATAACACACACACACACACACACAAACACACACAAACACACACACACACACACACACACATATATATATATATATATATATATATATATATATATATATATATATATATATATATATATATATATATATATATATATATATATATATATATATATATATATATATATATATATATATATTCGTCTACCTCATCTTTGAAACGTCACAGTGAAACACATATAATTAAAAGCAATATGATAAAACAAAGCAAGGCTCAAAGGCGATCTGAAGCCAGAACGCAAGAAGACCACGAACTGGACCACGATGAGCCCGACCACAGACAATGAATCCACTGAACCCTTATTTAGTACCGCGTGACTGCTGTTCCGTGGCTGTTGCATTTTCCTGGAATTATCCTTATCCGTTTTACTTGTCATAGTGTACAACAATAATGATTCGCTCTCAGCAATTTTCAATTTTTGTGGTAGCAAATGTGTTAGCAGTAGTATTGTTGGTATTGATAGAATTAACCCATTTGTGCCGAGTGGAATCTTCTAGGTCAAGTCTTTGGACAGGTCCATTTCCAACAGAAGGGGTTTCAGGTAAACTTTTATCATTTCCATGTTTTATAGAAATTCCATTATTTAGTACAAACAGTGTAGATCCTGATCAGACGCCGCGTTCTGTGGCGTCTGATCTGAGTCTACTCTGTTTGCCAATCATTTCATGGATCACTAGGCATAAATAGGTTACATATGATTTCTCCGCTCCCGTCCAAGCTAACATGAAACAAATCTATGTTGTAGAACGTAACATACAAACAACTTAAAAAAACATCTAACCTGAGTACATTAATCATTTATAGAGCTATGCACAAATTCTTGGGATCTGACTTCTATCTGCATTTATATTATTGCCAATACTAGTGCAAGTCAACATTTTGATTTATATTAGGGAAACATGACTGGTATTTAAAAGCGGGCACATGACGTGTCGAAGATGCAACGTTGTATAAACGTCATGTCTGTTTAGTGTCTGCTAGGTAACTTCTTACCATACTTGACTTAAACTTTAAACAAATCCATTTTATTACTTGTTGACGTGTCTAAAACTGCTAGATGATGGTCAACAGTGTAGACCATGATCAAATTCTACGTGTGATCATGTTCTACACTGTTTGCTTATCCCTCTCTGTCCCATTCTTAGGGATATCATGGTATGTCAGATTTTAATATGAAATAAGCACTTTATGAACAAGTAAGAACATTATTACATAATTATGAAAAGTTTCTCAAGTATCGCCTTTCATGCATTTTCTTAAGAAAATAATGAAGACATTCAGAGTGCCACAGTCACAGATCGCAGTCTACCTCCAATATCGAGAGCACGAGCGAACGAACAAGAACGTCTACCACAATACTAAGCTTAACCCATTTATGCCAGGTGCACGCTTCTACATTATCTCTTTGGACTTGTTCATTTTAGTTTAAGGAGTGTCTGGTTAGCTTTTATTTTTATCATGTTTTACAGCCATTCCTGTCATACATGCAAACAGTGTAGACCCTGATCAGACGCCGCGTTTTGCGGCGTATGATCTGGGTCTAGACTTTTTGCGTTTGTCTTCTTTATGGGAGCTAGGATTAATTGGATTAGGCAACCACCTCCTTCTACCCCCAGTTAGGTGGTCGAAAGCTAAACTATCGAAAACAAAAATAAAAACAATAAAAATGACAAATAAATTAGAAAAAAAAATTATCTTGCATCCGCGCAGCCTGATCAGAGTCTTTATTGTCCGCATGAAGAAACTTTGCATCAATGGCTATCCAAAATTCTCCCAGAGAAGGTTCTGAACAGACTGCGCAGGCTGATCTGAATTCACTGGGCTCACATGTCCGCGGCACCTTTTCTACCAGTACTTTCATATTATTCAGCTCTGTTGTTCAAATGAAACTAGGTCACTTGGACTACAAACTGCAGGGATATTTTTGAGGTGCGGTTTAACTGAATGCAAAAGTTCTTAGCCAGCTAGAACGCATGAAAAGTGCATGCTTAACTTCAACATTATATTATAATTTTATGGATTTTATATACTTTTTGACATTTATTTCAATAAAATAAGGACAATCTTTCAGAATCACTTGACAAAACAATAAGATATGCGAATATTACGCATTGAACAGCTTAATTTACATCAAGAACTTGGCTTAGAAGTGATAAATATGTAATTGAGTCAAAACTGCGACCACTGGCTTCCTCCAAGCTATCATCTTCGCAACAGAAGAAGTTTATCTGCAGTTAAACATCAGAATTGTATATTACCATTACCGCCACCACTTTCACCACTTCACCACCACCACCACCACCACCAGAACAACAACAACACAAAAACAACAATAATAATTCATAACAATGATAATTGTAATATAGGGTTCAAACGTGGTTTTTCATGCATTAACATTCGCCAGGTCCCGAGGGAGGTGTTGAAAACTGAGGCCGGAGGCCGCGGTTTTCAACCATCCCTAGGGACCTGGTAAATGTTAATGTATTGAAAAAAACATGTTTGATTGCGATTATTGCATAAAAACTGAAAACGTTTGCTACATTCCGCGTTATTTCTTGCTTTATTTTGTTTCGCCTTTTCATCGATGTCTCGCGAACGCAATTTCGACGGACTATGCTCGTTCTAGGGCCGGGCAGTACACATCTCGTAACGGCAGCAAATCTGTGGCCCCGGTACGATCATATTGAAAGTTACGTAGCCGTGCATTAACAGCGCGTGAATTGCCTTGTTAATACACGGCTTTTTGCCGGTTAATGCACGGCTGTTAATAACGTGCGACACTGCTTTTTATGCCATAATATGACTTTAACGTTTCTCCTGTGAATTATAAGCAAGAATAAATCTAAAACAAATGACCAGCACAAGAGTAAAAGCTACAAAAACACAGTCAAATTTGCCAAAAAATAGGTGAATAATAACTTTCCGATATTAGAAGTTATTGTAGTATGTAACGTAATACTGCAAGTTCGTTACTGGACTCTTATGTCAACTCCCATCTCGTCGCGCTGGTTCAGATTTTTACATATCCGTACGCTAACTGCTACTATTACTACTACAAAAATAAATGTGATTGCAAATTTTAATTTAGCCGTTTTTAATAACAAATAATCAGTATTTCAAGCACAGCGTGTGTGATAAAGGAAAACTTAGGTTTAGACTTCAAATATAAATATACATACCTTTTGCCAACAAAAGCATGGTCATTCCAACAAAGGACAGACAAAGGTTTCTTTCCTCTGAAAAAATTAAGAAGGTAAAAATAAACAAGATGTTCGCTCAAAAGCGAAAGACGGATTTAAGTCTATAAGTACTATGAAATCAATGCCTGTAATCTGTCTCACAGCTATTAACGCATGTGGTCCAATACTATAAAATGTCTGGCAAAACCATTTATTCTATAAAGAACTTTGGTGAAGTCGTTGAATAATTCAAATTTAGACATATTCAAGCATCCGAGTGATCCAAATATGATTTCTGTACATCTTTTAAAACATTGTCACGCATATAAATCTATGAAAGCGTCCTAGTGCCAGGTGGAAAAAATATCTAAGTCTTACATAGGAGATAGTAACTCCTACGTAGGAGATAATGAGTCTTACGTAGGAGATAGTAACTCCTACGTAGGAGATAATAAGTCCTATTTAGGAGATAGTAACTCCTAAGTAGGAGATAATAACCCTTCATAGGACTTACTAACACCTACGTAGAAGATAATAACTCCTCCGTAGAAATTAATAACACCTACGTATGAGATAATAACTCCTACGTAGGACTTACTAACACCTACGTAGGACTTACTAACACCTACGTAGGAGATAATAAGCCCTATGTAGGAGTTACTAATCCCTACGTAGATAATAAGTCCTACGTAGGACATACTAGCACCTACGTAGGAGTTACTACGTAGGAGATGGCTACGTAGGACTTACTATGGAAGCGTCGTAGTGCTAGGTGAACAAAATATTTAAGTCCTACGTAGGAGATAGTAACTCCTACGTAGGAGATAAAAAGTCCTACGTAGAAGATAGTAACTTCTACGTAGGTGAAAATAACACTTACGTAGGACTTACTAATACCTACGTATGACTTACTAACACATATGTAGGACTTACTAACTCTTACGTAGGAGATAATAAGTCCTTCCTAGGACGTACTAACTCCTTTGCAGATAGTAATTCCTACGTAGAAGTTATTATCTCCTATGTAGGTATTAGTAACTCCTACGTAGGTGTAAGTAGGTCCTACGTTGGAGTGATTATCTCCTACGTAGGTTTTATTAAGTCATACGTAGGGCTTATGTAACTCCCACGTAGAACTTATTATCCCTACGTAGGTATTAGTAACTCCTACGAGGGTGTAAGTCCTACGTTGGAGTTATTATCTCCCACGTAGGTTTTATTAAGTCCTACGGAGGTGTTATTATCTCCTACGTAGGAGTTAGTAAGTCTTAGTAGGACTTAATATCACTTACGTAGGAGTTCGTAAGTCCTGCGTAGGACTTATTATCTCTTATGTAGGAGTTATTAAGTCCTATGTAGGTGTTAGTAAGTCCTATGTTGGTAATAGTAAGTATTACGTAGGTGTACGTAAGTCCTACGTAGGAGTTATCATCACCCAAGCAGGTTACTATCTCCTACGTAGGACTTATTATCTCCTACGTAGGAGTTACTATCTCCTACGTAGGACTTAAATATTTTTTTACTTGGCACTAGGACGCTTCCATAGTAAGTCCTACGTAGGACTTAGCTATCTCCTAAGTAGGACTTAGCAACTCCTACGCATGTATTTTTATCTCCTACGTAGGGGCTAGTAACTTCCACGTAGGACTTATTATCTCCTACGTAGGTGTTAGTAACTGCTACGTAGGTAAGTCCTACTTAATAGTTAATATCTCCTACGTAGGTGTTATTTAGTCCTTGGAGGAGTTATTATTTTCTACGTAGGTGTTTGTAAGTCCTACGTAGGGGTTATTATCTCCTACGTAGGAATTACTATCTCCTACGTAGGACTTATCATCTCCTACATAGTATTTACTATCTCCTACGTAGGACTTATTATCTCCTACGTAGGAGTTACTATTTTTTACGTAGGACTTAAATATTTTTTTTCACCTGGCACTAGGTCGCTTCCTTACAAATCAAAGAAAATGTAAAGTGAACTAACTACATGTCCAAAGGGAAATCTCTCTTAACCCTTGTCATGCTGAATAAATTAAGATGCCACGCCCATTTCTAATTTTCAGCATATCAGATTACTTGATCCAAGTTGTTTATACAAATCTACTTAATGACAAACAGTGCAGATCAAGATCATTTGGCTTCTTCAGAAGCTAACTGATCGGGATCTACACTGTTTGCAAAGGCAGGGTATATCCGGGTTCAGCAGGATCAGGGTTAATCTTTCGTAGGACGGGTTTAAGGCCCTAACGGTTTTACTATTGACCGTTCCAAGGCGGTATTTCTGTTGCAGCTCCACTTCTTTTGTCTGTTCTGGCTTAGTTTGTTCGTTCTGATTTCTTCGAGGTCCGGGCCCAGTTATTTAAAACTAAACGAAGTTTTTAGCTGACGTGACGTTAAAATTTCCATTTTGAAATATGGCAAATACATTGATATTTTTTTACTGAAAAATGTGAGTATTTGAAAATACCTTAGCTACAATAGCTACAACAGTTAACGAGTTTGTCATTAATGAGCTCGTTAAGTTAACGATGCTTTGAACAACTGGCCCAAATGTTTTGTGTGGTCGTTTCGTGAGACTGTCGGCGTCATGGGGAGTCTGTGTTCCTTGATTGCATCGGGGATGGTCGGGTGGTGTGAAGGTGTCGTGTATCTTACGTCCAACTGATATTGGCTTACAGTTGGTCAAGGCCTGCTATCCTTGTAGCAGGTAAGGGTAGAGGGAGGAATGTTTTTATTTCTTCTGTTTCTTCACTTTCATTCCTGTTCCTCTTTCTTCCCTGTTCCTCTCTTTCATCTCTTCTACTATCTCTTGTATGTCTTTTCACCCTTTTTCTGGGAGACAACACAAAATGACCCTCAAGGGTTGATGTGTTGTTAAACCCCAGCACAATCAAAATCCTTGATTGTATCATTTCTTAGGTATCTCAATAATTTTCTTTATAGTACTTTTTCAAGAAGAGGACAAAAAGTATTTCGACAGTTACCTCCATGAACGAATCGAGTCTCCTTAAATATATGGCACGTAACTATTTTTTTTTTCAGATTCAAATTTGATGTGAAACTTGAGAAAAAAAAGTTCTTACGCCATATACGGACAGTAAATGCCCAACTCAACATGAGCGGTCTGCCAGTACTGATCAGGACATTCTCTGTAGTCGGTGTACTTTGTAGTAGCCATTTATTCTGTATCGCAGATCAGTGAATGCAATAGAATATACAGCGAACCCTTATTACAACGACAGTATGCGTTTCCAAAGTTATTGCCATTAAAATGAATTTGCTGTTGCAAATAATTTTTAGTTAGCAGAGTGATATGTAACAAAAGGCATTGTTTTATTCCTATTCCCTCATCGAGTATCTGTTTTGGATATTTGTTAGAATCGCCTTCTTGAGGCGATTCTAACAAATATCCAAAACGTATATTTCTTAAAGTGTTACATACAATGTTCTTGCATAATTTCTGATAAACTTAATAAGAAGAGCAATATGTAATAAAGACATTGTTTTTTTGTTTTTTTTTTTATATCCTCTTAGAGCATATGTTTTTGGATATTTGTTAGAATCGCCTCCCTGAGGCAGTTCTAACAAATAACCAGAACACATGGTTCTTGAAGTATTACATACAATGTTCTTGCATAATTACTGATAAACCGTCACCTCTTGAGGTAAAGTTTCGTGACAGTCCAATTATCATTATAACGAATTTTATCGTCGCCTCGAGTGTCGGTATAAAGAGGGTGACTACATCATCGAACTGAACCGGTCTTGATCTGATTGCGAAGATGCATAAGTAGCAAGAGTACTTTTCTCGCAGTGCGTTACAAATTACTTTTTGCAAACCCATTTCTTGAAGGATAAGTGCACACCCAAGAGTGCCATTCATGATCAAACCCTTCCAGAAGAAATCAGAAGCCGAGACTTAAACTGGTTTTAATCGAATAGTTGCCCTGTTTAAATCCCTTTAAGCCGATGTCAAAGATAACGGCAGCAGTTTGATAACAGCTATCAGCCGGTTAAGCTCAGTTTGCATTATAAATGTCATGTATGTGCATATTTTGAGTTATAATGAAAAAGGCATTTTTGCTTTATAGGACGAATGGACGAACGAAGATTATGTGTTTGTCTGTTTGTGTATCTTTGTGCCTACCTGTCTGTATGTTTATCTTTTGCATGAATGTACGTGCGCTCTAAAATGGTGTCACTAGTCTGTTCGGAAGAGCATGGTGGTTAAGCCGGTAAGTGTTTGATTGTCATTTTCAGACAGGTTTTCCCATAGCGCTGCTCAGTTATCGCCAAGGATTCCTGGCGCGTCGCATTTCTTAAATTCAAATAACCTAAGATGCTTTCTGTGTCTTGGGAAAATGTTAATCTTAAATTTTACAAAGAATTTAAATAATGTATGAAATGATGGCAACAATGTATCGTTTTATGCCATAAATACCGTAATTATTCCAAGTACTTTGACAGACCTGCCTTAGCAAACAGTGTAGATCCAGATCAGACGGCGTCTGATCAGGGTCTACACTGTTTGCCACTCATCTAGCTAGTTTTAGAACACAAATAGGCAATAAAATAGACTGAAGGGACTTAATAAAACCGAGTCTTGTTTTTTTTTTTTCATTTTTTTTTTTCATTTTTTTTTGTATGTTCTATATTTCTAGATTTTTATTGTTCAAACTTGAGGGAAAATGGGGTCAGGAGTTAGGGTGTCTCAGTTATTAGAGAAAATACAGTATATGCGAAAAGTGATGTTCCATAATTTTGATAAGCCTATTTATGTACTCATTTTGGTGATTTATAAGCGCACAGACTGTATTGTCATGGGCAGTAACATATTTTAGGTCGTCAACGTTATGTGAAATAATGGAAACAATCTATGAGCGCATTATGAAAATACGCCTATTCAAATATATAGAAAATTTCACCTCCAAAAAACTGAAAATTTTTCAGTTAAAAAATTCTGATATTTTTTTTTATATTTTCTTCCTCGGCGGTTCTAACGAGTACACAATCTACGTTTTTGAGCAGAAATAAGAAAAATAATGCATACCCCTGTAAACCTAAGTTTTACTATATATAAGTGGGGTTCAAGGGGATCAAAATTATAAAGGCATGTTTTCGTGATGGACCACCGTATGATCTGAACAAGCAACGGGAATGTGCCATCTGATCTCGGTCTTAGGTGGCATATATGTTAATCGGTATTTTCTGCTTGGAAGGACCCATGTCTTATGTCTACTGACCGTTTCAAGGCGGTTCCTCTGTTTCAGCTTTTTCTTTGTTTGTCGGTGGATTCATATGTAGCGTTTGTATTGTCTTTGTTCCTCGTCTCTCCTTCTTTTCGTGCTTCGGTATAACTGTGCTTCCTGATTGTGGCAATTACTGGATATTTCCACTAACATAATTTGCGCGAATACACTGATCGACATTTTGAGATAAAATAAATTCGGACATGTGCATGTACGCCCAGTAGAGATTCATATCAGCCTGCACATTTGACAGTTTGATCAGAGTCCTCACTGTCTGCCTGAAGAAATCTTGGATTCTGTGCTCCCCTTAAAACACCCTACAAACACTGATCAGACTGCTTGGATGTGCTATCTTATCGGAGTCTTCGTTGGACGTACATGCTGGACGTACAGGACTTGTTAACTCTTGTCATGCTGAATAAATTAAGATACCATGCCCACTTATCTCTGTAAGCGAATCAGATTACTTGATCCAAGTTGCTGATACAAAGCCATATACTGATTGGCAAACAGAGTTTAGAAGCCAACTGATCTGGATCTACACCGTTTGCAAAGACCGGGACTAGGACTAGGGTTAAGGAAGATTATTTGGTAATAACTATGGGACCATTTTCTTCAGATCTTCATAAAATATATGTTGTGGGTACTCATTAAAAGCACCTTTATAAAACACATGCAATGGACATGTTAAGGAGAAATATTTCCTATTAATTCTTTGATAATTTTCTACAACGCTCCATAAAAGCAGATGATGTGGGAACTTACTCATTAGAAGCGCCTCGCCGAGAAATGGAGAAATCAGAACATATTTTTTACTTAACAAGTCTTAACCCATTGTTGTTTGGAGACATCTAAAAGGGTAATTGGCAAACAGTACAGACACAGAATGCTGCTGTTGGTCAGTGTCCTCACTGTTTGCAAATATTACAACCATTTTCTCTAAGAATATCTAAATCACATAGCCTGGCATACCTAAAATTGAATTAGAATCTTCAATATATAATGGGGGAGAGTTTATTCAGTCCACAATGGGTTTAGATTTTATCACTACTGATGGTCAAATAACCAGACTCGTCTTACCCCACAACTTGACGAAGGGGACACGGAGTATCATAGCTGTCTATCTCCTAGCTACCGCCATATAATAAGACATTGATTGTATTCTCTCTGTTAGGCTCTGAAATACAAAACGAAATGGACCGAGTCAAGCGAAAATGTGCCTTTGGGTATGCGCGGACAGCGAAGGCCCAGATCAGACTACGCAGATGCTCAGTCTGATCAGGACCTTCGCTGTCCGCTGCCAGCATCATAGGATACAGTAGAATGTATCATTGGAGAGCAAAGACCCGGATTAGACCTTGCGCATGCGCTGGGTGGTGTGAATCTGCACATTTTGTGCATGTTCAAAGGCACGTTTTCGCTCAGCGCGGCCTAAATTATAGATGTAAATATTCTCTATATCGGACAAATATCTTACATTCTTGGATGCTTGCTACGTGTTCTGCTATGACTTCCATTGTTGTTACAAAATTCATTAGTTACTATCATGGAACAATATTCAGGCCGCTTTAAGTGAGAAGGTGTCTTCGACTATCTTTACTTATATTTTGTATGCGAAACGCACAGGATCAGATCATTAGGACATTTTGACCTTCGTTGAGACAATTGCATTGTTTATCTGAGCGGATAATAAAAGCCCTGACCATGTACATGGCTGCGCAGGCTAATCTATGTCGGCTGTTTGCATATGCCTAGAACACATATTTGCGTATCACATAACCCATTTATCTGTGATGTCTGAAAGACCCAATAATTGAACTGTCACAAGAAAAAAGGACCTTATAGTTTTCCGTTTTGTGGTTCCTCAAAAGCGTACGATCAGTCCCCTGTTTGGGCTACAGACATACGTTTTTCGCCTCTTAAGGCCCCTTTTACATGCCTCCGAACAGCAAAGGCTCTGGCAAGACTGCGCTTATGCATAGACTTGCCTGAGCCTTTGCTGGTCGCCTATGTAATAAATACCCGTTTATCATGTGCTGGCTCATATCTATTTTTAGAAAGTGGTTGCAAAAGAATGTATGTTTGATTACGAAATATCATATTTACCGTAAGTTTTGAGATAAACAGGCCTAAGTAAACATGTAGAACTAGATCAGAAGATCATGGTTTACACGACTGGCCACTGTTTCGTCAATCTTCAGACATATAAAATGAACTTGTTAAACTTTTAGAACAAATATGATGGGGAGTTATGGTGTCGCAGTATTTAGAGTTAATACAGTATGTTTCATTATCAAAAAAGTCGATTAAAATGTATCTTCCGGAAACCATACCCTACTCATTCTCAATCTGAATTAATGTCCAACTATAATGTTTGATATGAAAACACATCTGCAATGTCTATCGGAGCCTGACTTGTATGGTGGCTTAATTAATTCAGAAAGATGGTCGGCAAAACTGATTTGGCGTAACACTTTTAAAAAGAAAGTCACTCGCTACAAAAAAAGGTAGGTTACAACATTGATATTATGGGCAAACTGCATGCAGGCTTATTTACCCAGTTACAGCTGGTAACTTTGCTTCCCTCTTTAATTGTAAGACGATGAGTCGGTCCTTAGACTGAATTACGCTTTCCTCTTAAATATTTTTCCGAATGTTGACTCCGGACTAGCAATGTGTATGGTAAGGCTTATCGTAGTCATGTTTGTGTTTCCTTTGTGTTCTGGCTACATATCGCCACTTAGCCTTTTGCTTTGTTACAACATAATGTTTTAGGTTATGTGTGTTGCAATGTGGTATTTCACTGATGAAATATTGGACCTTAATGCGAACCGAAAATATTTTTGTAATTTGGAGCAAGATCTGAATTAAGTGTGAGGTTTCACGTTAGTAACACTGGTTTTAGCACTATTCCCTCGCACCCCGTAGTTTTTTTATTGACTGTTCCAAGGTGATTCATTTGTTGCAGTTCGACTTTGTGCGTACTTTGGTGGTTTCATAATTGACAATTGCAATTGTTTGTTCCTCATCTCTTCTTGCTTCAGTGCCTCGGGAAGGCTGTGTTGATAGCCGCTACGCAGTTAACATTCTATATAAAACTATAGAGGGCCGTTATCGGCCCGTCAGGGTAGCTGACGGGCCGATAACGGTCCGCTATAGATTAATAAATATCATATATTTCTGTTCAAAGGGATTCGTAAAATACTAAGTTTTCACCAACTGATTATCTGATTCATACCCATGAAAGATGGAACTAATAAGTTTTGACCTGCACCTTTGATCTCTTCATTTATTTTACCAGTCAGAACAAAACTACAGCAAATTTAGACAGTCAGGTTATTTAAGAAGTGACAAGTTTTCCATTCATTGTGACAGAAATCGTCTGAGGCGAATATATTGAAACAGACCCAAATATTTTTCTGAATAAAGGAAATAGTTATTGGGCAATATCATTTTCGTAGTTTTTTTTTTTTTAAACCAAATATCGTCAATACCAGGAACACGGAAAACTGAACTTTGATATTATTTGATTGATAGGATTAGGGGAGGTAGTGACGCCATCACGAAAACATGCTTATATAATTTTGACCCCACTTAAATCTCACTTTTATATAGTAAAACTGGAGTTTACAGGGGTATACAATTTTTTTCTTATTTCTGCTCAAAACATAGATTGTGGGTACTCGTTAGAACCGCCTCGCCGAGGCGGTTCTAACGAGTACCACAATCTATGATTTGAGCAGAAATATGAAAAAATATCAGCGTTTTTTTTTTTAATCTGAAAATTTTCAGTTTTTTGTATGTGAAATTTTTTATATATTTGAATAAGCGTGTTTTCGTAACGAGTTATTAATGTATTTAGGCTTGCATCACCTATGATGAAGATCAGGTACCAGTAAATTGATTGAAACCCACACCAGCCCCTCTCCCCACCTGGTAATTTTTACAACTGACTATTTTAAGGCGGTGTTTCTATCTGGTTCTTTGTCGGGCCTTGTGGCTGCTCGCGCCGGTTTTCGTTTCATGTTTCGTCATGTCTAAATATTGTGTTTTGTGGGTCCTATCTTGCATTGTGATCACCTGACTCAGCAAGAGGAACCTGCTTGCTTTGTATTTGCTGGTTTGTAACGTCCAGTTGTCCTGTTGACAATACAAACAGAACAAGAGTTCAGTTTGAATCTATACTTATACTCAGTGATAAAATCAAACAAAATTTTAATTTGATACCATATTAAATGTTATGTATAATTTTACCTAATAAAATACAAACAGATGAAGAGGTCGAGATTTTTTTTACCGCTACCCAGTGATAATGCAGACAAATCAAGAATTAAATTGTATTTATATTTAGTGACGGATAACATATGTCTTGCGGAAATAAAATAGGAAGCTAATAAAACGTATGCAAAAGTAGGTAAGCCACGATTATAATGTAGACTAACAGCTTATGACTAGTGTTCATAAAAAATATAAATGAACAAATACCGACGAAGTTACCCAGAAAAGATCAGAGTCACTCAGTACACCTTCCCGATGATCCAAAAGAAGAAGAGACGTGGAACATAACACAGTATATGACAGTATGAGGTAATAACAAGACACAATGACAGACAAGCAGGCAATGTTGCAACAGCCTACAATGCCGCCTTGAAACGGTCGGCATAAACAACCACTGGATATAATTCCATTACCGATATATATATAGGCATATTCTTTCTGTATTTTAACATTGAAATATCTGTAAAGTAATAAAGGAAATTGGCTGATGCGTTTTTTTTTTCACTTTAGTCATTGATGATTTTCAATTTATTGTAGCGATACCAAAATCACACGTGTGAATAACTAAAGGGCTTTTGATTGGTTAAACCACACAAATACGTATTGCGCTAAGCTGCGTTTGATTGGTTAAACCATACAAAGTTGTATAACTAAGCTGTCTTTGATTGGTTACACCATATACATGTGTATAACTAAGCTGCCTTTTTTGTGTAACCATACAAGTGTGTATAACGAAGCTGTCGTTGACTTATACCATACAAGTGTATATAACTAAGCTGCCTTTGATTAGATAAAACACACAAATGTGTATAACGAAGCATGCAGTTGATTTAAACCATACACATGTGTATAACTGAGCTGCCTTTCATCGATAAATACACAAGAGTGTATAACTCAGCTGTCTTTGATTGATTAAGCTTCACACGTGTGTATAACTAAGCTGTCGTATAAATCAAGCCGCCTGTGATTTGTTAAACTCACAAGTGTATATAACTAAGCTGCCGTTGACCGTTAGACAACACAAGTGTGTATTACTAAGCTGCCTTTCATTGGTTAAACCACACAAGTGTGTATAAATAAGCTGTCTGATTAGTTAAAACACGTGAGTATAGCTAAGGTGTTTGATTGGTTTAACCGCATAAGTGTGTATAACTAAGCGTCCTTTGACTGGTGTATTGGTTAAACATACATGTGTGTATCACTAAGCTGGATTTGATTGATTAAACCACATCAATGTGTATAACGGAGCTGCCGTCGACTGTTAAACAACACAAGTATGCGTAACTAAGCGGCCTCTGATTAAGTGTGTACAACTAAGCAGTATTTGATTGGTTAAACCATATAAGTGTGTATAACTAGCCTAAGCTGTCTTTGATTCAGCTGCTTTTGACTGATGGTTGCCAAGTATGTTTACTGTTATTATGAAAGCAGTCAGCACTTTTGTTATTTTTTGTTTTACAAAAAATGGCAAGTTCTTGATAATGTATGAAAGCATGATATCATACATCACGAAAACATACCTATACAATGTTGACCCCCTTAAACCCCACTTTTATATAGTAAAACTGGGGTTTACAGGGGTATACATTATTTTTCTTATTTTTGCTCAAAACATGGATTGTGGGTACTCGTTAGAACCGCCTCGCCGAGGCGGTTCTAACGAGTACCAACAATCTATGTTTTGAGCAAAAATATGAAAAAATATAAGATTTTTTTATCTGAAAATTTTCAATTTTTTTGGGTGGTAAAATTCTCAATGTATTTGAATAGGCGTGTTTTCGTAATGCATCATGATATTGATTAAAATTATTTAAACAATGCTATAACTAGAGCAACTGAACAGAGCTCACTTATACCACTGAATGGCTGCATCGCCTTATCATAAAAATACCGAATGCACTTCAGTGGACCGTGAAATAAAGGTCAATTTGACCCTGACATCACAAAAACACGCCTACATAGTTTTGACCCTTTAAACCCCACTTTTATACAGCAAAAGTGGGGTTTACAGGGGTATACATTGATTGTCTTATTTCTGCTCAAAAACATAGATTGTGGGTCCTCGCCGAGGTAGTTTTAACAAGTACCCAGGATCTATTTTTTGAGCAGAAATATGGAAACTACCAGAGTTTTTTATTTGAAAGTTCTCATTTTTTAGTGGTGAAATTCTCAGTATATGTGAATAGGCGTGTTTTCGTAATGCCCACTATGAGGTTACGAGCTTTGCCGTATTAATCAATCTTTTCAAAAATTCATCAACTAGCGTTTCAGATAGTAAGTAAAATCAATCAAGTACAAGATTTAGGTCATTGTGACCTTTACCTAACTGAAGGTCACAAGCTATGTCAGGACAACCAAATATTCTAACTATGATGCAATCCATCAAATAGTACTTAAGATATGAAACAAAATTACAGGACCGTGACTGTCACCCCAAACCCACAGTGCCCTACGAGGGTCGTGCAAAAAGTTCTGTCACTAATAGGCTTCCTTGGTTTTATCCCATGTATATTTTAAAATGCTTCACTGCACTTGAATGGTGTGTTGAATAGCTAACGATACCCTTTTATTTCGTGCAAATTGCTTTCCAACTGACCGAGTTATTTCAAATTGAAATAGATGCCGTCATATACACTGACCAATTTACTTGTTACATTGGAACATGGACCAGAAGACTGGAATTCGTAGCTATATTAAATGCCGCATTAGGCTTAATATAGATTCAAAGCAGATATTTAATGAATTGTGTGGTATATATGGACCTCAGACCATTTCAATGCGCACAGTTTTTAGGTGGGTTAAAGCTTTTAAAGCTGGAAAATTTTCTGTTGAAGATGATACCCGTCCTGGAAGGCCTAAAACCTCTGTTACCAAGGCTAACATCGCTGCTGCAAAGATTGTGGTCGAACAGGATGCGCGATTGTCTGTCAAAGATATAGCTAGTTGTACTGTCATATCAGAAGGCAGTGTGCAAACAATTCTGAAAAAACGTTTTGACCTGAGAAAGGTTTGCGCTAGGTGGGTACCTCATTTGCTCACTGAGGAGCAAAAGACACAACGCCTTAAATGTGCCCGGGAATTTTTGAAAACATACAAAGGCTGTAACAGTCGGGTTATTTCTGACTTGCTAACAGGTGATGAAACCTGGGTGCATATATTTGAGCCACAAAGAAGGGCTGATAATAAGCAATGGAAGCGAAAAGATCAAAAACGCCCATATATTGCCAAGAGAACATTAAGTTCGAAAAAGTTTTTGTACGCAAATTTCTTTAATTCAAGTGGTCCAGTCGTTCAAGTGCCTTGTCCATCTGGTCATACAGTCTCTGTGGCCGATTCTACAAGAATTCTGTACTGAAGAAAGTGAAAAAGTTTTACAATCAAAGGATGGTCAGGAGTCCACCTTTTATATGACAACGCCTCCTCTCATAACTGTGAAGTTGATAAGTCATTTTTGGCTTCTGAAAAGGTAAAAGTTTTAAACCATCCACCTTATTCACATGACCTGCGTCCCTGTGACTTCTTTTTATTTCCAAGGCTTAAGAAAATGCTTTCTGGAAATAAGTATACGTCTAGAAGTTCTCTTGGTAGCGCTATTTATCAGTATCTCCAACAGATACCAAAAGAAGACTCTTTATCTGCTTTTCGCGACTGGGTAAAAAAGGTTACAAAAATGTGTTTCAGTAAAGGGGGGATACTTTGAAGGTTTGTAATAAAAATATGTTTGATAAAACGTAGCACTGAAGTAATCCGAACCCAGTGACAAAACCTTTTGCAGGACCCTCGTACCCTGATCCCCAACCCCTTCGAGCAGGGTCTGAAATATTACTGCTGGACTCATGCACAGACAATTACATTTGATATGTCAACTTATTAACAAATTAATTAAAGTTTAAATAGATTCATAAACAAGACTTTTAAGCTTGCTAAAATTCTAAGTCTGTGACCTTGACCTTGGGGTCACAGGCAGGGGTAAGGATATTGGTGAATAAAACTTAAGACCAATATATATCATCCTACAAAATATAAATATCTATCATCAAACGAAATATAAACCAAATAAGTTCTTAAAAACTTTAACGCAGAACTTTGACGTAGATGTTAACTAAACTAACCGACGGACGAACGTATGTACGAACGAACGAACTAACAGACGAACGGAAAGACGTAGACTTTATATCCTCGACATACTTCGTATGCCGGGGTATAAATAGAGGACCTTACATGAATGGGCATTTCACATGAAAGGAAAGGAGTCTTTGGCAAGTTTCATGGATTCCATATGAAGTTATCATAAGTGTAAAATTCTGTTTATTACATGACAGTTTAAATAGTTTTGGGTTGCATTGAAAGTTAGAAGTATTTCAGCAAAAACAGAAACAGAAAAAGAAGAAAACAAAAACAAAACAAAACAAACACACACACACACACACACACACACACACACACACACACACACACACACACACACACACACACACACACAACGTTGTCACAGATGGTGCCATGACATTACGTGCAAGTAACCACGTGTTATGTAACGTGAGATTATACCATTTCATTTCTAACATAACTGTGTAGACGTCAATGACCTATATGGGTCGACACGTCCAATCAATCAATCAATCAATCAACCAATTTTATGACATGACGTTATCCACTGAACAACAGCGCCGTCATATGCTGAAAGTCTCTCTTTAATATATATATAAAAAATAAAATATTAAATATACTAAATTATTACAGTAAAACTGACCTCTAAGAAGGATATGATACTGTGAGAGAGGATTCCTTCAGTATATATGCTTTGCGTTTGCATGTAATCTACTTTGTGTTATTTGTAACAAAGATGAAGATAAAACAACATCAACTACAACGCAATAAAAATATATCTCACCTTGTGTTTTGGTTGTACTGACATACATGTACGAGACCATGGCTCTCCTACCAAATTAAAACTGACACAAATCCTGAAATAAACAAAGCAAATCGCTATAACATCGATCCACATCGCTCAAACGGTCCTTTAACCTGGACGTAAACAAACAAGGCCCAGGTTACCCTGCCCATTAGGAGCTGATTAGATTTTACAGTATCCGGACTTCCTTTGCTATTAGCTTGTACTTCAAGGTTCCTGAATGCATGGCGTGATACATACATTTACACGGACCACAACGGTGTGCCTTGGCACACGCGAGTACTCGCAGAGGTAGCATACAATGATTCTGAAAACCGCGATGTATCATACTAAGAGAAAAGTGTTTTCTAAGCATATGCGGACAGCAAAAGCAGCCCTGATCAGCCTGCGCAACTGCTGCCCGTTCACCGAATCGCTGGATACCGTAGAAGTTAGCGCACAAAAACCCTGATGAGATTTTGCGCATCACGAAGAATCTTAATCTGCGAATTTCTCATATTCAAGAAAATACTTTTTCATTTAATCCATTTTGCCGAGTGGACTCTTCTACCTGAATTCGTTGGACCAGTCCATTTACGGTTTAAGGGTGTCCGGTCAGTTTTCAGTTTTACCATGTTTTATTGAAATGCCTGTAATTAACGCAAACAGTGTAGACCTGATCAGACGCCGCGTTCTGTGGCCTGATCTGGGTCTGCACTGTTTGCCATTGTCCCATTTATGGGACGCTAGGCACAAATGGGTTAAAATGGTTGGAAAAAAATCACAATCTCTGGTTTCTCTTTAGACATGTTTTATTACAAATTTCAATACTTAGAAAGCTATTAGTCACTATTCAGTAGTTTCATAATTGTCTGGTCGTGTTTAAGAGGAATTTAATATCATGTATGACGGGATCAAAAAACTAAAAACGAAGAAATGTCACGGAATTCTGCCATATTGTTCTAATTGAAACCAGCTAATTTAAAAGGTGATTTGTACTTTATGGGCAAGACAAATGAAAAGACAGTCAAATCGGTAACAGAGAATTGTAAACAATGATATCATCATGTAGTCCTAATCCTATTATTTGACAACGCCTGTTTCATAAACTTGCATGAAAACACATAAACACGCGCTGATGTCAGAGTACATGCAATCTAAAATTTAACATCGAGGGTTTGTGATATTTGAACTCAGGCATACCATCAGAAAACGGGCCTTCAGTGCATAGGAGGATACCAAATACTCAGATAGCTTTCGCTGTCAGCAAGGTGTGATCAGGATGTTCGCTGTCCGTGAACAGTTTACATAGCATTACGAAAACACGCCTATTCAAATATATTGAAAATTTTACAACTAAAAAAGGAAAATTTTCAAATAAAAATTCTGATTTTTTTTCATATATCTGCTCAAAACATAGATTGTGGGTACTCGTTAGAACCGCCTCGGCGAGGCGGTTCTAACGAGTACCCACAATCTACGTTTTTTAGCAAAATAAGAAAAATAATGTATACCCCTGTAAACCCCTGTAAACCCCAGCTTTACTATATAAAAATGGGGTTTAAGGGGGTCAAAATTATATAGGCGTGTTTTCGTGATGGCTTGGTGATCTAACAGATGCTTTTTCTCACGGCGCTGTCGATTTTCGTAGACTGATTTGGAGTCACAATATTTCAGTTTTTAGACTGGTCTCAAGTTACAGTTTGCAGTCACAATATAATAGTCTTAATGTGCAAAACCGATTCGTTCTCATGATAAAATCTAAGTACAATGCAGCAGTTCACCGAACGAGCATTTACATGCTTCACCATTTTTTCATATGTGTGTGGGGTGGGTTGGACTATTTATACTTGATCGAAACCTCACCCTTATCTCCTAATCTCCTAAAGCAGCTCTAGACATTAACATAAAAATACAAACTAAATGAAGGTACAGCCAGAAAGACAACAGAAAGCAATGTTGTCTGCCCTTAAATAACATGACAAAAATGTTAGCATAACACATGAAAACAAGACAAGTCAACAACCTGAGCAGCATCTACAGGCCTTTGATTACCACTTGTAACCAGTCTAGCGCTAAGCAGTTCAAGTCCATTACGAGGCCAAGGTCACAGTCTGATGATGGTTCTCGATGAGAACCGAAACTGTCACAGTAAGTGTAAATTCTTATTTGGATAAGCCTTAAAGAAGTGATATTATATCCTGATGAACATATTTAGTGAAGACAAGTCAAGATTGATCATAACTTCTCTTATATTTTTTTTTTATTTTAAGTTAGCATATAATGGTAAAACGCCTTTCTCTTGTTAGGATTTCGCCTTTTGCTAATACCGCTACTTCAAGATTCTCTAAAACACTGCTAGAGACATGAGACAAACAGAGGAAGAAATCGAATTTTGCTCAGAAGAGATAGACACCAAATCTATATTTTATTTATAAATATCGTCAGTATGACCATCTATATCTCTGTAATCACATTCATCAAAAAGATAAATGAAAAATCATACAGAATCATAGACTTCATCGAATATATGAGGCGCGCAAAGGGAAAAGTGCTTTCGGGGCATATGCGGGCAGCGAAGGCCCGATCAAACTGCGCATGCGCAGTTTGATCAGGGCCTTAGCTGTCCGATTATAGAATCATTCGATACTGTAGAATATAGCAAAACATAATAGAGAATTGTCAATTTGCGCGGCTTCACTGGCCGATCTAGCTCTTGACTGTACGCCATAAGTTCTATTTTCCATTGGAGAAGCTCCGTTGTAATATCTGCTATGAATGTTTTATTATAGACGTTTATCTTGGAAAAACGCATTTGTGGAAAATCCCTCATACATCACATGCGCGAAAAGCCCAAAATTGCCTACTATCTTGCACATATGCGAGGTCTGATTGTTCCGTCGTTTTCAGTTATAAACATATCGCACCTTTATAGACGAAAAGTTCATGCGCAGACTGGTCCGGACTGTAATTTGTTGCGCATGTAATATGTAATTTTAACCAAGACGCTTGATTTCTGATTATTTCTCTTAGCCTCTTGTCATCTTTAAGCGTCTGGTCATTCCATACAACTATTGCTGTATGCATTAGATGCTCGCGAAAGATAGTGTCTTTAAACAAATGAATTGTGATTGTAGTCTCCATGATTTTCTTTAAGGGAGATGGATACATTTTCAGGGAGGCAACTCTTATCAAAATTGTTTTGTGTCCCTCCCTTCTGAAAAGGGATCTACTCTAAAATGAAAGAATTTGCTCTCCGAAGGAGCAAATTCTTCCTTTTTGAGCAGACGCCTTTTCAGCAGGACTTGTAGTGTAGGTCTGCTGAGACAATGCATACGCTATCTGATCAGGGTTTTCGCTATTCGCAATAGGATTCCATAGCTCGAAGCCAGACTTAAAGTGTAGGTCTGCTTAAACACCGCATACGCTATCTGAGTAGGGTCGGTTCTGTTCGCAGTAGGGTTGACACGTAGCCTAGTTTGATGTGCATTCGCTGTTTGAATTAAGTTTCTATATATCGAACTAAGAATTCAGATTACTAATCAGATTAATATGGTCCGCAGATTGATCACAACATTTAGTAATCGGAATGTATATTTTAAACGCCAAAGAAGACGGGATTAGGGTGCAATTTTATTGTGTCTATCATCAAAGTTTTGTAGTGCCCTTGAAATGCGTATCCAAAGAAACAGGCCGTGCACTGGCGCAATGGGTGGTTCGAACAGCATTTATATTAAGGAGACTACCTACGTATGACTACCAGTTCCTCGGTGGCTCAGTCGGTAGCACGTTCGACTGGTGATAGGAGGCCGCGGGTTCAACTTTGAGGTGTTCGGCAACATTCTCCTGTGGAGATGGGTCATATTTGTTTTCTACGGACATTCTCTCCCTGCCGCTGAATCAAGATAGGCATTTGTCAGTTTCCGACGAAAGAATATGCACAAGTACTGCTTAAGCGCTTGGAGGACTAAGACTGTCCAAGAAAGGTGTGATTAGGTAAACTGATAGACTGACCTTAGTAATAGTATTGAATGGGACGTTTAACTCCAAACTAACCAACCAGCTTAATACGCTATGACATCACTGGTACTTAATGCTTTTGGTCAATGGTCTGATTATATCGAAAGATAATATTCAGAAAATTCTAAGCTAAAAATTATTTTCAATCAGAAATTAATGTATATTGTCTCCAGATTGTTATCTATTCCAATATTTAGTCAGACATATTGTATGGTTAATAAATAGAAACGATCGGAAAAGCTGAATGGTATTTTGTATTCTGAAAGATACATAAACGCAGGTAATCTGGGTACATGCATAATTATAATGTTCAGATTGCTGTGGCATAAAAATAGAAATGTCTTCATCTCGTATTAGGGTCATCCCAAAATTATTGCAAAAGGCGGAGCACAGAAGCGTGTGTATTACAGACACTTCAAATAAACGTCAAAAAGATTGCCTTTGGAAACAAAGAACGCATTACAGACTAGAAAAATGGGAGTCTCGGTTTTATTGAGACTCTTCATAAGCAGTAACTAAGTTCGCCACACTGCTTACGCTCTCTAACGTAATATCCTTTATTCAATATAACTGGCTTATTTAAAGGGAGTAGTTACACTTGGGAGAAAACCCAGACAAAACTGTTTCGCTACCCTTTTGAAAAGAGGTCTACTATGAAAGGACAAAAGTGAGAGCAAGTTCTATTCCTTTAGAACAGATCCTGTTTAAGAAGTAATTGATCAGCAGGAAAGCAAACAGGAAGTAACAAAAGTTGTCCTCCTTGTAAACAATGATGGAAATTTAACCAAAAGTATCCAACTCCTTGAAACTCCCACCCCACAGGCTTTTACAAACAGAAGAGAAGCTACTCAGGAAATGACAAAGTCTCAGTCTTTCCAAGGCGTCGCAAGTAGAGCTGTGCGGTAAAGTGGGTGGAGGAGTGGGGCTCAAATCTGTTTCACGTGTATATAGCACCACAGTGTCTGATACAGTTTCAAATTAGAAAAAAAAAAAAAAAAAAAAAAAAAAAAAAAAACAACAGATAGAAGAAAATGTTCGGTCCGCGCAAGGATATTCTAACTCATCCCTAAGTCACAAATGTATAACAAATACAATCTACCAAGCATGAAAAAAAACTGGCGGATTCAATGACATTCTGAAGTGTGAATGATAGGAAACCACTTGAATGACCAGGATAGACCTCATCAAAGACATGTAAGTAGGTATTAGCAATCCTATACAAAGTTAAGAAGAAATCACCATTCAATATGAGGTTCGACTCACGTTGTGCAACGGTAGAAAGAAGCAAAGTTGTAGGTCAAATACATATAAGGCGATTTATTTTTCAACCAAAGAGTCTTGAAATTTTCTTAATTCTCTAGGGCCCAGTTGTTCAAAGCATCGTTAGCTGTTCTATTAGGCACAATATCCAATTTCACAGGTATTTTTGCTAAAAAATTATTTTTCAGCAAAAATGTAAGTGTACATGCCATATTTAATGATCAAAGTTTTAACGATACGTTGACTAACGCATCGTTAGCTTTGAACAACTGGGCCAAGGAAATTATATGTTGTGAATACTCATTAGAAGCGGTTGTAACGATTATTACAGCGTATATTTTCGGGAGAAATGAAAAAAAAGTATCTAGGTACTCCTCTTGTCTAGAGCTATGCAGTGAGTTGCCATCAAGGAATGCTGCAGTCAAATCAAAGTAAATAAAATAACGCAGGAACTGATACAATCAGCTTCACATCAAGCCCCAAACGCCAAAGGGAAAAAGAGACAAATATGATACAGCAGCCACAAAACGAACATACGGAAAGCAGAGTTGGTAACTTTTTGCCAAAAAGGTTGGAACTCTGTTACCCAAACTTAAGTGAATATATATTCAAACCCTCTTCCTTCATTTATAGAATCGATGGCTGCTGTAGAATATGACGACGGATAAATGTTCTATTCTGACTCTGTAGACGCAGACTTCGTTGTTCGTAAATAAGTTCATTACGACAACACGCCTATTCAAATATTTAGAAAATTTCGCCACCAAAAACTGAAAAATTTCAAATAAAAAAACTCTGCTATTTTTCTTATTTCTGCTCAAAACATAGATTGTGGGTACTCGTTAGAACCACCTCGGCGAGGCGGTTCTAACGAGTAACCACAATCTATATTTTCGAGCAAAAATAAGAAAAATAATGTATACCCCTGTAAATCCCAGTTTTACTATATAAAAGTGGGCTTTAAGGGGGTCAATATTAAATAGGCATGTTTTCGTGATGAATGTTCTACATCACAAGCATGTGATGTTTAGTCCAAAGTCGCTCGACTTAAGGGAACCAGATACACTTGATAGTTAATATCGCCATCGTTACAACTTCTGTGACTTCCTGTTTGTTTTCATGCACACCAAGCCTCTTCTAAAATCATGGTGGCTATGTCACGTTTTTTTTTTTTTTTTTTTTGGACAGGTGCACACTTTTTTAACGTTACAATCGTTCGACTGAAGGTAAGGAAATTGCACTTTTCTCAGATTATATCCAACCGATTTTCATAAAACGAAGTTCATTGCATATTCGAATATGAGCACTATTCATAAACATACAGCGTCTTCATATTCTGCATGCAGTACTTGCAAACATTCGAAGCAAATGTAATTTTCGCGACGGAAATGTTGGAAATTTTCACACATTTGCTTTGAATGTTTGCAAATAATGCACGCAGGATTTAATAAGAAATGTTGGAAGTGTTCACACTTACATTTGCTTCGAATGTTTGCAAATACTGGACGTAGGATTTTAGTATGCTGTATGTTTTTGAAAAGTGCTCATATTTGCATATGCGATGCACTTTGTTTTATGAAAATTGGTTGGGTATAACTTGAGAAAAGATAATTTCCTTATCTTGAATCGAGCGTTTAAAATATGTGCACCCTTTCAAAAAAACACGTGACATAGCCACCTTGGAAATCGGAGCTACTCTCAAAAAAGAGAGAATTTGCTCAATGGGAGCAACTTACCTTGGGATCAAATTATTTCCTTTTAGAAAAAAGATCCTTTTAGAAGGGTTACAAAGATCATTTTAACAGAGTTGCCTCCACTGAAAGAGAATCCACCCTACTTAAGGGGACTTAACGCAAAGTATTCCAAAAATTGACAAGACAGAATATTTAGACGTAAACGTCTAAGCACCGGCGCAAATTTTGTTCATGTTTACATAGAGATATGGGACAAGGGTATACTAAAGTTTAAAAAATTTTCAATGTAACAGGTAAAATCGAACAATAATATGATTTTTTAACTTTCACTGCCACAGGCGATAATAATAGGCTTTTGCAAACAGCATAGATCCAGATGAGACAGCTCATATGAGCCGTCTCATCTGGATCTACGCTGTTTGACATTCCGTCTTTCAACTTTACGTATAAACTTCTTTTCAAGCGATAGTTTGTTAAAAAAGAAAAGCAGACGACAATGTCGTCTGAAATTTGGCACCGAAAGAGTTAATGTTTGCTTTTATTAAGCTTTATGAAATTTCTTGACTGAAATGAAAATAAAATAGACATTAATCTGTTTACAACACAGTTTGTATTAAGAGTTTTTATATTTGCCGGGATCGTCACAAACCGACGATCCCGGCAAATACAAAAAGTCAGTGAGCTAATCGAACACGCTCCCATCTGTAAAAATTCAAAGCTATATTAAGAGACCGGCGCGATTCTCGCGCCGGTCAATAAGCACTAGAATTTGAGGACTGTTTATATTAACCTGTTTTAGTCTGGAGACCCTAAAATGGTCATTTGCAAACAGTGCAGACCCAGACCAGACGCCACAGAGCGCGGCATCTGATCAGGATCTCCACTGTTTGCAAATAGGTTAGCCATTTTTCTCTAGGAATATCTAAGTCACATAGCCTGGCATACCTTTAATTGAAATTCGACTCTTCCGATAAACAGTGTGGGACAGTGTATTCAGTCTAAAATGGGTTATCTCTTTCACTGTCAAAGGCGATAAAAATAGGCTTTTGCAAACATCGTAGGTCCAAATGAGACGACTCATAATGAGCCGTCTCATCTGGATCTACGCTGTTTGACATTCAGTCTTTCAACTCTACATATGAAGTTCTTTCCAAGCGATAGTTTGTTGAAAAAAAAAAAAAAAAAAAAAAAAAAAAAAAAAAAAAAAAAACAAACAAAAAACAAAAAAAAAAACAAAAAAAAAAAAAAAAAAAAACAGACGACAAATGAGTTAATCTGCTCTTCGATTAGAGAAGTGTTCGGTTTATTACCAGTTCCATAGGTATTTCTCACTGAAGCTGAATCCAGCGGAAATGAACAGAGGATTCAAGGGTTATTTAATAAAATGTCATTTGTCCAGATTTTGTCCATACAAGTAATTTAGATGTGAACATTATTTGCTGTACTTACTCTGGTTGTCTTTATTATTGAACCTTTCTGTTTACTTAATAAAACAGCGAAGACCTAATTTAGAGAAACTGATTTGACATAAGCTTGAATGCTGACACTTAATCTAGCAGTTGGAGGAATAACTTCATTAGTTAGAGCAATACAGGCAATAGCAGCAACTATCAAATGGGCCGCGCCAAGCGAAAAAATGCATTTGAACATACGCAAAATGTGCAGATTCAGATCATTCGGCGCATGCGCAAAGTACAATCTAGACCTTTGCTCTCTATTCATACATTCTATGGTATCCAATTATTCTGTTGGCGGACAGTGAAGGCGCTGATCAGACTGTGCGGATGCGCAGCCTGATCTGGGCCGTCACTGTCCGCATATGCCTTAAGACAGGTTTTTGCATGGCGGGGCCCAAATAACATTCTTTGAACGGACAGAAAAGTAAACAATTCATCAAACTATTCAGTATGATTGCAGGGTTCGGCCTCGCACAAAATCAAAAGCACTATATTAATTTAACATATTGCGGAAAACTCATAATGTAAAAAAATAAGATTGAAGTTAAAGAGAATTTGATTAAAGGCCAATACAATAGATACAGGCGCCTGTGGGAGTGTCTTTGGATAAAAGTTTTAAAGGGACTATATACATTCGGTAGATTTTCCGTCGTTTTGATACAAGGGAAACACATTTGTGACTTCTTGTTTGCTTTTCTCTACAGAAACCCCCTTCTAAAAAGGGGTCTTCTCTGAAAGGCCTATAGAGCAGGCAGACGGGAGGCAGAAAAACTGGCACAATTGCCTCTCCTAAAAGTGTATCCATTCCCCCTCCCCCTTAAGTAATCTATAATAGTTTGAAAAAGGGGATGGTTTGAAAATGCTGAACGTTACCGACAACATTACGAAAACACGCCCATTCAAATATATAGAAAATTTCACCTCCAAAAACTGAAAATTTCCAGATAAAATACTGACCGATACCGGAAGCAAAGGCTAGACTCGTCCAACAAGAATACAACTTTTCAAAACACAAAAACTCCTTCGGTGATTTCTAATGTGGCCATACATCTGTAAGACGTGAGGAACCAGTCAAGAATGTGAATTCATAAAAGGCAGGGCAACTGGAAGTGTTACCCCAACTTATGCTAATATGACGTGTGATGTTGTGTGCACTCGACTAGGTTTTGAGGTGAATCGATGTACATATGTATCTCAAAGCGATAGTCTGTGCTGAACGTTTTGTCTCCATTTCCAGAGAGAGACTACTCCAGCCGAAAGAAGACAACTTGCTCCCCTCGTATATGAATGCCTTATCAAAAAGGCGAATACTCTGAAAGAGAACAACTCAGCAATTTCTCTCCTTTCAGAGACACCCTCTTTTGGGAGGGAGACAAACGCTTTCTAGTCAGAGGTTTGGAGGTGTGTACATCTGAACTGCAGAACTGCAACTTTAATAATTATGAAAATACACTGCACAGTTAAGCAGCAGCCCATTTAAATGTCGAAAAGAATCACAACAAATCTTAAGGAGACCTATCTACATACTAAAATATAAACTAAGTTAAACAAGAGAAATAGGCAAATGAAGAAAAGTTATCGAAACGAAACTAGTTTTAACAAAACATATGACTATGTACATATACTCGTATAATGACCCACACATCTATAACGTCTCTGATCCGCAACAGAAATGCAAGACGAATATCTCATTATGAAAATACACCCATTCAAATATATTGAACATTTCAGAGAAATATATTGAGTTTTCAAATAAAAATTCTGATATTTTTCATATTTCACAATAATATATTAAACGTTTTCAGATAAAAATTCTGATATTTTTCATATTTCTGCTCAAAACACAGATTGTGGGTACTTGTTAGAGGCGGTTCTAACGAGTACCCACAATCTATGTTTTTGAGCAAAAATATGAAAAAATATGTATACCCCTGTAAACCCCAGTTTAATTATATAAAAGTGGGGTTTAAGGGAGTCAAAATTATATAGGTATGCTTTCGCGATGAAAAAACTGGGAAAAGTACAGTTTGATTCAGTATAACAAGGTTGTAATAGTCTATATTACGGATACAGTTACAGTATCATTAGAATCGTAGTTTGCGTTTCCGCCATCTAGGGAGAAAAGGATTCATTTTCAGGGGAGGTAACTCTTTCAGACTGTGACTTCTTGTCTCCTGCAAAAGGGTTTATTATTTTGAAAGCAAACAATTTACTTTCCTTGCGAGCAAACCGTTCTTTAGGGCGAGGCTACGCGCGAGTAAAACTAGTTTAATCCCCCTAGTAGTTGTCCTACTGACCGCTCCAAGGCGATTCCTGTTGCAATTCTTCTTTCTGCGCAGGTGATTTAATATATGGCGTTTGTTTTATCATTTTAATTTTGTTCATCGTCTCTCCTTTTTTTTTGTGCCTCGGAAAAGCTGTGCTTCGTAATCAGAGCATTTCCAGGGCATCTTCACATTTATTTTGATGTGCAAGAAAGCAAACAGAAAGTCTCTAAATATCTTCCTGGTAAAAAATGAATGGTAGGAATATATCATTAAAGAGCAAAGCGAGAGTTCCTCGGGGTACCAAGAGAAGCTAATTTCCAAAACATGCAAAACATTCATTTACCAATTTATGCCGAGTAGATTCTTCTGCCCATTACGAAAACACGCCTATTCAAATATATTAAAAATTTTACAACCAAAAAAAGGAAAATTTTCGATACAAAATTCTGATATTTTTTTATATTTTTTCACAAAACATAGATTGTGGATAAAAATAATGTATACCCCTGTAAACCCCAGTTTTACTATATAAAAGTGGGGTTTAAGGGGGTCAAAATTATATAGGCGTGTTTTCGGGATGCTTAGCTCATTGGACTATTTCATTTCTAATAAAAAATGTGTATGGTTAGTTTTTATCATTACCATATTTTACAGAAATTCCTGTAGTTAATGCAAACAATGTAGACCCTGATCAGACGCCGTCTACAGGGTTCGACAATGTCCTTGTCATGGAACGCTAGGCATAAATGTTTTTTTTTTAAATACATGTATATGGTTTCATACATTGAAAAATAATACTATAATGCATTTTATTCAGCTTATATATACTACACTCATATTTCTTATCGTCCCAGTGCTGATATGTTTATTTATATGCATACATCGTTAGCTTAACGAGCTTGTTAATGCCAAACTCGTAAACAGTGGAAGTTGAGGTAGTTTCAAATACATTGATATTTTTGTTGCAAAAATGTAAATAGCTTTTGTAATGCAAAAGCTACTCTCATTTTTTAAGCAAACATACATTGATATTTTTGCTGCAAAAATGTAAGTAGCTACTCACATTTTTCAGATAATATTACCCATATTTCAAAATAGAATTTTTAACGTTACGTCAGCTTACAACTTCGTTAAGTTTTGAACAACGGGACTCTGATATGTCTGTTTATTTGCCATGATTTACGAAAACACGCCTATTCAAATATATAGAAAATTTCACCTCTAAAAGCTGAAATTTTTTTCATAATTCTGCTCAAAACATAGATTATCGGCGAGGCGGTTCTAACGAGTACCAGCAATCTAAGTTTTTGAGCAGAAATAAGAAATATAATGTACACCCCTGTAAACCCCGGTTTTACTATATAAAAAGGGGTTTAAGTGGGTCAAAATTATATAGGCATGGTTTGGTTATGGTTGGCGCATGACTATCAATGTCTGTGATACGGCCGATCGTGGTCCCCATTGCGGTTTTCTTGTTTTCTGGCTTCAGAACGCCACTGAACTAATTGCCTTTCATCTCAGTGGTTTTGATTATGTTTTTAACTGTGATGTTCCATACATGAGGGAGAGGACATCTGTGCGGACCGAACATATATTTGTAATTTTAAGCTGCATGAGAATTAAGGGTGAGGTTTCGCGCGAGTAAACTAGTTTAAGCCCCTGAGCAGCTCTTCCTATTGACCGTTCCGAGGCTGTTCCTACGTTGCAGTTATTCTTTGTCTGTACGTCGATGGTTTGATATGTGCCGTTTGTTTTGTCATTATCATTACGAAAACACGCCTATTCAAATATATAGAAAATTTCACCTAAAAAAACTGAAAATTTTCAGATAAAAATCTCTGATATTTTTTTATATTTCTGCTCAAAGCATAGATTGTGGGTACTCGTTAGAACCGCCTCTGCGAGGCGGTTCTAACGAGTACCCACAATCTCTGTTTTAAGCAGAAATGAGAAAAATAATGTATACCCCTAAAAACCCCCGTTTAACTATATAAAAGTGGGGTTTAAGGGGGGGGGGGGGGCAAAATTATATAGGCATGTTTTCGTGATGTTTTGTACCTTACCTCTTCTTCTTTCGGTGCATCGGGAGGGCTGTGCTTCGTGATTGTGGCATTTCCTGGGTATCTTCACTGATATTTTTGTTTTCAGATAATCTTTTTAGCTATAGCTTTTACCACACCGCAAATTAGGAAGAACTGTTATGTCGACACTCTATTAAACTGTTGAACTCATCAATAAATGATTAACTTAATGAACCTAATTCAGCATGTAATCAACAAAATGAAATTTACTTAAATGTCGTATCGTCAAACGATTAAAGATTTGCTTGGATATTGCAGGTTCAAAATAAAAGACTTTGGCCGTGTTGCTTTTGTTTGTTTTTGTCTATGATGTTGAACGGTTTAAATATACTGTTTGTCAGTTGGTTGCACTATATTATACACAAAGAAAGTTTTAAAGAATACATGAATCCTGAATAAAGTCCTTTAAGATTTATCATTGTTTACTGGTGATGCTCGCTGCTAGTATAATGGTGTTTACCATTCTCCCTTGGATCGCTCAGCTGGCACAGCTAATATGGTTTAAAACTGTTCTTAATTACTTCACAAGTTCTCTAAAACGCCTTTGGGTTTGGTAAAACACAAAAACGGATTAAAGTGGACCCTTGTTGCAACGACAGCATTTTTCTCCTAGGACGCTGCCATTAAAATTAATTTGCTGTCTTGAAGTATCCTTATGTAGCAGAATGATATATAAGAAAGGTCTTGTTTTATCTTATTTCCTCATAGAACATTTGTTTTGGATATTTGTTAGAATGGCTTTAATGAGGTCATTTTAAGAAATATCCAAAACATATGTCTATTGAAGTATTAAGTAGACTGTTCTTGCATAATTTCTGATAAACTGTCACCTCTTGAGTGAAGGTTTCGTGCCAGTCAAACTATTATTATAACGAATTTTGTCGTTGTATCGAATGTCGATATAAAGAGGGTTTATTATATACATAGCAGGAGCGTACAGGGATTTCTCTGTTAGCTATTTTCTATAATTTACAGTGTGATGATAGCTGTGACTAGTGAATTATTTCATGGTGTCGGAACTGTTTTTATAGACTGTTTTCTGCGTTATTTCATTTCATCTTGATGTCCTCTGCTGCCCAAACGGGCATAAACCCGACCAAATAAACGACATTATCAGAAACTGTAGGCATTACGTCGTGAAGTGACGTCAACTTTCCTAATGAATGAACTGAATAACGCCATTTTCTTTCGTTGTTTATTGTTCTTCCCCTTAAACTGAAACAATTTAGTGGCACTTTCAAGAAATCAGTACTAGCAAAAAAGGTAGACAATAAGTAGAATAATTAACAGTTTTTGTTTGATATGAAAAAATATGTCACTCAGAAAAATTGAAATTTCTATGACAATCTTTTTGACGTTTATTAAACACTTACTCATTATTAATCTTACACATAATCAAAAGCAATTTATCCAAACAGATAACGAACAGCAAGCATTATTCAATAGGAGGATAGAAGTGCTAACGTCAGAAAACTTGTATTGAGTGACGAGTAATTTTTCTTTATCTCTCAAGCCATCACTGTTTACTTGGTTTGAAAAGAAATGACCTCAATCATTTTGAAACATTTAGCACACGATCTTTTCCTGCTAACGTCTACACCGCCGACATTCTGACGACGCCACAACGTCGACATCTGCTGAATGACATGTGTCACCGTGCCATCGGAATGCTACAGCCCGGTGTTACGAAGTAAAGTGACCCGTTCTTTAAATCATATTAACCAGGGGTCGTTTATTCTATGGGGGTCACTTTACTTTGTTGATGTAAAGAAGTACCCGTATAGTGACTCCTTAGCGATTATTCTACACAGAAAGGGACCCGTTTCTGTTACAACTCTCTTATTTGTTGACTGATTTTATAATAATTTGGTTCAAATGTCCGGAGGATGTGTCACGCGCAAGATGTAGGTACCCAACTCATAGATCAAGAGCATAGAGATCATTCAAAGATAATAGTGTCCTGCTGTATGATTCTGGCAATTAGAATGTCGTGTCTGACCTTTAACGTTGTCATTTGTGGGTAGATTTTAAAATAACTGGAAACAAATGTTAGGCATATCAAGACTATGTACCACGCGCAAAATGTAGGTCCCCACCTTATAAGTTAACGTGACTGATGGTGTTTAATGTTTGTTTTTTTACTCCCTCTTCCAAACTACCCGAAATCACACACAATTTGATTGGTTGTACTAGCTCTTGGAAACAACATAGAAAACTCGTGTGAACGAGTTATCTATATAATGGGAACAGGATATTAACTCATGGGAACGACTTAGTAAACTCGTGGGAACGACATAGCTAAATCGTGGTCAAGATTATTAAAAGGAACCACTGCAGAAATTGATCAACTAAACACAATATATTTATAAATGTGCAGAGTCAAATAAATCGAATGTGATTAGGTTTACGTTTGGCAAGCTTGGTACCAGACCCTCTCTGTTTACACCAAGTGGCTCAGTCACAGAACATTCTTGCACCAATTTGTTTTCACCATGTTTTCACTATAGATTAGTCTTCAAAATAAGAGTAGTCTTTTTCACTGCATAAAGATAAGTCTTTAAAATAAGAGAAGTCTTACAAGACGAGATATTCTAGAAAACTTAACAAAATACACAAAGGTACATTGGTATTATATGTTCTATTGTTTTCTATAGTACAATAACAATAGAAAACAAATCAGTGTATGTCTACCCTATAGAATTACTCAATGCATAGTCTGGATTCCCAGAGTTTAGAGTTTGCAAGATCACTCTTATTGGAAGAAGTGTCTCTATACCAAAATAACAAGCAAAAGAGCGAATCAGTCTTATAACAATTCTACAACCATTATATTGCAACCTAGAATTCCGCGGGGTCTATGCCATCAGGGCTATCTGTTCACAAAAACCAGCCGAGCCGCTTTCTATCTTTCTTTAACTCTTTCGGTGTCAAATTTCAGACGACATTTGTGGTCTGCTTTTTTTTTTAAACACACTATTGCTTGGAAAGAAGTTTATATGTAAAGTTGAAAGATTGAATGTCAAACAGAATAGATCCAGATGAGACGGCTCATTATGATCTATGCTGTTTGCAAAAGCCTATTATTATCGCCTGTGGCAGTGAAAGAGTTAAAATAATGATCGGGGGTGGGTACTTTATGGGGATCACAATTCTTTGCACGGGTCATTTTACTTCGCGTGTGGAAGTCATAATATTAATACTGGGGGTCATAAAATGATGAACGGGGGTCACTATTCTTTAAAGAGGCATAACCAAAGTTCAGACTGCTAGGAAATTCACAAAATGTGATCAGCTCTTTGTGGACTCGTTTTTCACAAACCAACGACGCAAGACGGACGACGAAGCGGACGTCTACGGATAACATCGCCTGCGCAAGACCGGTACCAACTTACTGCTGCACTGACGTCTCGCAGAGTAAATGGTGCGCAGCTTATAGAGCGTGCATGGGAATTCTTGGTCAGCGTGTACTTTGCCAGAATTAAGCGTGGTATTATAGGACCTGTGGCAAAGATTGCCAACCTGATAGCAGTATGCGGAGATTATGCACAGCCTGCTTCTGTGCTGCAGGTGGTTACACACGCCACTGAAGACAGGTTCCTGAAGTGTGACGTTTTCAAGGGTTTCTCACTGGTCTGTTATGGAAAATCTGCCGATCACGATTTCGGATACAGCTGCAAACAACTGAAATTAATTTTCTCATTAACTTAAAAAAAATGAATAAATATTTTTGACATACGTATGTCAAATATCTTCTTTTTCTGTTATTTTTACTCAAACCAAATATCCTTAAATATTTTTGTCATGTATATTATTTTAGCAGAATGCTAACTAGGTCTCTAGTAATCATTGATACGTAAATGTCAGGTGTATTCTTGTCACTCTATTCTTAGCATAAATGTCCCATTAACTTTGTAGAAACGTTTTAATTGCTCGTATCAAGGTACAGTAGTTACCATGACTACTGCCACTTACCCCATTATAAATCTGATGTAAATTACAAACACTTATTCATTTCATCTAAAATGTCACAAATCGTCTGAAAACAAATCTGCAAACATTTATGATTTTCTTTAATTCCAGCCAACCTTTCGCTAACAATTTGTCATATTTGAGCATTAGATCTACTATTCTGGAATTTCTCTAATAAATAATTGGATTTTTCACTTGCATATTTTGGCTGTAAAATTAATTCAAAATAGTAAGCATTCGTGTGTATCAGTTAACGGGAACAATTCTGGCGATATTTTAGGATACTTTGTTTAAATTTGCCACCAAGCATATCTTGTTGGTAGTTATTGAAATCAACTCGTTTGTGCGAGTGTGTTCATTGCCCTAAAAGACCCATACCTTTTTAATCTGTTTATACTAACTACAGGTGTAAGTGTCGTATGGCGGCCGTAAAACATCCCCACTTCTTCATTACAGTGTTGTTTATATTTCTGGGGCCAGATGTTAAAAGCATCGTTTGCTTAACGAGCTCGTTAGTAGTCAAAATGTTAACTGTTCTAGTAAATACAATATCTAATTAACAGGTATTTTTGCTGAAAAAATGTGAGTAGCTTTTGCAAATGCAAAAGTTACTCACATTTTTTCAGCAAAAATATTAGCATATATGCCATATTTAATGATCAAAGTTTTAACGATACGTTAACTAACGACATCGTGTTTTGAACAAGTAGGCCCTCGTGATGTGTGATCAGTTAGCCCATTCAGGAAGTTCTAAAACTTTACGAAGGTCACTGATGGGACCTAATTGGCCGAAAACAGCTAGTCTAGTCCAGCACATTTGACACTTTAGGTATTGTTTTACACAGTTTGTGCAAGTTTATACATTTTTCTTAATGGTCAGTCCCTTGAGAATCTATGTATCTTCACTAAAGGTTGAGTTTGTGCCGTCTGGCTCCAAAACCTTGACACTTCAGGTATTTTTAATATTTTATGTGTGTTGACGCTCTCAGTCCTTTTAGAAATTTATCAGCCAGAGAAACCACATTTCACCAGTAATATTGTACTTGTTGTTCATTTTACATTGCTACTGCTTGCTTGTAATTTCTTGTCAAACCCTTTTAAACTCCACAGACCAGAAAATATTTTACAAACAGTGTAGATCCAGATGAGATGGCTCAGATGTTTGCCTTTTTTTATTTTGTCACTACTTTGTTTGCCATTTTGTTTCCGATTTTTGTCTATGCGACATCCCTTTATTGATATAACTGACTTATCCAAGTTCGTAGACGGACGAGTCTACCTCGGAAACCCAGGGGTAAAATGGTTAATGTACCTTCATTTGTCGTAATAAAAGCCCTACAGGGTTTATGTTGCCATGTTAATGTATATATAATTTGTAATAAATAGTCTGTATACTCGTATGTACGAAAAGTAAAATCGCAGCGAGCAGCAACAAAAAAGGTCCACAAAGATCGAACGACACAAGAAGCATCGCCTTAGCTCTTCTCTTGCTGAACACGACATGCCCTGTTTTAGCAAACAGTGTAGATCCAGATCAGTTGGCTTCTGAAGAAGCCAACTGATCTGGATCTGCGCTGTTTGTCATTAAATATGTATTTTTTTTCTAAAAAACCCGGATCAAGTATTCTGATTGGTTGGACATTAGAAGTATGCGTGGCATATTAATTTATTCAGATGACAAGGGTTAGAACGGTCAGAAGTAAAACTACCGGAGTTCTAAATACCATTTTCGTTATTTTATGTGTTCTTTGTTTCCAAGGACAACTTTTTCAGTTTTTAATTTACTGGAAACAATCGTCACCCTAGGTTTAAATATTGTGGAAAAAAAATCTCGTTCGGCTAACTCATTCAGTAAAACGTTACAGAGAACATGTATATCAAATTAAATTACTTTGATGAAATAAAGATAAAGGTTTGTGGCAAACATGGGCCATGAACATATATGTAATAGATCACTTGGACATCAAATATTAAACCATTTAGACATCAGTACGTATGCTTTTCATGGATTAACATTTGTCGTGTCCGGAAGATTTTTTTAATAGAAGGCCGCAGACCGAGTGTTTCAATATCTTCAGAGGGTTCGGCAAATGTTAGTGCACTGAAACAAAGATGTGCAGTCATTGTTATTGTATTTTTATATGATTTTATATTTAAAAAAATAAAAGATAGGTCGAAAATACTAAAAAATGGTCGTATTTAATACGGTGTATACAATAATGTTACTCCGCAAAAGCAAGAATTACATATACGTCAACAAAACATACAAAATGCTTATTCCAAGGTGGCAATATTATGTCACGTAATATTACGTAAACAATTTATAGTCCAATGACATCCTTCCGTAAAAATAAGAATCACTTTTACGTCTGCAATATTTAAGAGAGTGAAAATAGTCCGTGTAACGCAATTAAATTAAGAAATACATTTATGTCAACCAAAGTTTAAAAAAAATAAAAAGGCGGCAAAGGTCTGTTACGTAACCCTACGTAAACAAGTTATAGTCCGTTTTGAGGATTTTAAGCAAACATCTAGTTCAAGCAGCATGCGAATCTAAAAGGAAAAACAAGTCTCATAAACTTCTGACAATGCCATAGGATATAACGAACTGGATGATCAGAAATAAAACAAAAAAGAGTACGTCATTACAAGCAAGGCAAAAAGAAATTTCCCGTAAATGTTTTCTTTCAATTCAATCTTTCAATTCAATCAAACGGTGTATGTGAGTATCTTGTATAAGTGTTAAAATATATGTAGACAAACTACCTGCGCAAAAGTATTTAGATTTGAGTTCATGGAAACCATAACTAGAATTTCCTCTTGACCAAAAGTATTTTTAAATAATCGCTCGTAGACTATACGCTCGTATAACACTATTTATGTAGTTAAGAAGTTAAATACTTTAGCGATTAGACGTAATGCATAAACAAAGTACAAGAATTTAATTATAGCATTCATAGTACACGATATTTAACTTGTGGCATGAATGCTGTTTTGCCGATCAACCAAAAGTAGGTCTTTATTATCATATGTATCACAGTAATACACAGTAATACATTATTTATCACGGCAAATAACAAGGGAATGAAAGGCAAATGGAATTTAGTAAAGGCTATGAAGTAAACAATGAAGCAATGAGATAATCGCACTGCATTTTTACTTGAATTTCTCAGGCTTTACTACATATTTGTTATTTGCTTTGATATGAAATACACGACAAATATCATAATGAAAAATTATGTTAACATACTCAGGAAAAGCCACACTCACATCACGAAAACATGCCTATATAATTTTGATCCCCTTAAACCCCACTTTTATATAGTAAAACTGGGGTTTGCAGGGGTATAAGTTAGTTTTCTTATTTCTGCTCAAAACATGGATTGTGGGTACTCGTTAGAACCGCCTCGCCGAGGCGGTTCTAACGAGTACCAACAATCTATGTTTTGAGCAGAAATATGAAAAATATCACAGTTTTTTATCTGAAAATTTTAAATTTTGGAGGAGAATTTATTTTTATATATTTGAATAGGTGTGTTTTCGTAATGACAAAGCACAGCTTTCCCGAGGAAAAGAGGGAAAGATGAGGAATAAATAATGACAAAACAAACGCTCCGTATGAAACCATCGACGCACAAACACAGAAGAACTGCAACAAAGGAACTGTCTTTGAACCATCATGAAAACATACCTATACAATGTTGACCCCCTTAAACCCCACTTTTATATAGTAAAACTGGGGTTTACAGGCTTTATATTATTTTTCTTCTGCTCAAAACATAGATTGTGGGTACTTGTTAGAACCGCATCGGCGAGGCGGTTCTAACGAGTACAACAATGTATGCTTTGAGCAGAAATTTGAAAATTATCATAATTCTTATCTGAAAACTTTCACTTTTTGGTTGTGAAATTTTCAATTTATTTGAACAGGCGCGTTTTCGTAATGGGTAAACACTAACACGAGATGCCTCATAAAGTTTAAATTACTCAACCCAACCCCAAGTCCGTATAGTTCTTAACACGTTTGAAAGACTGCTCCAGACGTGAGCAGTTTCGAAATTAAAATGTATTTGCAGATGTAAAAGTAGTTCTTACCTTTAAGACAATGGCTAAATGTCATACTTTAAGCATACGTCCAAATTCTGTTACATTATACTCCTGTTATAATAATCTAGAAATGAAACGATAGGTCAAAGTCTACAAATACTATCATCATCACAGATCTGCCGTTACAGGAATTGGTGCACATTCAAAGGGGGCAACTGTTAAATATTTTTTTCTTCTTCTCTTCCTCCTGTAAAGCGGTCTACCCTAAACGGAAATTCTGTCTTTTTAGAGTAGACTCTAGTTTGAAAAGGTGACTGGTGCATAGAAACGAACACAGGGAGTCATAAAAGTAGTCGACACCAAACTGGTACATGGCGTTTATACAACATCGCCTCAACGTCGATGCAACGTCATGACGTTGCATCGACGGTGAAGCGACGTTGTTTTAACATCATATGCCCGCTGGTGATTGCACAAAAAGACAGATGTACCTTGTGTATCCATTCCCCTCAAGTAATATGCAAGAACAGTTTCATACCATTTAATAAACTCTCAGCTTATCACGACAAAGTGTGACTGCCAAAGTTAAGCGAATTGAACTCCTCCAATTAGCCATTCTGCTCTCTTTATACCGCACCATGTTATTGTATTGAATGAAAACAACGGGGCAGTTAATAGATTACTATGATTGAAATGAAGCCAGTTTTGTATCGCTTTTCGATACAGAAGTTAACACTTGTCATTACTTAAAGTCAAGTTTCCAATACTTATAATGTGAACGTTTCGCTCTCTATTGATACGCAAATCTAAGGCGTGAAATTATTTTCATGGCTACAAGAAGCGGAACTGTTTGCTAATATAAATTGATGGAGCCAATAAAAGAGGCAATGACGACAAACTATGTGCAATATATTTAGCGAAAAACTCAAAATTAAAGTGCATCGGCTTTGTGTTGTTGTAGAAATAAACATTGAAATGAAACAATGGCGCATCAAAGCACCACAAAGAAAAATGGTGCAAGAAAGTTACAGTTAGATTAGTTTTTCGGAAGTAAAAATCTTCAGATAAGCGGAATATCAAATACATGTACATATATAAATACATTTCTTATGTGTGCCCGAAGAGACATGTTCAACCGCAACACCTGTTTTTGTGCAAAAATAAGACGTCTATCCAAACGTTTTGGCTGAAAACCGAGTTTTATCTAGAGCTATGTGGGTTTTACGGCCCTTTCAAAAAATTTCCACATATCGAGCCGATCGGTCATCAAAAGTGGGCGAAAACCGGAGAACTAGGGAAAAAACCACCTGACCATCCGTAAGCAGAACTTGGATGTTCCACATGTGACCCGAGCTAGGCACGAACCACAGCGGTGAGAAACCCGATAGATTAAGAGTCATCTCTCCTATCCACTAGGCTACGGGGGCCCACTATCTAGAGCTATGAAAACATACAACCAGTTCTGTTTCTAAAATAGGTTCACTATTACTGCTTACTTTCATGTACAATGCATCAGATGTAAATGGTGGACTAATTTGGCAACGTATCATAGCAATTGGTCTTTCGCGATGACAGCGCTTAATATGTTATAATTGCATAAATCATTAAACAATAATTACCGGGTAAAACGAGTCAAACTCGTTTAAGTCCCCGCCCGCGCCCCACCAGTAGTTTTCCTACTGACTGTTCCAAGGCGGTTTCTCTGTTTAAGTTTTTGCTTTGTTTGTGTGTCTCTGGTTTCATATGTGTGTGTGTGTGTGTGTGTTTTTTTTTATTTCATTATTTGTTCCTCATCTCCTCTTCTTTTGGTGCCCCTCATCACGAAAACTTGCCTGTATCGTTTTGACCCCTTAAGCCCCACTTTTATATGGTAAAACTGGAGTTTACAGGGGTATACATTATTTTCTTAGTTTGCTAAAATAAACTTAGACTGCGGTTCTAACGAGTATTCACAATCTATGTTTTCAGCAGATATATGATAAATATCAGGATCTTTTTTATCTGAAAGTTTTCCTTTTTTGGTTGTAAAATTTTCAATATATTTGAATAGGCGTGTTTTCGTAATGTGAAGAGCTGTGCATCGTGTTTGTTACATTTCCTTGATCTTCTTATCATTACTTATAGTTTTACAACCGGTCCCTTTTATAACTTGCATGCAATTACTTATTAAGAGTGACATCGGGACCCAGGGTGAAGTTGGCCGGCTGTTAAAGTGTTTTATACCCCGGAGGTTTATTCTACTGACCATGCTACGGCGGTGGTCCCAGTGTTAGTCTTACTCTTTGTTGCTTTGTGGTTTATTCTACGAGGCGATTTGTTTTAAGTCTTGCATTGTGCTATTTTGTTCTTGTGTTTTTCAGTCCTTTTGGCATTGCAATTACCTCGCTTAGAGAAGAGAAAGCTAATCTTAGCGCTTTTCATACATTTGTTCGATTTGCGCTTGTTTGGTTTAGTCTGTTTTCTTTTCTTCTTGGTGTCTGGGAAGGGCTGCGGCTTGTGATTGTGGCCCTCCCTGGACTTTTCTCTTACCTTTATAGCAAATAACAGTCTTAAGCAGAATAATTCAATTTTACTTTCTAATGAACAAGCTTTGTTGTATGGCTACAGATTCCCATCATTTTAGCCTGTAACTGTAAAGGAAAGGTTTCACATTGTCATGCATATTGTGTTTATATGCTAATTCTATGTAATCAGGGTTACAAAGGTAAGCAACCACAATTACCTGGAAAGACTTCCCTAGTTTGTAGTCAATATACAGTAAATATTCTGAAATTCTTTTTCAACTTCGTGAAAGCTGGAAGGCCTATATAGTCTTGAATAATATTACTTAGAACAGGTCACGGTTAAAACATCAAACTTTCCAAAGCATCAAAATTTAGCCCATTTAAACCTAGCGCCCCATAAAAGGGACATTGGCAAACAGTGTAGACCCAGATTAGACGCCACAGAAGGCGGTGTCTGATCAGGGTCTACACTGTTTGCATTAGAAACAGGAATTTCCATTAAATATGGTAATAATAAAAAAATACCCAGAAATCCCTTCAACTGGAAATAGACCTGTCAAAAAAGTTAAGGTAGGAGCGTCCACTCGGCATAAATGGGTTAAGGAATGAGAGACATGTACGCATGTGCGCCGTAAAACATTTAGTTGAAACATTCTTATTCAGAATCAATGACACATATAACAAAATAAAGAATACACAAAATGCCCGATTGGAACGAAAGCAAAATGCTTTTGAAGTTGCTCTCAGACGACCATTTAAAGGTAGCTGATAAGGGCATAAGATGTTCGGTCCGCATAGGGTCCTCTATTTCATCTGTGAAACATCAAATTGAAACGGAAGGACTGGAATGTTTGATATTTGTCATAAAACTGGCTATACGAGAAAACTGTGACATTTTCTATTGTCCGATATTATCCCAAGAACCCTTTAGACGACTGGATTTCACCTTTGTAACCTATCAATACTCTGAGGAAGAACGCAATGCTATGCAAAAATATGTCTTCAAGGCATATACAGACGGCAAAAAAAAAAAATCCAGATCAGTCTGCGAATCCGATCGGTCTGATATGGTCCTACGCTGTACGCTTGTAAATTTAGCAGACTCTGTAATATATGTCGATGTATAATAAAGAATCTGATCGGACCGTTCGGCTTTGCTGTATGATCTCGGCGAGTCTTTATCATCAGTATACCTTTAAGACGTTTTACGTAGCTTGATATATTTTCTTCAATAGTAAAGTAACAGATGTTGTGGGACATCTTGAACTGTGGTATATCGGACTGTTTATAACTCATTTAAGTCCCCTCCCCCTCCCCCACACACATACACAGTGGTTTTTTTTCTACTGATCGTTCCAAGGCGGTTCCTCTGTATATAATACTGCCAACTAAGTAGTTAGATACATGAGCATCTTCAAACCGATAAGTTAAAACAAAAATACAATAACTAAGTACTAATCCAAATACCAGTATATCCTTAAACATTTAAATCTTTAAATAAGAACTGCACCATTCACGTTGTGACATGGACCTTGATTGCTTGACAACTCCGAACTGACCTTAAACATTTACTATAGCTCCAGATAAGGTGCTTCATTCCACCGAAAAGTTTGGATATTAGTCCATGAAAAACATGTATTGCGGGCACTCAAAAGAGCGCTGAGGCGCTTCTAATGCGTATACACATGTTTTCTTGGTCAGTTTAGAAAAAAATATATTTGGATAATTCTCTGATCTGATACTATTGACCAAAACAAAATTAATCAAGCGATGCTTTTTGTCAAATCGATCTTTTGTATTAATAAGAATTACCTCAATTAATAAAGGTAAATTGATCGAAAGTTGCAAGTTTAATAGCAATAATATCTCAGCAAATGTGGCATACAATCGCCTATTCCCACTTGACCTTAAATGGCAGCACCAGACATTAACCATATTTTATTGATAAATATTTATAAATGTCTCACGAGAAACAATTGCCGACTAAATGCCAGGCCTGATTATTATCACGCACGATGCACTGGCTATATGTAGGACGTTTTACGATTTATTAGTTCATTAGGATCATTGTTTATTGCATACTGGTCTGTTTCACCTTCTGATGATACTCTCTATGTGTATTTGTGTCTCTCTGTCTGAATCTCTTTTTCTTTTTCTCCCCCTCTCTCTAAATACTCCAAAAGTTTCAGGATCCATAGATTTCAATGGATTAGAAATAACATTTGAAGTGAAGTGTACAGACAGGCACTATGTATTAGGTAGTATGTATTACTTTTTTAAAGAAAAAAGAGACTGTGACACTTAACACCCTTTAGCGATTGAATAAAGTCGTCACGAAAACATACTTATATAATTTTGACCACCTTAAAACCCACTTTTATAAAGTAAAAACTGAGGTTTAAAGGAGTAAACATTATTTGTCTTATTTCTGCTCAAAAACATAGATTGTGGGTACTCGTTAGAACCGCCTTCAGGTTTTGGTCGTAAAATTTTCAGTATATTTGATTAGGCGTGTTTTCATAATGGGCGAACTGGTGGATTCTATTGTATTATGCAGAGAAGCGATTCTTTAATAGTTGTATTTCAAATCTCTGTAGTAATGTAGAAGAGACTCGTTGGTGAAGAGATAGAACGCTGATTGCTTTGTCTTTCTTTGGGTTGTGGCTTGTATACTGTCTGTCATTGCTTGTGTGCTCTCCCTCTTCGTGTCGTTGGTAGGCTATGACCTATGATTGATGTGCTCCATGAACGTTCTATTTTTGTATATCAAACAGTTCTTTGAAAAGCGGTGGAGTTTAATTTGGCACATGTCCAATCTTAAATCTTAAACTTACTGACAAGATATGAAAGTTACCATTTTTTAAAACAAATGATATATTTACAGAAGATAAGTCATACTTCATGTTTCAATCGGAAAAAATATAATGAACTTCCAGTTTTGTTCTCTGTGCTTGCAACCTCTGAAAAAAAAGGTAAGAGAAAAGTCCAGGGAGTGCCACAATTACAAACCGCAGCTCTTCCCAGACACCAAGAGGAAGAGGAAACCGACAAATCCAAACAAGCACAAACCAAACAAACGCACGAAAAGCACCAAGATTAGCTCTCTCTTCCCCCAGCGAGGTTATCGCAATACTAAAAGGACTAAAAAACACAAGAACAAAATGACACATGGTAAGACATAAAACAAATCGCCTCGTAGAATCAACCACAAAGCAACAACGAGTAAGACTAACACCGGAACCACCGCCTTAGAACGGTCAGTAGAGTAAACAACCGTGGCGTTTAAAGCACTTTTACAGCTAGCTAACTTCACCCTGGGTCCCGATGCTACTCTTAATACAGAAATACATAAAAATTTCGGTTCGCATAAAGGCTCCCAACTCAGTCAATGCATCAAAGCGAAAACATAAAAATCAAAATAATCACAATAATAAACAAAGACGAGTACTCATGGCTACTTCTACAGTATGCCAGAGTAAATGAAAACCAATAGTTGAACCACGGCGGGCCAAGCCAAAGACATATCGTCAAGCCCCAATCCACTGGTTAAAGTTTTACGAAGAGGCCGTCATTGAATCTGAGGCCCGAACCGCCGTCGTGCAATTAAAGAGTGAAGCATAGCCATCAACAATGATTGGGTTGAAAACTAGGCATGCAGTCTGCCGCATAATATTCAGGCTATAGCCAATTCTTTTATAACGGTTAATAAGTTTTCTGAATTGATCCGAAAAGTTAGATTTACCTACAATTTTTCTAAATCTGTACACTAAGTCACCGTAAAATTCGGGTTCCAATATACCTTGTTGCAGAAGTGTTTTCAGACTGACGCTATATTTTTCTAACAAGGCACTGTATCTGCGATAAAATTTCGAAAACGCCTTACGAAGTTAAAAATAACGATAGCCCTGCCTAAGAAGTTTGGCAGTAAGGGCTTTATTACGGTAGTTAAAGTCATTAAGATTTGAAGAAGCTCTGGCGAATCTAATAAGTTGAGATATGTATACCCCATATGAGGTACGCCGGGGGACATCGCCATCCAGAAAAGGGAAATTGACTATATCAAAATCAAAATCGTCCCGTTTATCATAAATTTTGGTGGAAAGTGTTCCATTAGATATACAAAGATTCAAATCCAAAAAAGGTGCCTCGGTATCGGAAGAATTTGCTCTATTTATATTGGAGTTCTGTAGGGTATATCCGGTCCACCATTTGGTCAAAATAAATATTGCCAATATTTAATAAATTATCAAGTTATCTTGAAGTTGAATTGAAAGCCTCAATAATGACAGCCTGATTTTCACGTGAGAGAGACTTCATGAAATCTCTCTCATAACAAAAAAGAAACAAATCTGCAACAAGAGGAGCACAATTAGTTCCCATCGGAATAACAATAGTTTGCCTATAAAGTTAAGTTCCAAATCTATTAAAAAATATTATCCAAAAGATAAACAAGGGCATCACAGACTTTTTGACACGACCATAAATTGTGATTATTGTATACATCAGAAGTGAAAAAAGCACATTCTTCGTTGCAAGCCAAATATTGGGTATTCTCCCGAATAAAAGTTCGGTTAATAAAATCAATAAGTTTATCTTTTATAAGATGATGAGGTAACGTAGTATACAGTGCAGAAAAATCATATGTAGATAATTTAGAAGCCTGAAAGTTTTTAGATTTAAATTTATTGAGAACATCATTAGAATTTTTAATTGACCAAAAATAGTTAATTCCGTCCCTTTCGTAAACAGTATCATAGTATCTAATCCAATGTTTTTTAACAGCAGTAAGGCATGAAGTTAGCATTTTGGACAAAACAGTAGTCGTACATGAACTAGAATTAGCAATGAAACGTGCTTTATAAGGTCGTTTATGAAGTTTCGGTAACCAATATAACGTAGGAAGTCTGTCTTGCTTTTCTTTAATACGCACTGCAAACTTAGCAGTAATATCGATAGAATGGGTATTGACAATAGAGCTCTCGTCAGTAGAAATCCGTTCATATGTTTTGGTACTACCAAGTTCTTGTATTAGAGTATTGATATAATAAAGTCGTCACACAACAACAACATTATTAGCAGCTTTATCAGCTGGAGCCAAAACATACTTCCTATGAAATTCTTGGATACCTTGTTTCAAATATCGAAAAGATAATTTAGGCTTATGAGGGAGAAGATCAAGGTTATTAGAGTAAAATAACACATGTTCATCAATGATCTTAAAAATCTTTAATTTCCAATTATTTAAAGCATTAGACTCAACATACTCTCGTTTACACCAACGCGTACAATAATCATTTAAAGCACTGGCAATTGTTTCCCGACATTTATTGAAATCAATGTGGGCTGGGAATCTATATTTAGGTCCTTTTGAAATAACTGAACGTATTTGTGAATCATTTATAATCTTCAAAAAGGTAAGAGAAAAGTCTAGGGAGTGCCACAATTAAAACCGCAGCCCTTCCCAGACACCAAGAGGAAGAGGAAACTGACAAATCTAAACAAGCACAAACCGAACAAACGTACGAAAAGCACTAGGATTAGCTCTCTCTTCCCCAAGCGAGGTAATCGCAATACTAAAAGGACTGAAAACACAAGAACAAAAAGGACTGAAAAAAAAACCCACACGAACAAAATGACACACGGAAAGACATACAACAAATCGCCTCGTAGAATAAACCACAAAGAGTAAGACTAACACCGCCTTAGAACGGTCGGCAGAGCAAACCACCGGGGGGTTAAAAGCACTTTTACAGCTAGCTAACTTCACCCTGTGTCACGATGCTACTCTTAATACAGAAATACATAAAAATTCGATTCGCATAAAGGCTCCCAACTAGTCAATGCATCAAAGCGAAAACATAAAAGTCAAGTTAATCACTATAATAAACAAAGACGAGTAGTCATGGCTGCTAATTCTACTGTATGCCAGAGTAAATGAAAACCAATAGTTGAACCACGGCGGGCCAAGCCAAAGACATATCGTCAAGCCCCAAGTTACCAGCGACAGTATGACCCGCTGGTTGATAACAAAATTTAAAATCTTTACAATCTCAAGAATCAGGGGAACGAGTTTCAATATCAAGATCAGAAACTAATTTATTGAAATTAAGTATAGTATTATGGATAGGTTTGTTATATTTATAACAAATAATAGGAGATTCCGTGTTTTCGAAATATGAAGGTATCGCTGATATAACATTATTATCTCGAAATATGCTAGGTAAATCTATGAATTCAATACCTTTATTAATGAATGGAATTTGGATGAAGTGTCTAATGTGGTTAATTTCAGAATTAATGTAAGGACGAAGAGCATGTTGAGTATGACATCTAGTAAGAAGAGCTGCTCCATACAAATCATGTTTTCTATCATAAAATTTATTCGCCTCATCATCTAACTTACGTAATGAAGAAATAGACAGTGAAGCTAGTTTAGAAAGCATTTGATGACGTCCAGAATTTAAGAGAATATTTAAATAAAAAAAAGATAAAACAGTTTTATGGTTTTCGTTTCAAATTGCCATTTTTGGGCTTACTATGGGATCGTTTATTACGTTTTTTAATATCTAAAAGGGAAAAAGCATCGAAATCCGGCATTTTAGAAATATTTCCTTCATGGTAAATATTATCATTAAATCCAAGTGGAAAATGGGTTTGTATGTTCAAGTTCATGTCTTAAAATATTTTTGAATCTTTCGATAGAATTGGACTTGTGTATAATTTTTTTCAACAAGCTGAACCAAAACTTTACTAGATGATCAGGAATGAGCAGTACTCCGGGAATGTTGATAAAGAAACGTATCAATTTTCTTTGCTTTTTTGATTATAAGCAAATGTTCCTTAAACCTTGTTTTAAGGCCCCCAACAATTCACTGTCAAATTTGGTGGTTTATTTCATTAATTCAGAAATGTGCACAGATCTGGCACACTACATTTAGTACGTTTACGCAATTTAAAAAAAGTATCAAGACTGTCCCTTCAACATCACTCGGAAAGACATGTTTGCGTGGCGTTTTATTTTCACTGTAACAATTTTGTTCCGATTGACCATAACTTATCAGACCATTTGCCTTTTCTGTTTCTGTGTTCTGTTTCAAATATTTACCTTAACATATAAAAATTATGGCCACAAATTTGTTTAAACATATTTTATTCAGAGAAGTTTACATACAACATACAGTACACAATATATAATATGTAATTTTTGAAAGGATCAGAACAAAAGCAAACGCTTATATGGTTCTTCTCCTTAAAATATTCAGCTGTATACTTTGATGCGGTTTACAACTTTTTAAGATACTGAATAAATACAGAAATGGAATAAAACGTGGCAAAAGCAAATACCAAAAACATACATTGGGGTAAGGGATGGGGGCACAGGCACACAGAATGACCTAGGAACTAAAGGTAAGTAAACGTCACGTCGCATGTGATATACTCAAAAACGTTTAGTTTCTAGTATAAACTTGTGCACATGTTCAAATATCAGATTATTTGTCGTTTGAGATAACATCGAGTCCGTACAATAGTAGATTGAGTGAAGGTCTGATAGATTTCAACAGAGTTTAGAAGGACACGCGGGGCCTCACAAAATCTACAATGAAAGAAAAGTAAGAGAAAAGTCCGGGGAGTGCCACAATCACAAACCGCAGCCCTTCCCAGACTCCAAGAGGAAGAGGAAACCGACAAATCTAAACAAGCACAAACCGAACAAACGTACGAAAAGCACTAAGATACGCTCTCTCTTCCCCAAGCGAGGTAATCGCAATACTAAAAGGACTAAAAAACACAAGAACAAAATGACACACGGAAAGACATACAACAAATCGCCTCGTAGAATAAAGCACAAAGCAACAAGGAGTAAGACTAACACCGGGACCACCGCCTTAGAACGGTCGATAGAGCAAACCACCGCGGGGTTTAATGTTGTGTATTTTCTATACTACCGCAGCGTTAAAGTGGCGTATCAGTAATGTTTTTTTTTCAACAACAAAATTAAATTTAATAAACTGCATTCAGTGCGTAAACGTGTACAAATGGCCACAAATAGGTCTGACCTATATTATTTCTCTAGTAAAAAGATTTGTTTGGCATAGTTATATCAGAAATACATTTCTCTGATTTGTAACAATTCATGTTCCATGTCAATATTGTGAAAAAAAAAAGGTAAGAGAAAAGACCAGGGAGTGCCAAATCACAAACCGCAGCCCTTCCCAGACACCAAGAGGAAGTGGAAACCGACAAATCCAAACAAACACAAATCGAACAAACGTACGAAAAGCACTAAGATTAGCTCTCTCGTCCCCAAGCGAGGTAATCGAAATACTAAAAGGACTGAAAACACAAGAACAAAACGTTTCTGAAAGTTTGAAAAAGCGGGCATTCTTGAAATAGAAAGGAAGACAATGATCAGTAATCGATACAATTACCTAACACCTTTCGTCCGAGTCACCAAAGGGAAAGAAGAACGCACTTAAAGCAAGGCACCACAATCAAAACACTACAAGCAGAAAGCCAAAAGGACAGTTTATTTCCAAAACAAATGGCTATCCAAAATAAAAAAAATTCACCTGGACATGTATGCAACGACATACATGACAAAACTAGTAAACCACAGCAGAAGCACTGCCTTAGAAAGGTCAGTAAAACCCTTACTTTGGGGCTTAAATCGAACGCCTGCCTGCAATATACCTACCCTACAAATTGTATAATTTGCAGCCATAAATGAAACTTTTTGGATTTTTAAAACCAATGAATAGACTATTTTTTGTGCACAAGTAACTAAGACAAAAGGTTTTACATTAAATTACGACAACATTTTTTTTTTGCAAATTAACTTCTCCCGTGTGAAGCGCCCTGAACAAAACTACTTTCAAAATATGTCGAAAGCATGGTAATTTTTCAAGTAATGAGTCAGTTTAAAAAAGTACTAAAGCTTGATATATATTGCGGGCGGAACACTTTATTGAAACAAATGATTTAGTTCCTAAGAGCAGGTGTCAAATGACCTCCAACTGACAACTTGATTGAAACTTTTGAAGTGTCAGCCGTCTATATGGCATATTGTGAGCCACAATGTCAGAAAACGAGCCTGCAGACGAAGAGCCCAGCGAAGATTCAGATCAGCCTATACATTCGGACAGTCTGATCAATACTTGGTACATTTTAGATACCCAAGGAAGCGCAGGCAGACTTGAGCCTTTGTTTGAGATCACGTGTCCGAATGTACGTTTTTTTTTTCGCATGCCCTATTGAACAGTAGCCGAAGGAAGAGTTGTGTGTCCGAGAAAGATACTACGGAAAATCAGGCGCACAGATTTTTCCAACTTCCTTGTGAATATATTCTTCATGCCGATTTATCCCGAGAGCATATCGACAGACAAGTTAACCGAACATCGAACTGACGGGAATTTTTCTCGTGAATTCAAACAGAAAAACGGGTTTGAAGTATAATGTTTATATACTGAAAGGAAAAAGAAACGCAGGGTAAATTTTATTCCTAAATTTCATTCAAGTTTGAAAAAGTTTGTTAAATATTTTACTATGATTACAAAACAGTACATGTATGGAACAAAAGTTCAAAGTTTCATTGGTTTGTGATCAACAAGTCTCGAGTTATTGAAGTTCATTGGTAGCTACCCCCAAAATCTTGAATTCAAAATCAAACTGAAAATCAATATCGGGTGTGCCCCCCTCTTGCTGCCGTTGCTGCCCTAATTCTCCTTTGGATAGAGTTAACCAAAGCATTGACAGTTCGCATCGGGATGTTATTCCATTCATCGATCAACGCATTCCTTAGTTGTGCCAGAGTTCCGGGGGGGGGGGGGGGGGGGGGATTTCGGCGCTTCCTAACCCTTCTGTCCAGCTCATCCCACATGTGCTGTATTGGGGTCAAATCAAGTCTGTAAGGTATAGGGATGAGATCTTGCGTCCTGTTGCAGTCCCGCTTGTGCAACAACGTAATCTGATTCTGCAGCAGGACAATGCCCGACCACATGTTGCCCGAGTTTGTCAGGATTTCCTGGCAAACAATAACATCGCACCACTAGCATGGCCACCGTACAGTCCAGATTTGACCCCAATAGAGCACATGTGGGATGAGCTGGACAGAAGGGTTAGGAAGCGCCGAAATCCCCCCGCAACTCTCGCACAACTAAGGAATGCGTTGATCGATGAATGGAATAACATCCCGATGCGAACTGTCAATGCTTTGGTTAACTCTATCCAAAGGAGAATTAGGGCAGCAACGGCAGCAAGAGGTGGGGGGGGGGGGGGGGGAAGGGGGGAGGGGCACACCCGATATTGATTTTCTGATTTTGATTTCAAGATTTGGGGGGTAGCTACCAATGAACTTCAATAACTCGAGACTTGTTGATCACAAACCAATGAAAGTTTGAACTTTTGTTCCATACATGTACCGTTTTGTAATCATAGTAAAATATTTAACAAACTTTTTCAAACTTGAATGAAATTTAGGAATAAAATTTACCCTGCGTTTCTTTTTCCTTTCAGTATAGTACAGAAATGTTCTGGGAAAGACACAGTTACAAAACATAGCCACTAAGAAGTAAACAAACTCAACGGACAGCATAGACGTTACAAGCTAACAAAAACAAAACAATCATCTCCCTTTTTGCCAACGAGGCGATCACAATGACAGTCAGGACCCATCGGACAGAACAATACGTCATTAAAGATGAAAATAATAAAGATTTATGTTCCTGTTTCTCCATTATAGCCTTAAAACATTGTTTCAAAGATTATGATGCAGAAAACCGATGCAAAAATTCCAGTTAGTTCCCGAGTTATAGTGATTTGAACTTGAACAGTTTTGATCGTCTTTCCAAACAGTTTTCAAACAGCTCATAATATCAATAAGCCTATATGACGTCATAGTTGTCGTTTTAATTTTTTTTTAAATAATTTAAAATATTAAAACTTGGATTTATGACATTTAAAGTGTCAGTTCAGTCAGGTTTTTGTATATTTAAGTTTTAGACCTGTATCTGTTATTTTTTGAGAAAAATATCAAACTTTTAAATAAAAACATATTATTTGAGATTTTGATTTTAAGTTTGTTTTTTTTTTTTTAAATTGATTTTGTGATTAATTTGACAAACTTTCTTAATGACGGCTTCCAGTTTGAGTTAAATGTATACCTACACATCTATTTTTGGTGTAATTGCTATACTGTAACTAGCTATAATGTGTATTCTAAGAATCGTCATCTTCATGACAACCGTTTAGTTTCTAGTATTTAGTGTCTAGTTTTCTAATTGATGAGGTAGAGGATAAGAATGTTTGTTTAAATTCAAATGCCTACCGTGCAATATTGTTTAAAACTATAAACCAATATTTATTGCTTTGTCAATCAAAAGTTACATTGTGTTAAATATCATAAAACTGCAAATTCCAGACTGAAATTTACATATTTTATATTCTAAAGGTTCAATAAAAAAAATAAAAACTCAAATGACATCACAGAATGTTGCATTGTGGGATATAAATATAGCATTGTGAGTTATATTTCTGATTATAGCAATGAAGTTTTTTTCGGATATGTGAAATGTCCTATTTGACTTTCAACTGGCATAACTTCGCAATGGATTGGAATCTTATGCGGTTGTCGGAAAAAATATTAACATTGGCAGCTCTATCAGTATATAACAATTCGACTGAAACAGTAAAACCTTTGTCATTTGATCTTTAAAAAGGACATGCAGTCAGCAACCATGAGGCCCTACAAAATACTAACAACACTAGAGCAACGTTCAGTAAAAAACAAATTTAACTTGACTACATCTTCATCATATGTTCAAATATTGTCAACAGTACGCACGAAAGCATAAAGTTACTAAGCACAATCAGAATAAAAGAATGGGACAAAGCAAAACAAAACAGACAGTGCGTGGTAAATCGATTTTACTTGCACAAAATCTTCACTATTGGCTCAAATGTTGCACAAAATATACTCGACGCGCATAAAGGCTTCCTAACTCAATCAGTGAAACATCAAAAAAAAAACGTAGAAACAGGTAAGAGAAAAGTCCAGGGAGTGCCACAATCACAAACCGCAGCCCTTCCCAGACACCAAGAGGAAGAGGAAACCGAAAAAACCAAACAAGCACAAATCGAACAAACGTACGAAAAGAATTAAGATTAGCTCTCTCTTCCCCAAGCGAGGTAATCGCAATAATCAAATATACCACTGTGATGAAACGAAGATGAAGGCCTCAGACGCTGACAGCCAGAGCTGAGGAAAACCGCTAGTCAAACCACGCAAGACCTGAACGACTAGATAACAGACATCAACCTCTAACCGTCATAAGACACACTATGTGGGCATTCTAGGGGAAGACATGGCTATCAAACATGATTTGGTTTAAATCTAAGCATGCTCTAACACCTAAAATCACTTCAAAATCGTATATTTTATTATTAGTAATATATTTTGAATTGATCTAAAAAAAATTTCTAAGCAATTGGATTTCCCAACAGTAGTCTTAGATTTATAAACTAGGTCATCGTTAAACGCTGATTCCGGTATTCCTAGCTGAAGAAGTTTTGAAAAAATACCCCGAGAGTACCACAACTTTGTTTTGCTCTTTAATTGCATGACGGTTAGTCGGTCATCAGACTAAAAATATGGCTCCCTGCTCATTCTGTTCCAGAAGCGCGTTGCTTAACTATCAATGTCTTTGGTCGGGCCCAATGTATTCCTATTGATGGGTTTGGCTTCAGATTGCCGTTGATCCCTTTGCTTTGGATTATTACAACGGTTCGAATTTTGTTTGTTTCAGTGTGACATTTCATTGATGAGGTAGAGGACTCCCGTGCGGAAAGAACAAATGTTTGTTATTTAATTTGGAGCTGAATCAGAATTATAGGTACGGTTTCGCGCGAGTAAAACGAGTTTGGATTCCGTAAGGTAGCTTAAGCAACCTTAATAATTCATTACTGACCTTTCCAAGGCGGTAATTTTTATTGTGTTACTTTTTGTTTATTGCTATGCAGTGTTTCGCTTTCTAAAGTTTTTTCTTTTGATAATTATGTAAGATGTTTATATATAGTTAGGTTTGGGTAACTGAGTTCCCACCGTTTTGGGAAAGAGTTGCCAACTCTGCTCGTGTCTGTTCATTTTGTGGCTGCTTAATTGTCTTTGTCTGTTTTTCCCTTTGGTGTTGGGGATTTGATGTGGCTCTGATTGTATCAGATCCCGAGTTCTCTTATTAATTTTACTAAGTTGTTTCTCTGTTGCAGTTCTTTGTTTGTGCGTTGTTCGTGTCTGGGAAGGGCTGCGGCTTGTGATTGTGGCACTCCCTGGACTTTTCTCTTAGCTGCAGCTTGTGATTGTGGCACACCCTGGACTTTTCTCTTACTTTTTTTCATATGTAGCGTTTTTTATTACGGTTTGTTCCTCATTTCTCCTTTTTTTCGTGCCTCAGACAGGTTGTTGTTCGTGATTATAGCATTTTCTTGGTATTTTCACTTACATATTTTTATCATGTTAACAAGTCTATAGGATGAACACGCAAAGATCAATTATAAAGTGAAAATCAGGGTACTTGTATGTGTGGGTATACAATATTATTAAGTACTATTTCGCAGTTTGGACGTGTTTGTTCCTAATTCAAGTGTATTTGTGCTTCCTATCAGCATTTAGCATTCTGCATTCTGCTAATCTATGGGGTTAATAGCTACGTATGTATTAAAAGTGTATGGTGTACATTTCACATAGACATGTCAACGTAACGCAAGCTAACTTTATATAGTGGGCCCTCATTACAACAGCATTTATTCCAAGAGATGTTGCCGTTACAATAAGTTTGCTGTAAGAAAACGATTGCTTGTTTAATTCTTATTTCCTCACAGAACACATGTTTTGGATATTTGTTAGAATTGTCTCACTCTAGCAAATATCTAAAACATGTTCCTTAGTGACATTGTCGTGTAGCAAGCGTAAAACATCTCCCCCGTACTTCACTGTAGTACAGTTTATATTTTCTGGTTCTTTTTTATCATTTGGTTTATTTTGATAGTTTATATGAGGGTCACTGATGACTTACTGACCAAAACTAGCTAGTCTGGCCAAGAAGACGTGACATTTCAGCAATTTTCAGTTTTGTAAATGTATTGTTTGCTCTTAGTCATTCCTTTTAGAATATTTTTTTTTCAGATATCTTCAACGGACACGGCCGTCCTTATAAGCGAGAAGAATCCATTATATTGTAACTACTCTACGCCACTGCAGGCCTTAGTAGTAGTTAGATTATATATCCGGTGGTGCAAGACTGTAGCCTTTTCAGTTAGGTATATCCGTTTGTTGATATCCGTCCATATGATTAGCAGAAGACAGAGAAACAAGTATAAATAGTACCTAGATTTTGTCGTTAGAATCCTGCTCTTGGCTTCTGATGACAGAGGCAAAACCGGAGTGGCATTACATGACTGCAGCGAATGAGAAAAAAGAAAGATAATGAAAAAGATTATGAAGTGCAACGATCACAGATCGCGGTCTAGCTCCGATACTGAGAGGAAGAGCGAACGAATGAGAGCATCCACAGTCAGAACATAGTCAAGAGACCAGCTCCCAAGTGAGGCAATCACAAAAACAGAACATAGAATCATAAGGCAGAACAAATACACAAGCATGCAGAAGTGGACCAGGCCTAGAACATATCAGCTACTTACCCACTCGGGTAAGCTTTAGATAGGGATCGTTATTGAGTGCGAAGGCATGTAGCAATGTTGTTGCAATACGCCCATCAGCTCGGGAAAACACCAAGTAACGGACACAGAGACGAAATAATGCGACAGTAAAATCCATTTTTCTTCGAAAAAAGATGGAAACAAATCCGATAGTGTAATATATATTTCTGTTGATGTGCTTCTTAGCTTCAAGGCTACAGACTACCACTGATTTCCCATATTTTTTATACATTTTTGCAAATAGTCTACAGCCCATTTTTTTCTTTTGTTATAAGTGCAAATGTTCAGTACCTGATACATTCCTGACAGCTGTCCCTCTTAAAGCTTCAAAACAAGCAACTGAATGGTAGGTTATGTTACATTAATAAACTTTCGCCTTTAAAAGGCACTGACACAGATCTTGTAAGAGAAATTATACACTATTATCTCTACTTTCATATTCAAAGCAAACACCCAAAATATATAATTTTGCTAATATCTACTGCAGAATTGCTTGCATTATACATTTGGAATAATTCTGGGATCAAAGCAAGCAAAAACGTATAGGCAAACAATTTGAAAATGTTTAATATGGAACTGTAGTCATATGGAAACAAACAGGCGATCTGTAAAGTTTAGCAGTCCGTGACCTTTACTAGGAACGCAATAAAATGTAATAGTCTGATCCCTGATGATTAGAAATTCCCTTCAAAACACTGTACCAAACGTCACTAGCATTTTACGTAACGTTCCCACCTCAAGGCGAATAACTAGTCATACAAAAACAGAGGACATGCTGAAAGTGATTTATATCGTAGTGAAGATCATCATTTTCCAATCGCTTAAGTAATTGTTGTTTTTCTTGTATTTGTTCTGATGCGATAAAAGATGAGTTCGGCGGCCTCGAAATGATGGTATAAAGTTGCTTTTTTGTTGGGTATTCAACGAAATCGAAAGAACGATGTTTTGGCGTCGCTTCAAACGGCGTTGCGTGTTTATCATGTATGCGTCAGAGATAAAGTGATAGTCTGAAAAATTACAGTATTGTATAATAACTGCTCGGTGGGACTCAATTCTAGAATTGAGAAAATAACTTAATAAGCTGAGGTAATATTGAAAATAAACAGCGAATATAAGATCATTTCAGCCTTGAAACTGAAAGCAATGTAAGTAATTGGTAAAAAACAGTTTATTTAATAACATTAAGGTTTAAGGTTTGGCAAAAATATAAAAGAAAGTTTTATTCGTCTCTGTACAACCATTCATGTACTGTAGTATACTGTAAATACGAGTATTCTAGATTGAAAACATTGACTAATTGTCCGTGTGAGTCAGGCGGAATAGAAATTGGTCTTGAAAGAGCTTAGAAAGACAGATTTATTAAATTCAAATACGTGCGACACGGAAGACGTCTAAATTTTACACTTCTGCATTTTAGCTGCTTTAGCTAGTTATTAAAACACACATTTGCACTTATTATTCATATATAAAGTGATTTTTTTCTGGTTTAAATAGCGATTTCAATCCCTTACGTACAATTACCTTCAGCCAAACACTAAATATTATTTATATACAATCCGCCCTCATTATACTTATACCCGATGCAACGACAAAATTCGTTGCAGTGATAATATAACTGGCACGAAACATTCGCTCAAGAGTTGACAGTTCATAGGAAAACATTCAAGATCATTGTATTTAATACCTCAATAAATATATATTTTGGATATATGTAAGAATGACCTCACCAAGGCGATTCTAACAAATATCCAAAACATATGTTCTATAAGGAAATAAGAATAAAACATTAGGTCTTTCTTATATATGTATCATTAAGGAGTCTTTACAAATGCATTTTAGTGGCAACATCTTTGGGTACAAATGCTGTCGTTGTAACAAGGGTAATTGTTTTAGGTGTGATTTATTTAATTTCTGCATATTTAATTAGGTGGTTATGAGGATACTAACTCACATAAATGACGGCTTCCGCGACACCATTTTCTATATCTTCAAAGCTCTATAACTTGCTTATGTCGCGATTGATTTTCGATTTTTTTCCCACCAAACCGCACAGCTTAACTCTTTCACTGTTACAGGCGATAATAACAGGCTTTTGCAAACAGCATAGATCCAGATGAGACGGCCATCTCATCTGGATCTACGTTGTTTGATACTCAGTCTTTCAACTATACATATAAACATCTTTCCAAGCGATGGTTTGTTAAAATTAGAAAGCAGACGGCAAATGTCGTCTGAAATTTGGCAGCGAAAGAGTTAACAGACTCTATATTTTCTAATATTTTCAGTAGTTGCTGTGCGTTTTCTTTAAGGGTGAAGTTTCGCGTGAGTAAAACTGGTTTAAGACACACACGCACACACACACACACACACACACACACACACACACACACACACATAGAGTACTTTTCCAACTGACCGTTCCAAGGCCGTTCCTCTGTTGCAGTTCTTCTTTGTCTGTGCGTCGGTAGTTTAGTATACGACGTTTAATTGTCAATTAATTGTTCCTCATCTCTCCTTATTGCTTGTCTTGGGAAGGCTGTGCTACGTGATCGTGGCATTTCCTAGGTATTTTCACTTACATCTTTTATTTTCACTGTACTGTACACGGCTCTGTAATGTTTGTATTCATGTGAAATAAGAAAATGGTGCCAAGGTACATATAGCTTCGCCGCAGTATATCAACACGAAAACATGCCTATATAATTTTGACCCCCTTTAACCCCACCAGTATATAGTAAAACTGGGGTTTACAGGGGTATACCTTATTTTTCTTATTTCTGCTTAAAACATAGATTGCGGGTACTCGTTAGAACCGCCTTGTTTAGGCGGTTCTAACGAGTACCCACAATCTATGTTTTGAGCAGAAATTTGAAAAATACCAGAATATTTATCTGAAAATTTTCATTTTTTGGTGGTAAAATTTTCAGTATATTTGAATAGGCGTGTTTTCGTAATGGATGTATGAACTGTATACAACTGAATAGTTTAAAGGTGACAGTGATTGAAATGAAGACAAGATTACATCGTTTTCCGATAGAACCTTTAACAGTTGCTATTCTTTAAACTCTGTTATTCCAATAGTATTGCTTTCTATTGATGCTATAAACTTGGATGTGATACAAACATAGATACTGTGGCATTTGGATTGATAAGCTAATATTTAGGTCCTCAGATATAAACCGTAATAACTGATTAGATCGTTTAGCTTCGCTATGAAAAAGAAAAAAAATAATAGTTTGCTTTCTATAGACGCAATGGCTTTACATAGTTCCGGCTAAGGCACTTTTGTTAACTGAAAAGTACTTATATATTTCTTATTTCACCATTAAAACTGATGTTGTGGTACTCATGAGAAGTATCGCGTCTTAAGTGTACCGACATCATGTGTTTGCATGGAAAAAAAATAACATTAAAGGGCTACCCCATCTTATCTGGAGCTATGGCGTTTAATTATATTGTAGATACAATTATAGACCGTTTTGAATCTGAACTGATAAGCTAACGTTTAGGTTGTCAGATATGAATTATTTGTAATTATATGTAACAACTACTATGGAAAATCAGTCTTTGCTTTCGTTTCTGTGATGTGTTTATTGTTTGCAAACGATCCATCCTTATCGAATTTAGATACAAATAGACAGTGTGGGCACAGAATTGCCAAGTTATTATTAAAAAATTCACATACACATTGTTTTTAATAACTGATCGGTGATCTTCGCTATGAGACAATCAGTCTTTGTCTTTGCTTTCTGTCGCTTCTGTAAACCGGAGCGTGAAATTGCACTCCAGCTGGTATCAAGTGTAGTGTGGTGGCGGTATATAATTTCTACCCCCCGTACTTTATCATAGGTTTCTGATGTTGTTATCTCACATAAACCATAAGCTCGCCAGTCCGTCCACTTCTTTGAACGACTTCTTCTCTAAAATCTTTCACGTAGAGCCTTCTGTTCAAGGGAAATTTAAACTTTGTACAAAGGTTATAGTCTATTAATTGACATGGCTGCCGTGTCCATATATGGTAAAACACAATTTTCATCTCCAGAACCAAGAAAGTTTTAAGGCTTAATTCTGGTATCTAGCATCGGAGACATAAGGTCTACCCAGTCTGACCAACTACGGATCGTAGGTTGATCTTTAACCTTTTTACGGCATGGTCAAACTTGCGTCCCGATAATTGTGCATAGGTAAAATGTTGATAAATCATTTTCTTAAAATGTATCACAAAATAATGGCTGAAATTTACATTTTATCATTAAAGTAGAACTTATTTGTTACACTCATAATTTTGTCCCCCGGGAGTTATCTGCTCCAGCCCTTGCGCTATATACATGTGTAAAATTATGTAATATTTAAACATCTTTTCTGAAACCACTTGACCAATTATACCAGATTTCACATGGGACCTTCTGTCGAAAGGGTATTGACAATTAGTTCAAATGGCTCATCACTTATGAACAAGAAAAAATTGGTAGGTAGGAGAAACTTTTTATTTTATTTTTGTATTTTTTCTCTTCAAAAGAATAGGGTCGGGCCTGTAATTTTATGAAAATACAGGCATTTGGTTGAAGGTCGGTGCTTTTTTTTTTGCACCCAAAATAATAAAAATAGCTGAGTCGGGTGTTTGAAACAGGGTCGGTCGGGTTAGTGGAAACACAGCTACTTTTTTTTTACGCCTGATGATCCTAGAATGACCTTTGACCTTTTCACGGCACAGTCAAATTTGTGTCCTAGTTGCTGTGTCAATACTGGAAGAATGTTACATGGCATCTGCAGCTATGCAATGGCTGTTTTACTAAGGTGAGCGAATCGTGACCCATGAGTCTCTTGTCTGTTCTTTGTGTGCCCTTATGACTACTCGCTGCGTACTTTTTTTTCTTGTTTTGTCTTGCTTGTTGTCTTATTGCTGTGTCTAGTGGATCCCGTTTAGCATTGTCATCACATAGTTAGGGAAGAGACAGCTGGTTGCTTTGCTGTTCTTTGACTTATGGCCTGTGTACTAATCACGAAAACCCCTTGAACCCCATTTTTACATAGTAAAACTGGGGTTTTTATATAGTAAAACTGGGGTTTAAAGGGGTATACATTATGTTTCTTAATTCTGCTAAAACATAAATTGTGGGTACTCGTTAGAACCGCCTCACCGAGGCGGTTCTAACGAGTACCCACAATCTATGTTTTGAGCAGAAAAATGAAAAATATCAGAGATTTTTATCTGTAAATTTTCAGTTTTTGAAGGTGAAATTTTCTATATATTTGAATATGTGTGTTTACGTAATATGTCTGTCTTGGTTTGTTTTCTTTGGTGTCATTGGTAGCTTGTACTATTTTCTGTGATTGTGGCTCATCCTGCACATAATCTATACTATTTTTATTGTTATTTCCTTTGGCTCCTTTGATCCCATTATGATAATTATGAACACAGCAGAAGTCGACCCTAGGCGGCGTAAGCAGTCTTGCAAACAAACTGCAGTATTGTTTGTTTATAGTCTCATTAAAACCAAGACTCCCATGTTCGTTCTTTCATGTTTTTATTTGTTTCCATAGACAACCTTTTCAACTTTATTACAGATACAAATATAAACAATGAGAAACTAGATTGATAAGTTAACGTGTAGGTAGTGTGAAGATAGACAATTATAGTGACGATAAACACACTCTAAAACCAGTGGCCTTGAGAGAAAAGAACACGCCCACAACCCTCCACACTCCCCACCCCCGCCAAAAAAAAAATCGTGAAGTGTCTAGTTTAGTCAAGTTAAGCCTCATCCGTGACCCTTTTATATTTTTTCCAAAGTTTCCGGAATAGGTTCAGTGATCAAATCGGACCAGAAAACACTATAGTATGATACTAGGATCATCATTTGAACTAATTTGGGAGTTTCCTCTCCCAAAAGCACTGTATAAAGATTCAGCCTCGACCAATTTTAGGCTCCTCAGTAGAAGATTTTATAAATAAATTCTTAATCGAATTTATCTTGAAGAGTAACGCACATGCATTTGTTTACTGCGAAGCAAACTTAAAGGGAAGGGAGATGATATATCAGACCTTTATTTCTTACAGCTTATTTACTAAACCAGCTAACCGAAGTTTGGGGAATGCAAATTAACGTGCATGTATGAAAAATGTAGCAAACTTGGAATAGGAAGATGATAAACTAGACCTTCATTTCTTACAGCTGACTTACTAAAACAGCTAACCGAAGTCAGGGGATTATACATTAATATAATACTATGTGTATTTAAGTACTTTGCTATGCTTGTGAATTAACTTTTTTTCATAACCATTTTAATAACACACATTTTTTTTCAAAGATTCAATAAGATAACTTCTGGTTCAAGCAAAATTCATCTTAAAGATCCTGACAATTATTCATATAAAGCGTAATAGTTTGCATGTGCCAGGTGCCGTGTGATTTATGGAGTAATATTTTATCAATTATCAACAACCGTCAAAAAATAAATTACCGATGAATGTATGTATCAAATAAAGCATTATATTTTCATCTTTCTAATACGTATTCATTCACTATTTCTCTATACATCAAGTCTCAAAAAAAGCAAATACTGTATTCATTTTAAATCACACTTACAATACCTGATCACGTTAACATATGTTTAGGCAGCCTTAGACTTACATCATCCTGGGCAGCAGCTCGTGTATGCATTCACGAAATAGTCGAATTTAAACGGCTCGAAAACGTTGGAAATAAGTTCGATATACAAGCCACTGAGGGTTAATCATAAGCCAAGTCCGGAGGCAAACGGGTAAATTTAGGGCTGTCTTTTCGATCTTTTACAAAATAATGGTATGTTGAGTGTATTTTTGAAAGTGATTTTAATGGGTACACACAACACAAATGATAAAACACGAAACCATTCACTTAAAAATGTCACTTACCATTTTTCTTGAGCAATCGGAAGAATTTTCTAGGGACAGAAAAACGAGTTCGGATTAGCCACGTTAGATGACCCATCGGTGTTCGGGTCAGTGAAATTTAACTGTAGTAGCCATTTCATGTTGTGTCTTTTGCAGGCACGCTACAATGCAGACAGTTTGGGACACACTCACATTTGTTCATCATTAAACAAGCTTGGTGCAGGACGATGATACAACATATCTTTAGTTATCACAGATGGCATTCACAAACAGCTAACCGAAGCCAGAGGAGTGGAAACTGGGTCGCGCAATGCTAAAACGTGTCTTCGGACCTATGCGGACAAGAAAGGCCAAGATCAGCCTGCGCATACACGCAGTCTGATCAGGTCTTTCACTGTCCGCTTATAGAATCATTGGGTACTGTAGAACACGAACGAAGTATTGTAAAGTTCCTGATCAGACTATATATCTGCGTTGGCTGATCTGAATCGTTACTGTTTACATTTACCCCGATGACGCCTTTTCTCATGTCGCGGCTCAACTCATGAATTTGAAATGAAATACATTGTTGTTTATTATCATAAATTACAGCAAACCAGGAAATTCCAAATCAGATCAGTTGCAAACTGTGTAGATCCTGATCACACGCCTCGTTGTAAGGTCTTGAAATGAGAAATAAGCCCTTAAAGAACTAGTCCATTTTACTACATGTTGTAATGCCTAAAACTGATATCAAAGTCCACAAAGAATTAATCCATTTTCGCTAGATGTTATAATACCTAAAACTGAGAGGTAAAACCTTAAAAAACTAGTCCATTTTACAAAATGTTATAATACCTAAAACTGAGAGGTAAAACCTTAAAGAACTAGTCCATTTACAAAATGTTGTAATACCTAAAACTAAAAGGTAAGTCCCTGGCGAACTAATCCATTTTACTACACGTTGTAAACGGAAGATTAGTTGCAAATAATGTAGACCTTGATCAGACGCCACATTCTGCGGCGCGTCTGATCTGGGTCTACACTGTTTGCTCATACAAGTCTGTCCAAAAATTACCAATAAATACGGTAAACTAATTTTTGTTGAAAGTTTAGACACTTAACAATTTCATTTATACATTACCTTCTAAAGTTCCATCACGAAAACATACCTATATAATTTTGACCCCCTTAAACCCCACTTTTATATAGTAAAACTGGGGTTTACAGGGGTATACATTATTTTTCTTATTTCTGCTCAAAAACATAGATTGTGGGTACTCATTAGAACCGCCTCGTCGAGGCGTTCTAACGAGTACCAACAATCTATGTTTTGATCAGAAATATGAAAAAATATCAGAATTTTTATCTGAAATTTTCAGTTTTTGGTGGTAAAATTTTCAGTATATTTGAATAGGCTTGTTTTCGTAATGCCCTTTGATTTTGTAAGCAGGTACCTGCTAGCCTAATGCGCATACTGATTCGTGTCTTCTTTGTATTTACATGCTAAAAGAGAAATTTGCTCGATTTGTGCAGGACGCAGAGAACCAATCGTGTCAACAGGTGCAAAATGGCATTGTAGCCCAGGGTTATTATTTTATGTAAGGCGGTCTGTGATTGGTTGATAATAAAGATGAATGGATACTTATTATTCTTATATAAACAAAATCATTTTGCATGTAATTTCATGATTGTTTCAAAGAAATAAATATTTCTGTTTGTGTGTGCTACAGCAAAAAGAAGAATAAGCGAAATTTCAAAATTTCAATTTTTGATATCTGCCAACTGATGGATTGCTACATACAGCCTCCAGAAGGTCCCAGAAAGTACTGGTGTCGGTGTGTTTTCCTTATTTAATTAGTTGTGCTAAGCCAGTTTTAAGTTAAAGCAAAATTTCGAAGTTAAGCCATACCCTGAAAGAATCACCAAAACAAAACCATGGAATTACTATAGAGCTCTATGGCAAAAATAATTAGTTCCCTGTACCCTGCATGCATCAATATGTTTAGGGAAATATTGATGCCTGTCTAAAACAATAGCTTCCGGGAGCCGCAAGTTATCGTTTTAATCCCAATTAATTAAAGCTGGTTGACATTTCCCCCACAATTTGCAAATGCGGTCCTAAGTAGCAATATTCAATATTAGCCTAATACGAAGTATAAGAACTGTTCCAGAATTGTTTTTCTTTTCTCATTTTAGCTGTCACGGAAAATAGCAGAGAAACGGCGTCGTAATACACTTAACCATTTCAGCCCTGCAGACCAAAACAACTTCTTGCTAACAGCGTAGATCCTGACGGGACGGCTCATAATTAGCCGTCTTATCAGGATTTACATTGCTTGCCATTCTGTTTTGATTGTTCTGAAAACCCTTTTTTGAACAATGATTCTGTCCAGATTCAAAGATCGAAGGGTCCACTTCAGAAATTCAAGGTTGATTGGCTTAAACGAAGAAACTGTAAGTGATTTTTATCGACTTTACTGCTGTCAATTTAAATACTGTGACTAAATTTAATATACCACATAAAACATTCGGATGTGCGGATTAGAATGAGGTGGTAGCTTAGCTACATTGGTTTGGACTCCGCACTTTTTAAGAAATCATTATTCCATTGAAGGCAAGGCGAATGAATAAATCTGGTAATCTTTCGGTCCTTTTAACTAGGAATATAACGTTTGTGATTTCCTTTTTTTGCTTTTCTGCACACCAATCCCCTTTTGAAAAGGGGACCACTCTTAAAGGAAAGAAGTCGATACAAGCAGTTTCTCATTTTGCGTCTCATTCTTAGACTGACAATCTATATTTGATATAGCCAGAAAAATGTGTCCAAAGTATATGATATATCCGTTTAATCCAGTTCAGTCTATTATTCATAATCAAATGCCCTTCACCTATACTCTAGCCATTTATAGAGTAAAAACGTATAGAAGATGTCCAGGAAGAGCCACAATAACAGAACACAGCCTACCAATGACATCAAGAGGAAGAGCAAATAAACCATGACAGACAATACACAAGATTCAAACCAAAGAAAAGCAAAGCCGTTACGAAGACAAGCCTATTCAAATATACTGAAAATTTTTACCATCAAAAAAATGAAAATTTTCAGATAAAAGTTCTTTTTCATATTTCTGCTCAAAACAGATTGTGGGTACTCGTAAGAACCGCTTCGGCGAGGCGGTACTAACGAGTACCCACAAGCTATGCTTTTGAGCAGAAATAAGAAAAATAATGTATACCCTTGTAAACCCCAGTTTTTTCTATATAAAAGTGAGGTTTAAGGGGAGTCATCATTACATCACGAAAACATGCCTATATAATTTTGACCCCCTTAAACTGCACTTTTATATAGTAAAACTGGTGTTTTCAGGGGTATACATTATTTTTCTTATTACTGCTCAAAACATAGATTGTGGGTACTCGTTAGAACCGCCTCAATGAGGTGGTTCTAACGAGTACCCACAATCTGTTTTGAGAGGCGGTTCTAACGAGTACCCATAATCTATGTTTTGAGCAGAAACATGAAAAATATCAGAATTTTTTATCTGAAAATTTTCATTTTTTGGTGGTAAAATTTTCAGTGTATTTGAATAGGCATGTTTTCGTAATGATATAGGCGTGTTTCGTGATGGACCAGTTCCCTCTTCCCCAACAAGGTGATTATAATGCTAGACTAGATCCTTAAATACATTAATAAGACCACGAGCAGGACAAAAAATAAACTCTACTAGGTGATCCACAATGTCAGAAAAATATTTCATTATGAAAACACGCCTATTCAAATATATTGAAAATTTCATCACCCAAAACTGAAAGTTTTCAGATAATAAGTCTGATAATTTTCAGGTTTTCTGCTCAAAACATAATTGTGAGTTCTAAAGAGTACCCACAGTGGGTCTAACGAGTACCCACAATCTACGTTTTTGAGCAGAAATAAGAAAAATAGTGTATACCCCTGTAAACTCCAGTTTTACTATACAAAAGTGGGGTTTAAGGGGGTTAAAATTATATAGGTATGTTTACGTGATGTGTGAGTCAGTATCCCACGGCAATTTCCATAAATGTCTAGTACGAAGCCCAATCAGTGTCAGATTTAAAATACAACAGCTATCATCTAAGATATACTACTGGTATATAGGATTTGAGCCATGGAACAGCATTTCCTACAATATGGCAGGTGCGCCCAGTGAAGACTCAGATCAGCATCCGCGCAGTCTAATCTGAGTTACCATCGTACCCTGTGATTAGCCAATGATCCAAAACGTCGTCAGGAGGACAGTGAAGACTCTGATCAACCTGCGCTGAAGCACAAGCTGATCTACGTCTTCGATGGGCGCACATGCAATATTGTAGGTTATGCTGTGTCCCGACTCATCTGACAGTGTAGTAGCCTTTCATTGTCTATTAGGAGCAATTTCTCCTCTTTTCTACAATATTTTGTTACCTGTTGTTAGATTTAGATTTATATATAACAAGGACTAGACTTCAACTTCGAGATAGGCGGTTATTCGAGATAAGCAAAGTCGAAATAACGAGAGTAGACTGTATAATGGTAGGGAGGTTGAATCTTTGGGTGGGTTAAGTATGAAATTATGAAGAAATTATGAAAAATTTTACGCGGTGATATGTCTTAATGAAGTCCGCCTGCAAATTTACAGTATATTTATCGTTTTCGTTTAAGTCAGTGATCCGGTTCCGTAGATTTAATTGACGTAAACGTTGTTGTTATCATGTAAACGAGGACGCGCATGTAATAAGAATTAATTTAAAATGGTCAAAGAATTCTAATTGACAACGTCCATCAGAAACTTATTTTGATATTATTTTGTCAGTGGAAGAAATACTTTTATTCATATAGATGTTGACCGGATGAAACAATTGGAGCATACGGCATTTTGAAATATGGTTATTATTTTTTTTAAAGAAAAAGGTTCAGAGATGATCCAAACAATGTATAGATTAAATGGTCATTTTTCAATATAATCTTTACATTTTTGTTTGGATATAACACAGTTGTTTAACTAACCCGGTTTATGCTATGGACCCCAACAATAGTGTTATAAAGACGTTGTGGTGTAACAATAATAATACAAAGCATTTACACAGTGTACAATCGTATAGTGATTCACAACGGTAGCGCCAAGATCTGTCCATCCGACAACTAAATAGCCTACGCTAAACAAACTGGGAAAGTCGAACATTATTGTCAGATAAGAAAACAACGAAATGTTCGTTTACAATGCGGTTTTAGGCATCGGGGATAGATACGAATATATTTTCCATAACATCACGAAAACATGCCTATATAATTTTGACCCCCTTAAACCCCACTTTTATATAGTAAAACTGGGGTTTACAGGGGTATACATTATTTTTCTTATTTCTGATCAAAAACATAGATTGTGGGTACTCGTTAGAACCGCATCGGCGAGGCGGTTCTTACGAGTACCCACAATCTATATTTTGAGCAGAAATATAAAAAATATCAGAAATTTTTTGTCTGAAAATTTTCATTATTTTGGTGGTGAGATTTTCAATATGTTTGAATAGGCTTGTTTTCGTAATGAAGCGATGCAATTATTGTGGAGACATCGTTTTGTGCTGCTTAATCAGTGATTTTGCTTCTTCTTTTGTCACCCGTCAACACGGTGAATCTAGGTCGATTACACTGAAATTATACCATCATTTCTGCTAGCATCAACATCCAATCTTTAAAACTATGTACGGATATACACAGTAATTTCATCAAAAACAGAACGAACGAAGAGAAATTGCACCAACATTCACCAAGTGTATCCAGTTCCCTTAATACATCATGGAAACATGACTATATAATTTTGACCCTTTTAAATCCCAATTTTATATAGTAAAACTGGGGTTTACAGGAGTAAACATTATTTTTCTTATTTTTTCTCGAAAACATAGATTGTATGTACCCATTAGAACCGCCTCACATGAAAAATATCAGAGTTTTTTTTTCTGAAAATTTTCAGCTTATTGAGATAAAATTTTCTATATATTTAAATACGCGTGTTTTCGTAATGCATAGCTCAGAAATAGGCTGATGCAAACGAACATTTACACAATGACAAATGCGAACAATGTATGATGTAACCACACCACACATCTGTACAGGACTTATTAGGAACTGCACTGTTCGCTACAATAATATTTGAACTATACAAAAATCAAAACATTCTCAACATAAAAAAGATCTGAGCAAACTGTCATATGCTCATCTCTGCTTTTATTGTGCGCATGTCACATTATTAAAGGGTGTTATTTCATTTCTGTGCGAATATTCTGACTTTTATAACAGATGATATATATAATAAAATGAACTGTGCTAGCTTCTATATTAGAGTTTAATTGGCAGAGCCAGTTTTTCAGTTGAGACACGAAAATTATAGTCATATTTGCCTGGGGAAGTTTAGTGTGTAATATTGTTCCAAATATGAGAAAACAGAATGGGTAAACTTTCAATTAATTTGGCTTTAAAAGAGTTGAATTTCGGCTGTAATGTGTTTCCTTGTTCATTACTTGGTGTTTTGCGTTTTAAAAACAAGAAAAGCACGCGTTCTCGGAAAACCGCCTTTGTCTCTTACGTGACGAGCAGCCTCGCAGACATTTCATGACTCTCGAAAAGAAGAATTAGGATACACGCTTTGTTACTTTTTTTAAGAATCTAATGTTGTGGATATTCATTAGAAGCGCCTCGCGGAGGCGCTTCTTATGAATATCCATAACATGAGATTCTTAGAAAAATAATAAAATGTGTATCATTAGTTTCGATTGCAAAATGTGGCCTTATCCAGAGTTACGCAACGTAGACAGATCCTTTGCATCTAAACAATCAAACCAAGGAATTCGCTATTCCCCTGAGTCAGCTGAGGATCCCGAGTAATGATAAATAAAGCAGGCCGAAGAATCCGACCAGAGGAGGTGCATGTGGAGGATGGTGCCGGTCTTTGTTGTTCAAATATTGGCAAATGTTGGTTGTTACCCGGAAAACCACAAGAGAGCAAACGAACACAAAGCTGTAATCTGCATGACAGTTCAAGCGTTAGTAATTGAACATGAAGAATTATTATTTTGAAATTCTAGGAGAAAGTGCTTGATTACTTGGAAATCATGCTGCAATTTTTATGTATTCGTGTGTTCTGTTACTGATCCTGTACATGTTATTTAATCACAATCTAATAAAGGCTGTGAAACTTAGTTGTTGATTTTCGGCTTAAAAAGCCAGAAAACCTGAGTCATTATTTTTTTTTATCTTTTGTCCGATCGTTTCCAATAATTAATACGCACAGTTCTTACTCGGTTTGCCCTGGGTTGAGTAAATAGCCAGGCGCTTGGAGACACATAGAGGCAGGTCAGTTTGCATGGGTGATCCATGACAGGATGCCCACAAATACATGGACAAACAGTACCTATCACCCTCCAGCACCCAATAAATGTCCTGTGTAAATGACATGCCAATATAAATGCCGTACAATTTTAGAACACCAATACTTACGCAGTTTAGAACCTATTTCAAAAGAAGTGCATGCTAAAATAAAAGCCCGAAAATCCAGACTGGTAAGTCATTGGTGTGATATATTAATCAAGTAATACGTCTGTGTAATGAGTACCTCCATTTCCTACCACCATAATGTAAAAACATTTGGTACCCAGGAGTAAACATTATTAGGCAGATTTTCAGAATTTTGCAAACTGTTAACTAGCTTTTCATTTTGTTCTTTACCTTTAGCATTTCTTAATTACATGAGTATGTCCTAAATTGTTTAAAAGTCGAATCATCTTCCTTTACCACATTATATGATAAGTATGACATGGCCTTTGCGTCAGTTTTTAAAGCAAACACCACGAAACCATGCCTATATAATTATGGCCCCCTTAAACCCCACTTTTATATAGTAAAACTGGGGGTTACAGGGGTATACTTTGTTTTTCTTATTTCTGCTGAAAACATAGATCGTGGGTACTCGTTAGAACCGCCTCGTCGAGGCGGTTCTAACGAGTACCCACAATCTTTGTTTTCAGCAGAAATATGAAAACTATCAGAGTGTTTTTTTATCTGAAATTTTTCAGTTTTTGGAGGTGAAATTTTCTGTATATTTGAAAAGGGGTGTTTTTGTAATGAACATATATGTTTTGAAAGTCAAAAATACACACTAACTCGACATAGGTTCTTGCCTCATAATCTTCACAACCGTACGACCCAGGAACTACTAATCGGGAAAGAACGCAACTAAGGTAAAAATGAATATCTATTTCTCCAAGTGCAGAGTTTCATTGTTAGAACATCAAGATTTAATCGTAAAATAATAAAACTATTGCTTGGCTGTGTCTAGTTTATTCTTTGCAATAAGAACTCTACAGGGTATTATCCAGATGAAAAAAAGGGAACGGTCAATAATCTCTCTCGCTCTCTCTCTCTCTCTCTCTTCGTATTCCTTGGTGCATACGTAAACTTTTCATGAATGCTCTCTCTCACATAGTGTTTTATTTTCCTAAATACTTTACTTCATTTGGTCCCGTTCTCACTTGACCATTCGTATACGAATAAATTGTACATTATTACATGTTCATGGCTTGCATAAAAGCATCATGATATCCGTCAAATCCTCTGTCATTCTTGTTTATATATGTATGCATGTAATTTATTTAATAAATAATATTTAAAACAAACTGCCATGGCTTTAAGCTCAAGCTATGAGGAGAAAATAAATGTTTGTTTTTTTCTCCAGAAAACAAGATTTTATAATAATTGTTTCATACTTATACAACTATAATTTTGAGCAGAGACAAGATGAAATATCAACAGTTTTGGTCAAAACAAGTCTTATCTAGTGCTATGCCTTAGAAGTACACACATAAATATGTTTTTAAAGTAATATTTAAAGACACTTTGCCAAGGGATTACAGTGTTTGTAAAGCCGGGGTACTAACCAAACGTTCTTACCGTTTAATTTGCTTTAAGATAACATACTTGCGATCATACATTATAAACATATCCCATTCCAACAGTGAAGATACAAAAACGCTTACTAATAAGTTAGTGATGTCAGTAAATTTGTTTTTTTTTTCCATATAACATCAATAAGATCTCTTAGCAGGCGAACGGTAAAGTGTCTTGGTGGAGTGCACCGGTGTAACGTGAAAAATTGATCAGGTATCGAAAAGTGAATCAGAGTTGTTAAATTTTAAGTCTTGAAAAATGACCTGGTTGTGTGTACAAAATATTAAGTCTGTTGAAAAATATGAACCTTTAGTAAGAACAATGAAAACAGATGGAACATTCCTCGCACTGCCTTAAAAGAACCTTTAGCAGTTCTCTGTTTTAACATATAATTCATGAGCTCAAATATCCTTAACGTACAAAGAAAAACCAACACAGTAATTTTAATAATATACCCTGTTAGCATTCTGCTTAAATATCATATCATCCATTGCAGAACATTGCACAACTTGTTTTACCATAAAATCTCCATCGCCTCATTTCGGATACCCATATTTAAGTTATCGCATTATGAAAACACACCTATGCAAATATACAGAAAATTTCACCTCCATAAACTGGAAATTTTCAGATAAAAAGAAACTGATATTTTTCATATTTCTGCTCAAAACATAGATTGTGGGTAGAACCGCCTCGGCGAGGCGGTTCTAATGAGTACCCACATTCTATGTTTTTGAGCAGAAATAAGAAAAATAATGTATACCCCTATGAACCCCAGTTTTACTATATAAAGGTGGGGTTTAAGGGGGTTTATATTATATAGGCATGTTTTCGTGATGGTCCCATTCGTTATGCAAGACTCGTAGCTTTCCAAACAAGAATGTGCCACACTTTTGCGGCGTTCGATAACAAACAGTCACAAATCCATTTTAAATTTAAAAAGAGCCAGTTTTGTTTTATTTGCTGTAAGCTTTCCTGTAGAATTTTTTTTCGTTCGTCTGTCATTACAATCCTAATCAACTGTGTGATGTGTTATTATTTGTGTGTTCTAAGATGGCTGATAAGACCAATCTTAGCTCTAAACTGCCTGTTGCAGATAGAACAAGATAGGTCTGAGGAAGAAAGCTCTGTTGATGATGCCTTAGCTCTGGCTTTCCGCTGTGCACGTTTCTGCTCGGCTTCGCTGATTCTTTTTGCTTCGTATTCACCAGCTCCCCTTTTTATGAGGCCTCGCCACTTTGTACGATCCTGTGCAATCTGTTCCCATGACTCTGTTAGTATGTTGAAGTCTTTAAGGGAGGCTTTGAGGGTGTCCTTGTATCGCTTCTTCTGACCACCATGGGAGCGTTTTCCTACTTGAAGTTCTCCATAGAGGATTTTCTTTGGCAAACGTTTATCAGGCATTCTGGTAACATGGCCTGTCCATCTTAACTGTGCCAATTTCAGAAGAGTATGTACACTCTGCATCCCTGCCTTTTTCAGGACTTCTGTGTCTGGAATCCTGTCTTGCCACTTGATCTTTAGAAGTTTTCTACGACAGCTTGTATGGAAGTGGTTCTGTCTTTTGGCATGCCGTTGGTAAACTGTCCAAGTTTTGCATATGTATAATAGTGTTGGCAGCACTACCGATCTATATACTTTCAGCTTTGTGTGAAGTCTGATTCCACTTCGGTCCCAAATACTTCCACGTAGCCGGCCAAATGCTGCACTAGCTTAAGCAATTCTAGCATTGACTTCATCATCAATGTGCACAACTGTAGACAATGTGCTTCCAAGGTAGGTGAGCTTGCAGTCGTTGACCTTGATGGTAGGGTCCTTGTAAGGCTTTCCAGGTGCTGGCTGATATACTACCTCAATCTTTTTGATGTTGATTGTGAGATCATAGCTGTCGCATGAATCAGATACTTGATCCACACCTTTTTGCATTTTCTCTTCTGTTGGGGAACCCTTTGCCATGTCATCAGCAAAGAGGAACTCGTCTAGCACCTCTGTCTGCACCTTAGATTTAGCTTGCAACCTTCTTAGGTTGAAAAGTTTCCGATAAAAGCGATAACTAAAAGGTATACCATTGTCACCATCTTGGAAAGCATCTGTAAGAATGGCAGAAAGCATCATGCTGAACAATGTTGAAGCTAGTACACAGCCTTGCTTAACTCCATTTGTCACAGGAAATGGATCAGAAAACTAGCCCTCATTTTGGATCCTTGCAAGCATACCATTATGGATATGCCGCACCAGTGCTATGAACTTGGCAGGACAGCCAAACTTTGCCATAATTTTCCAAAGTCTCTCACGACTGACTGTGTCAAATGCTTTGGTAAGGTCGACAATGTAGAGGTCCACAATCTGTTCCTGGCATTTTTCTTGAAGCTGTCGTGCTGTAAAGATCATGTCTATTGTTCCTCTGTTTTTCCTGAATCCATACTGGCTTTCTGGTAGAAGCCCTGACAGTTCGAGGTGTTCATTCAATCCGTTAAATAGACCCTAGCACGGATCTTCCCAGCAATTGCCAATAAAGAGATACCTCGATGATTGTCACAGACTTGAGGATTCCCTTTCCTTTTGAATAGGTGGAAAATTGTTGCATCCTTGAATTCTTGAGGAATGGCTTCTTTTCTCCACATAATGTGAAATAACTCTGTCAGTTTCTCTGCAACTGGAGGACCTCCTGCTTTGTAGATCTCTGCAGATATTGCATCTGATCCTGGAGCCTTGCCAGATGACAGGAGTTTTATTACTTTCACTGTTTCAGAGACGGTTGGGAGCTCATCAAGCAGCGGATTACATTCCACCTGTGGTAGTCTGTTGATAGCTTCATCATTGATAGATGGTGGCCGATGTTCAGCCCATCTTTTCAAGATAGCTTCTTTGTCAATCAGAATACTAGTTCCATCTGCATTAAGGAGTGGGGTGGTTCCTGAGCTCTGGGGACCATATACTGTCTTGAGTGCATCAAAGAACTTTTTCATGTCCTTTCTGTCTGCAAAGAACTGGATTTCATCAGCTTTTTTTCTCAGCCAGGAGTCTTGCATGTCTCTGAGCCTCGTCTGAACTGTCTTGCATATGTTTGAATAGGCAGTCTTGCTAGATACTGAGCTGATATTTCTGAGGTAAGCCTTGTGTTTTTGGTGTTTCTCTACAAGGAGTCCCTGAATTTCTTTGTCATTCTCATCAAACCAATCTTGGTGTTTGCGAGAAACTGGTCCTAGGGAATCCATTGCTGAAGAGTGAACGGTGTCTCTGAAGACTGTCCAGCTCATCTACATCTTCTGAACTGTGTTCCAGTGCATCTAAACGGTTGCAGAGATTGTTGACGAATGCTTGCCTCTTGCTGTCTTGTTTCAGCTTGGAGCCATCTAATTTCTTTGGCACCTTCTTGCCTTGTAATCCTGTAGATTAACCAAACAGTGACGACCCTGACCAGACGCCACACTCATTCTGTGGCATCTGATCTGGGTTTCCACTGCTTGTCAATGTCCCAAAAATGCCCAATTTGGACATATCTATTTTGAATTTAAGTGGTATCAGACTTTTTTGTACATATAAACAGATACCTGTACATTGACCAAACAGTTGTGATCCTCATCAGACTAGGCGTCTGATATGGGTATACACCATTTGTAAATGCTCGCAAAATGCCTTTGGACACTGCTGATTTAAATTTAAGGGGTGTAAGTTTTGTTTTGTTGATTTTAGTTTGCAAAAACAATCCTGCACTGAAAATGAACAGTGACGCCGCGTTCTGCGGCATCTGATCAGGGTCTACACTGTTTGCTTAAGTCCCCAAAAATGCCTTTGGACAGATCCATTCGATAGATTTATTTGAAAGTTAAGGGGTGTCAAAAAAGGTAAAAGAAAAGTCCAGGGAGTGCCACAATTACAATCCGCAGCCCTTCCCAGACACCAAAAGGAAGAGGAAATCGATAAAACCAAACAAGCACAAATCGAACAAACGTACGAAAAGCACTTTCAAGTTTCTTTTATTTATTGTAAGTTTACAAAAGTTCCTGTACTTTGGCAAACAGTGTTACCCCTTAACAGACACCGCGTTCCTCGGCTCTCGGATCTGGGTCTGCACTGCTGAGACGGGGTTGCCCTTGATTGTTCCTTTACTTTTGCAATGTTCCTTTGGAGGATACTTCCAGCTGATATTGGTTTTCTTGTATCCCGTTTGGTTAAGCTATACCACGTTAGATACAACAAGCGGTGACAAGCAACATGGTACTTTATTACTTATGCGAGACATCTACCTGCGCTTGAAAATAATTATTTCTGTTGGCCAAATACAACTTCTAAGCCCCAAAGAATATATCCAGCACACCTTGTGTAGCTCCTCATCGGAATGCCTAAATGCGCCGCTATAATTCTGGATTGTTCGCGTACACAATTAATTATAGTTTCGCTCGTTCTCACAAGGGAAAAAAAATGCGTGACCCTGAGAAAAACGATCTTATTATTATCTTTGTTTTTATTATTTTGTTGGGAGCAGGTTTGACTACACGGACTTTGCGAATAGGTTACCTATTGTCATCTTCATAAGAGTAAAACACTGAGATGACGGCTTGTTTATCCCATTATCCATTCTAATTTAAAAAAAAACTCAATAAGTGACACATTTATTTCACTGGTCATGCGAAAGTAACATTTTACCAGGTAAATTAACGAGGTGCTAACGTAATGTATTTATACGCGCTGATCAATGGTCCGTTTTCGAAGGTATAAGTATTGATTTCAAAAGCAAGCATACATGAATACATTTAAAATGCTATTATGATTTCTTTGTCCATGTGCAATGCGGATAAATTCTCAGAACTATAAAGAAATTTGATAACTTTTTTTCTCTGTATAACGTTCTATCGAAAGATTACAAGAATATGGATACCTAAAGCGGTCCCCAAAATCGGGTTGTAGCTGTAGATGGGCTTATCATCCCGCCTAAAACAATGACAGACAGCACAAGGCAACAAAACAATGAAAATCAAATAACCACTTCCTTCTTCCCCTGTCTTTTCCCCTCCCCAACAATCGTTCACTTGATGAAAAGGTGCGCGAAGTTATATTTTATGAATATGTTATAGATTACAGATTATTGTTTTCCGTATATAGTCCGAACAATTTCGCAAACTGATAGTTACATAGGTTGAGCGTGCTCTAAGCAGCTGCAATATGAACTGAACCAGTTTCATTGTCAGGATAAAGACTGGTATATAACTGTTCCAATATATATTTTGTGGCCATAGTTTTATAGAATATTTCTTAAAAATAAAGCAATGCCTTTTGCATTTGCTTGACATAACAGCTCTAGAGTGACTAAATGGACAACGCCTTCAAACCTAAAGAGAAAACATATACAAACCATTTTTGGACTATATTTTGGGTCTAGACACGATCCCCTGTCCGTTTTCTGGAATAGCGTCGATGCCCTATGAGATGCTCGGAACCATAGCCAGTAGCTTTTTAGAGTTATGGAACATGTCTTTCGTTTCTTTAGTGTATAAAACGCACTTCTCTTTCCGAAGGAAACTATTACATTTTATGCTCATAATCTGAATAAAAAATTGGCATGTTTTCTGACAGGCATTTGGCATTTATAAAACCAGAGTCAAATACATATTATCTGTGTTAGTCGATACTCCCAGTTTTGTTAGATTATACGGATAAAGGATGACAAAGTTGAGCACTGACATTTTAAATGGTTCCTTATCGTATTTGCATATAAGACGCACCTCGATCAGCCAGTGTGTCCATCCGCTCAGATCGATGGCGGTACAATCCGTTCGCTATATGTGGGCTTAAATAGTGTGCATTAAAGTTGATCATATGCAAGATATACATATTTAAGGAGAATTTAAAAACTTTAAAGGAATACGACTCGCTTTACGGCTGCCCACTTTGCTTTCGTTTTTGTTGTTGTTGTTCTCTTCTTCAACAGCTGCCCACTTTGTTTTCTGTTTTCTTTCTGTATGTATTGTTGTACTGTTTGGAGCTGCATCATGAGATAAGGCTGTGGTTTCGCGCGAGTAAAACTGATATAAGCCATCTAGTACTTTTCTAACTGAACGGTCCAAGGCGGTTCCGATGTTGCAGTTCTTCTTCTTTGAGCGTCGGTGATTTCATAATTAACATTTATTTTGTCATTATTTGTTCCTCATCTCTCCTTCTTTTGCTACCTCGGAAATGCTGTGCTTTGTAATTGTGTAATTTTCTTAGTATCTTCACTTATATTTTTCTCCCCATCACGAAAACATGCCTATATAATTTTGACCCCCTTAAACCCCACTTTTATATAGTAAAACTGGGGTTGACAGGGGTATACATTATTTTTCTTATTTCTGCTCAAAACCATAGATTGTGGTACTCGTTAGAACCGCCCTGGTGAGGCGGTTCTAACGAGTACCCGCAATCTATGTTTTGAGTAGAAATGTGAAAAATATCAGAGTTTCTTTATCTGAAAAGTTTCAGTTTTTGGAGGTGAACTTTTCTATATATTTGAAAAAGGCGTGTTTTCGTGATGCAGTAAGAGACAACCCTATACGAGTTGTTTTGCTCCCTTTTGATATGCATATACTCTAAAAGAAAAGAATTTGCCTCCAAGAGGAGCAAAATCTTTCATTTATGTGTAGACTCCTTTTCAGAAGGGGATTGACGAACAACAAAACAAACAGGAAGTCAAGAGTTATCTCCCTTGTCAAATATCACCGACAAGTGTATCCAGTCCCATTAAATCAAACGCATCCGTGCAATCTAGCAGCTCTGTTGCTGTCTGACGATATAGTTGACAATATCCAAACATTATGTAAGCAAATACGCAGGCTTGTCAGGTCTATTACTATCCGCATTTGCCTGGGAACACCTTTACAAAAAGCATAGTGCTAGTATAATAGTTGTAAACTGTCTGATGTGAAATATGGCATACAAAATTTTCCGTAAATATCATGGCGCCTCATTTAATACCCTACTTGTCCAACTTGAACAAATCCATCAAATCCATATTCCTACATTTTGATATGTCTAAAACCTCCTGGATAAGGGGCAAACAGTGTAAACTCTGACCAGGAGCCGTTTCAAGCAGTTCTACAGAACTTGCCCAGGCCATTCTGTCTAAAAACTTTGGGTAAAACAGAAATTTGAGTATGTGCATTTCGCAAAATGACAGGCTATGTTTTTGTATTGTTGCGGCACTATATAATTTTGGATGCTGAATTAATAAAGCTAAAGCATGAGATATTAGAGACAATTGATCTATTATAAATGTCATATTCGATCGTTTCTGAACTACTGCGTCTGACAAAGGTCGTCTGATAGAATCAAAATACCCGTTACAAATGAAATAACAGACATACGTAACAAATGTATCGAGGAATAAATAGTGTTATTTATCTTTGTCATACTTTCAGATGCGCTTTTAAAGAAGGGAATAAATACTCTTTCAGTGCGGGAGGGGACGGAGGCCACTCTGTCAAATTGTTTTGCCACTCTTTTGAAAAGAACTCTTCACTAAAAAGCACAGGAGTTTGAAACTATATCTTTCATTTTTTGGTAACCTTATACGACGCTCGAAGAAAATCGAAGGAAGGACACTTCACAGTTCATAAAATAGTTTTCGGGGGAATACACTTCACAGTTAATAAAATAGTTTTCGGGGGAATATCTTGGCAAGTAACGGGCATGCATATTTAATCATCTGCTCTTATCGTTGCAAATCAGATCACTTATTCACTGTCGCACAGTACAATGGGCTGTAGTTCGCCTCTATTACATCCATCATAAAAACATACCTATATAGTTTTGACCCCCTTAAACCCCACTTTTATATAGTGAAACTGAGGTTTACAGGGATATACATTATTTTTCTTATTTCTGCTCAAAAACATAGATTGTTGTACTCGTTAGAACCGCCTCGACGAGGCGGTTCTAATGAGTACTCATACTATATTTTGAGCAGAAATATGAAGATATCAAATTTTTTTATCTGAAAATTTTCATTTTTTGGTGGTAAAATTTTCAGTATATTTGAATAGGCATGTTTTCGTAATGACAGTGGTTTAAATCTTTCGGCGCCAAATTTCAGACGTTTAAATCTTTCGGCGCCAAATTTCAGACGACATTTGTCTTTTTATCAAACTATCACATGAAAAGTAGTTTATATGTAAAGTTAAAAAAGTGAATGTCAAACAGCGTAGATCCAGATAAGCAGTCTCATATGGATCTATGTTGTTTGTAAAAGCCTATTGTTATCGCCTGTGGCAGTGAAAGAGTTAAATCAATAAACAACCCTCCAGACAGTCTCTGGATACGTTCGCAATTTTGTTTACTGACGTCATATTTGAGTGAATCAGTATTAGTGCTCTGATTGGCTGATGCTTTTGCGGTCAAAATGAAGTAAAGGATTTTAAGCAATCCGCTCGCGAATGCAAATAACGCCGGATTCAACAAACAAGATGGCGAACGTAGTTACTGTCTGGAGAACTCGGTGGATTAAACCGATTTACTGTTGTACACTGAAATGAGCCAATGCCAGTGTACCGTCACATCGCGGGGAATTTCTGGTCCCATTCGCTATAGCAAAAGCATATAAACTAGTCAGCATGCGCCTGCATACCACGATATCAAATCGAAATGTGTTTTATCAGCAGTGAAGTGCCGTCCTTTGATTCTCTTCGAAAATCATATAGGCGTTTATACAATAAAAAATAATTTAAAGCCCCTTTGCTTTGCAGAGAGGAGTTGCATATCTCCCTTGATGAAAACAGCGGAGCATCTATTATCACGTGTAGACATACTCCTCATCACGAAAACATGCCTATATGATTTTGACCCCCTTAAACCCCACTTTTATATAGTAAAACTGGTGTTAACAGGGATATACATTATTATTTTTTATCTCTGCTCAAAAACATAGATTGTGGGTACTTGTTAGAACCACCTCACCAAGGCGGTTCTAACGAGTACCCACAATCTATGTTTTGAGCAGATATATGAAAACTATCGGAGTTTTTTATCTGAAAAGTTTTAGTTTTTGGAGGTTTATTTTTCCATATATTTGAATAGGCATGTTTTCGTAATATTAAGAAGGGGAATAACTGCTATTTTAAAAGATCTTCAGACTGCTCTAGTTATTGCATGCACAGTTCGCCCATACAATTTTGCACCTTGCAGGCGTCAACAAACGTAAACGGTGTTTGGTCTGTGAATACACCCGAAGATAAATTTGATCATAACGGCTGATTTGAGCATGGCCTTTTTATATGAAGCATCTTACTATATTTTTCAGACTATATAATTCACCATATTCATACTTAGATCCAGATACGTTTTTGTTTATTCTAAAAGTGTTAGTATTTTTCTTACTTCATAATGAAAACCTATGTTTTGGGTACTCATTAGAAGCGTCTCGCAGACTGCGAGGTGCTTCCTTATTATTACCACAACATAGGTTTACGTGGGACATAAGAGTAGTTGCGGTCATGGTACCTAAACCGTAATCCAAACTCATAAATCCATAAACGAATGACGAATCAGAATGTTCAGACCAATAGACATGGACTCCAGAATAGAGGGTGTAATATCACATAGTTTGTTTATACTCCCTCTTATCTGAAGCTCTGTTCATAATCTATGCAGCCTCGCAAACTACAATGCTGCATATGAAGAGACTTAATAAAACCGAGTCTTCAATTTTCAGTCTTCTAGTGTGTTCTTTCTTTCCGAAGGCAACATTTTAGATTTTCATTCAACATACAGACATGCACATCTGAGCATATAGCGTACGGGCAAGTCAATAAGTAACCAGCCTATCCCATTTCCAATTGACCGAGACACCAAAGATTTTCATGCCTTGTTTCAATATATGTTTTAGGCCTGAAGGCAAAATTGCATCCTTATCGTGTCATTCACTCATAAGATAATGAATGTCAAACATGGCTAGCGATGCAAAAGTAAGCTTTTCGTCAAAAGTTGAGTACCGTGCTGTAATTCGGTACTTGTATTTGAAAGGGAAAACAGGTCAGGAAATACATTGCGAGTTGACCAATGTTTATGGGTCTCCTGCACCATCGTATGCACAAGTTAAATTCTGGGTTGGGAAATTCAAACTCAGTTGAACGTCTTTAGAAGACGAAACCAGGTCCGGACGCCCATCAGATGCCACCGATGAAGAAATGTGTAATAAAGTACGGGATCTGGTGTACTCTGATAGGCGAATTAAGGTGGAAGAAATAGCGAATGCATTACACATTTCACATGGTAGCGTTTCAACAACTTTACATGATCGCTTGGGTATGCAGAAGCTAACAGCCCGTTGGGTCCCAAAATCCCTTAGCGATGAGCAAATGGCAACCAGAGCATCAGTATACAGCGCATTGTTGAAGCGGTTTAGGTCAAAGGAAGATGATTTCCTTTCAGGTCTGTTGACTGTAGATGAGACCTGGGTCCATTATTATGAGCCAGAGAATAAAGCTCAAAGTCGCCAGAGTGTAGGGCCGGGGTCTCCGAGGCCAAAGAAGTTCAAAACGCAACCCTCTGCTGGCAAGGTGATGGCAACTGTATTTTGGGATGCACAAGGCGTTTTTATGTTGGACTTTCTAGCAAAGAAAAGTACAATAACAGTTGCGTATTATGCAAATTTGCTCGACCAACTGAGAACTGTGATCCTTGAAAAGCGCCGAGGTAAACTCTCCAAAGGGATTCTGCTCCAACAGGACAATGCGAGAGTCCACACTTGCAAAATTGCAATGGATGCTGTTGAGTGGAATGGGTAAGAGTTAATACCGCACCCCGCCTAATCTCCGGACTTAGCTCCTAGTGACTATTTCCTATTCCCAAACTTGAAAAAGGATATCTGTGGACGTCATTTCCGGTCCAACGAAGAAGTCGTGGCGGCAGTTGAGGAGTGGGTCAGAGACAAGGACCCTGGCTTCTTCAGTTCTGGGCTGATGGCACTGGAACACCGTTGGTCCAAGTGCATCATTCTAGAGGGCAATTACATCGAAAAAGAAGAGATCGATCTCACCAAGAAATAAGTTAGGTTGGTTTTTTATTGACTCGCCCTCGTAGATCAAGATACAGACCTGCACCTTTTGACGGCCAGTCAGCAGTTTCAGATTCGTCGGACAGTCGCGAAAGATACCACTTTAGTATACATATTGTAAATAGAAATCGTGTCGTCACTGTAAGGGCTGATATAGTAGAACTGAGTTACACCTTAAACTAATGAGACACATTAACTCTTTGTTTTACCTGTCCTAAACGTAGCATCTACTGGATAAGTGGTAAACAGTGTGAACTGATCTGACGATCGCGTTCTGCGCTATATGATATAGGTCTACGCCGTTTGCTCTTTTGTCCCAATACAGTAAATCTTCAATGCTTCGATGGCTTGTTCACTGTGGTTGATTCGAACTCGATTTTAAGTCCCTAGGAAATAGTAATTCCAATAGCTCAAGAAAACAAATATTTAGGGATATTGTAGGTACATTGTCTTATATTATCTTCAAAATATTTGTTGTTTGTCATCGAAGCGATTCTTAACACCCAAAGTACCATTATTTTATAAACTACAGTCGACTCCCGTTATCTCGAATTCCAAGGGACTCACTAAAACACTTCGAGATATCCGTACTTCGACATATCAGAGTTGAGAGAGTGAGGAAAACAATAAATTGAACAACCACATTTAACAAATGAATATGTAATTTGACTCCTGAAGTTAGTAATATATATATAAAATAATGTGGAAAAGAGAAGAAATTGCTCCTGAGGAGCAATTTCTCCTCTTTTCCACATTACTTTGTTACCTGTTGTCATAGATTCATGTTAAAACAGGGACCAGATTTTCACTTCGAGATAAGCGGTAATTCGAAATAAGCGAGTTCGAGATAACGAGGTTCGACTGTATCGAAAAGACATCCTAAAATTATCCTCATTTGCCTCTTGACCTTAACCTTCAATGGCTCGAACTACCCATCATGAAAACACACCTATATAATTTTGACCCCTTTAACCCCACTTTTATATAGTAAAACTGGGGTTTACAGGGGTATACATTATTTTTCTTATTTCTGCTCAAAAACATAGATTGTGGGTACTCGTTAAAACCGCCTCGCCGAGGCGGTTCTAACGAGTACCCACAATCTATGTTTTGAACAGAAATATAAAAAGTATCAGAGTTTTTATCTGAAAATTTTCAGGTTTTTGGAGGTGAAATTTTCTATATACTTATATAGGCGAGTTTTCGTAATGCCAAGTTTATAACAAACTTCCATGGTCCAAAAGATGTTTAACTCTTCACTGCCACAGGCGACAATAATAGGCTTTTGCAAACAGCACAGACCCAGATGAATGGCTCATAATGAACCGTCTCATCAGGATCTACGCTGTTTGACATTCTGTCTTTCAAATTTACAAATAAACTTCTTACCAGTCGACAGTTTGTTAATAAAAACAAAGCAAACGACAAATTTAATTTGGAAAATGGTGTCGAAAGAGTAAATTAAACGGCGAAACGGATTGCCTTTTGGAAACAAAGAACACACAAAGTTACGAAAATCGGAGACTCGGTTTGATTGAGTCTCTTCATATGCAACGTTGTAGTTTGCGAGGCTGCATACGCCCCACTCCCCTCCCCCACCCCCACTTAGCGCCGGCTTAAGCGGTATTCGATTTTCAAAATAACCAGGATGGGCTCAATGATCCCAAAGGAAATATAATATAACCTGCACTATGATGAGATACGGGGAGACTTTTTACGGCCGCCACATGGCACAACACCAGCTTTAGTAGAGTAAAATAAAAGTCAAAACGGATTGCCTTTACAAACAAAGAACACACAAAATCACGAAAATCGGTTTGAGTCTCTTCATATGCAACACTGTAGTTTGCGAGGCTGCATACGCCCCGTAGTACTGGCTTAAGCGGTATTCGATTTTCAAAATAAACAGGATGAGCTCAATGATCCCAAAGGAAATAAAATATAAGCTGCACTATGATGATGTACGGGGAGACCTTTTACGGCCGCCACACGGCACAACACCAGCTACAGTAGAGTAAAACAAAAGTCAAACTGCCACTGAAGTTCGATTGTACTTAGGGCTATTATGGTATATTGAAACCAGAGTGTTTAAACAAAACGCCTGGTCGCTCTAATGCAATCCGCGAATATCTATAATTCATACCGAAAGTCAATTATAAATCTGCAAATTGACAAACAATGCTGTGGTCTTATATTAATATACTATATTCATACAGATTCCCACGATCAGATATAATACAAATACCAGAATGTTGAATATATTCAGGCGAATGGTATGCGACTTTTCTCTTGAGAAATATTTACTGTATTAGATACGAGCCGCATCAGGTCAGAGAGTTGAACTCGTAATGCTTAGCACTTTGGGATGGCACATTGAAATTGAACGACGATGGTCGGGCCGCATACTAAATGACGGCTTAAGCCTGAACCTTTTTAGACGGTTTGTGCATGCCCTTATTCGTCTCTGGTTATGTTCACGTGGTTCTGCCAGTGGTTTTCATTTGCCCTGACTTTCATTTTGTAGCCTAGCCTGGTAGCCTAGTTAATCAAGTCATTTACTCATCACTACCAATCTATTCATCAAGTTTCAAGGTTCTAGCTTCAAAAGTTTTTGAGATATTTTGCTGACAAGGGAAAATGCTTAAATTTACAAAGGGCCATTACTCATGAAATATTTTTCAGAATTTCTTCAAAAGTTAATCAGGTCATCTACTCATTGTTATCAATCAATTCATCAAGTTTCAAGGCTCCAACTCCCCTGATTTGTACCATCAGAGTGCTGAAAAGTTAATATATATATGTTTCTTGTGTCGATCCAATGATGAGTTAAGGGTTCCCTACGTGGACCGAAAAGTTAAAAAAAAGCTAGAACTGATTCAGGAGGGGTTAAGAAGGGGGTTGGATGTTTGTAAAACCCTGTTTAATCCTTAACATTCTCTGGGCTAACTCAGCAGACAACATATTGATGATATTTTTCTTATTTTCCCTGGACAACAGAATTTCACATTTCATGCATGAAATATCAAATCCTGCTTTTCCTGGAAAAATAAGAAAAATATTTCAAAATATCGTCTGCTGAAATTTTTACCCAGAGTGCTAAGCGTTTAGCTTCTTAATACTTTTACTGTTGACCATTCCAAACAGGTACGTCTGCTGCAGTTCCTGTTCTATCGTCTGTGACATATGTTCTGTCTTCGTTTATTCGTTCCGTTTTTGACAAGGTGGTGTTTTGTATGGTCATTTCATGTGAATAAACCCTTAGCTAATTTGTTCCATGACGGACTTTTTCTGGGTATTTTCATATTTGACTTTTGTACAGACTTACCAATTGCGATGTAACCAGGTTTCGTTTAACAAATCTGTCTGATCTGGTATCAAAGAACTTGTCTTTTATATTGATATATTTGAAAGCTCGAGAATATATATAGACCGGCGTCGTGCAATTTCCTCAGGCTAGTTAATATTTACGTCTGGTTTGACAATAGCAACAAGAAGGAAATGTTATCGCTTTAATCTTGATTAACACTTAAAGTACTAATCACAACTGCAGCAGGCGACAGTTTGAAATACTTTGTTTGGAAATAAGGCTTTATATTTCATGAGAATCATTTGCCTAGGGGACGACTCGCATGAAATGCCAAGTCATACTTCTCTGAAAAAATAATAAAAACAATTTTAGAATGTCGTCTGCTACAAATTTGATTATCGCTCTAAGATTTTTTTGGAGCCTGATACATGAGAAAAGGATACTTATCAGACAGACTACCAGAAAAGGCTCAGGCGAGCCTGTGCATAAGCACAGTCTCGCCAGAGCCATTGCTGTTCGCAGACCTATAGTAGAGACCTTAAGAAAGTTTCAGGCAAAAAAGGATTTCTGTAGCCCAAATCGGGGACTACGCATACGCATTTGAAGAACCACAAATCGGGAAACCCTAAGGTTTGTTTCCGTGTGCCGGCTCATTTAAACTTTCCATTCTCGACTCATTTACAGAGTGCGCTAGCGAAATTGGTATCGAATTCATAAGGACGGCTTGGGAAATTTTATTCCGTCCATATTCTCATTGTAGCTGTCAGATGTTCAAATGAAGATTGAGTGACTTCGTTATGGAAACAATGATTAAATTGGTTTGATTGACTTGGTTGATTTTAATAAACCTTAAATACGCACAATTTAAATATTAGCAAACCATATTATAATTAGTTTATTTCGTGTTGAACAATATTTAAAATAAACCTTAAAGCGCCGATCACAACTATATATATATATATATATATATATATATATATATATATATATATATATGGAGAAATATGAAATACCACTGGGCTGAGTGAGGTTCAAACCCACGCCGGCTACGACGGCACGCCTAGCCCTTCAGAGTCAGGAGACATAACAACTGTACCACTACGCTTGTTAAAACACAAGTTTCATGGAACAGTATTATGCTTGATTTCTCTTAATGACCCGCACTCATTATATACAAGGAACTCTCTGGATCCACAGGATACTGAAGCTTGGAAATATTATTATAATTTTAGATTTAAACAAACTTCAACATAGAATTCCGGCCCAGGATCATTACTTATGCAAGTACTTCAGAAAAAAAGTCTATAGGGAGAAATATGAAATACCACTGGGCTGAGTGAGGTTCGAACCCACTCCGGCTACGACGGCAGCGCCTAGCCCTTCAGAGTCAGGAGGCATAACCATTGCACCACTACGCTTGTTAAAAAACAAGTTTCATGGAACAGTATTATGCTTGATTTCTCTGAATGACCCATCGGATGGGTATATTTTTGGTGCGCATATTCAAGGAACTCTCAAGATCCACAGGAAGGCGAAAGCCGAAAGACCCCAAGTAAACAAATCATTTGCATTGTCAATGATTAACTCTCAACATATAGTTTAACGCCTATCATTTCAGCATCCTTTCTGGATCCAGTGCTACCAACAAGATTTTTGTTAGATGTTATGCTCCTTCTCCCAAATATATATATTGACATTTCATGTGAATCATTTGTCGGTTTACGCGAAATGTCAAGACGTATATTCTTTGAAAAATAAATATGAAAAGAATGTCCTCTGCTACAAACTTGCTTGGATCTTTCATGTGAATCATTTGTCGGGTAGCCGATTTACGCGAAATGTCAAGACGTATATTCTTTGAATAATAAAAATGAAAAGAATGTCCTCTGCTACAAACTTGCTTGGATCTTTAAGCGTTGAATTGATTTAGTTATAAAAATGGCACAAATAGCACACTGGAGATATTCGTAAACATTTAATTCATTCCTATATATTCTACCATAGCTCTGGTCGCAATCAGATGATTTTTTTTTCTCTGATTTGTCTTCGAAATCATATATTGTTGGTGCTCAAAAGGACCACCTAAACGAAGTGCTTCAAGTGAGGAACCAGATTTATAGGTACATGTATTTTGTGGCAAAATGAAACATATCAGTACATTTTGGTAGCTGTCCTGTCTAGAATTATCCCAGTTGATAATCTGCAAAAAATCATATCGGACCGTTATCGGCCCGACAGGAGTCCTATCCGGCTGATAACGGTCCGATATAGATTTAAGCAGAATGCTAATGGGGGTGCCCAAATAAGAATGTGTATTGAAGTAAACACCAGTTCCAAATAAGTCACTACGTGAGAAAGTGCGCCTAATGATGACTCAGATCTCTTCGTGAGTTTCTGTCAGATTTGTAGTAAATATTAAAGAGAACAAGATTCCTACGTTGTAATGGTTACCGAAGCCCAATAACGGACAATAAAAGCACGCTTTGTCGTAAACTCTTGTTCATGTACTACGACTGAACTCTCCAAATGTTTAACTGCTTATCTAACTGCTATTTAAATGTACGTAGTTAAATACCTTGAGACATTGCATAAAATATATGGTTAAAAATGTCTTTTGGTTTATATAAAAAATGTGTGTAGTTTTAAACTTAAATCAACATATAAGTATTTCCGTGTGTCCACTTTGTATACGTATGACTTTTTTCATGCTTTATACAGTATAACATTTCCGTACAATTTGATTAAAGTTATTCTTAATTTGACTGAAAAAAAATAAAATCTTTCATTAGATAACAATTCACTTACCTTTCTTGTACTGAGAATCACTAGTGAAGATCATAAACATAATACTATGTGGTCTTTTCAGAAGAAGATTTGCGAGACTCTCTTGTTTCTTTTTATTTTGTTACTAAATCATACCAACAAATTATTGGTTTAATGATGTCTACAAATTGTGCCTCCCGCTCTATTTTGACACGTGATTGATAGGATGTATCCAAAAGTCTTCTATTAAATGAAATTAATATCTCTACTACCGAAGCACCTTTTCTGTATTTAATGTTATCCATATCTAATGATATTCTCTCTTCTAACGGGTGAGTTCGATATTGTAATTGTTTTGGTTTTTGGATGACGATGTCCCATCTACTACAACATGTTGAGTATATATTCCTCAGCTGATTTGTTTTGCTGGAGAATCTAGTCAAGGCAGTGATTCTAATAATCAAAAGAAAAGTGTTAACTGCTAAATAGCTAAGCCGGTGTACCAGTATGGTAAACTACATAAAACATAGTCTAAGTTTTATCGCCGTCCTTCTCAAATAACATCCAAATATAAGGTTGCTTTAAAAACACGTCTGCGAGAAGGTCTATTGGAACGTGAATTTTATGATGACTTTATGAGTCTATAAATTCAGCAAGATAACTGGCAAAACTAATTTATCGGAACAATTGAAATTGATTGTCGCTCGCCACAAAGAGATGAGTTACAACAGGGATATTCTTCGACAAACTGCATACATGGTTGTTAACCTAATTATGATTGATAATTTTGCTGGCATCTTGAACTGTACGACTGTGAATCGGTCCTCAGACTAAATTACGGCTCCTTCCTCAATCAATGTCCCCTGACTATCATGTATACATGGTTGTTAACCTAATTATGATTGATAATTTTGCTAGCATCTTGAACTGTATGACTGTGAATCGGTCCTCAGACTAAATTACGGCTCCTTCCTCAATCAATGTCCCCTGACTATCATGTATACATGGTTGTTAACCTAATTATGATTGATAATTTGCTAGCATCTTGAACTGTACGACTGTGAATCGGTCCTCAGACTAAATTACGGCTCCTTCCTCAATCAATGTCCCCTGACTATCAATGTCTATGGTCTGGTCCATCGTGGTACTCTTTGTAGTTTTGTTATTCTTTTGTTGCAATTATGCCCTTTGCTTTGTTTCAACATAGTGTTCATGACTGTGTGTATTTCACTGTGATGCTTCACTGATGTGGTAGAGGACCCATATGTTCCCTATTAGCACAGACCATTTGTTTGAATTTGAAGCTACACCAGAATTAAAAGCGATATGTCATGCGTGTATAACTGTAATTTAAGCCACAAACTAGATGTGCTTGCAAAACAAATCTGACAGTTGAAAAAAATGTACCCATAGTATGCAGAACGAAGGACGTCGCCATCCAAAAACTAACAATATCAAAATCATGATCGTCCCGTTGGCCATAAATTTTAGTAGCGATTATGTCATTAGATACTCGAGTCTCATATTGACGCAGTTAAATCCGGGAATGGTGACTCTGTGTCAGAGACATTTGCTTTGTTTGGCCGAAGTTCTTCTGTGGACATTATAGTATCCACCATTTGGTCGAAATAATCGGTATCAAAATTTAGTTAGTGATCTAAGTATCGAGAGGCTGAACTGCCACTGTTGCCATTCTGTTTTTTTTATTTTAGACTGAAACCCCTATTTGCACTAGTGGACATGTCCAAAATTCCAAGATGGAATCCACACAAGATACTCAAAAATGAAAGAGTTCAACTAGTTTTACTCGATCGAAACCTCAACTAGTTTTACTCGATCGGAACCTCATTCTTATCTCCTGAAGCAGCAAAAGACATTAATACAAGAATACGAAACAAAAATGAAGGTACAAGCAGATAGAAAATAGTAAGCAATGTGGACGTTTCCACAATGAATGCTAGCATGACAATAAGAAAACAATACATGAAAACAAAACAAAAAGGAAAGTTTACTCGATCCAAACCTTATCTTCATTCAGTCCACGTAGGAGCCTTTTACCTCATCAGCGAAAAACCCCAGTACAACACAAATATTTCTCCTCACATCTGAAAAGAAAATAAATTGTCCCATAATTATTACCTCTTACAATAGACTCACCTCATAAAGGAGCTTGTTATGCAGGAAAACAAACAGAAAAACTATGTGAAGATATCTAAGAAATGCCACAATCACGAAGCAGAGCCCTCCCGAGAGAGAGAGATGAGGTACAAATAATTACAAAACAAACGCCACATATGAAATCACCGACGCACAAAGAAGAACTGCAACAGAGGGACCGCATTGGAACGGTCAGTAGAAAAAAAAAAAAACATACTCAAAACTAACCCAGTAGACACACAATGTTGAAACATTGTCCATTCAATGTTGATTCAACGTCAAGACGTTGAATCAACGTTGAATCGACATTTTTCAATGTTGTATGCCTGCTGGGTAACCTCCGTAACGGTTGTAAAATGGCTGAATATTTTCCAAGTGTATCCAATGCTCTTACAACTATGCATGCTGGGTAAAAATTCAGCAGACGACATTTCAAAATATATTTTCTTATTTTTCTCAGAACCGGCTTTTATTAATTACTTTGAAATTTCAAGCAAATTGTCTCTCATGAAATAATTTACATGAAAGGTCATAGCCTGTTTTCTGGAAAAAGTAAGAAACATAACATTTATTTGTCGTCTGCTGAAATTGTCGTAGGGTTTTAAAGCTTAAACGTAGCCAGTAAAAGGTTAACATTGGAAAACAGCGTAAACCTAGATCAGACGCGTAGAATGAAGCGTCGGATCAGGGTATAAACTGTTCATATTAAATACAGGATTCACTGAATAGGTTCAGGATAGATTGTCACATTATTCCACATATTTCTTATTGTCTTATCCAAGATAGTCAGCATCAGACTGTGGCCTTGACCTCATGACGTCACAGGACTTAGACTGCTTACCACAAGGCAGGTTTCTAGTGGTAAACAGTGGCCTGTAGATGTCGCCCAGGTTGTATACTCCGTCCCCGTGGTCCCGGTTCATGACGTGTGGAGACTGACTGATCCTGAGAGCTTTTTTGACTTGTCTGAGTCTCTGATTATTCTCCTTATCAACTAATTTTGCCCCCTCCTAATCGATGACAAGGTTAGCCTTAGCGATATGATCTGTCACTGCACTGTAGTTAAAACATGTTTCAGGTGATTTTCTCTCTGACCTCTGATCTGGTGTATGCCTGTGGTTCATTTTGGTACGTTACTCATGTTCACTTGGTCTAGTGTTGAATTTTATGCCCGTTTTACGTACCTATGTATTTCAATTTACAATTATGACACGGGATCTCGTTTAATGTGGCCGAATAGATACAGATTAGCCGTGCTTTTTTTTTCATTACCCTGGCTACGCTTTCCGATAAGTCTTTGACATATGAAATAACCACACAGCGTTTAGATTTATTCAAGTCAGATTTGAGGTTTTTCTTTCCCTTTCCAGATTTTTTCATTTACCACTAAGTATCTCACTTTTTCGATCGACCACCGTGGATACCCATATGTCTTAAGTGCAGATGTTATATGCACCACCTCTACTTCCCTGTCCTCTTCTTCCGTAACCACCGAAAAACAACTATCCAGATATGCTCTGATAACATAAAATTTATCTTAATGGGTGGCCCGAATCAAACTGGAGATATTGGTCCGTACCAGTTGATTTCCGGTACCCTAACAATTTCACTGTCCCAACATACTTTCTCACAATCAGTGTATCTAGGAAAAGTGTTTTGCTTTTTTCCCCTTTTTATATGTGAATTAGATGCATCCGGTGGCATCAGCTTGATTTAGGTATTGTGTAAGATTAACTACTTGTCATTTCTTAATGATTTCTAAAATATCTCCACTAACCATTGCCCTACCAAACCTTCGCTGATACATTTTTTCCACAGAACGAGAAATTAGTTGTAGTTAGCACAAATTTTAGAAACTGCATAATGTTTGAGACAAGTTAAAGTAACTTTGTTCTGTTTTTTAAGTTTAATGTCCATTTCAAATCTAGACAAAGCGCTGGAGCTAATTTTAGTGGACTTGAAAAGGCTCATCGGAAAGCGTAGCCAAGGTCATGAGAAAACACAGCCTATCAGTATCTATGCGACAACATTAAACGCTAGGTAAAGCATTAGTCCAACCAAAAGATAAAGTGACAATGAAAAAAACTTGGGATGTCGTGTACGAAATCCCGTGTCACAATTCTGAATTGAAATACATAGGTGAAACGGGCAGAAAATTCAACACGATATTGAGTGAAAGTAATCGGAAATATGTTTTGACTAAAGTGAAGTGACAGATCATATCGCCAAGGCTAACCTTGTCATCGATTGGGAGGGGGCAAAAGTAGTTGACAGGGAGAATAATCAGAGACTCAGACAAGTCAAAGAAGCTATCAGGATCAGTCAGTCTCTGGAACCAGTGGAACCTGTATAGTGATAAGCAGTTCAAGCTCCGTGACGTCTCGAGGTCAAGCACACAGTCTGATGATGGTTCTCGATTATAACCGAAACTGTCTTAGTAAGCGAACATTTCTCTTTGGATGAGACACTAAAAAATTTGTGAAAATATAGGATTTTATATAAAAATAATAAAACATGATATAACCCAGATACCTCTGAACTTGAAGATGAGTCTTTCCAAAGTGTTGAATAGAAGAATCCACTAGGCATAAATGCGTTAAGATATACCAGATCTCATTAGTTCTCATCATGGTTTATGTATTGTTTCTCTAAACTTGTTAAGTAAGATTTATATATTTGTTATATATTTGTTATCATATTAGCGTGACAAGTAGTTATTCAAAACTCCCGTTGGCATTTTTTTCCAATTCTGAATTTCCCAGTGTTTTTCATTATGAATATGGAAATCTATGATATAAATTCCCATGAGAAAAAGATAGAAGAGTTATCGTCTTTTTGATAACTAGTTTAATCAAGATAAATATTAATATCTGTGCAACCGTTCAGATGTCTAAAATGTTGATTTTTGTAATAACCCTAATTATCGGGACAGGTAGGTCTAAACAAAGTGTAGATCTAGATTAGACACCGAAGAGCGCGGTGTCTGACCAGGGTCTACACTATTTATCACTTGTCCAACAGCTTAAAACACATCAACTGGTAGTACAATTGAGTTTTTAAAATTTTAGTACAAGTATGGTAGGGATAATGTATGTACTAATATGTAGGGTAAATACGATCTTTGAGAATTATTAGGACATTGTACACTAAGCCGCGTCAAGAGAGAACGGTCCTCAAACAGCTATCGCAGATTAGTGAAACCAATACATCTATGCAGCCTGTTCAGGATGGTGAATCTGCGTTTCATTTATCTGCATTACAACTAATACTAGTAACCTGTTGCGGCCGTAAAACGTCTGACCGTACTTCATTATAGTGTAGCTAAATTATATTTCATCATTCAGCCCATTCGGGAAATACAGTTGACTCTCGTTATCTGGATCTCGCTTATCTCGAATAACCGCTTATCTCAAAGTGAAAATCTGGTCCCTAAACATGAAAATCTAACAACAGGTAAAAAATATTGTGGTAAAGAGGAGAAATTGCCCCTCCGCTTTTCCACAATATATTCAATATATCTCTCACTTCAGTTATATATATATTTGTTAAATGTGGTTGTTTGAATTTTTTTCCTCCATTATGCAAATCTGATATGTCGAGGTACTGATACCTCGAAGTATTTAATATACTTCGAGACAACGAGAGTCGACAGTATCTAAAATTTACATCATGGTAACTCATGAGAAGTTTTAGGCAAAATACACATAGCCTGGTCCAGAAAAGTTCGATTTTGCCTATGTGCATTCATTTTAGAATTTTTGAATCTATTTTACCACGCATTTTGACGCTGTAAATTCTATATTGTGCACAATGCAATACAAAGGCTCACATATATATGCTAACAATAATGCCACAGAGAGCAAATTTTCGCAGTCTTGAAGAGTTTTTCTGTTCGTCCATAAAATATAAGCCGCAGATTCGGACATGTGCGTCCGGTTGGGAGAAGGAGCATAACGTCAAAAAAATCATTTTGGTAGTACTGGATCCAAAAAGGATGCTGAAATGATAGACGTAAAACTACATATTGAGATAAGTCATTAACAGTGCAAATGATGCGGTTACCTGAAGCCTTTTGGCTTTCGCTTTTCGCATTCTTCAGGGGTTTACTATTGCATATTTACATAAAGATAAATATAAAAAGGTAACGAAAAATGTAAAATTTACAAACAAAACTTATATGAGTTTTAAATAATTGGAAACAGAAAAGCTCGGGGGAGCTATTGGATCCGACATCTAAACGGCCATATGGTACGAGTATCAACAAAGGCGACAAGCAGAGGGAATCACCGCTCAGTTATCAAGACGCAGCGGGCTAGATAACATGGGCCCGAAAAGGGCATAATCTATTTTCAAAATATTTCAACATATAACTTTCGTTTATATATCAAATTGATTTCCTAAAAACTGGACTGATTGATTTTACAGGTCAATCTGATTAAAACCAGATCTTATTAACAACAAAGAGGAAGACCAATTAAAGGTTACATTCGAATAACCTCGAGAAAACCGAAACGTCTATTTTAAGACTATATTAAGACAGCCAATCAGATAGTGTTTTACGTACCGCTTTCGGTTTGGTTTACAAAATGGCCAGTTCAATATTTTTTCGCTGCTCACCTGCAATTTTCAATTTCCTCTTAAAAATGTTCTCTGTTGTTCTCAATCCGTCCTCTGTTGTTTCGTATGAATGAAAGAAATAAACGTCAAAAGGATTGCCTTTGGAAACAAAGAACACACCACAGATTAGAAAATGGGAGTCTCGGTTTTATTGCAGATAATGGAGGTATTATAAAACAACAAGAGCACTTTTTCTAGGTCGTCAGTTTATTTTCTGTGGCCATTTTGAGTTTCTAGATCGATTGGAAGCTTGCCTCTTGTTTAATATAGTAAAATGTGATACATTCGCACAATTTTACTGTTAAAATTTTAAATTTTGCAAGCGATTTGCTGATTGGTCAGTCCAAAAGGTCATTCCAGGATGCCCTCTATAAGTATTCGTTAGGTCTTCTTGCGGAGGATATGATTTTTTATTAGCATTACAAAAATACGCTTATTCAAAAATATTGAAAATTTTACAGTCAAAAAAAACCCAAACAATTCAGACAAAAAACTCTTACATTATTTTTCATATTTCTGGTCAAAACATAGGTTGTGGGTATTCGTTAGAACCGCCTCGGCGAGGCGGTTCTTACAAGTACCCATAGTCTATACTTTTAGCAGAAATAAAAAAAATATGTATACCCCTGTAAACCCCAGTTTTACTATATAAAGTGGGGTTTAATGGGGTCTAATGAGGTCAAAATTATATAGGCATGTTTTCGTGATGGTAGACACAAGTATGCTTTATCAAGAAATACAAAGGGACATAACTATAAATAACTGTACTTTTTGTAGACCCTAGTCTCCAGTACGAATTGTAATGAGTTAAGGTTAAGCCCACTACTAATTCCATCAAAGCAGAGGAACTAAATTAAGCAATTCTTTGCTTTTGTTTCAATCCTAGTATTTCATATGTTGTTTATTGTGCTTTATATATCATTAATTCTAAATAAAGGATGTTTAAACTAATTCCATCAAAATGAAACGACATTTGAACACAACACTTCAGTCAGCTTGGAACAACAGCCAGTTGAACATAGTATGTCTCCAACGACCGCAAACTTAACAGGGTATCTTATTTCTTTTTTTATGAAATTCAATTTACTTTTGATTTCTGAAAACACGATCTCTTTCTAAATTGGTAAGACTAAAGGTATCTCTGCAGTCGGAGCCGTTCAGTATGGTGGTAGACTGCTCCACAGTTCCATAAATTTACTTGCGTAAAGGTTGCACGAGGTCATGTATGTGGAGCCGTCTAGTATGGTGCATAATACACAACAAGACCAAATATTTAGACGTTAACGTCTAAGTACCGGCGCAAATTTTGTTTATGTTTATATAGAGACATGGGACAAGGGTATTCTAAAGTTTAATAAATTTTCAATGTAACAGGTAAAAAAGAACAACATTGTGATTCTTTAATGTTTGCTTTTATTAAGCTTTATGAATTTTTTGACTGAAATGAAAATACAATAGACATTAATCTGTTTATAACACAGTTTGTTATAAGTTTTTTTTATATTTGCCGGGATCGTCACAAACCGACGATCCCGGCAAATATAAAAAGTCTTTAGTGAGCTAATCGAATAGTCTACCATATGTGAAAATCCAAAGCTATATTAAGAGACCGGCGCGATTCCCGCGCCGGTCAATCAATGTGATATGAGCCGTATCGTAAGAAAACGTACCTTCTGACATGTGCGCCCAAAGCAGACTCATTTGCCTGTGTATCCGCTAAATCAGATCAGAGTCCTCGTTGTCCGCATGAAAAAACTTTGATTCCTTCGCTAACCAAAATGAGCCCAGTGAAGATTCTGATAAGACTGCACAGTCTGATCTGGATCTTCGCTGGTGGTTTATGTACGAAGGTACACTTTCTGACGCTGTGCCACATATATGCTAGTACTGACCTCAGATGATGTAGAATTGAATTATAGCCGGATTTCCTTACTATGACAGACACTTGTTTTTTCCATTAATTGCTTATTGTAGAAATGCAAATGTAACTTCGGAAACTGACTTTAGACGTCAATAAATTATTCAGTGTAAAAAGTTAGTGAATTATTGGCGTTTTCTTTATCTAACGAAGATATGAAATGAAACAAAACCGAATGTGTGTGTCTTTTCATGCACACCGCTATCAACAAATTAAACAGTAGTTTACTTTATGAGTAATGTCAGATCTATACCGTTCTAACAAACGTAAGCTGCTTAAGTTTAAGGCTTACAGTCGTTCTGTTCCAGTGTTTTGCTGACTTACAAATTAACACAGCTTAACTGTTAACAAATCAAAATGTCAGTTTGTTTGGATTGCGATATACCAGTCACACTATGTATGTATATGTATGTATGTATATATGTGGGCACATTCGTATAGTTAGAAACAGAAATGAAAATAAATAACAAACTATCTTTTCTTTAGATATACATGTTCATTAGAAACAACAGCAATGTGCAATACATATAGCATAAAATATAAATTGGTTTTATTACGTAAAAACGAAGTTGACAAAACCAAGATTGCAAATAATGATATGTTGTAAATACGTCAGATTAGAACTGTTCTAAAACTTATTTTGATTATTGCTCCTTTCCTATAAATTAACCCATAAACGCAAGTAGTGAAAAAGGGTGCCTTCCAAGGCACCCTATACTACTTACGCCCAGCGTCTCATAAAAGGGGCATTGGCAAACAGTGTAGACCTAGATCAGACGCCGCAGAACGCGGTTTGCATTTAGTACAGGTATTTCTATAACACATGGTAATAACAAAAACAAACTAGACACCCCTTCTATGTAAAATGGACCGATCCAAAGTGTTAAGGTAGAAGTCCACTCGACGTAAATCGGTTGAAAGCGGGTGGCAGAGTTTCATAATTTCGTTCATTCACATATCTTTGTTTGTGTTGATGTTTTACGGCTCAGTCAACCCAATGGGGTCATGTCGAGCGCGGTCAGTTTACCTAACCACACGTTTACTGGGCAGGCTTAGTCCTCTAAGCGGTTAACCAGTACTGTGCACATTCTTTCGTCAGAAACTGACAACTGCCCTTCTTGAATCAGCGGAAGGGAGAGAATGACCGTAGAAAATATTTCATGATCAATCTCCACGAAAGAATGTTGCCGACCTCGGCGGGGGTTGAACCCGCGACCTCCTGGTCTCCAGTCGGACGGCGCATCCAACTGAGCCACCGAGGCCGGTTCATTTTCAGATAAGTATATTAGGAAGTATGGTCAAACAAAATGATTATTGTTGAAACTTGTATACATAAAACACGAAATTTATCCAAAATACTTAATTTTTCAGGGGAACCTTTAAATAATCTGTTACCATTACAGCATTTTATTGTATTGTGTTTTGCTATACATTCCAGAAATCTTTCAGTGTACTTCAAGATTCCATAATACACAAAGTAATTGAGTGAATGGACTTATCAGATTATGCTCCCAAACCCCTTTCATCCTTAACTTTCTGTAATGGAGTCTTCTGTCTTTGAATTTAGACACGTCCATTGTTGGAAATAGGGATATCAGTCAGTCAAGAACCGAATAGCAAACAGTGTAGATTCAGATGATACGCTCATTATGAGCCGTTTCATCTGGATCTACACTGTTTGTATAAGTATTTGTTTTGGTCTACAGGGCAGAAAGAGTTAGCTTTCAAAAGACTGCATGATTTAGTGGTTTGATTTATGATTTCATTTAATGGATGTTTCTGAAAGCTATTTGGTCCTAGTATATACAGGTAGTCAGAATCTGTTTTATCCAAGCTCTTTGAGAGTATAGTTTTCAAAACCTTAGGCGAAGGGAAGTATAATTTACCAGGATAAAGGCAACTTCTGTATAAAACGCCTGCTGTCTGTTTTGACAAATATTAAGTTCATAATCTAGGCTTCATGTAATCCCCTAACCCCGTGCCCCCAAGTAGTTTTTCCTCTGTTTCCAAGGCAGTTCCTCTGTTGCAGTTCTTCTTTCCCAGCAGGCACATGACGTTGATGCAACGTCATAGTTGAGCCGACGTTGTTTAAACGTCATGTAAATGCTGGGTTGTTTGTGCGTCGGTGGTTTTATATCAGACGTTTGTGTTGTCATAACTTGCCCCTCATTTCTCCGTTTTGTGCCTCGGGAAGGCTGTGCTTCGTGATTATGGCATTTCCTGGGTCCATTGCTAGCGTGCATATATATACACGAGTACGTCAAGGGCTCACAACGTTGAAATAATGTATCAATACGGCTGTTATATCAAGACATCGCACCGTCGTTGACTTGGTATTGTTTCATCGTCTGTTCAGTTCGATCCTAGCATAAAGTATTACTTACGCCGGGCTCCAGCCCGGCGTATCTGTTTGAAGTTGTTTTTGTAAAATGTGTATGCATTTGGAGAACATCGGTTTTCTTCCAGTTTTATGGGGTTCTTAGTGGGGTTATATGTAACTATTCACCCCCGCCCTCCCCCCCCCCCCCCACACACACACACACACACTTTTTTTATTATTGAAAGTCACACTTTTGCAGCAGAGAACTGTGCTATTGGTAACATAGTGAAATAAAAAATAGGAAGTACTGTGTAGAATGAATGTAGCAATGTTGGTTTTGCTCATTTAAAAGAGAAATGAGCAGTTTTCCCGTTGAAGCCCCAATTTGACCTTTCGACCTGAAATGAGCTTGTTGCTGACAATATTCGTACACGTTTGAATTTTTTCATTGCGTTTTTTGTTCGTCGTACTACGAAGAAGAAACAAAAGACATTTTTCTTTGTTTACGATTGGAAATATGCATTCTCAAATCGAACGGATTATAAGCTGGTTTAATAATACAGTTTAATTTGATATTCAAGCGTGGAAAGATTTGGGCCGAAAGAAAACGTTATGAGTGGAGAAAAGAACGAAACACTGCTACATAGATGATTTTGGATATAGTATGTTCGACCTAGGCTATGGATGGCGACATGTAATTATGTATGCGGGCTAGAAAACAGACGATCATAGTTGATTTTTTTCACATAGCTCTGATAACGTCTATAATGTTGTCATCGTTGAGTATTGCGATAATGTATATAATTACAACCTTTCATAAATTATAACATTTTTTCACTATACTACGATCTATAGGGAACTAAATAATGCATGACAGATTAGTTTCCCGACGTATTGATGCTTTGCATCAATGTTTTCTTGTTTAAGATTTCTTATGCAGTGGCTCTTTCTTAGCGACGGTTTTATCTTAAAAGTAAGAGAAACGGGAATCTTTTATAAGGGGAGAGGAAACTATGCCATTTTCTGCACCCCTTCTGAAAAACGTTTTCCGCTTTACAGTAAATTCTCTCCTCTTTTCAGCATTACGGGAACTTCTCCGTGTTAAACGAACCCTAAGTTTTCTAATCTTTATATATAGTTATACATAAATATAGAGAAACGCAGGTAAGGACACAATCACGGGATACAGTCTTCCAAAAGTATCCGATATGGGTTAAATGACAAAAAAAAAAAAAAAAAAAAAAAAAAAAAAAACACGACTTCGCAAAATATATATCGTTCGTCTGTCATTACTGACAATGACCAATCCTAATTCCTAATCAAATGCTTGAAGTGTTATTGTTTGTATGTTCTAAGATGGCTGATGAGACCAATCTTAGCTCTAAACTGCCTGTTGCAGATAGAACAAGAGAAGTCTGAGGAAGAAAACTCTGTTGGTGATGCCTTAGCTCTGGCTTTCCGCTGCGCACATTTTTGCTCGGCTTCGCAGATACTTTTTGCTTCCTATTCACTGGCATCCCCTCTTATGAGACCTAGCCACTTTGCTCGATCCTGTGCAATCTGTTCCTACGACTCTGTTGGTATGTTGAAGTTTGAAGGTGTCCTTGTATCGCTTCTCCTGACCATCATGGGAGCGTTTTCCGTCTTGTAGTTCTCCAAAGAGGTTTTCCTTGGCAAACGTTCATCAGGCATTCTGGTGACATGGCCTGTACATCTTAACTGTGCCAGTTTCAGAAGAGTATGTACACTCTGCATCACTGCCCTGTTCAGAACTTCTGTGTCTGGAATCCTGTCTTGCCACTTGATCTTTAGAAGTCTTCGCAAAATAGCAGTCTTTCGAAAACAAAGAATGAGTAAATTCATTCAGATATTGTACTTTCTCGAATAGTTAACATTTTGACCACTAACGAGCCCGTAATACCTGAATTAGATATTGTACTTACTAGAACAGTTAACATTTTGACCACTAACGAGCTCGTTAAGCTAACAATGCTTCGAACAACTGAGCCCACATTGCTATTTTTGTGATGTCGTTTTGTGTCATTCAACCATTATCCAGTGCCTTTGGAAGGCTGCATTTCGTGTTTTCCTATATTTATTTATTTATTTATTACAGTATAAAAGATAGAAAACGGGATTCGTTTAACACGGAGAAGTTCCCGTAATGCTGATGTCACAATCATGAAGCAGAGCATTCCCGAGGCACCTAAAGGAGGAGAGATGAGGAACATAAAATGACAAAACAAAATCCACATATCGAGGGTTGATCGCAAGACTGTAGCCAGTCAGATGGTTGTTTTTCCCAATACTTAATCTCCTCACCATGAAGGTGTTATGAAGATTACAACATTTCTTTCTGTAAACGATGGAAATTGTGGTGCCATTGCTCGTATGAGCAATGACACCTAAATTTGCATTGTTTACAAAGGGGTCAAAATTGTCCCTAAACAAGGGTTTCAAAAATATGTTTGAGTTACTACAGTCTTGCGCTCAACCCTCGATATGGAACCATCGATGCACAAACAAAGAAGATCTGCAACAGAGGAACTCTCTTGGAACGGTCAGTAGAAAATCCACTTGGGAGCCACTCAAATCCTTCTTCGTATCCGGAGTGAATATTTGTCATTGTTGCATTTCCTGGGTATTTTCACAATCCCCTCCCCCCCCCCCACACACACACCCTACTTCCACCAGTAATTTATTTCTGAACTTTCCGAGGCGGTACTTTCATTGTGGTACTTTTTGTTAAATGGTATGTTGTGTTTCACTTACAAATGTTTTTCTTTTAACAATTATGTAAGTTAAAGATAGTTAAATTTATGTAACAGACTTACCACCTTTTTGGGGAAAGTGTTGCCAGCTCTGCTTGCCATCTGTCCTTTTTGTGGCTGTCTAATTGTATATGTATATCTTTTCCACTGATGTTGAGAACTTGATGAGGATCTAATCGTATCAAGTCCGGAGTTCACTTATTTACTTTGGTTCATGAAAACTATACCCATGATAGAAACAAAGCCCACAAAACATGTGACAGGTGCTGTTTATCATATTTTTGTGTAATAATGTGCTGAGCAGTGAAATTCTGGTGGTGTACATAGATTATGTATCGTATAAAGCTGTTGTAAATATGAAACAGCACTTGTATGTCCTATTTTTTTAGTTAAGGTTTGACGCTAGGTAAAAGGTAAACGTTTTGCTAACGTTTTCATCTTATACGTTTTGCGAGGAGGAGTCTTTGACTTTGAAACAAGCACTTAAAGATATTTAAACCCTTAATATATCACATATACAAATGTTAGAGTTACCGAGTGTACCAATATACAACAAATGAGATTGTTTGAAAGGAAAAATTGTTCCAAGCTGAAGAACCTCCGTCCGGAATCATTACAGAATACAATATTATTTATCTCCCATTGAATGTAATAGGTAGTTGCTACCAATCCTGTTGACAGACAAAAACTATAATCTAGGCATTAACGCAGTTACAACTGTCACAAACTGAGTACTTGACAGAATCTGTGGTTTGTGACTGTGGCCTTTGCTGTAACTCTGTTAGTTCTTCGTTCATCGGTTATTTTGCATGTGTCTTTTCGGTTTTGACTGTTTGTTGCTCATAACTTCTTCCGGTGTTTCAGACGCCGCAGAACATTGCGTATAATATGGCTCTACACTGTTTGCTCAGGTATTGTCCAAATACTTAAATGCTTAAGGTAGATGCGGTTATTAAATGTTTCACGTAAAATACAGTCGAACCTCAATGGCTCGAACATCTTTGGGACCATGGAAATTTGTTTGAGACATAGGTAGTTCGAGCCACTGAGGGTTAATCATAGCACCAGTTCAAGAAGCAAATAGCGATAATTTAGGGAAATCTTTTCGATTTTCTACATAACGATTGTATGTTGAGTGTGCTCATTAGAATCGCCTCGATAAGGCGATTCTAATGAGTACACACAACTTACAATGCATGATAAAATAAGAAAAAAAGCCTAAAAATTTGTTTTCTTGAGCTATTGGAAGATTTTTGTAGGGACTGAAAAAAGAGTTCGAATCATCCACGGTGAACGAGCCATCCATGTTCGAGCCACTGAGGTTATACTGTATTTATGACTGTGAAAGAAACAAAAACTAAAACCATACAATCGATTCTTTATGACTTTAAGAACATACGTGTAAAATAAGCAGTTTGCCACGAGTTTTAAATTAGTCAAAACGAGTGATATCTTGGATAATCGAGTTCCGCTTAACCCATTTACGTGGACTGGACTCTACTATCACAACTCTTTGGATCGGTCTATTTACAATTGCAGGGTTTCTACTTAGTGTCTGGTACGTTAATGCAAACAGCGTAGGTTCTGATCAGACGCCGCATTCTGCTGCGTGTGATTTAGGTCTACACCGCTTGCCAATTAGCCTTTTGGGGGTTTCCTGACTAACATGAGTCAAGTACATGTATGTCTTAGGGGCAGATATATGCAAATTACATTATGCTCATATCTTTTCTTCTTTTAGTAGCTGTACTCATGATTATCGCTTTTCCTTAGCACATTAGTTTCCACATTATGGCTACCTATTTCAGACACAGAACGGGTCACCTGGTCTGAAGTTTGCAAGGACCCAATCTTTCTTCATGCGGACAGCAAATTCTCTGAAGAGACTGGGCGGATACCCAGGCTGATTTGAGTCTTCGTTTGGCGCTCATACCATTTTATGGTTTTGTCATGAGGTGGCTCAAATGGTTCTACCGTATTTACCCTAAGTATTCGGACACCTCAACTCCTTACCATATATGTTCTAAAATTTGAACCAGTACAATTCACTACCCGATGTTGTGTCTAAAAATTGCTGGATGAATGGCAAACAGTGTAGACCCAGATGAGACGCCGCGTTCTGCGGCGTCTCATCTGGGTCTATACTGTTTGCTCAGGCCTGTCTGTCCGAATACATATGGTAAATACGGTATCTATATAATATACAAAACACATTTTCATTTACCTGAACATAAAAAACATGGAGCTTTGATTTTCTAATAAAGAAACAATCATGATTTCCCAAAGTGCATTCAAGTGCTGGAAGGGAATCATACAGAGGTTACATTAAATCAATATTTCATAAACATCTCTTTAGAGTTCATGAAACAATGGCCTTACAGAAATACGAATACACAGACTGTCCTTGCTAGTATGGCATTATATATTTTATTACTATATATACTGCACTGGGGTCGAGTCACAAGCTCTCACAAAACTAATTCCGACCTTACTCATACATATTTCAACTTCTAATTCGAGTGCATCATACCACCTATCCTTACTGAAACCAGGCTCCTCATATGTGTAGTCCGGCCAGATCAAATGCAGTTCACATTTGAAACATGCCATATACACATATTATGTGAAACAACAGGAGCATGACCAGCATTCGTCCAGTCTGCTCTGATTATGCGCAGCTCCTATTCCATGACGCTTTACACTTTCGTAATATGCCATTGTGTCAAAATTGATTTTGACTCCTTCTGAAAGGGTCTACTCTTACAGGAAAGAATTTGCTTCCCCTGGAAGCAAATTCTTTTCTTTTAGGGTAGATCACTTTTCAGAAGGGTTTGGTTTGCACAAAAGAAAACAGGAAGTGATAACATTTGTCTGACATGTAAAAATGATGGAAAAACTACAGTGTGTCCAGTTCCCTAAATTGAGGGTCGTTTACCCGGTGGAATGTTCCTCAGTTATTGATCAAATAACTGCGCCTTGATTAATACAGTAATTACCATAAATATCCGGACACCACATAACTCATTTTTGAATATATCCTACAATTTTAATAAGTACACTTAAGGAAAGTGGATACATTTTCAGGAGAGACAACTCTATCATAATTGTTCTTGTCCCCTTCTGGAAAAGGATCTACTCTTAAAGGAAAGAATTTGCTCCAAAGGGGAGCAAATTCTTTTCTTTTAGAGTAGATCCTTTTTCAGAATGGGATTGGTAGGCAATTCCATGTACACCCTTTTCGAAGGGGATGGTATGCAAAGTTGAATGTGTTGGGGTTTAACGACACGTCAACCCTTTTTGTGGGTCATTTTCTTCGTCTCACAGAGAAAGGGAGAAAAGAAATAGAAGAGATAATAGAGGAGATGAAAAAGAGAGGGACAGGGAAGAAAGAGGATCAGAAATGAAAGTGAAGAAACAGAAGAAATAAAAACATTCCCCCTCTACCCTTACCTGTTAGAAGGATAGCAGAACTTGCCCAACTGTAAGCCAATATCAGTTGGACGCCCCGGTGACGTAAAATACACGACACCTTGGCACCACCTGACCACCCCAAACAGGAAGTCATAAAAGTTTCACTTGTAAAATATGGCGGAACACCTACCAAATGTATCTAGTGTCTTTAATTACTATTACTTAAGATATGTCTCAAAAGGCCTGCTTGCTGGAAGGCAAACACTTTAAATCCTGACAAAAACCTTTACAGCAATTTGATCGAGTTCTACATTGTTTAGTTGAACGAATTCCTGTGAAAATATTCTGGGCAAATGTTGTGTGCAAACTGTGAAACAACAGTCGTAATATATGTGTGTTGTTAATTGTTAAACATTTCTCTAGAAACAGTTATTTTCGTATGACGAACATACTAGTAGGATAAGTGGTCCTCTGAATATTAAGATGCCCAGGAAGGCATGTTGCAGAGCACAGCTCTCCAATGACACAGATCAAGGGGTTTATTGACATATAAATAAATAAATAAATAAATAAATAATGCTGATGATGACGTTGTTGATGATAGTAATGAGTTCATGTTTAACAAAGATTCAAACCATGAGGGTCATTTGCGTCAAAATGGTATATCCACTCGGTTAAATAAATAAACAGATAAATGAATAAATAAATATAGAAACAAAGAAATCGATACTGGCATCCAGATTTTCAAAGTATATAGAGCATAAGATTCAGCTAAACAGGAGTCAATATATATATATGGAAAACTCGAGCCTTCATTAATCGTTTAAACCCCGGCAGACCATAATAGATACCTGTACAAACAGATTAGACATCAGGATTTGTACTCTTTGTCATTCTGTTTTTATTTTAGTTTAGACTGAAACCCCTATTTACAGCAGTGTACATGTCCAAGTTCAAGGATGGATAAATGCACTTCAGGTATAAAAGAGGTAAGTGAAAGCGAGATCAGGTATCCGTGGTAATTAATTAACTCTTCACTTACTAGTATAACACCCATTATGTTTCCGTAGGTCAGACAACAGGTTTTGACATTTCATGCAAAATTGTCTCCAATTTGCATGAAATGTCAAACCTTTTTTCCGGGAAAACTATAAAAATAGCTCAATATGTCGTCTGCTGAAAATTTTACCCAGAGTTTAGCCGCGTTAACTCGTTATATACAATAAAAAATGATTCCGACTAATCGAGAGTGTAGACAGGTTTGCATCTTGATTAGCACATTAGTAAACATATCTACCATTTTCGAATAAAAAAATATCTTTGAAAACAATATATTCCTACTTCTCTGGAACTCTGAAGCATGTCAGTGCATCGCTTTAACCTGCCATTCACTGTCTGAGTTTATCAATACAACCTGTTCATGAGGGAATCTGTCAGCCTTTGTCTAAATTTTCTGGGTTTGATCTTAGTTACCTTTTAATGCGTAAAGCACAACTTCCCTATTTAGAATGTGATATCTTAATTCAAAACGCTCGGTTTGACATACTTCAATGCTTATTTTCAAGAATGTGCAGTCGATAAGAAAATCGATATTTTGACCAAGCAAAAAGGCGCCTTCGTCCTTGTGCAAATACGCATATACTGACGTTGACCACGCTGTACAGACTTATCAGAATCTTCAAATTTCGTAAACACAATTGCCACAATCACCACACCATAAAGAATACATATTGCGAAGGGCGTACACGCGTACCGATCTTGACATTCGCCGAACATATGAGCAGGAAAAACCCACTGCCACTTTAGGGGAATATATAAAATTTCAGAAGAAGCAATTTTGTCAACAGTTTTTACCTCCCTATGAAAAGTAATCTTGTCTAAAACTTTCCTTTTCGAGAAGATCTCTTTTTTAAAAAGAGACTTGATGTGCAAATAGGAAGTCACAAAGGTACTTTCCTACCCCACCCTCACCCTTCATAAAAACGGTTAAGAGAGTACAAGCTGTATCCAGCCCCCTCAATGCCAACCGACTAGACATTCAGCCTTTGATAATAATTACAAGGTATATTACATACAAAGTAATTAAATGTTTCCGTCGATTTTAATTCTTCTGCTGCATTATACTCTTGGCATCAACTAACATTTAAACGAATTTTGCTTCCTGCAGGTGCATTCCAGATCAATATGGGTTACAACACATAAAAAGGTGCCTTCGCGTCTTTACACAAATCAGAACCTTTCAGGCTTCAGACTAACATTGATTTTCTCTACAAGTATATTTTATATATTTTTGCAAATGCTCTACATCCCATTGTTTTTGTTTTTCAGTTCAAACGCTAAGTACATGGTGCTTGCCTGACAGCTGTCCATCCACATTTGAATGGTAGGTCTGTTTTAGTTTAAATAACTTTGAGACTGAACATAAATGAGGAAGGAAACTCTCCAGAGGCATCAAGTAGTCAAATGAAATTGCAAAAGCTTTTCAAACTCTCATAGTATCAGAAAATGTTGAGAGAATTTTATTTCGTTGCAGAATTTTATCCTATCCACGTAAACTGAATAAAACTGATATAAATGATGCCACAGAGGACATAACCGCTATTTATCAGAATATTAATCCAAGTTTAAAGGCTCATTTTTTTCATTCAAAAACTGAAACTTGTACACTTAGAAAGTCTTCAAAGAGATAAAAAAAAAAAAAAAAAAAAAAAAAAAAAAAAGAAAAAAAAGAAAAAAAAAAAGAAAGAAATTGTTTGACCAAGATTGCGATAGTTTATACAGGAAACTCAAAAGTTCTGCTCGAAGTTTAACAAACTTTTAAAGTATTCCTGGTAAACTCCAAAATTATTATACACTTTATATTGTAAACAGTATAAACAGTTTATTAGGGGAAAAACAACGACAATACAAGCCAAAACTTCTAAATCTACTTATAGATGTAGAAGTCAATGATTCTCAATCGTTTTGGAAAGTTATTAATGCATTCAAAGATAGTGACACTCCTGGAAAGTTATTAATGCATTCAAAGATAGTGACACTCCTGGAAAGTTATTAATGCATTCAAAGATAGTGACACTCCTGGAAAGTTATTAATGCATTCAAAGATAGTGACACTCCTGGAAAGTTATTAATGCATTCAAAGATAGTGACACTCCTGGAAAGTTATTAATGCATTTAAAGATAGTGACACTCCTGTCAGTGATAAGAGTTCTAATATTGCTCTTCACGCATGGTTTTAATATTCAAGTAGTTTAATGATTGTTGAAGCTATCGAAAAGTCGTCTGTTCCAAAGACTACACGTTCGACTGGCTTCTGGTCATGAATTTAATGGACCTATTAGCTTGAAGAAAATCAGGAATGGAATAAAAAGTAAAGATTATTACCAGTGTTGTATATGATTATATCAGTATTCGTAAACAGAGGCTTATACCAAGCTAGCATTCTACATAAATCTATAGCGGGCCGTTATCGGCCCGTCAGCTATCCTGACGGGCCGATAACGGCCCGCTATAGATTTATGTAGAATGCTTACTGGGTATAGCTTTCAGACTATTGACTTTGGTAATGATCAGATTCATAAATAAGACTGACAGTTAACAGTTAACAGATGCAGTATAACATGCTGGAACTTGAATACTTTAGCATTTCAATACTGATATAATCATATACAACGCTGGTAATAATCTCGTAAGTCAGGATCTGAGAAGGATCCTGCAAACTATAGAGGTATTTTATCTTAAGTTGCCCAAGTAATATATTCTCAAGAGTTTTGTAAATTTATTCTTGGTTAACAAATATGCTTCTAACCTTGCGTCTGTAGCTGAACTTGGTAGATACCCAGTTATTATATCTGCCTAATTTCAATCCATTAAATACTGACTTTATCTAAATGAAAAACCTTTTGAAAAATACAGTAGGTTCTCTTACTTGTTTGAAATTCATAAGGACAGTGGTGCTGTTTCAACCTTTAGTTACCAAATGGGTTGTTGTTAAAATACTGTGGTTTTAATCATATTTGAGAAAATAAAACAACCCTATCCGTCCCAAAATTATTGCTTTGTATACAAAGACTCCTGTTCATTTGTGAACTTGTAATATTTGTAATTCATCAGAAACTGAAGTCAAAATTGCATTTTACGAGTATATGTGTGTGATAAATATGATGATCTTAAAAAAGTGTTGTTTGATGACATTGCTTAAGTTGTTGTTGTCTCTGACACATTATGTTTAAAAGATAGGTTTCTGATGCTACTTGGTTCACAGCAAACATATATTATTTTCATTGGTAACAAAATTATGTTAATAAAAGTTTGAAACCCGAGCCATGCATCATGAATAGTAATAGAATCATACTTCTTTTCTCAGTTGTAGTTCTACCATTTGATACAAAGCATTATCTGTTCATATACTTCGAATTCATAAGATCAAAACATATGATGGTTATTATCATAATAGTTTAAAAACTGTCAGCTGTTTTTGTACTTGAAATATGTTGTATGTATCTGTTACGGTCAAATTAGTTTTGGATTTATTGCAGAATTAATTTTAAACTTTGAATTTTTTAATCTTTGTAATGAACTTACGCCTTATCGAAGATACTTACTCAGCTCTTGTGATGTCACGGCAGGTGTAAGAGTTAATTGTACCCCAATGATTTTCTTCTTTCATATTCAAAGCAAACACCCAAACTATACAATTTTGCTAGTATCTACTGCACAATTGCCTGAATCATTACGAAAACAAGCCTATTCAAATATACTGAAAATTTTACCACCGAAAAATGAAAATTTTCAGATAAAACTTCTGATATTTTTTTCATATTTCTGCTCAAAACATAGATTGTGGGTACTCGTTAGAACCGCCTCGGCGAGGCGGTTCTAACGAGAACCCACAATCTATTTTTTGAGCAGAAATAAGAAAAATAATGTATACCTCTGTAAACCCCAGTTTTACTATATAAAAGCGGGGTTTAAGGGGTCAACATTATATAAGCATGTTTTCGTGATGTATACATTTTGACCGATTCTGGGATCAAAGCAGGCGAAAAAATGAGACTACATATACTTAAAATGGAACTATACTCGTATGGAACCAAACCAGTGCACTGTACATGTTAGACATACGAGACTTTCTAATCAGACTGGGTGTACTAGCCTTGGTCCCCGTGGATACAATAGTACCATATTACACTTTGTACGTTACCAGAGCCCGATCCAGGATTATTTGATAGGGGGTTCAAATTTCTAAGGAGAGGTGTGTCGATATGTTCAAATTACCATTCTTACTTGGTCTGTGTATCCGGACAGACAGGTCTGAGCCAACCGTTTAGAGCCAGTTCAAACGTCACATTCAGCAGTATCTAATGATTCTGTCAGCGGAGAGTGAAGGCCCTGATCAGACTGCGCGGACGCGCAGGCTGATCTGGACCTTTGCTATCCGCATATGCTAAAAGACACGTTTTCGCATGGCGTGGTCCAAATAATGTGTAAACATGATTGACTATCATGAGTGTAGAATTCGTTACGACAGACCAATCATATCGTATTTCGGACGCCTAAACACTACTTACCCTACTTATCGTAAACCTCAAACAAGTCCATTTAATTACCTGTTGATGTGTCTAGACTGCTAAATGACTGGCAAAAGCGTAGGCGCCCATCAGACACCGCGTTCTGCTGCGTCTGGTCTGGTCGGTCTACCTTTTTTTTTTCATCAATCTGACTACCTGAATACTTAGGATAAATACGGTGATTACAAACATCTGAAAGGATATACCATTGAAGTTGTACTTAAATATATATATATATATATATATATATATATATATATATATATATATATATATATATATATATATATATATGTTTATATATATATATATATATGTTAGGAGAAGGAGCCTAACATCTAACAAAACATTTTTTGGTAGCACTGGATCCAGAATGATACTGAAATGATAGGCGTTAAACTACATGTTGAGAGTTAATCATTAACAGTGCAAATGATTTGTTTACCTGAGGCCTTTCGGCTGTCGCCTTTTTCAGAGGTTTTATATTTAAAAAAAAGGAAATGAAAAATGTAAAATTCACAAATAAAAGTTGCATGAGTTGAAACACAGATTATGCCCTTTTCGGGACCATGTTATCTGACTCGCTGCGACTTGATAACTGATCGTGTGTAGTAAGGGTGAGGGTTGTGGCCACGTAAAATCGATTTAAGCCCCCCAGTAAAATACTTTTCACTAACCGTTCCAAGGCGGTTCTTTTGTCATGGTTTATTTTTGTTATAGTTCGTCTTTGAATGAGTGTGTCGCTTACATCTTTTTGTTTTGGATAGCCATTTGGCCAATTTGTGGGAAAGTAACAGTCCGTTTGGCTTTCTGCTAGTGATGTTTCCATTAGGGTCCAGTTATTTCGTGTTTGTGTTTCTTTCCCTTTGATGTCTCTGATGGGAGGTGTAGGATAATTGTGATTCCTGATCATTGCCTTCCTTTCTATTTTGGATGTATATGAAATTTAAACGTTACGCGTAAACACAACGTGCAAAAAGTATAAAGCTTATCTTTACTGTCAACACCACTGTGTCCATATACGCAATGTATACAATGCACATACACCTTAAACCTAAAGGGATATACGCCAAACTGAGTGTTTCTCACCAGTATGTAAGGCAAATGGGCCCAACTTACGCTGTGATTCCGGAAAATTACATGAACGAAACGTTCCACAAGCTGTCGCATGCCCTGACTAAGGAACAATGATCCCTTCTACTGGTCGCCCTTGTTGATACCATTTGGCCGTAGAGTGTTCAGACGTCGGATCCAATAGCTCTCTCTCGTTTCCAATCGTCCCGATGGCCGTTCATCCGTTGGTTCACATGATCACCGGTTTCACCAACATATTGTTTTCCACACTTGGTACATGCTATAAGGTATACAACATTGGTCGTCTTACAACTAGTTTTGCACCTAAGTTTGATGGTTGCCCCAGACGCTGACTTCGCGATCTGTGTGGGGGTTATCATTTTGCATCTTGCTTTGCCACACGGTCGTGTTTCCCCAAGTGGTTCATCGTCACGCATGTCTGGTTTGAGCTTGGCACGTACAAGAAGATCCTGCAGACACTTTGGTCTTCTGTAGGCCATGGTCGGTCTTTCTGTGAAGATCTCGCTCTAAGTGCTAGATGACTCAATGATGGGCCAGTGTTTGTTGACTATATCCCTCACTTTTGATAAGTCTGTGTGATAGGACAACACGAAGGGGAGAACGCTCGATTCTGATTTAGGCCTGTAATAAAGTAGGTCTTCTCTCTTCTGTTGCCGTGCTCTCTCAATGGCAAGTGAAATTTCCTGTAACTGATAAACCCCATTTGCAGAGATGGTCAGTCAATTCTCTTGCTCTTGATTCAAAAGTGTCCGAATCGGAGCAGATACGTCTGAGGCGAAGTGCAAGGCTGTAAGGAACATTTTTGCAGCAGTGTTTTCGGATGGCAGCTTGTGGGTAGGAGATACTGGTGTGTATCTGTTGGCTTTGTATACAGATCAACAGATATTGTATCGACCACAAGACTTGATTTGGTGTCCAGAAATACGTGCTGCTTGGTTGAAATTTCAGCCATGAACTTTATGCTCGGGTGGAAGTTATTGGCCTCGTCGAGGAAAGTTGTCAAAGTCTCGCGACCACTTCATGTTCATATCGTCAATGAACCGTTACCATGAAAATTGTCTCAGGGCAACTGACCTCAACAGCTGTCCCTCGAGACGACCGATGAAAATGTTGGCGTATCCAGGTGCCATTTCGGTACCCGTAGCATGTCTTGGACCTAGAGATAATGTTTCACGTTGAACTCAAAATTGTTGCATTTGAAAAGAATGATGGTCAGAAGTGTAACCAGAGTCTGTGTAGGTGGGTCCTTGACTTTTCTTTCCTCCCAAACTTCCTCGCATGCCTGGATGTCACCGTGATGAGGAATATTGGTATAGAAGGTTATATATATATAACCATAACGTATATGTTTTATTTTACCAGCGACTTGATTTGGCATTCTAATATTAAAGCTATTAGTAGTAAAGTAGAGGTGATTAGGCACAAATTTAACAGGCAGACGTTCCCTTACTAAAATATATACCTCCATTTTAGTTCGCTTTTGGAATATGCAGATATAACACGGGGTAATTGTACATTTTAAACTCAACGTACCCTCGAAAATATACAGATAGACGCCTGTCGTATCATAAGTGGTGGAATTAGATTATGTAGCATACAAAAGCTTTATGACGAAACAGGTTTCGAAACCCTACAAAAAATTCGTAAGAAACGCAGACTTTGCCAGATGTTTAAAATTACTAACGGCTTTGCATCGTTTATAAATATTTGCCAACCTTACTATCACACTGTGTACAACAGCAGCCAAAGCATTCCTTACGAACCTCCAACAATTCTACAAAACAACACACGAACTGTCTCTTACTTCATTTCTATTCTACCATCTGCATTAAGGGAGTGGAATTTCCTGGATTAACATACAAGAGACTCTGCAAAACAAGCCACGTTTAAAAGAAAAGTCACTGCATCTGAAAATCACCTACCAGTATACTTTGGCAATGTGCAAACATCCCGAAAAGCGCAAATTCTTCACACCCGCCTAAGGCTTAAATGTAATTCCTAAAATCAGCATCTATGTAGATAAAAAAATGTGGATTATCGATTTCCCCTACACTACATATTGGAAGACTCCAATTTCAAGTTTAGGTATGTCAGGCTATGTGATTTAGATATTCCTGACCAAACTAGCTTAACTACAGTAAAATTCCGCTATGAAGACCACCTTTGGTATACCTAAACGTAGGGCGGTCTTAATACTCGTATTGAATACAGAATAACAGTTTTGGACTGGCACCTATATAATTTTGAACCCCATAAACCCCACCTTTATATAGTAAAACTGGGGTTTATAGGGGTAAACATTATTTTTCTTATTTCTGCTAAAAAACATTTATTGTGGGTATTCGTTAAAACCGCCTCATCGAGGCGGTTCTAATGAATATCAACATTTTATGTTTTGAGCAGAAATAGGAAAAGTATCAGAATTTTTATCTGAAGACTGTCAGTTTTTGGTGGTGAAATGTTCAATATATTTGAATTGGCGTGTTTTGTAATGCTTCTTAGTAGCAGAATGGTCTTATTTGTGAGTAGTCTTAATGGCGGAATTTTACAGAATTTGCATTCTGCGTCATCTGATCTGGGTCTGTACTGTTTGCCAATTAGCCTTTTTGGGATCTCCAGTGAATTAACAAGTCACATTACACTGAATTTACTTCATCATATAACGTCAGCCTGACATCATAACTGCAGGATCTGAAAGCATGTATCATGCCCAAGGCATCTAGATATTAAATACTTTGCATTTTGCTTTCTTATTGATTTCATTTCTCGAACTCTTATGTATAGTGCACGTATGCCAAGTGTCAGTAAGGTGATTCAAACAAATGTCCACAACATAAGTTCTATGTGGAAATAAGAATAATAAGAATAAAACAAGGACTGTCTTACATATCATTCTGCTCAAGATCTGTTCATTCTGCTTAAGGATGCTTTACAACAGCAAATTCAATTTGCTCGCAACATCTTTGAGAACAAATGCTGTCGTTGTAACGAGGGTTCACTGTATATAGAAACTGAAATTTTTGCTTCTGTTATATAAAGTTGCTAATGTCATGTTAAGCCGTGCTGACCCTGAACAGAAAATATGTTCTGCATCGTCTAATCTAGATCGACAATGATTGCACAGATCCATTTTCAGGATATAGAACATTTATGGTTGAATAACTGAAGTTTATTTAAAGAGGTCAGTGTCGACATAATTATGCATTTGATTTTTTTATCGATCAGAAGCGAATGAGACACGCAGCTATAGAATAGACAGTGATGAGTATTGCAGCAATAATCATTATTATAGCATAGACCGCGCCATGCAAAAACGTGTCTTCGAGCATATGCAGGCCGCGGAGCCTTAGATAAGCCTACGCATCCACGCAGTCTGATATTGGCATTCACAAAGGTCCGGATGATACTTCGCGCATGCACAGGGTGATCTAAATCTGCACATTTTGCGCATGTTCGGAGGTACTTTTTCGCTTGACGCTGTCCAAATGATCAAAAGAGATTCAGCATTTAATATAGGAATATTCAGAGACAAATATCTCTAATTAACCTCCATTTGGTTCCTGCTCTGAATCTTGGTTTTTCAATCAAATTTGCGTTAGACTATTTCAACATTAAAAATATATGACCTATATAACACGACAGGAAATAGCATGGATATTGTGCGTTAGACGCTATTGTTAGGTTTCAACCTAATCATGGATAATAGTTTTGCTTTCCTTATGCTGAATAAATTAAGATGTCAAGATCATACTTCCAATTTTCAGCCCATCAGATTACTTGATCCAGGTGGTGGATACAATTGCACATACTTAATGACAGAGAGTGTATATCCATGTCAGAATCCAACTGATCTGGATCTACACTGTTTGCAAAGACAGGGCATATCCGGGTTAAGCAGGACCGGAGTTAATAGCACGACGATGGATCAGATCTTAGACTGTATGACGGTGCTGACCTAAACTCTTCATTTGAGAGTTTCTGCCTGATGTTATTATTTGTTTGGGCCCATCTTTGTTCACTTAGTGATTTTCTTTAGCTAAGGTGGCCACCATCTGAGGTGTTTGTTACGCGCTCTCATCCTTGTCATATCCACTACGAAAACATGCCTATTCAAATGTATAGATAATTTCACCTCCAAAAACAAACAAAAGAAATCAGGTAAAACCTCTGATATTTATCATATTTCTGCTCAAAACATAGTTTGTAGGTACTCGTTAGAGGCGGTTCTAACGTGTACCCACAAACTATGTTACCCACTATTTATGTTTTAGAGCAGACATAAAAAAAAACAAAAACAATGTATACCCCTGTAAACCCAGTTTTACTACATAAAAGTGGGGTTTAAGGGGTCAAAATTATATAGGCATGTTTTCGTGATGACTTAATGGTTTTCTTTAGCTATGGTGGCCAACATCTGAGATGTTTGTTACGAGCTCTCATCTTTGTTACATCACAGTGGTTAAATTTGATTACGTCCCATTTATTTATGGTCCATGTTTTTCTGCCTGAACATCTGGGGTGGTCGGGTGGTGCGAAGGTGTCGTGTATCTTACGTCACCGGGGCGTCTAACTGATATTGGCTTACAGTTGGGCAAGGCCTGCTATCCTTGTAGCAGGTAAGGGTAGACGGGGAATATTTTTATTTCTTCTGTTTCTTCACTTTCATTCCTGTTCCTTTCTTCCCTGTCCCTCTTTTTAATCTCTTCTGCTATCTCTTCTGTCACTTTTCTCCCTTTCTCTGGGAGACGACACAAAATGACCCACAAGGGTTGACGTGTCGTTAAATCCCAACACAAAATCTGCCTGAACATCACTAATTTTGTTTTTGTGTACGAGATCGACTCCATGATTTCCTTAAATACGCGTTTTGTTATGTTGACCTCAGACTCGTGTACATGTTTTATGTGATCATCACGAAAACATACCTATATAATTTTGACCCCCTTTAACCCCACTTTTATATAGTAAAACTGGGGTTTACAGGGGTTTACATTATTTTTCTTATTTCTGCGTAAAACATTGATTGTGGGTACTCGTTAGAACCGCCTCGCCGAGGCGGTTCTAACGAGTACCCACAATCTATGTTTTGAGCAGAAATAAGAAAAAAAATCCGAATTTTCATTTTTTGGTGGTAAAATTTTCAGTATATTTGAATAGGCTTGTTTTCGTAATGTTTCACTGACTGAGTAGGGAAGCCGTACACTTATCATGTATTTTTACAACATTTGAACTTACGGTGAAGATTTAGTGTCAGTAGAATCGATTAATTCGATATTATCCCCTGTTTTTGTGTGTTTTTGTTTTGTTGTTGTTGTATTTTTTTCTACTGACCGTTCTAATGCGGCGATTCTTGTGTTGTTCGTTCTTTGTGGGTATTTATGGCCCCTCGCTGCCTGTTGGGTTCTGTAGGTATTATAATATTATGGTGCCTGTAGTACGATTGCCCACTTTGCTTTCCGGTTAGCTTTCGTATGTCTTGTTTTCTTTTTCGGATGCTAGCATTTCAGTCAACTGCATTTGGTGCCAGCTTTGCTTACTGATGTAATTTGTGCTTATGAATGTAAGACATTATTTGAACCTAGGGTGAAGATGTAACTGTTAAAATCAATGTCTGGTAGGTTGTCCTACTGACCGTTCTGAGGCAATGGTTCTAGTGCTAGTCGCTTTATGTGAGGTCTTGTGGCTGCTCGCTGTTGTCTTATTAGCGTGTTTGTTGGAGCCTCTCTCGGACTGTAATATTTCTTTTGGAAAAAAGGGAGCTGGTTGTTCTTCTACTATACATGTATATATATATATATATATTGTTTCCTTTCTTTTTTTCTCTTATCGCTTATTTGGTCAGGTTTCGAGGAAGTGATGTTTTGTGTCTTTATTTTAAGTAATCAAACTCTTAAAACCCTTGTCTTGCTTAACCTTGATATATCCTGTCTTTGCAAACAGTGTAGATCCAGATCAGTTGGTTTCTGAACTGATCTGGATCTGCACTGTATGTCATTCAGAATGTGAATTTATATCAACGACCTGGATCAAGTAATTTGATTGGCTGAAAATCGGAAGTAGGCGTGGCATTTTAATTTATTCAGCATGACAAGGGTTAACTTGTGTCTTAGTAGGGCTGACTTCAGTGATTATTGTCTTTCCTGGGTATCTCAATATTACTTTTTTAATGCCCCTCATACAACATAATGTATATAAAGTATATCAGTTTCAGCTACGGATTAATTCAGTGATTCTTTGATCATAGGCATTTCTCGAGAACTAAGCTGTTTTTGTGATGTTCATAACCTTTACTTCTCTCTTGGCTAATTCAGCAGTCGACAAACTAATTATATTTTTTTTATTTTTCCCAGCAAATAGGCTTTGAAATTCAATACAAATTGTTGCCTGAGGAGATAATTTGCATGGAATGTCAAAACCTATTTTCAGGGAAAAATAAGAAAAGTATTTGAAAATGTAGTCTTCTAAAGTTTTTACCCAGCATGCTGAACATTAATGATCTCCTGCATACAAAGGAATATAATTTTGCTAATAATATTATAGGCGCCTTTAAAGTCAGGTAAACTGGCCTTTGGGAACTTACCATACAATACATAAAATCAAATGAACCTTGTCATGCGATAACTGGCTTCGGGCCAGTCAGCGCAGGCCCAAATCGATCTGCACATCCGCACAATCGGATCAGAGCGTTCGCTGTCAGCTTACAGAATCACAAGATACTATTGAATATAACCCTACCAGTACTCGCAAAATCGACCATTTTAGGCCAGTTTTCACAAGTTTTCTTTATAGTTTGTCATGTTAAAGTTGCGGCTATTATACTTCTGATTGACATTCATTGCATTGCCGCTCTAATACATCTGATTGTACATTCATTGCATTGCGGCTATAATACATGTGGTATTGCATTCATTAAATTACGGGTATCATACATCTGATTGTACATTCATTGCATTGCAGCTGTAATACATCTGATTGTACACTCATCGCATGCGACTATCATACATCTGATAGTACATTCATTGCATTGCGGCTTTTATACATCTAATTGCACATTCACTGATTTGCGGCTCTAATATATCTGATTGTACATCCAATGCACTGCGGCTAAAATACATCTGATTGTGCATTTATTGCATCACGGCTGTCATACATCTGATTGTACATTCACTGCATTGCGGCTATGATGCATCTGATTGCACATTCATTGCATTGCAGCTATAATACATCTGCTTTTTCATCCATTGCATTGCAGCTATAATACATCTGATTGTACATCCATTGCATTGCGGCTATGGTGCATCTGACTGCACATTCAGTGCATTGCAGCTATAATACATCTGCTTGTTTATCCATTGCATTGCGGCTATAATACATCTGATTGTATATTTATTGCATTGCGGCTATAATACATCTGATTGTATATTTATTGCATTGCGGCTATAATACATCTGATTGTATATTTATTGCATTGCGGCTATAATACATCTGATTGTACATTTATTGCATTGCGGAAATAATACATCTGATTGTACATTCATCGCATCGCAGCTATCATACTACTGATTGCACATTCGATGCATTACGACAATAATACCTGATACGATGTGTAGCGGCTATAATACATCTAATTGTACATTTATTGCATTGCGGCTATAATACATCTGATTGTACATTTATTTAATACTGTTATTTTATCCTCAGGGATTACTTTTGTAGTCACAAATCATACTCCTTTGGTAAATAACATCCACTTCTACATACCCCATTCAATATTGTGTACATCGACGTTTGCACCTCATTTAAACAACTGCTTACATTTTCTGTTTTTGTTTTATTTGTTGTCTTATTGTGGTTAGTGGATCCTGTTTAGCATGGTGATTACTAAGGCAGGCTAATCACAGCTGAAAAGATAATCAATTATCAGTCCTGCCATTATGATCGATAATTGATTAGTAATCACTGAAGATTTGTTCATAATTTTACCTGTCTGTCTGAGCATGCATTTTACCTTATGTTATACTTCGCCGTATGTATTTGGTCAGATAGGCCTGAGCAAACAGTGTAGACCCAGATGAGACCTTGTACTAGTTCAATTTTTAGATAAAGTATAGTAAGGAGTTGAGGTATCTGAATAATAAGGGTAAATACGACAAAGTAACAGACACAGAAATCAAATGATCGATCATTAGCAAATCTGTATCGATAATAATTTTTGTGGAATTTATCGATCAATTAATCGATTATCCGATTAATTGTGCCAGCCTTAGTGATTGCCTTTTTAGGAAGAAGGAGCTGGTTGTTTTGCTTTTCTCTGATTTGTGGGTTTGTGTACTTCTGATTTGGTTGGTTTGCTCTTTTTCTTGGTGTCATTGGTATGCTGTGCTCTGTGATTGTGTTTTTCCCTGTACATCTTCTATACTAGTTTTTGTTACATTCTCTTAGTGAAGAATGCAATGCTTATTTGTCTGTTAAGAACTGCTTCTGATACCCGATTTGAACATCTCTGCACAAACAGTACAACCTCACTACAGTAGTTATAAAACTGGCTTTTATAGAGACAGGCTGTTGTGGAGAGGCTTATTATACAGTAAAACAGCTGATTGGTGGCTATTGTTGACAGGTGATTGTTCGTAGATGTTCCACTGCAAAGGAATTACCTCTATACCACACACTGTGAGAACTACAGTTGACGCTCGTTATCTCGACCTCGCTTATCTCGAATAACCGCTTATCTCGAAGTGAAAATCTTGTCCCTGCCTAAACATGGAATAAAGGTAAGAGAAACTTCCAGGGAATACCACAATCACAAACCGCAGCCCTTCCCAGACCCCAAGAGGAAGAGGAAACCGACAAATCTAAACAAACACAAACCGAACAAACGTACGAAAAGCACTAAGATTAGCTCTCCCTTCCCCAAGCGAGGTAATCGCAATACTAAAAGGACTGAAAAACACGAGAACAAGAAACACAAGAACAAAATGACACACGAAAAGACATACAACAAATCGCCTCGTAGAATAAACCACAAAGCAACAAAGAGTAAGACTAACACCGGGATCACCGCCTTAGAACGGTCGGTAGAGCAAACCACCGAGGGGTTTAAAGCACTTTTACAGCTAGCTAACTTCACTCTGGGTCCCGATGCTACTCTTAATGCAGAAATACATAAAAATTCGGTTCGCATAAAGGCTCCCAACTCAGTCAATGCATCAAAGCGAAAACATAAAAATCAAATTAATCACTATAATAAACAAAGACGAGTACTCATGGCTAGTTCTACTGTATGCCAGAGTAAATGAAAACCAATAGTTGAACCAAGGCGGGCCAAGCCAAAGACATATCGTCAAGCCCCAACTCACTGGTTAAAGTTTTACGAAGAGGCCGTCATTAAGTCTGAGGCCCGAACCGCCGTCGTGCGATTAAAGAGTGAAGCATAGCCATCAACAATGATTGGGTTGACAACTAGGCAGGCAGTCTGCCGCATAATATTGGAAGTCTAACTACAGGTAAAATATGGAAAAGAGGAGAAATTGTTCAATATATCTCTAATTTCAAGAGTCCAGTTACATATAAATTTGTTAAATGTGGTTGCTCGAATTAATATTTCCTCAATTCTGCAAATCTAATATCGAAGTACAGATATCTCGAAGTATTTCAGAGTCCATTTGACTTCGAGATAACGAGAGACGACTATTTTAATCCATTTTAGTCTGGAGACCGCCAATAGGGTAATTGGCAAACAGTGGAGACCCTTCTTACAGTTCTGCGGCGTCTGATCAGGGTATCCACTGTTTGCAAATAGTTAACCATTTTTCTCAAGTAATAGCTAAAACACATAGCCTGACATACCTAAAATTGAAATTGAACTTTTCCAATATATTGTGCAGGGGAGTTTATACAGTCTACCACTCTCAGGGCATATTCAGCCGACGACAAATTGATGATTTTTTTTTCTCTTTTTTTTTCTCCAGAAAATAGGCTTTGACATTTCAAGCAAATTGTCTCCTGTGAAGACAATTTGCATGAACTGTCAAATCCTATTCGATCATGTATGAAAACTTTCAATTATTAGCTTTTAATACATTGTGAGAAAAAACTTTTTTTTATATATTTTCCCCATATAATTGTAGGGTAGCAATTTTTAAACCATGCTGTAAGAAGATCAAAAGGGCAATCTAGGACCACAATTTCAGCCACTCACATGACCACGCTGGTTCTTGGTACAATCCAGTTAAAGATGGGAGAAAAAGATTCCATCATGAGCCAGTCCATGCAGGATAGAGAAATCTCTCTCTCCGGGTAGGCATTTCAACCAGGGACTCGGCAAGCCTCGTCCCTGGTTAAAATTCCTACTCCTTGGTGAGATTTCCTTATGCTGCATGGTCTCTTATGATGGATTCTTATAATCCTCCATGCTGTATGCAAGAACTCTGCATTAAAGCCATCTTGGTTTTAGAGAAGATATTTAAAGGTGATTTTGTATGTATAAACCTCAGATGTATGTTATTATTACAACAACAGAGAAATAAATATTGTTTAAACCAAAGCTTTTTTAATACCATATATGGGCCTAGCGTTTATTTTGATCGACAGACTGTGACCATCTTATCAATCTTCAGCAATCCGATTCCCCGGCCAAAGGAGACTCAAACCAAAATCCTTTGCTTACCGAACATATGCTTGTAAATTGCAGCTGCATTAGAATTAAGGGTGAGGTTTGGCGCAAGTAAAACTGCTTTAAGCCAGTGCCACCCCCCTCCCACAACACACACATATCCCTAGTTTTTCTACTGACCATTCCAAGTCATTTCCTCTGTTGCAGTTCTTCTTCGTTCATGCATCGGTGAATTCATATGTGGCGTTTGTTTTGTCATTGTTTATTCCTCATCTCTCCTTCTCTTGGTGCCAAGGTAAGGCTTTGCTGTCTGAGTGTGGCGTTTCCTCGGTGTCTTCACATTTAGTTTTCCATTTGAAACAGGATTTAAAAATGGCCCGGCGGATTCCGAGCAGTAGATGTCTGATGCAGGACGCATGGACGCACGGACGACGGAATGCAGATTACTATAGCTCATGCTGAGCCTTAGGCTAAGGTGACTTTAACCCATTTATGCCTGATTATTTTCAATAAATTCTTCCATCATGAAATTTGGAAGGGTTCGTTATATAGTCAAAGGGGTGTAATATAGAAACATATTGTCATAGTTGCTTTTACCTTTGATTCTTTCTAATGTTATTGCAAAAGTGTAGACCCTAATCTGGGTCTACACTGTTTGTAAATGTCCCTTTTATGGGACGCTAGGCATAAATGGGTTAAAAGACAAATTCCATCCATGACGACTATTCTGATCAAAATTTTCTACCTCGAACTGTTGTAGACAAAACTTTCTGCGGTCAAAATGTGCTGTGCTAAAATGTTGTAGCCTAGATGTCCAAGCACTACTTATTAAAGCTAATAAGAAGAACTTCGGGTGAACAAATTAACAGAATTTCAAACATATGGCTGTGACCATGAGGTCGCATGTGGGTTGGTGTTGACAAACCACCAATGCAAATATCAAAATTGCACGGCAGCGAGTCCTCAGATTGAATGACGATTCCTTTCTTAATCTGTCTCGGAAGCTGGGCGCATGATTGTTGCTGTGTGTGGCCGGGCCCATCTTGGTCCCGTTTGTGATTTTTAGTCACCCCCCAACCCCCCAATTTGAGTCCCCCCCCCCCCAATTTGAGTCATTACAGTTTATGTGATTATTTTGTGTTTTACTGTGATGTTTCATTGCTGAGGTAGAGGACCCTCACTCATTACGAAAACAAGCCTATTCAAATATATATAAAAATTTCACCTCCAGAAACTGAAAATTTTCAAATAAAAAAACTCTGATATTTTTCATATTTCTACTCAATACAGATTTTAGGTACTCGTTAGAACCGCCTCGGCGAGGCGGTTCTAACGGGTACCCACAATCTATGTTTTTGAGCAGAAATAAGAAAAATAATGTATACCCCTGTAAACCCCAGTTTTACTATAATTATTAAAGTGGGGTTTAAGGGGTCAACATTATATAGGCATTTTTTTATTAAAAAGTAATAACCACCAAAATAGAAAGGAAGGCAATGATCAGGAATCGATACAATTATCCCACACCTCCCATCAGAGACATCAAAGGGACAAACACAAACACGAAAACCCTGGACCCTAATGGAAAAATCACTACAGAATGCCGACGGACATTTACTTTCCCACAAAGTGGCCAAATGGCTTTCCAAAACAAAAAGATGTAAGCGACACACACATTCAAAGACGAACTATAACAAAAATAAACCAGGACAGAATATTACATATGTTCAGTTTTAACAAATCAAATATATATTTGTAAACGGGTCAAAAAGTATATGAGGAAAATGTGTAAGTTAACCTTTCAATTGAGAGAACTGATCTCTTCTCGTATTACCCAGTGGATGTTTTCCCTGATTGAGTATTTAGTTGAAGTAATTACACCCCTTTTAATTTGAGAGTTAGCGATCTCTACCTGTGTTTTAACTGTTTGAATGGACACTAAGGTCTTAGAGTAGCGGTTAACAAGCTGAGCTTATACTTTGATATAACCTTTTGTCGCCGAAAATACTTATTCTATCTGTAATGAAATTGCTTCTTATTTGGTAAAAATACTTATGAGATCAGGGTATCAAAGGGTAATTGGAGAAAATACAATGTTTCTCTTTGATGGTAGTATGTAGTCAAATTAGGTAAAACAAGATTAATTTGTTGTCAACTTAATGGTGATTTGTAATGTTTTGCGGTGCGTGAATTCTTGTGTTCATTTCTATAAGTTACAAATGTATATCTAATTAACAAAGAGTTTGAAGATGCTTCAGGATGTCTCTTAGAGAACAGATCATTTAATTGTTTTCTCAGTATCATATTTTCTAATCAATTCTAGAGTTATTATAATCATCAAAGAACAGTTGGGGTGAAATCAATGATAAACTTTTATGGTAATCAGCATCCACACCATAAATATCAAAGCCCTGATTATAATCAGTTCTTTTTATTTATTTATTTTAGGTACACTGTATATCTGTGCATCATGTTTATGTGATTCCACTCTGACTATAATTGTTGTAGACGTTTTGAAACACATATTTGATACTTGATAGGAAACTCGATGGCAGGCCATCACAAATTACCGTTACGTCGGCGCTGAAACCCCATCTAGAATGAAACATTTCAGTGAAAATGTTCTTCTCTGTCTCGCATTGATTTGAAATGAGCTGGGCACAGCATTTCCTACAAGATTGTATGTACGCCCAAGATGATGAGGTTACATCTACATCTAACCTTATTCATCCTAAGTATCCAGTCACATTAACCCATTTATGCCGAGTGGACTCTTCAACCATAACTCTTTGCACAAGTCCATTTCCTATATAAGGGGTGTAGGTTAGTTTTTATTATTGTCTTGTTTCGTAGTAATTTCTGAACTTAATGCAACCAGTGTGGACCCTGATCAGACGCCGCGTTCTGTGGCGTCTGATCTGGGTCTGTACGGTTTGCCAATGTCCCTTTTATGAGACGCTAGGCTTAAATGGGTTATCTTCTTACCATACTTGTCCTAAACTTTGACCAACAACTGAGTTTGACTAAATGTTTTCATGTCTAAAATTGCAAGATGACGGGCAAACAGGTGAACTCTGACAAACGCCGCGTTTTGCGGCGTCTGATCTGGGTCAATTCTGTATTTTCAGGTCTAATTGTCCGAAAATTTAAGGTAAATATTTAGGGTAAGTACAGTACTTTATGTCTTTAATTTCATTGTTAATGCTGACATAACATCAAAGATATTTATCAGACACTGTCGGCAAAGACATATAATTAGACTGGTAACAGCATTTCCGAACATCTCAATGTGAAATTCTTGAACTGCTTTACGGCAATTACGGATTATAGGAAGTTATAGATATCCGTAGCCTGCCACGTAACAACTACGAGTCCATCAAAATGCTCAGATAGTACTGTCGTGTAAAAGTGGGTATTCGAACAGGAGAACTTGAGTAAACAGATCATTTCAGTCCAATCTTTGGGACCAAATACTCATATGCGTCAGTAACGTTTCTGGTTTACAGTTGACTCCCGTTATCTCGACCTCGCTTATCTCGAATAACCGCTTATCTCGATGTGAAAATCTGGTCCCTGCCTAAAGATGAAAATTTAACAACAGGTAACAAAATATTGTGGAAAAGAGGAGAAATTGCTTCTAAGGAGCAATTTCTCCTCTTTTCCACAATATTTTCAATATATGTCTAATTTCAAGAGTCCAATTACACATATATTTGTTAAGTGTGGTTAATCGAATTAGTTTTTTCCTCAGTTCTGCAAATCTGACATGTCGAAGTACGGATATCTCGAAGTAATTAAAAGAGTCCCTTGGAATTCGAGATAACGAGAGTCGACTGTATTTTAAGTCTCTGTGTATGACCATAAGGGGATTGGATATAGCATCAAGAGGAGTCAACTGTCAAAAGTGTTCTTACCGTCTTTCTGAAAAGAGGAGCATGCTGTAAGGAAAGAATTTGGTCTCCTTTAGAGCAAATTCTTAACTTTTAGAATGCACCCTCTTTTCAGAAGGGCTTTTAGTGTGTAGGGAACCAATCAGGAAGTCACCATTGAGCCAGCGTACGACAAAACCTACAGTCAGACTTGTGCGACCAGTGATGTCATATCATCCTGCACATCCGCGTAGTCTGATCAGTCTTCGCAGATCGCATGTACCTTTTACAAACTCCAGGCTATCGAAAGAGGGATAAACGAAAACCCTTGCCATACTAGAATGTAAATGCTGACCTGAGTCTTTCATCATGAAAACATGCCTATATAAATTTGACCCCCTTAAACCCCACTTTTATATAGTAAAACTTGGGTTGACAGGGGTATATATTATTTTTCTTATTTCTGCTCAAAAACATAGATTGTGGGTACTCGTTAGAACCGCCTCGTTTGAACCGCCTACACACAATTATGTTTTGAACAGAAATATGAAAAATATTACAGAACTTTTATCTGAAAACTTTCAGTTTTTTGGTGGTGGAATTTTCAATATATTCGAATAGCCGTGTTTTCGTAATGGCTGGTCACACAGGTTTTATTGTAAGTTTATTGTCGTGCGATGGCTCTTATATTTGTTATGAAAAATGAGGGAAAATCTGCCAAATGTTTTCAGTCCCTCTCAATTACTTTGATTTTTTTTTTATTTCATGCTTGCAAATTATTACCCAAGAATCGGATTATGATAAATTTGGCTTTAAGCATCACAGCTGTATTTTATATACCAGAAAATTTTACCAAATCACAAATTTTACAAAACCAAGAAATTAGGTAAATTTATATCAGTACGCTACCACGCATGAAATATAAGCTGGGCACAGCATTTCCGACAAGATTGCACGTGCGCCCAGTGAAGATTCAGATAAGCCTGCACATCCGCGCGGTCTGGTCAATCTTTGCAAGGCATTCTATGTGTAGGTATGGATCCAGTGCGTCTTCATACGGACACCGAAAACTCTGAGAAGCCTGCGCGGATGCGCGGACGTATCTGAGTCCTCGATGGGCGCACATGCAGTCTTGTAGGAAATGCTGTACTCCGGCTAAAAATATTATACTGCAATTAAGGAGGTGTGCAATTAAAAACGTTCAAGTCGGAAAAGGACAAACGTTGATCAGAAGTTGACGGAATGTAAACTGAACCAAGAAATTCTTAAGTGATTGACACATACACGTCGGCAAAAAAACAGTATGCCAAATTTCTAGACCCTGCCTTAAATTTATTTTCTAAACTAGGACAATAAAACGGCATTTTATTTTAAAAAAGGAACATGGTTAAGCTGAGAGGAGAAGAAAAAAGTGTCAGTTGATTGTTTATGGGCAATCTGCGGGTGCAATTTCAAGACACTAGCAAATTTGTTTTTTAGTTGTGCAACACACTTAAAATTGAAAAAAAGATGGTCGAAACTGTATGGTATAGTTTTCACATGTACAATAAGACAATACATAAGTAGTCTAGGGTGCCACCCTATAAGCTTACATAGCTTCACTTGATGACAATAGTATCACAGAAAAATAAAACGTTTTTGAAAAAATAAAAAGTGTTTGATACAAATAACCAGCAGAGACCTGCAACATGTCATGCCTCAAACTTCGGACAAATCGAGGATCAGATCACATCCGCCGTGTGTGTCTGTGTGTCTGTTCGACTGTAACATCTTAGGTACGCAATCACGTGCTGGTATGCTAGGGTCTTGAAAGTTCATAGTATGTGAATAGCCTATCGAATACTAAACCACGTTTTCTCTGGTATTTGCAGAGTTATGCCACTTTTTCCAAAATACATATGTATAATTTATGGCAACGACGGAAGAAAATATATACTGTTAGGGCAGTCATTTGACAGTTTTGTGTCATGTTTTGACCTAGGTATAATTCATATAATAAATTGCAATCTTTTTGTCGCGACTTTTGCCTAAAATCGTTAGATGTTTTCTTGAGATTTGGTATTTTCTCTGGTCGATATGTTTTGAAATGCAGTAACTATCACGCTATCCTTGTAAGTATTTTACATAGATTCCAGATTTGGTATTCTGCATGTTGTTTGTGTCCGACCTGTATACTACTGATCAACTGTGTTTGGCATTACAAAGACATGCATATTCAAATATACTGAAAATTTTAGAACCAAAAGATGAAAATGTTAAGAAAAAAAATCTGATATTTTCTTATTTCTGCTCAAAAACATAGATTGTGGGTACTCGACGAGGCGGTTCTAACGAGTACCCACAATCTATGTTTATGAACAGAGTCGAGGCGGTTCTAACGAGTACCTACAATCTATGTTTTGAGCAGAAATAAGAAAAATAATGTATACCCCTATAAACCCCAGTTTTATTATACAAAAGTGGAGTTTAAGGGGGTCAAAATTATATAGGTATGTTTTCGTGATGGGCAACATCCCTTCATTTGTACCTACTAATTATGACGTATGTTTCCTCATTTAAGTGTGTTGCACAACTAAATACTATATCTGCTGGGGCCTTAAAATTGTATCCACAGATTTCCTACGAATGAAAAACTTGCACATGTTTTTCCCCGTCAGTTTAATCCTGTCATTTTTTTAAAAACAAAAAATAAAATGTCGTTTTATTGTCCTGGTTTAGGAAATATATATAAGACAGGGTCTTGATATTTTGCATACTGTTTTTGCCGACGTGTGCATGTCAATCTCTCATTAATTTCTTGGTTCAGTTTACATTCCGTCAATTTCTGACAAACGTTTGTCTTCTTCGACTTAGGCGTTTTACTGCTTTAAACCAGTTGACATAGAAAGCTGATGATTGGTGTAACGTTAGATATATTTCATATGTAAACATTTAATGACATTAAGGATAAGATGAACTAATACTGCATTAATTAATCATAATTCCTTTATAATAACACAAAGATCGGACTTTATATGTTCATGCAAAATCTTATCAACGTTACCTGCTTGAAAGAAAATATCTGCCACGAAGTAGCATATCTGTGGTACCGTACAAACGTCACCCGTTGAAATTGTATTGCTATCAAATCATCCCATAACTATGTTAGAAAGTAATCCAAGTAATTCTTTTGATCATATCCAAAGTAGTATTTGTGACAGTTTCGGTTCTTATCGAGAACCATCATCAGACTTTGATTTTGACCTCGTGGTGTCACGGGACTTAACCTGCTTACCACTTGACTGATTATTAATGGCAAACAAAGGTCTGTATATGTTGCTCAGGTACCAAATAATGTGTGGTTATTCCATATGTCAAAGGCATCGAAAGCGTAGCCACGGTGATGTAGAAATATGGCATATCAGTATCTATGCGACCACTTTAAACGCCGAGGAAATCTTAAGTCCTTCCGAAGGACAAAGTGGAAAAGGAAAATACTTTAAGTGTCTTGTACGAGATCCAGTACCACAATCCGTATATAATTGAACCTTATGTCGTTTCAACGACACAATAAAAGACAATCGGGTAATTTGAACGATTTCTATCTCTTTCAGATAATACAGTATCTGAATCCCTTGTATCATACTTATTAATCGGTAAAAGAGAAAGTCCGAAATGCCAAAGGGATAGAAAATCTTTAGACAAAACAAATAAGATATGTTCGTAATGAAGTTTGGCGCCGGTGAAATCGATTTATAACCAGGTGCAGTTTTTACTATGAATCGTTATAAGGCGATGTTTTTATTTTGTTCGTATTTTATAAGACTCTGTTGCAGTTCTTCTTTGTTTGTGCTTCTGTGTGTTCATGCAGAGTGTTTGTTTTGTCCTTATGTCTTCTGATTTTACGTTCCTGTGTCATGCTTGCATGTTCGGATGCTAGCACTACTACATGTAGCATTGCATACTCGGCTGCTAGCTCTACTAACATTGCCTGTTTGGATGCTAGCATTACTGTCACCTAGTTGCTGCCCACTCTGTCTTCTGATTTTCTCTTTCTGATTTGCTTCTCATGTATATAATGGACAATATTTGAACCTGTGGTCAAGATTTGGTGCAAGAAAAATCGATCTACCATCCCCACGGTTGTTTTACTACTGATTGTTCTAAGGCGGTAGTTGTAGTGGTTTTGTTCTTTGTGTAGCACTGTGGCTATTCGCTGCTGGCATATTTCATGTTTTGTCCTGTTTTATTAGTTTATTGCTGTATTTAATCTGTCCTATCTAGCACTCTAACCATCTCGATGGCGAAGACGTTTGCTTTACGTTGTTTTTTTTTAAGTGTGCGCTATCCAATTTAGCTTATATACTTTTTCTTTTGGTGTCATTGGTAGGCTATAGTCTGTGATTGTAGCTTCTTCTGGCCATCAATGAATATAGGGATCAAACATGGCTTTTCATGCATTAAAACTCGCCAGGTCCCTTGGGAGGTGTTGAAAACCGAGGCCGAAGGCGAAGGCCGCGGTTTTCAACACCTCCCAAGGGACCTTGCGAATGTTAATGCTTTGGAAAACCATGTTCGATCGCTATTATTGCATAAAAACTACAAACAATTGCTACATTTCGCGTTATTTTTTTGCACTATTTTGTTTCGCCTTTTCACCGACGTCTCGCGAACGTAATTTCCACTGACTATGCTCGTTCTAGGGCCGGGCAGTACACCTCTCGTGACGGCAGCAAATCTGTGGCCCCGGTACGATCATATTGAAAGTTGCGTATCCGTGCATTAACAGCGCGTGGATTGCCTTGTTAATACGCGGCTTTTCGCCGGTTAATGCACGACTGTTAATAACGTGTGACACTGCTTTTTATGCAATATGAGTTAATGGAATAGCGATAGTTTAACTTTAACCTGCGAAGTACAATTACAACAGATTATAAAAAAGGGACAATTTGAATGATATGTCATTGTCTATGCAGACTAATGTTAAAACCTCATGTGATCGGTATTCCCGGACACATTGTTCTCGTGATCTGAGACTGACTGAAATGGTGTTATATGTGAAATATAGTTTTGTATTCATTTATGAAAGTTGTTTGTGGAGGTTAACAATATACAGTCGACTCTCGTTATCTCGATTTCGCTTATCTCGAATAACCGCTTATCCGGAAGTGGAAATCTGGTCCCTGCTTTAACATGGAAATCTAACAACAGGTAACAAAATACTGTGGTGAAGAAGATAAATTGCTCCTAAGGAACAATATCTCTTCTTTTCCACAATATTTTCAATGTATCTCTAATGTCAAGTCAAATTACATATTCATTTTGTAAAATCTGGTTGTTCGATTTATTTCGTCCTAAATTCTGCATTTCTGTTATATCGAGGTAGGGATATCTCGACATATTTCAGAGAAGCCTTTAGACTTTAAGATAACGAGAGCCGAATGTAGACTCTCAAACAGGAGAATTAATGTGGATCGAAGAGAAGCAAATTCTCTCTTTTTAGACCCTTTCCAGAACAGAGTCAAAGACGACTGGACAAGGATGCCTCTCTTTAAAGCCTGCCAGTTCTCCTTAAATTCAAATAATAAAAGACAAGTACGTCAGGTATTTTGAACAATTTATATCTCTTCAAGTAATACAGTTTCTACAGCACCCATATCATATTTATTTATTGATAAAAGAGTACAAAAGTCTAAATGCCAAGAGGTTAGAAAATCTATAGTCATAAAACTGAGATATGTTCGTGATAAGAGAAATTTGCATTGTTAAAGAAATGTTAGAACGAGGTATCAGAGGGGTATCGAGATACTTGTTTTCAGGCCCCGAGTTATAAAAAGTTTTCATGCTCAACTCAGCTGAGCATGAAATTTTCTCTGCTAATAAATATGAAAATGCCAACAAAAGTTGGCATTTTCATATTTATTAGCAGAGAAATTTTCATGCTCAGCTATGTTTAGAAACAAAGAATTTGCAATTGCTAGTTATTTGAGATTTATTAGCATGACAAATTTCATGCTCAGCTGAGTTGAGCATGAAAAAGTGTTTATAATCTTGAGGCCCGATATCTCCATAAAAACACGGTGTGTGTATTCAGAAGCGCCTTTTAATGAATACCCATAGTATGTTTTTGTGGCGAAATCTGAAAAAATATCAACGTTGTTGATTAAAGATGTACTTATCCATAGCAACTGTTAAAAAGTATAATTTTTACATAATGGATATATGTTCTATCAAGCTTCATTTTCTTAAGAATATGGGAAAGTGTTGCAGGGTTAGCCAATACAGAACGAGTATATACTAGTATATATAAAACGTAATACTCTACAAACAGGTAGAATTAGCTTAAGTTTAAATCTAAAGTTTATGTTTGAATACTTTTGACTACTTTTAATTACATTATTTTGTATAAAAAAAAAGCACATTAAAGACCTGTATTATACGAGTATAAGTATGTTGTAACATTATTCTGTACGAATAAGCTATCTAGCTTATCGTTCCCCTAAAATATAGTCCCACAATGCAAGCTTAGTATCGTGAATTCAAACCTGCTAACCGCCAGTTGCTGCCCACTCTGCCTTTTGCGAGAATAAGTACAACCAGCTGCGACGGTTTTGTCCCAGATCCCTGTATCTAATGACGAGCGCCACTAGGAGCAAGGTCCAAGGCAATAGGTATGCGAGTAACTTTTTTTTTTTTGAATGCAGCTCTAATACCCACACTCCATAGGTAGATTACATGGACCGCAACGTAAGAAAACATACCTTTGAACATGTATGCCCAGCTAAGATTCAGATAAGCCTGCGCCTTTCCACAGTCTGATCAGGATCTTCACTGTGCTTATTTTGGATGGCCAACGATGCAAAGTTTCTTCATGCGGACAACTAAGACTCTGATCAGACCGCGCGGATGCGCAGGTTGATTTTAGCTTTCGTTGGGGGCGCATATCAGAAAGTCCATTTTCTCACGTTGCGGTTTATATGATGTACATGGTAGTGAATGGTGACAGACGGAGGCACTCAATGAGCACGGCTAAGCCATGAAAACAAGGTTGTACAAACATATGCATAAACATGGTAAATACAAAAACAACACCGGCCCAACAGAAATTAAAAATATTGTTGCAAGGGCTCAAACCGTACCATAAAATAGACGTTAATGAACAGTGTAGACCCAGATCAGATGCAGCAGAACGTGGCTTCTGATCAGGGTCTACACTGTTTGCACAAAGGAAAGGAATTTCTGTAAAAAAATCACGAAAACATGCCTATGAAATTTTGACACCCTTAACCCCCACTTTATATAGTAAAACTGGGGTTTACTGGAGTATACATTATTTTTCTTATTTCTGCCCAGAACAAATATTTTGGGTACTCGTTAGAACCGCCTCAGTGAGGCGTGTCTAACGAGAACCTACAATTTGTGTTTTGAGCAGAAATATGAAAAATATCAGAATTTTTTATCTGAAAATTATCATTTTTGTTTGTGGTAAAATTTTCAATATATTTGAATAGGCGTGGTTTCGTAATGTAAATTACAAACTAACCAAAAACTCCTCATATTGAAATAAACCGGTCCAAAGAGTTAAGGTAGTGGTGTCCGGTCGGCTTAAATGGGTCAATACACTTCGAGCATCACAGAAAACCATTGCACCACTTGAGCTGAACCTTGAGAAAAAACTAAGGAATCGAGAAATATTCCAACAGCAAAGACGCAGATAAGCCTGATTGTTTGCAAAGTCAGGTCGTGCCTTTTGCTGTTTCCTTATACAATCATACGGGCTGCGTCAAGCGAAATGCTGCCTTTGAACATTCGCTAAATGCGCATACAGGACATCCTGCGCATGCGCAAAGTATCATCCGGCCGTTTGCTCTTCGTTCATACGTTCTGTTGTATTAGAGGACAGTGAAGGCCCTGATCCGACTGCGCAGATGCTCAGTCAGATCTGGGCCTCCGCTGTCCGCATATGCCCGAAGACACGTTTTCGCATAGCGTGGCCCATAATATCGAAACACCTTTCAAATATCCTAATCCGACTGTGCGCATAGTCTGAGCTTTTTTTCTGTGCGCACGCCCAGCACCATGCACAAGCCCATTATTTCAACAGGTATATAGAATGTTTATCCCTATAATATTTATGTTTTCTGTCTATTTACTGAAAAAAAAAATAAAAAAAAAAATAATAAAACACACACACACACCTAAGGTTACCTTTTGGGACGTAATGTTGTTTATACTTAGTGAATATATTGACTCACGCGACGTCACATGATCATTAAATGACGCCAGAAGAAACCACGGTTCTCTCTAATATGATTGGACATTGGCGACGTTATGACAATGCCGATGTTCCGCTGTTTACAGGAAAACTGCGTGCAATTATTTTCTTGTTCCAATTTTTTCCCTCGAATCAGATTTTTTCGTCAAATAACGGATCGAATATAATTTAAAAATATACGTGAAAAAGGCAATTTTTAAGCTTTAATTGAATAATATTGGGTAACAAGCAAAGTTTATATGAACCCTTTTCAATGTCCGTTAAAATACCTGCATTTCTTAAGTGTATAGTGAAAACAGGGGAATATGAGGGTATGCATTTTAAAGGAAGAGGTACTTACAGCCCAGCGGGCACATGACGTTTATACAACGTCAGCTCAACGTCGATGCAACGTCATGACGTTGCATCGACGTTGACGCGACGTTGTATTAACGTCATGTGCCTGCTGGGCGCACTTTTCATAGGACTGAAATTATGTTGCCATAATGCGGCGAATTGACATAGGTGCGACAACATATTGCCGAAATTGACCTAATATTCGGACAGACAGACACAAATAAACAGTATAGTCCCCGATTGTACCGCCCGATCAGAGTCTACACTGCTACCCATGCAGCAGTTTTTGCCGTACCAACAGATTTATCTCCTTACTTATTTTCTGCTCATATTTAGGACATGTATGGTGATGTATAAAGGTTTGTGAATAGAATAATCTGGCTGAATACGGAACATGAATAGTACGACTTCTAATAATCTAATAATGTATTTTCCGATATTTTCATTAACAAACCCCATGTCGTAGTCCAAATATGAATTTAACCAGATCCAGATTCTTGTTATGCCAAATAGGAATTCTTATTTATCTTCGAATAATTACCTCACTACTGACTAGTAAATTAGCTATAATACTGTGTACCCTGTCCCCATAGTTATACTTGTATGCCATCGGCCTACACATCACGAAAACATACCTTTGTAAATTTTACCCTCTCATAACCCACTTTTATATAGTAAAACTGGGATTTACAGGGGTACACATTATTTTTCTTATTTCTGCTCAAAAACATAGAATGTGGTACTCGTTAGAACTGTCTCGGCGAGGCGGTTTTAACGAGTACCAACAATCTATGTTTTGAGCAGAAATATGAAAAATATCAGATGTTTTCTATATTTGAATAGGCGTGTTTTCGTATTGAGATTTTTAAAGACAATTAATGCAATGACCTTAGTTTTTTTTTTTTATTTTTTTATAAATTATATAAACTTGAACCACGAACATTTTCAACATATAAAAATTGTCTGCTATCATAAATAGGTAAAATGGAGACATCTAAAGCCGCAATTTCATTACAGTGATGTATTGTCATACTTGAGAGTCACACAACCTCATTTATTCATGTGTACAGAACTTCGTGAAATTAATAGGGAGGAAAACAACCTACTGAAAGATAAAATGAAGGCCCAAAGATGAATTTCTGTTTGGCGTAGCCAGATTCCGGATCTGGCTAAATTCCTGTTTTGAAAACGACATATTCATAGGGAAAGAAAGGCACAATTATATCATGACAAGGCTGTTTGACAGTTGTGTTGTACTGTAATAATCAAAGAATATGTTTTGATTCTCAGCTACTGATTCATTCCCGGACAGATGCATTACTTGTAGGTCCATTTTTGAAAAATGGATGTACCTACAATTTTCTAATTACCGTTTAATCATTATATAGACTATTCATATGTCCAGCTGAATTATGGCGGCGTTCGACTATTTATTGTAGTCGCACAATCAACGTCTTTTTGGTGGTCTCAAGGTGGATAGATTCGCCAGGAGCTTCAGCAGCCATTTTTTACAAAAGGAGGCAACTTTTATGACTCCATGTTTGCTTTCTTGCAATTTTCATCTGAAAAGGGGTCTGTCTATTCTATGAGTAAAGGAATTGCTCCCATAGCGAGCGAAATCTTTCTTTGTAAAGTAGACCCCTTTTCAGAAGGGGAAAAATAATTTTAACTTAATGAATGTGTATTCATTCCCCTTAAAGCCCCTGTCACATTGTCGCGACGTTTTAGGCAACATGCGGCGACATTAGGCAAGATGAAACTTGCCATTCCTGGCTACGGACGATCACGAGTTTTCTAGCAGAATGAATGTTTGATCAAAGTATTTGTACGAGTGTACCACTATATCTCGTCGACATATTTGGCCGTACTGCACCAGACTTGCGATTACCTATGGGTTTCTGTGACATTCCTTTAAGGAATCTGTCGAAACTTCTTCGACTTAACTATGAATATTTACGGGCTTATAGGTTTGTTCGATTACATACGAGTGTATTTGGAATTACCATTATATTATGACATTAGAACGACTGGGTGCGAAACAGAACGACTGGGTGTGACTAAGTGTGACTTAGGACTTCTTATACGATTTCATATGATTAAAATGTGATTTCCGTTGAACAGGTTTCTGTATAGAAAGGTGCACATCAAAGTACAATATTCATAGTCATTTTTGAATTTGCGCTGAAACAACAATAGGATGGCCTTGCAATCGCCATAGTTCCGCCATACAGTAAAGAGGAGCGGAGTCCCTGGAAGGCTCTTGCCTTCTCCCAATTCTTCTTTGGAGCCATGATTAAGGTGATCTGCCTTGTATGAACGCTCCACGTAAAACTAAATGTTGTAAAGCGACGCAACTCCAATTTATAGGACAGTGACATGTGATCACGCCTAAACCCGAAAGACTCGTAGAAAGCTCGCACACTGTCGAGAGTTCTCGCAATTTCTAGAAGTAATTTACAAGTGAACTCGCCGTGTCTCGGTACAGAATCGCATCAAGTCGTACGTTACTCGTCTTTTACGTACTATGACACCATGATTCGGCAGTTGTTCTGAAACGGCAAGAACACACGAAAACGCATGGCAATGTGCGACAATGCATATGACGGTTGTTCGACAATGTACGGATGCGTTGCGAGATTGCTACGAGAACACCTAGGACGGCGAGAATTTTAAACAGTTTAAAATTCTCGTACACACCTGCAGACATGTGAGATATGACGACATGTGTTCGACCTCGGATGCGGCGGCATCCCTTTCATACTTCCTCGGCATGTGGCGAGTTACCAAATCGCCGACTAGCGTCGGAAAATCGTTTGATAGGGGCTTTCATATTCTGTAACTGAGTCAAGTGGCCAGAATATAACAGCCAGTCTACGAGGGTGTTCGAAAGGCATTGCTTATTCTGACCGGGTGGTCGGGTGGTGCGAAGGTGCTGTGTATCTTACATCACTGGGGCGTCCAACTGATATCGGCGTACAGTTGGGCAAGGCCTGCTATCCTTGTAGTGGGTAAGGGTAGAGGGGGGAATGTTTTTATTTCTTCTGTTTCTTCACTATCATTCCTGTTCCTCTTTCTTCCCTGTCCCTCTCTTTCATCTCCTCTACTCTCTTCTATCTCTTTTCTCCCTTTCTCTGGGAGACGACACAAAATGACCCTCAAGGGTTGACGTGTCGTTAAACCCCAACACAATCAAATTATTCTGACCGGGAACGTTCAAAAATGTAAGTAATCACAAAATTCTTGATTTCATAGTAGTCCCCATGACTAGAAATGCATAATTTCAGTCAATTTCCACTTCCGGAATGCGTCACGGTACGCCAATTTAGGGATACTGGTAAGATACTGGTATACGACAGATCCAAGCATCTATCTGGACCGATATTTCCGTCCAGCGAGGAAGGTTTCCAATGTCGGAAAAAGGAAGAAGTCACATTGGGCAAGGTCTGGTGAAAAAATGAATGTAACAATGGCAGACGTATAGGCTAGGGCATTATGATGTAGAAGTCGGACTTGTTTAAAACCCGTGACTGGGCGCCGTTTCTAATAGCATTTTGTTTTCAATTTTTTCAATACCACATCTTTGTAGTAGTTCCAGTAACGCTTTTGCCCTTTCTCACTACCACCTGTATTGCAACGCCTTAACCAGAGAAGATAATTGCATACAAAACCTTCTTTGCACTTAACGTGCGTTTAGCAATTACTGGTCTCTTGCTGTTTTTGGTGGCCCATAGTTTATTCTTATCCTTATTAACAGGTTCAAAATAATGAACCCACTATTACGAAAACACGCCTATTCAAATATATAGAAAATTTCACCTCCAAAAACTGAATTTTTCAGATAAAAAAACTCTGATATTTTTCATATTTCTGCTCAAAACATAGATTATGGATACTCATTAGAACCGCCTCGACTAGGCGGTTCTAACGAGTACCCACAATCTATACTTTTGAGCAGAAATATGAAAAAATATGTATACCCCTGTAAACCCCAATTTTATTATATAAAAGTGGGGTTTCAGGGGGTCATAATTATATAGGCGTGTTTTCGTCAAGTTTCATCGCCAGAAGCTACATTTCTTTTCATCATATTTTGTAGATATTTTGAGTAATTGTTTGGCTTTTTTAACTATCTGCTTCTTTTGACCATCAGTCAACAAATCAGGCACCCACATAGCATATCTCTTCCTAAAATTCAAGATATTCTTTAGACTGTAATGAATTTTTGATAGTGAGATGTCAAACATTGTTACTATATCACGTACTGTATACCTAGCACCTCTTTCAACAATTTCTTTTACTTTTGATACAATTTCGACTTTGGCCTTCCTGATTCGGGTGCATTTTCCATCAACTCTTACCCAGAATCATTTTTTCCATTAACGAACCATATCATAAGACATATTAGCAGATCCGTAAACAACTGAAATTTCAGCAAATATTTGTTTCAAAGACAACCTCTCCTAGAGCGAGATTTTATGTAGGCACGTATTTCCTCCTTCTTGGCAACGCTTTTATCAACCATTTTTACTACAGGAGTCAATGACTGCATATATTCAAATTGCAAAATATCTATCTTTCAATCAGATTTATGGACACATTGTATGGGTACTGGATAGCACTATACAGGTATTTGTTTTAATTTTTTTTCGAGTTTCACGTGGATATCGAGCAACGACTTAATTAACAATGCTTTTAGAACACCCCTCATATGTTTCGTCATCTGTTATTGAAATTTTTGGATATCACCAACTAAGGCCTCCACAGGAACAAAGTATGATTCGCGCTAAGCAAAATATGTCTTTGGGGCATAAGCGGACAGCCAGGACTAAGCTCAGACTGCGCATTTTGCAGTCTGATCAGGGCCTTTGCTGTCTGCTGCCAGAATAACTGGATACTATAGAATGTATCAGCTGAGAGCAAAGGCCCGTGTGAAAGCTTGCTTATGCGCAGGATAAAGTAAATCGGCATATTTTGCGCATGCCCGAATTCAGTGGTACACGTCTTGGTACCAGGCTAACCTATTGGACCTACTCTTGTATTTCCGCTCCATTTCTGTTTAAGTTTATCCACAAGAAACATAAAACCAATGAAACACCCCACTCCAGATAATCCTACCCCAATGGAAATTAAAATGGAAACAACTGAGGCAGCAAGTCCTGTCTCTTGATTTTCTGCGCGTCTCTTTTGATAATATTCCCATGCCATATCAACTGGCTTCGGACGAATCACACCACTGTAGACAATATCTTCGTCAATTAATCCGTCGTGATCATCATCTTTGTTGTTCAGAGTCTCTTCATCTATAGAATTATCACAGTCATTATCAATTCCATCCCCGTTTCCACCATGAGGCCTTTCTGTTTTAGTACACGCATCATATATTGCTGTTATGCGCATGCTCATAGGATATGCTCGCACATAAGATGCGTTCCTTACAAAAGCAATGCCAAATATTGGAACAGTGTTCACATCACTTATGTGGACGGTGTGCGGTGCTTTCGTTTCGATATTTTGACAGAGAAAATAGTTCCAAAAGAAAGTCATTGGACGAGTAAATGGCGAAAGGTCACTTGATTCATTGAAAGACACACGTGAAAAACTTTCGGAAGATATTATAAAGTCCACTGACATTTCACTTGCATTTAATGATAGAAATGACGATCTTACATGATAAAGCAACATTGGTGACAAACTTAACATTGAAGTGTGAGCGTTAGTTGAAGAATCGTATATTTCAAATAAAACGAAACACATAATTGATTTGTCTGCTTCAATGGCAAAGAATTCGCTGACAAGTACGTGCATAGATAATCTTAGCTGTTCTGTGAGGGTGGCACTTAATGTCCGATCCTTGAGAATAATAGAAATATCTGTGTGCTTCTGTTTAGCTGAAATAGAAAGCATAATGTTATGCTGGTTTCAAAGTTCTTTATTTAGACAATCTAACTTCGCATGTTAATATTTTTATGAACAAATAATGACACACATCATTTTAACAATGCTAAATTTCGAGATGGTACTTTATATACAGTCGACCCTCAATGGCTCGAACATCTTTGGGACAATGGAAATTCGTTCGAGACATGGGTAGTTCGAGCCACTGAGGGTTAATCATGACACCAGTTCAGGAAGCAAAAAGCGACAATTTAGGAAAATCTTTTCGATTTTCTATACAATGATTGTATGTTGAGTGTACTCATTAGAATCGCCTCGATGAGGCGATTCTAATGAGTACACACAACATACAATTCCATGATAAAATAAGAAAAAAATCATTAAATATTTGTTTTCTTGAACTATAGGAACAATTTTGTAGGGACTGAAAAAGAGTTCGAATCATCCACGGTAAACGAGCCATCCGTGTTCGAGCCATTGAGGTTATACTGTATTTGAGAGACGAATATGTTCTGTGTAAAGAAAACCTATGGGAACAAGGAACATACCAAAGAAATGCAAACAGTAGCCTCGGTTTTTATTAAGTATGTTCGGGTGAAGTAATGAGTTGTGAAAATGGGTGAGCAGAACTTTGTTTACAGACCAATTGAAACGCTCGCGAAGGTCCCAGAGGACTACACTACACTATGATGAAGTACAGAGAGACGTTTTAAAACTGTCATTTATATGAGCCAGCGCAGGACAAACCCTACAACAGGACTTGTGTTATCAGCAAAGACTCATATCTGTCTGTACATCCAACCAGTCTGAAGGCGTTCTGTTCATTGCTCTTAGGTTAGACTTCAGGCTGTAGAAGACACATACGACCAGCGATGACTGATCAGACTGCGCGGATGCACAGTCTGATCTGAGTCTTCGCTGGTCACACAAGTCTTATTGTAGGTTGTCCATGCGCTGGCTCAGACTCGTATATACACTACATCATGATGAAATACAGGGAGACGTATTAAAGCTGTCATAGGGCACTTAAACCAGCAGCAGTGAAGTAAAATAGGATCCTTTTAGGATCCCTAGGAAGAACGATCACAACAAACACATGAAGACAGAACACGAATTTATTGAGTTCTACGTTCAATACGATGCTGCAGTATCTAGTACCGGGTAGAACAGACTGGCAAACTACCGCAAAACTACATTGACTCGAACAACGATGGTTCGTTTACCGTGGCTGATTCGAACTCCATTTTGAGTCCCTAGGAAATTCTTCCACTAGTTCGAAGAAACAAATATTCATAGATATTGTGCAGACATTTTCTTATTTTATCAAAAAATATATGTTGTGTGAACTCATTAGTATTGCCCTATACACACAACATACCGTTATAGAAGATCAAAAAGCTATCCCTAAATTATCTCCTGGCCTGGCTCTTTGGTGAACGCTCATTGGTTCGAACTACTCTTGTCTAGAACTAATTTCTATGGAGCCATTGGGATTCGTGTACACACATACGTACTTCGATCGAGGTGTTTTATCTGAGTCTAGACTTTTTGGAAACTCTAGTGTTGGCCCCTGAACGCAAATGAACTAAATGCTATTCTGTGATTACGGATAAATGGTTAGAAACACTTTGCATGACGACTCTCCCGCGGTAAAGCCATAATGTATTTAAGAAAGTTAGTCGCATTCTTTGACTTACCAACTATTTTGAGCGTGATGTTTTCTGACATCCATTTGTGTCGGCTAAAAATGTATCGTTTTCCCCAAGCAAAGTCTGGAAGCAGCTGCTGAACAACACATCCATTTGAAACTGAGCTGCGAGCGCCAACTAGCACTGCCACTGGTTGCGATGAAGTTATTTTGATTCCTGACATATCACACATACACGTCATTTGGACAGTTTCATCTTCTTGTAAGTATACATGAAAATTAGCACCAGGTGTGTACAATGACCCGTTCACCTCTATGCCTGTCTGAAGTGTAGACGGCAGGTCAAAGGCTACTATAGTATAATTTCCTGTTACCGTCAGAAATGTGGAATCATAGGCACGTGTCACCATTGTAACTATTATATATCGTGTAGAAAGTGTTTCGTCGGGATATACTATATATGTGTCCACCAGGTGCTCTATATACAGTGCAATTTCCCCTGAAGAACTTAAACGATATGCTGAAAGAAGAAGGAAAAAATTAGTGAGAAAGCAAGAATAATTCATTTGTGTACAGCAAAACCCAAATTCGCTTTTCGCTAGCTGATTTTTTAGTTACTGTTTATGTTAGCAAGGGCCGCGTCAAGCCATAAAGTGCCTTCGAACATGCGCAAAATGCATAGATTCAGATCATCTTGTCCATGCGCAAAGTATTTGTTCTTTATTCATACATTCTGTAATATCCAATGCTTCTGTTAATGACAATGAATACCCGGATCAGAGCGCGCGGATGCCCGAAGACACGCTTTCGCATGGCACGTCCCAGTATGTCCCTTGCTTTCAAAGGTTCTGTCATGTTCGTTGTTTTATTGTTGTGTTCAGTGGATCCTGTCTAGCATTATGATCATCTTGTTAGGCAAGGGATACGGGTGGGAGGGGTACCGGCTGCTTTGCTTTTCTTTGGTCTCTGGCTTGTGTACTGCCTGTCTTGGTCTGTTTGCTCTTCCTCTTGGTGCCAATGCTAGGTTACGTTCTGTCATTGTGGCTATTCCTAGACATCTTCTATATTATTGTTTTCATTGGTTCTGAGCTTGCAAGTATATTGTTGAAAAAACAAAAGTAAGGGAAAAGTCCAGGGAGTGCCACAATTACAAACCGCAGCCCTTTCCAGACACCAAGAGGAAGAGGAAACCAATAAAACTAAACAAGCACAAATCGAACAAACGTACGAAAAACACTATGAAGTTTCCTAGGAAGAGATACCATTAACACAACACACTAAATAAGAAAACTTAGGAACTGATGCGACTGATACAATTAAACAGCCACAAAAACAACAGAGGGCAATCAAAGTTGGCAGCCCTTTCCCAAAAAGGTGGCAACTCTCTTACCCAAACTTATCTGAATATATCAAGTCTATGTGTTGAGGTCCGTTTGCTTGACATGTATATGGCCTTACCCTTTACCCCTCTCTGAGCTAATTCAGCAGACGACCAATTGGTTATATTTTGTTGTTGTTTTTCTTTTTTTTTTTCAGAAAACAGGATTGATATTTCATGCAAATTGTCTCCAGTGGAGGCAATTTGCATGAAATAAATTTCTGGAAAAAATAAGAAAAAGAATTCAAAATGTCGTCTGCTGAAAATTTTACCCAAGTGCTAAGCTTTAATTGCAAACAGTAATTATTGCGATCGGACTGTGCGCAATCGCAGTCATGCGGTGTCCTGCGAGTGTCACCAGGCTTCTGTAGACCCTTACGTGTACAAGTCATATGAGGCGTGTGAATATATTACATGAGTCCTTCCATATTTTTACTCCCAATTCCAAACTAGGTTTGTTTACGGTGATGATGTTGGCTGTGGTGGTGTATACTGTTTATCTTCAACCCGTCTTTCTGGGCGCAGTTGTTCAAAACTAACGATGTCGTTAGTTAACGTATCGTTAAAACTTTGATCACAAATACAGCTTATACGTTAATATTTTTACTAAAAAAATGTGAGTAGCTTTTGCATTACTAACGCTAACGACGCATTGAGCAACTGGGCCCTGGTTTTCTTTCCGTGTTTTTCTTGAGCGTTTAGTCGCGACTGGAGCTGAGGTTTGATACAAACGTTTTCAATGACAACACGGCTGTTTCTTCAAGATGTAACACATATAATGCACGTGGAATTTTGAAGTTTTAAACTTTTCATGCCTACAGACCAAGACAGATACCTTTGCAAACACTGCAAATCCAGATGAGACGGCTCGTAAGAAGCCGTCTCATCGGGACCTACACTGTATTCCATTCTGTTATTAGTATTCTGTATTTCATTCTGTTAAGTATTGACTGACATCCCTATTTACAAGAATGGGGAAAAAGTCCATTTCATAAACTTAGGGCGGAAAGGGTTAAACCAGTAATGCATAACGGCGCTCAGTTTAATATTTGTACAAGTGTTTATAAAAATCCATATTTTCGTAGCATTTATTTCTCAGCGTTTCGTGCAAGTTGATATTTAGCTTTCGTATTTTGTCTGAATTACTTCAAAGCATTTCTTAGATTTTAATGCTGTAACTAATTAGTCTTGTTAATGGATGATTCGTCATTTGATTCCTTTCATGGCTGAAAACGATAAAACCATCACTCGTAATTTGCTGTAAAATCTGCACAGAATATGCATCATTTTAGACATATTTATTTCCATTTTCTATGGGTGAACTGTCTAATAGTCGTTGTTAATTTCTTATTAATGACACCTTTTGTATTATCGATTTGTAATTTACTCTACACAATGGTATCGGATAGATTATGAAGATAAATATATAATTATAAAATAATGACTTTATTTCCAGTACCCTAGACTTTCACTTAACACTTATAATGCTGGGTAAAACAATTTTCAGCAGACAGCATTTTGAAATATTTTTCTGTTATTTTCCCAGAAAATAGGAGACAATTCGCATGAAATTTCAAATCATATTTTCTGGATTGAATAAGAAAAATCTCATCAATTTGTCGTCTGCTGAATCTGCCCACAGCGCGATAAGTGTTAAAGCAATCTCACATTAACACTAATGACATGTTTAAAAATGCTTGCACCATATTGCAAATATATCACATTCTTATCATTGCTTCAAAACCAGTGCAGATCATGACCAGGTGTTATCTGGGATACACTAAATTCTCAGACGCATCCTTCTGAATATTCTAGGATACGTGCAAATGTGATAATGTCAAAATGTATTGAGTTCTTATGACAGATTGATCGAATGGATAATTATTCATAAACTTGATGATAAAATATACGTATACTCGTATGTAAAGATACCAGGAAATGCCACAATCACGAAACACAGCCTTTGCGTAGCACCAAAAGAAGGTGAAGGGAAGATCAAATCAGGATAACGCATACAACACATATAAAACCACAGACACACAAAGAATAATTGCAACAGAAGAATTACTTTGAAACGATCAGTTCTTAACCCATTGTAGACTGAATGAACTCCCCCAACAGTATATATTGGACGATTCTTATTTCGATTTTAGGTATGTCAGGCCATGTGCTTTAGATATTCTTAACGAGAAACGGTTGAACTGTTTGCAAACAGTGGAGATCCTGATCATACGCCGTAGATATGGCTCTGCACTGTTTGCCAGTTAACCATTTAGGGGTCTCCAGACTACAATGGGTTAAACGAATTGGGGCTTAAACCAGTTTTATTCACGCTTAATTCTGATTTTGTTCCAAAAAACAGCACATTCTTTATCTGCTTCAAAACTAGTACAGATCTGGTATACACTAATTGTTAAGACGCATCCTTTTGAATATTTAGAATACATGCGAATGTGATAGTGTCAAGATGTAGCAAGCTTATGTGACAGCTATTCTTCATAAATTTAATAATAAAGAAGCATATTGTTATTGAAAATGCATATATTTGAACGGATGGTAGATTAGGGGGACCAAAGGACTTAAGTGTGGCCCGCTGATCAAAGGCGTGCGCAGAATAAAGACTCGGCCACTGTAATAGCAAATATCATCTTGTTGACACTGTATATTCCCTAAATGCCTGGGCCCAGTTGTTCAAAGCTACTGATGTCGTTAGTTAACGATTCGTTAAAATTTTAATTGAGTGATACGCAAATATGCTGCAATTTTTTGCTGAAAAAATGTGAGTAGTTTTTGCAGTGCAAAAGCTACTCACATTTTTTCAGCAAAAAATATCAAAATATTGTGTATTGAATCCGCAAAAACAGTTAACGAAATGACCCTTAACGAGCTCGTTAAGCTAACGACGCTTTGAACAACTGGGCCCTGGACAACTTAACTCCTACGCAACTTCGTATCTAAAGCCAAACATGTCCATTTCACTACATGACCAAAACACGCCTATTAAAATATACTGAAAATTTTACCATCAAAAAATAAAAATTTTCAGACAAAAAATTCTGATATGTTTCATATTTCTGCTCAGAACATAGATTGTGGGTACTCGTTAGAACCGCCTCGGCGAGGCGGTTCTAACGAGTACCACAATCTATGTTTTTGAGCAGAAATAAGAAAAATACTGCATACCCCTGTAAACCCCAGTTTTACTATATAAAAGTGGGGTTTAAGGGGGTCAAAATTATATAGGTATGTTTTCGTAATGACTTGGCGTGTCATAGATCTAATTAAGAGGATGTATCAGGTAAATACTTTTCTTATTTCTCCACAAAAACATATGTTGTGTGTACTCATAAGAAGCGCTAAAACGCTTCTAATGAGTACCCACAACATATGTTTTAGTGGAAAAATAAGGAATACGAGAGGTGTTCAGAGTATTTCCGGAAAAGTGTTGCAAAAATTTAAAGAACACGTGAATTTAAATTAAACTTTTCGAGTTTGTCGAAACATGTATTTTAAGTGAAATAAATAAATCTTAACGTCATATATTTACTCTTACCAAAATTATAGTATCTATGGCAACCACACCTACTAGAAACCGGCCCAAAAATAGCTATGTCTAGACAAATAAACTTTAATCAAAGGTCTGTAACTTTGTTATTTAGAAACTTTTATCTCACCACATTTACTATATATTTTGCGCCATTATTTGGCGTGACGTACGTGACGTCATAAAAATAGTAACGCCATTTGACGTTCTGACGACCATTTTGTTTTGAACGGTGGGTAGAAATGACGACGGAACAGAGATCAGCGATAAACTTTTGTGTTTTAAATGGAATTTCAAAGAAATATACCATTTAAATATTAGAAAAATAAGAGCCATGAAGCAATCGCAGGTAAATGAGTAGTATGGACGTTTTAAAAACGGTCAGGAGAGTATCAACGATGAACTACAGAGTGGTCGGCAGGCGTCAATAACGTCATGTCACAGAAATCAGAGAACTGCTTGTGCTTGACCGCCGCGTTACGATTCGCGAAATCAGTAACGTACTTGACTGCAGCATTGTCACTGTTCACATTTTACACAATAAACTTAATATGAGGCGGGTTTGTGCTAGATGGATTCCGAAAATGTTGTCTGAGGATCAACAGAGAATTGAGTATTGTCGGCGACAAGTGGAACGTTTTGAGCGAGAAGGTGATGAATTTCTTCTTAGCCACATAATAACAGTTGATGAAACTTGGATTAAGGTGTATGAGCCGGAAACAAAGAAACCGTCAACTATGTGGAAAACACCTGGATCACCATCCCCAAAGAAGTTTAAAGTTAGCCCTTCGAAGAAGAAGCAGATGTTCATCGTTTTCTTTGACGTCGGAGTGATACTTAGCTGTGCAGTTCCTCAGACGATCACTGCGCAATATTACTCAAAAGTGAAACCATTGAAATATTTATGTACTTTATCATTATGGTATCTGGTTAAATTATTGTTTTAAAATAGTTTGCTGGAATATAAGAATAGTTGAAAGGACATTTGTTTTGTTATCAGGTGCTGAGTCGAGACTTCTTGGGAGCAATGCGGAAGAAGCGCTTAGACCATGATTCTCCATCAGGACAATGCGACCGCTCATCATGCAGCAGCTACACAGGAAGTCATCAGCAAGCGTTCGTTTGAAGTTCTAGAACCATATAGTCCGGATTTAGCACCTCGCGATTTCTTTCTCTTCTCGGCGCTCAAACAAGTCTTCCGCGGATAGCAGTTTGACATTAATGAACTTCCCATAGCCGTCCAGTCGGCAATCTCCTCACTTCCGAAGGGATGTAAAAAGTGTATCTCCTTGGTGGTAAATACTTTGAAAAAGACTAATAAAAACATCTAAACGACTAATAAAAAACACTATCAGTTGGTAAGTTGATAAAGATGTAACATCGGTAACGTTAAAATGGAGCTGGTTAGCGGTAGTGGGAATATTTTGTAAATTTTATTATGCATTGTAGTATATATTCTTACTCAGAATTGTTTATAGTATTGCTGAACAGAATTTCATGCATAAATATATCAAACAGTAAAGAAATGGTAACACTTTTCCGGAAACTTTTTGAACACCCCTCGTACTTCATTACTGTTAGGTTGACAAAAACCTTATCTACAACTAGAGTATGTCTAAAGACGGCTAGGTGAGTAACAAATACTGTTAGCCTGATCAGATACCACTTTCTACGTCGGATCTGAATTAAAAATGTTTGCTCATGCCTGTCTGTCTATATACTTATGAAAAATACGTAAAATTTCAAAAAGGTGGTAGTGCTGGAATTATGCTAAGTACGAGGGTCGTGCAAAAAAAAATCTGTCACTAATAGGCCTACAAAGTTTTATCCCAAGTATATTTTAAAATGCTTCACTGCACTTGAATGGTGTGTTGAATAGCTAACGATACCCGTTTATTTCGTGCAAATTGCTTTCGAGTTATTTCAAATTGAAATAGATGCAGTCACATACACTGACCAATTTACTTCTTACATTGTGTGGTATATATGGACCTCATACCCTTTCAATGCGCACAGTTTTATAGGTGGGTTAAAGCTTTTAAAGCTTGGAAATTTTCTGTTGAAGGTTATACCCGTCCTGGAAGGCCTAAAACCTCTGTTACCAAGGCTAACCATCGCTGTTGTAAAGATTGTGGTCGAACAGGATGCGCGATGGTCTGTCAAAGATATAGCTAGCTGTACTGGCATATCAGAAGGCAGTGTGCAAACAATTCTGAAAAAGCGTTTGGACCTGAGAAAGGTTTGCGCTAGGTGGGTACCTCATTTACTCACTGAGGAGCAAAAGACACAACGCCTTAAATGTGCCCGGACACTTTTGAAAACATACAAAGGCTGTAATAGTCGGGTTATTTCTAACTTGCTAACAGGTGGTGAAACCTGGGTGAACATGTTTGAGCCACAAAGAAGGACTGATAATAAGCAATGGAAGCGAAAAGATAAAAAAACAAAACAAAAAAAAAACGCCCATGTATTGCCAAGAGAACCATAAGTTCGAGAAAGATGTTGTACGCAAGTTTCTTTAATTCAAGTGGGCCAGTCGTTCAAGTGCCTTGTCCATCTGGTCATGCAGTCACTGGCCGATTCTACAAGAATTCTGTACTGAAGAAAGTGAAATAGTTTTACAATAAGAAACGACCAAGCAAAGGATGGTTAGATGTCCACCTTTTACATGACAACGCCACCTCTCATGTGTGAGGTTGTCAAGTCTTTTTTGGCCTCTGAAAAGGCGAAATTTTAAACCATCCACCTTATTCACCTGACCTGAGTCCCTGTGACTTCTTTTTATTTCCAAGGCTTAAGAAATTGCTTTCTGGAAATAAGTATACGTCTAGAAGTTCTCTTGGCAGCGTTATTTATCAGTGTCTCCAACAGATACCAAAAGAAAAATATTTACCTGCTTTTCGCGACTGGGTAAAAAGGTTACAGAAATGTGTTTCAGTAAAGGGGGGATACTTTGAAGGTTTGTATAATAAAAATATGTTTGATAAAACGTAGCACTGAAGTAATCCGATCCCAGTGAAAAAAAAACTTTTTGCAGGACCCTCGTATACGGACATCTGAACACCTAATAGCATATACCCCCATATTTGAAAAAAGTCCATATGAACACCTCTTTACTATATTGTTTATTTTATCGTTAAGCACGCTATGGGCAAATTGAGTGGACGATAATTTGATATTTTCTTACTTTTCCCAGAAAACAGGATTTGACATTTCATAATGAATTGCCCAGAAAGTGGTACAGGCTAAGGTAAATACATAACTTGGTCTTCGAAATTCTTATAATAATATGGGGATCACGCAATATAACGGGGCTGAGGCTGTAGTGTACCTTTGTTTGTAGTGTGGTTGAGGTCATCTCTGCACGGTAAGGCTTGTCTCCATGCTCTGCCTGCAGGCACTGATATGTGTTGTTTCTCATCATACGATGAAAGGGTGAGATTAATTGTTTCTGTACTCTGTGGTACTATGTACATGTTAGGTGGCGTGTCCTCTAGGCAATACGGTATTGAAAATAGAAATGACGTGCCAAATGTATCCGGTACGGACCTCAGTTCTGAAATGTAAATGAAATAAACCACGGTAAAACATATTATATGCATTGTGGTTATGGATCAATCACGAAAACACACCTATATAATTTGACCCCCTTAAAACCCACGTTTCTATAGTAAAACTGGGGTTTACAGGCGTATACATTATTTTTCTTATTTCTCCTCAAAAACATAGATTGTGGGTACCTACAATCTATGTTTGAACAGAAATATGAAAAATATCAGAATTTTTTATCTGAAAATTTTCATTTTTTGGTGGTAAAATTTTCAGTATATTTGAATTGGCATGTTTTCGTAATGCTTACCCACTTAGGTATATCGAGCTATATAATTTAGATATTTCTAAAGATAAAATGCAAAACTATTTGCAAACAATGGAGACCCTGGTCAGACTCCGCGTTTGCATTGTTTGCCAATACCCTTTTGGCGGGTCTCCAGGCTAAAATGGCTTTACCATGTAGATCACCTTGTAAAGTTCAAAAGCATTGTTCACCGTATCCTGCAAACTAAAACTGAGAAAACAATTATGTTAAAGTGATGAACGTAATATAAGAGCAGAAAAGAGTTCGCTGTCCTTTGAACATTCGCTGACCTTGCTGGCTAGAAGTACATAAACATCGTTAACTAAGATACTGCTCTTGTATTTCTGGGCCAGACCATGGGAAAAGAAATACGAATGGAATATAGAAATAAAATCAAAATCAAAAAGGTTGCCTTTGGAAACAACGAACACACAACAGAACGAAAATCGGAGCCTCGGTTTTACTAACTTAAGTCTCTTCATATGTACCAGTATGATTTGCGATGCTGCATACGCCCTCCCTCTCCCCCTATCTCTCCCCTCCCCCGAAAACCGGCTTAAGCGTTTTCGATTTTTAAATGACTAGAATGGGTCCAATGATACCAAATTAAATAAAAATATAATCTGCACTATGGTGAAGTCGGAAAGACACGTTGCACTTAACACCAGCTGCAGTGAAGTAAATAAAAATCTAAAAGGTTGTCTTTGGGAACAAAGAACACACAAAAGAACAAAAATGGGAGACTTGGTTTTATTTTTTATTAGTATGGAAAGGAGCTGAGGTGTTCCGATATTTAAGTTTATTACGAGTAATCATGTTAATCATGCAGTGTTCGTTTTGTCTTCAGACAAAATGAGTAGACCAATGATTAGCAATGGCTCTGATATGTGTGGTGGGTGTTTTCTGAATGTATATGTCAGCGGGTTAGTTACTCTCCTGTTACAGCTCAAACATTTATCCATTCTGAAGACCTCCAAAAGGGTAACTGGTAAACAACGCTGATCGAGATCTGACGCTGCAGATTGCGGCGTCTTATCAGAGCCTCTCTTTTTGCGAATAGTTTAACGTTTTTTTTTAACTAAAAATATTTAAAACACATAGCCCGACATACTTAAAACTGAAATTGGACTCGTCCAATATATAACGTGTGGGAGTTAATTTAACTGAAATGGGTCAAGGAGAGTTAACTCTTTCATTGCACAGGCGATAATAATAGGCTTTTGCAAACAGCATAGATCCAGATGAGACGGCTCAGTGAGCCGTCTCATCTGGATCTACGCCGTTTGAAATTCAGTCTTTCAACTTTACATATAAATGTCTTTCCAAAATTTGTTCAAATAAAAATGCAGACGACCAATGTAGTCTGAAATTTAGCACCGAAACAGTTAATACACTGGAGAGCTGTTCCGTCCTCTTTAAGGCTTTCTGTTGTCGTAGTTTTCTGCTCTTTTTTTTTCACTCCTGTAAAGGGGTCTAAGGAGCAAATTATTTAGTTTCAGATTGGACCCCTTTTAAAAGTGACGCAAACCACTTTTGACAGAGTTGCCGTATCAGAATCAGAAACTGTATTTTTTCATCTTAACCCTTAAAGCGCCAGTCACAACTATTGTCGTCTGCTTTGTCTTCTGTCGGTTACTTTAAAAGTCATTGTTGCAAACAGTGTGGATCCAGATCAGACTGCTCCTTTAGGAAGATGCAGCAGACGACATAAGCAGACGACATTTTCAGATGCAGATTTTCTTGGCGCTTTAGGGGTTAATAAATCGGACGACCCGATCCTAGGAGTAAAATAATCTGGCTGTGTTTTCACTGCATTAACAAAGTAACCCCATGTTCCCTCATAATACAGACTGAAACCGGGTATGCCTGGGTAGCAATTATTAGCCCACGTTTCGCAGTTTAGTTATTCTTAAAGGTATTTCAAATGTTTTTATCATTTCTACAACTGAGTGGCATTGCACAAATCCATTTTAGCCCATTTAGGCTGGGGACCCCTAAAGGGTAATTAGCAAACCATGCAGACCCTGATCAGACGCCACAGAATGCGGTGTTTGATCAGAGTCTCCACTGTTTGCAAATAGTTTAGCCATTTTTCTCTAGAAATATCTAAATCAAATAGCCTGACATACCTAAACCTGAAACTGGACTCTTCCAATATATAGTATGGGGGAGTTTATTCAGTCTAAAATGTGTTAATTGTTTACTTAACAAATTTCCCCACATTCTCCACTCTAGTGGACTGGATAAACTTGTTAGATTCGCAACCATTTTAGATAATGACGACAATTCTTGTTACTTCCTGTTTGCATGCATGCACGTCAGTCCCCTTCTGGAAAGAGGGAGCAAATTCTTTCCTTTTAGAGTAGACCTCTTTTCACTGAAGGCAGACAAAAACAGTTTTGATGAGTTGCCTCTCCTGAATGTGTATCAGCTGCCTCTAATTGAGAGAAAATGGATTAAAGGGGCAAGTTATATAGGTATAATAAAATATGTTTTGCGTAATTACAGTTGACTCTCGTTATCTCGACCTCGCTTATTTCGAATACCCGCTTATCTCGAAGTGAAAATCTGGTCCTTGCCTAAACATGAAAATATAACAACAGGTAAAAACAAATATTGTGGAAAAGAACAGAAATTGCTCCTCTTTTCCACAATATTTTCAATATATCTATCTCCAAGAGTCCAATTACATAAGTATTTGTTAAATGTGGTTGTTCGAATTATTTTTACCTCAAGTCTGCAAATCTGATATGTCGAGGTACGGATATCTAGAAGTATTTTATAGTCCCTTGGATTTCGAGATAACGAGAGTCGACTGTATATGCTATCCTCCCTTTTAGCGGGAAACGACTCAGTGAGGTTCCTATCGTTTCCTTTTGTCGTGGAAACTGTCTTTTATGTTAACGTTGACATTTGAGAATAATCAATTAGGAATTAGATGGACGTCATTTATTATTTTGTTTTTAACTCTTTCGGCGCCAAATTACGTCTGCATTCTTTAAACAAACTATTTATTGGAAATAAGTTTATGTGTAAAGTTGAAAGACTGAACGTAAAACAGTGTAGATCCTGATGAGACGGCTCATTATGAGCCGTCTCATCTGGATCTACGCTGTTTGCAAAAGCCCATTATTATCGCCTATGGCAGTGAAAGAGTTAAACATAAAGCCTTTCCATATTAAAAAGCGTCAGCTTATTAAGCGAATTGTTATGATGGAACCGCGCAATGTAGAAAGGCGCCTTCGGGGCATATTAGGACAGCGAAGGCGCTCTAAAATGAATGACCCTTGAATTGAACACACTATATAGACCTGAAAAAACTGAAGTGCCCAGTTTTCTGGGCTTGACTGGCTAGTCTGAATCAGTTAGGCTTAATCAGCACCGCTTCATTTATCGTGGCTGATTTTAATTCTTTTTTGAGTCCCTAGGAAATTCTCCTAATAGTTAAAACAACAGATATTTGGTGATATTTTCTTATTTTATTTTTGAGACCAGGGACATTTGTTCTAGACATGGGTAGTTCGAGCCTCTGAGTGTTAATTATAATGCCAGGTCAGGAGGCAAGTGGGGATAATTGAGGGACGTCTGTTCGATCTATATAATAATGTTATATGGAAAGTACACAATGGATTCGCCTCGATGATGTAATTCCAATTAGTATACTAAACATACATTTTCATGATGAAATAAGAAAAAATCCCAAACATATCCCTAAATATTTGTTTTCTTGAGCTATCAGAAGAATTTACTAAGGACTCCAAAAAGGCTTCGAATCAGCTACGATCAACGAGACATCGTTGTTCGAGTTATTGAAGTTTTACTGTTAATATATTATATTTTGTAAATGTTCGTGTCTTCCAAATCAAGAAAAGACATTGTTTTGTGTTTGTTTGTGTTGAGGTTTTACGGCCCAGTTAACTCAATGGGAGTCATGTCGAGCGCGGTCAGTTTACCTAACCACACGTTTACGGGGCAGGCTTAGTTCTCTAAGCGGTTAACCAGTATTGTGACATTCTTTCGCCAGAAACTGACAAGTGCCCTTTTTGAATCAGCGGAAGGGAGAGAATGATCGTAGAAAATATTTCATGATCGATCTCCACGAAAGAATGTTGCCGACCTCGGCGGGGGTTGAACCCGCGACCTCCTGGTCTCCAGTCGCACGGCGCATCCAACTGAGCCACCGAGGCCGGTGTCGCGTGAGATGTTTAAGACCATGAGATCTTTCAGAACGCATGCGCAACGGAAGCGGATATCAGGTGGGGAAAAAGGCGTGAGATTTGTCAGAATTTATCTGCCCCAATATTGACTTCCTATTTTGCTGTTGTCTGTATAAAGTGATTTTTTCTTTTCTCCGTGCTGCGTTTGAATTTAGAATACCCTGATGAATTATGGAGGTATTTGTCTTGCTTCGACACCTATTTTATTTTTAATATCTGTTGACATACGGCGTGAAGAACGAAAACGTGCATTCATACGACTGTTTACTTAACCGGCTTACGGTTTGATACCTACACAGAAATGTAGTTTTGTTTTTCTTATGTACTTTATGATCAGACGGCTGCATAAAAATGAACAGAATTTGGAAAATCGTGGATGCGTTTGAAAATGGCTGCGTCACCAGCGATGTTCGTACAGTATTAGGATTCGTACACGTGACTTGAATGACTATATTTACTGAACGCACAACTGTTGGGGTTTGGCGCGGTATAACTTGTACAGGCAGAAATGTTTAGCATGATGGATGAAACATCGTTGGAAGTACTGACCTAGCACACTTGTGATTTTTGACAGCAGAAGGTAAGCTATTGTGTAATTGCCAAAACTGTAGGTCTATCTATCTTTCCATACTGCAGCACCCCCTCGCGAGGATTATGTGGGGCCGATTATGTGCAGGGTCCCGGGTTGTCGGGCCCGTGAGTCGTTTCGCCCGTGAGTCGTTTCGCCCGTGGGTCGTTTCGCCCTGGGTCGTTTCGCTGTGGGTCGTTTCGCCCGTGGGTTGTTTCGCCCCTATTTGGTGGGTCGTTTCGCCCTTGTTTTTTATTACAGCACCAAGGCTTGAGCCAGGCCATGTTTGGATATATTTACCGTGGCCTGGACTTTTCCACGATAATTTTTAGGTGAGTGCGGGTTGGGGGGGGGGGGGGTCCTGATTCATACTGGAGAAAACCCCTTACTCATGAGGAACGTGCACGGTTTCATAGTCCAGCAACCAGAAGACATATGAGCCGTCACACGAGATAATGGAACTTTTCGTCTTCCGTAATGACATTCTTCAAATGCGCTTCTTATAATAAAGTAAAAATGAAAGGAACACTGCTAGCCTAAGACGGGACTTGAACCCATGATCCCCATTTCACGAGACAGTAGTGTTGAGAAGAAGATTTCAAAGATGAATGATGCGATGTGGACTGGAATTCATTTATATACACTACGGTCGGCACATAAAAGCATTTTTTAAAACAAACATAAGTTGTGCATAAAATTTTTGTGGATCATTAAAGCCTTTTCAGGAACGTCGGCCGCCATTCGCCGCCAAAGACAAAGGCCAAACACCGTCTTTAATTAACAGACATGAGTAACCTTCGTTAATTTGTGATTATAAGCCTGAAAGGATTACCGTAATGGATTAACGCCTTTATCAATTAACGCGCACGTGTTTTCACACTTCTGTCATCTCGTATAATTAATAATACTGTCAAAACAACCACATAATGTCATTAATTATCTATCTATCTATCTATCCGTCCGTCCGTCTGCCTGTCTGTTTCCATCCGTCCGTCCGTCCATCTATCCATCCATCCATCCAGTTTAACTATCTGTCTGTAAGGGCCTTAAAATTGAGCCGAAACGATCTATCCCACGCACCATCCATTCACACACACACACACACACACACACACACACACACACACACACACACACACATATATATATTCATTCATTTATTCATTCATTCATTCATTATGTATGTCTGTCCGTATGGGCCTTATAATATCTATGATCCATCCATCTATCCACCCATTCCTCCCTCCCTCCATTTCTCCATCCAGTTCGTCTATCTGTATGTCCGTATGGGCCTTATAATATATTCATTCATTCATTCATTCATTCATCCATTAAATTATTCATACATACATTTATTCATCCATTAAATCATTCATTCATTCATTCATTCATCCATCCATCCATTTTGTCTATCTGTCCGTATGGGCCTTATACTATCTATGGTCCATCCATCTATCCACCCACCCATCTCACCCTCCCTCCCTCCATCCAGTTTGTCTATCTGTATGTCCGTATGGGCCTTATAATATATTGGGGCGAAACGACCCAGGGCGAAACGACTCACGGGCGAAACGACTCACGGGCGAAACGACCCACCTAATAAGGGCGAAACGACCCACCCCAAAAACAAGGGCGAAATGACCCAGGGCGAAACGACCCGGCGAAACGACCCACGGGCGAAACGACCCGGATTCATGTGCAGGGTCAGCCTGGTACATCAGACAGTTGGTAGAGCACCTGACTTACAAGCAGGGGATTGCGATTTAAATTCTGCATTAGGCATACTTTTCCCTCCTTAAGTTGCTTCAATGGCAATGAGGTACTTGTGAGTGTGGAGAAAAGCTAGCTATATAGGCACTGTTAGTGTGTTCAGTTAATGTCAGGCACGTATAAGTTAAACACTGTGAAAGGGAGATCCGTCCAAGTCATTTGTTTTTATGCCCCAACCCCCTTGTCGATCTAGATTTTAACCTGTCATCTTGACACAGACTCACTATCATGCTTTAACTTTTTCTTTTTCATAACACAACACGCAGACCTGCTAAAAATGCTCGTGAGGGCTAAGCAGTATTCGAAGATAGATAGAGGAGTGTAGTAATTGGTGAGACTGCAGGCCCGTACGCAAGGGGTTCAGGGGGTACAAACGCACCCTCTTTCTGGAGAATTACTTCAAAATCATGCAGTTTTTAAACCCAGATTCTCTTTATATCCCTAATTTTGGCCCCCAAATTGGCATTTTCAAGAAGCATTTGCACCCCTGTTTTTCAGAATACCTAAAATTCCACCCCCCCACCCCCCCTCCCCGTTTCAAAAGTCTGCGTATGGACCTGGACTGTCAGCCTGGCTAGCTCGGTTGGTAGAGCACCTGATTTGCAGCCATGGGGTCGCGGGTTCGAGTTCTCCTAAGTTTATTTTAATATTGATTATTGAACATGTTCAAGGGTCTACATGGAAAACAAAATTGAAAATTCCAGCTAAAGACAGTAGAAGTCTGCAGATAAAAAATTGCTAGTGAATTGCAATATTCTTATAATAAAGTAAAAATGAAAGGAAAACTGCTAGCCTAAGACGGGACTTGAACCCATGATCCCCATTTCACGAGACAGTAGTGTTGAGAATCAGCCAGAATTTCATTGTTAATCATCGGTTTTATAAAACCGACTGACTTGTAGAAAATATATTCACTCTTTATTCAGCCATCTTCCAGGTACCTACTGTATTCATTGCTCCAGATCAATAAGAGGGGTATCCAGGTAATAGTTTTATTTCACCATGAAAACATATAATGTTGTTGGTACTCATTAGAAGTGCCTCTGCGATGTGCTTCTAATGAGTACCTACAACATCAGTTCTTTTGGGTTGACTTTTTTAAGGCTCTTTTATCAAATCTTTTCACTTTGATTGACCATAAATCTGGAATGACCCAAACACATAGCTCTGAACTTCATTTAATATATGAAAATAAAAGGTGAGAAAAATATATATTTGTTTCAAAACAAAAAAAAAAAATCCGATTAGTTGACTATAAAAGATCTTTCCGATCTTCAGTCACAAGAGTGATTGATGAATGATTATAATCGATCATCATTGGCAAGACTGCTAGACAGGTGCTGAACCTACTGAGCTACACGGGTGGTCCTGTTCTATTCATGTACTCGAGCCACTACACTCCTCATAACATTTAGGATTCAGGTACCACCCTGATGTCCTGAAGGTATCTGGTCTGCAACCCCCTATTGCTTGCATTTGGCACACACCTGTTTACTAAATCGATATCAGTAAAGTGAACAGGAGAGAAAACAATGACCACCGGAGCTGGGGCTCGCCAACAAGTTGGCAACAAACCCATAACACTAGTCAGGTGCTCTTCCTACTGAACCAAGCAGGTAGTCTTGTTCAGTCCATGCACTCCAGCCGCTACATTAAAATCACAATATAAAAATGTACATTGAATAAAAACAGTTTTCTACAGTATCCATTTTTTAGCTGTAAGATGGGGTCTGATCTGGGTCTACACTGTTAGCTCAGGACTGACCGGTGTATACAGTATTCTACAGTGTCCATTTATTAGGTGTACATACATGCCATATCTCACACTGTGAGATAAAATCTCACAGAATTTGGCCCATCTGGAAGGCAATTCCCATAAAAAATTCTAATCTCACAGAATTTTCAGACCATTTTACAATAGATTTTATGAAGAAATAAACATAAATCACACACTTTTGTGGTTTTCACAAGCTTCTCACATGAAAAGAGAAGACAAGACTATATTGTGGGAACACCAAAGTGATATTTAAGAAAATCACAGAATTTTGTCCAATCTCCCTTAGTATTTTGCCTTATCGCACAGATTTTAGTCCACAGCTTATGGCATGAATGGGTGTAATGTGACATCTGATCTGGATCTACACTGTTAAACTGAGGACTGTCTGTCCAAAACTTTAGTATAAATGGTATTCTACAGTATCCAGTTATTAGATGTAAAGTGGTGTCTGATCTGGGTCTACACTGTTAGCTCGGGACTGTCTGGTATTTGCAGTATTCTACAGTATCCATTTATTAAGTGTAAGGTGACAGCTGATCTGGGTATGTTAGCTTAGGACTGTGTCTAAAACTTAAACGGCATTCAGCAGTACCCTTTTATTAAATGTAAGGTGACATCACATCTCCATATGTTGTTCTGATTAACTTCTGTTCTACTTCTTATGCAGACTGATATGTTACACATCGTGAGAAAAGGCCGGTCCCTAAATATACCAGACAGCAAAGACCCAGTCACAGATACTGCAGAAGATATTGACAAAGAATATGTTGATAAGACTGCATATAGTTTGTGTTTCATGCAAGCTGTCTTCATAAAAAAAACAAAAGCACAAAATGGGTCTGCTTTCGAAAACAAAGTCCTAACTTTTATTTCACATCTTTAATTTTTCTGTTTTCAAGTGTTTATTCTAGTAAGTCTACAAAATTCTGACAAATACTTTGGCATCTGGCAGATTACAGTCCCACCCCCTCTTCCTGCCCAGTTGTCAACTATTTAGGTCTACTTTTTTAGCTCAGGACTGTCTGTCCAGTGCTGCTAGTAAAAACGGTATGCTGTACAGTAACCATTTATCTATGTAAGATGTCATTTGATCTGGATCTACACGGTATGCTCAGGATTGTCTGTCCAATACTTTGAGTATAAAGACTATTGTTCAGTGTCCATTTATTAGATGTAAGGTGGCATCTGATCTGGGTCTACACTGTTAGCTCAGGACTGTCCAATACATTTGTGTTAAACAGTATTCTACACTTTCCATTTATTAGCTGTAAGGTGGTGTCTGATCTAGATCTGTATTGTTAGCTCAGGACTGTCTGTCCAATACTTAGAGCATATACATGTATGGTATTCAACATATCCATTTATTAGATGTAAGGTGGCACGAAAGCCCTGAACAGACTGCCTGATACTGGGCAACATGTAGGACAGCTGAAGATTACATCCTGTACTTTTAAATATGTGCAGTAAAAACTTATTTGCTTCTTTTCTGATTTTCTAATTGTTGAAGTCCAAATGAAAATAATACCTCTTTCATTATAAAATATCTTAAAAATCCCCCATAAAAAAATTCTTTTAAATTACTTTATAGATTTTAGTATCCTTTTTTTTTTTTTTTTTTTTTTTTTCCTGTGATAACTTATGACCAGTACAGTTATTTCTTCCATTTACTAACTATGTGATTAAAATATGTCTGCTGCCATGAGTCAAATGTCATTTGCATGCTGTAATAGATGATGGATACCTTTTCATTGCGATTTATCATAGCAACAGATTGAGTGCTTTTTTCTTCCGAAAAATGCTGGTATCTTTCTTATTTCTCCACAAAAACATATGTGGAGGATACTCATTAGAAGTGCCTCAGCGAGGGGCTTCTAATGAGTACCCACAACGTATGTTTTTGTGGAGAAATAAGAAAAATATTATGTGGATACCCCTCTTATCTGTAGCTATGGATTTATGAAAAAATATACACCGAAGAAAACTTACCTTAAAAAAAAAACAAAAAAAAACAGTCATTTAAAAAAAAAAAAGAAATCTTTCATTTTATCCTTTCAAAGTCATTTTCAGCTAAGACTCTCAGATTGACACAAAATCATTTTTTACCAATAAAATAGGATTAAATGAATGAAAAATATTATAAGACAATTTACAGCTCGTTTTTATATATATAGCATAGTATGGATATGCGTGCCAAATGGCCCCCTTTTTCAGAGCTGCCTGGTATATGATTAGCGCCCTCCCCCCCCCCCAGCCCCCTCCTTTTTTTTCAACAAAAATTATATTGACTGACCCGATTTTTCTTGATTCGTATGTGAAAGGCTCCACTTTTCTGACATCCCGGTAAATGCATATATTTTTTTCGCTCAGAGATTTGTCAAGGCTGCTTGGTATTCAATGAATTGACTGCTATATTTGTCTAACTACCAGCAATAAATGGGTATAAAAATCAAAGGGCAGTATTTGAATAGGTCAACATTTCGGACGATCAAGTATATGAAGTGGGGGGGGAGCCATTTTTTCAAAGGGCAGGTACATGAATGGGGTAGGTTTTGAAATACTGGCTTGCACACCCGTACCACATTTATCCCCAAGTTACCCCCCTCCCCGACCACCCCCAACCCGAGAGATTTACAGATCACTTATAAAAAATTTAAGGACAGTTAACGAAAAATATTTTCGTGTGGGTAATTGTCCGCATTTAGGTTAAGAGGGGCGGGTAAATGTCTGGGTAGATAATTGTCCAGTGGGTATTTGTCCGGGTGGGTAATTGTTTTACACTCCACATCCTATGGCTAAGATACAGCCTAGAACCCTTATAATTTCTTGCACATATTGTTTTGCCCTATTCATTGGTTCACTTATTCTACAACAAAACTGTTAAGGGAATAAAAGCAAAAGTTGTGTGCATAATATATCTGGATTTATTTATCCAGCTGATTCAGCCCCATTCCCTTGTAGATTATAGCTGTCCATTGATATATTCCATACAGTATTCAGTGATTTATGATTGACCAGTAAAGATCCTGATCAGTCTACAGAGCTACACCCAAAGATATATTTTTTGTGATGAACATGTACAGGCTGTCTGCATGTATATAACTTAAATTATAATATAGGCTTCTTTTGTAAATTTCAGGCTGTGCAGTATGATCAAATGGTATGCTAAATTTAAATATATGAGTGAAGGAAAAGGGTTACCAGTAAACTGTTAGCATCCAGTAATCTGCAGAGAAAGCAAAGCAGTAGGTGAGTTATTGTATAAATCACATCTCCATATGTTGTTCTGATTAACTTCTGTTCTACTTCTTATGCAGACTGATATGTTACACATCGTGAGAAAAGGCCGGTCCCTAAATATACCAGACAGCAAAGACCCAGTCACAGATACTGCAGAAGATATTGACAAAGAATATGTTGATAAGACTGCATATAGTTTGTGTTTCATGCAAGCTGTCTTCATAAAAAACAAAAGCACAAAATGGGTCTGCTTTCGAAAACAAAGTCCTAACTTTTATTTCACATCTTTAATTTTTCTGTTTTCAAGTGTTTATTCTAGTAAGTCTACAAAATTCTGACAAATACTTTGGCATCTGGCAGATTACAGTCCCACCCCCTCTTCCTGCCCAGTTGTCAACTATTTGATACAAAAGCAAAAAAAAAAAAAGAAAAAAAAAAGAACCTGTTCTCTGTGGTGTTGCTTATTCTTGGGAAAATTTACAGTGGCTAAGATAGAGTGACCTTTAAAAGAAAAACTCCCTTGAAAAGGGAGAAAGTCAGATGATTAAAATATATGCCCATATTTGTTACATATTTGGTAAAAATATTTAAATGTTAGCCCAAAACTTTTGTAAAATAATCCTAATAGACTTAATTTTAGCTCTAGATAATTTTTTGTCAGATTGTGCATAAAGGGCCTTTTTCTGTGTTGGATGTCACATATACCCTAACTCTTTGTCTGCACAACCAAATATAAACTGGCATTTTAAGGCCTTTGTGGCTCCAGATTAAATATGATAAAATATGTATTCAGATCTGTTTTTATTTATAAATTATTTCTTCATCAAACATGTCAAAACAAGCATCACAAAAACATACCTATATAATCTTGACCCCATTAAACCCCATTTTTATACAGTAAAAGTAGAGTTTACAGAGGTATACATTATTTTTTCTTATTTCTACTCCAAAAACAGATGTGGGTACTCATTAGAACCATCTCACTGAGGCAGTTCTAACTAGTACCTCAATCTATATTTTAAGCAGAAATATGAAAAATATCAGAGTTTTTATCTGAAAACTTTCGGTTTTTTGTTGCAAAATTTTCAATGTACATGTATTTGAATAGGCTTGTTTTTGTAATGGCTTCCCATTAGTTTTTTAGTTTGACTGTGCAGCAGGCCCTCTAGGGGCTTTTTTAAAACCTTTAAAAAATTAATTTGCTTCAAGTCCTTTAAAATCTTTAATTTGGCTGAAAAAAAACTTATAAGAAACAGTACTTTACCTAGAAAATCTAGTTTATTTTTGGGCAAATATGGATGGTTGCACAGACATACATGTATGAGCGAATGGATGGACAGAATAACAAAGACTATATACCCCACAAACATACTTTGTATGCCTGGGGTATAAAAGTTTTAACTATGACAAAGGAGTCAAAGTCTTAGGTCAACTAAATTATTGAGACTAAAGTTTGTGACTCAACTGTGAATTTACATGGAGATTGTCCATCATAGTGGGTATTTTATGGCACAGAAACTGGAAACAAGATGAAGAATTTAACCTTTTTGTGCTCTTAATTTTGTTTAAAATTTGCCTGAAAACCCTATATTTAACCATGTTAACCTAAAAAATATCTTTTATAAAAAATCCTTTATTTTCAGGAGAGCCTGAACTGATTTGTTTTCATATCAGACAAAAAAAAAAACAACTAATATTGTTTGGTTAAAAAAACAAACAAACAAAAAAAAAAACAAAAAAGCAAACATGTTTGAGTACTTCCTTGAACAATAAACAGTTTGCTAGAATACTATCCAGTGTGCTTCTGAGGAGTACATGACATGTACATGTTTTCATGGAGGAATAATAATAATAAAAAAAAATTGTATTAATGTATAGCCCTCTTATCTAGAGCTCTGCACATACCTAAACTATGAAAAAACTACACCTAGTGTTAAATTTAGCAGAAGAGAGTTCATTACATTTTTAGTTTTTTTTTGTTGTTTTTTCCCAGTTTTTCAAGGATTTTTTTATATCAATACTGTGCCCTGGTCGCACTTAGCGATTGATCATATTATATTGTAGAAGCAGGGGATCATAATATAAAAAAAGATCATATATGATGATTGGATTAATATACTAATTTTAATTGCAGATTTGATTGTAGTTTATAAATTACTCGGAAACATTGTTTTGTGTGATAAAAAGTATATTAACGAAGAGCTGAACAAGTTGTTATACTCCTTATGTCATTTGCAAATCGCGAAGATACACTCCTTATGTCATTTGCAAACCGCGAAGATACACCCTTATGTCATTTGTAAACCACGAAGATACTACACTCCTTATTCCATTTGTAAACAACAACGATACACACCTTATTTCATTTTCAAACCGCGAAGACACACACTCCTTACGTCATTTGCAAACCGTGAAGATACACTCCTTAAGTCATTTGCAAAGCGCGAAGATCAGCGCAAATGCGTACTCTAATCAAAAACACTGATCCTAGATGTACTCTACTACATATATATCCACTGATTCTGTAAGAGTATAACAAATGTCCTGAACAGACTGCGTAACTTCATGGACTGTGGGCTTTCATTGTCTACATAGGACATACGGTTTCTTCCTTTGCAATGCACAGCGATGACCGGAGAACAGGAGGTCGCGGGTTCAACCAATGCCGAGGTCGGCAACATTCTTTCGTGGAGATTGATCATGAAATATTTTCTACGGTCATTTTCTCCCTTCCGCTGAGTCAAGAAGGGCAGTTGTCAGTTTCTGGCGAAAGAATGTGCACAATACTGGTTAACCGCTTAGAGGACTAAGCCTGCCCAGTAAACGTGTGGTTAGATAAACTGACCGCGCTCGACATGACCCCATTGGGTTGACTGGGCCGTAAAACCTCAACATAAACAAACAAAGACAGCGTCATTGGAAAAGGTTTCTAAGGGACATGTGCGGACAGCGAAGCCCCTGATCAGACTGCGCATCTGCGCACTCTGATCAAGGCCTTCGCTGTCCGCTTAAAGAATCATTGGACACTGTAGAATAAATCTCGGTGTAGCAAATGCTCTTGGCACTGTATAATAAATCTCTGTGTAGCAAATCTCATGGCACTGTAGAATAAATCGCGGTGTAGCAAATGCTCTTGGCACAGTAGAATAAATCTCGGTGTAGCTAATGCTCTTATCAGACTGTGTGGATTTGCTTGGTAATCGGGATCTCCACTATTCGCATATGCTCCAAAGACACCTTTGTTTGTGTTGTTTGTGTTGAGGGTTTACGGCTCACTCAACTCAATGGGGTCATGTCGAGCGCGGTTAGTTTACCTAACCACACTTTTACTGGGCAGGCTTAGTCTAAGCGGTTAACCAGTATTGTGCACATGTTTTTCGCCAGAAACTGACAGCTCCCCTGTTTGAATCAGCGGAAGGGTGAGAATGAACGTATTAAATATTTCATGATCAATCTCCACGAAAAAATGTTGCCGACCCGGCGGGAGTCGAACCCCATGGAGAGATGCATTTCATTTTTTGGTCTTTTAAGATTTGAATTTGCTAAAATAAGTGTCCTTTCAAAATAGTGTCGCTACCACTTTTTCGATTCTTAATTTTCTGTATTCTGTGCAATATGATTGACACTCAAGCATTATAGTGTCGACAATAATATTTTCGTACATATACGAAAAAAAAGTAAGAGAAAATTCCAGGGAGTGCCACAATCACAAACCGCAGCCCTTCCCAGACACCAATAGGAAGAGGAAACCGACAAATCTAAACAAGCACAAATCGAACAAACGTACGAAAAGCACTAAGATTAGCTCTCTCTTCCCCAAGCGAGGTAATCGCAATACCAAAAGGACTGAAAAACACAAGAACAAAATGACACATGGTAAGACATACAACAAATCGCCTCGTAGAATAAACCACAATGCAACAAAGAGTAAGACCAACACCGGGACCACCGCCTTAGAACGGTCAGTAGAGTAAACCACCGTGGGGTTTAAAGCACTTTTACAGCTAGCTAACTTCACCCTGGGTCCCGATGCTACTCTTAATACATAAAATTTCGGTTCGCATAAAGGCTCCCAACTCAGTCAATGCATCAAAGCGAAAACATAAAAATCAAATTAATCACTATAATAAACAAAGACGAGTACTCATGGCTAGTTCTACTGTATGCCAGAGTAAATGAAAACCAATAGTTGAACCACGGCGGGCCAAGCCAAAGACATATCGTCAAGCCCCAACCCACTGGTTAAAGTTTTACGAAGAGGCCGTCATTGAGTCTGAGGCCCGAACCAAGTTCATGAATTCGATAATGCTTTTCAAAATACACACAGGTGCCAAACATTAGTCAAAATGTTTTTCAAAGAGATAAATCCTCTTGGTTTGAACATATTTTATACATACATGACATTCACACAAAAAACTGGACTAGAACGCAAGCGAAAGCTTATTTAGTTCTTCTCCTAGTACATATATGTTTTTTGTATTACATCATGGCAGTTAATCATTATTACAAATAGTACTTATGTCTGAAGGACTATGACAACAATTGATCGAAGACACAACCAATCAGTACAGTGGAATGAAAATAAGACAAAAGCGCAATGACGGAGGATAACATTATACCATAATGATGGTGTAAACGATAATAAAAATAATCAAAGAAACAAGAAAGAACGACAACAGGAAAGATATTCCGAGGCGAAAGGAAACGGCAGGGATGTAAGGCTATTACATGACAATTTTAGTCATTTCGTATAGCACCAGCTCTGATTTCATTAGATGATACTAGTATCAACACCAGGCAAAGTCTTAAAGTCGTTTGCTGTCCTGTATGTACTTGTATACAGCTTAAAAAAATTACTTGAATTAGTATCAGAAGGGATTGACTCATCACCTGTAGAAATATATGTAGAGACGCAATGCAATATTGGGACATTATCTGAAAATTCGTTGATCTCGATATAAGTTACAAGATAAAAAAAACGTTCAGCGTTTTCAACATTATCACTTCTACAAGAGCACAGCGGGGTGTTTGATACACTTTTAGAAGCAAGTCAACATTTAAAGAACTGCATCCGATGCGTAGCCTAGTATGCAAAATATGTAATTTTCTGCTTCCAGTATAAACTATTTTGGAATATACTTTCCCAGCTAGCATTCTACGTAAATCTACATCGGACCGTCATCGGCCCGTCAGCTACCCTGACGGGCCGATGACGGCCCGATATTGATTTACGTAAAATGCTGACTGGGTTTGTTCCGGCTTATCTGTCATTTAAATGAATCAACTGAATCTACATATTTATCATTGTCTGATATATTATTCCATTCTCGTATAGCAAACGGCAGAAATGAATTGACCCAGTCAGCATTCTACGTAAATCTATATCGGGCCGTCATTGGCCCGTCAGGGTAGCTGACGGGCCGATGACGGCCCGATGTAGATTTACGTAGAATGCTAGCTGGGGAAGTACAAAGCAGATCTCGTGTTGATAGTTTGGACATCATTTGCGTTTCTCAAATTGTAACGTGATAATTTGTTAATTAAAGGAGGGAAGAGTCGTGAAAGATAATCAGGGGTTAAGTTATTGTATATCTTGTAAAACAATATCAGTTTATGATTTATTCTTCCCCTTTTAAAGAGTCTCGCAACCGATCTCATTGTAAAGGTTACAACTGATATAAGTTTAGTTGCGCCAGTGGATATTTTTGCTGCTTCTATTTGTATTTTCGAGTTCCTGCCTTTTTTTATAATGGCTGCAGTTACCCCAAACAATATCCGCATATTCTAAAATAGATGGTATGCCTGTTGTATAAATTATTTCTAAAGACTTCACGTCAATTTCATATTTTAATCTACGCATTATCTTAATTCTTGTCCAAGTTTTTTCTTGCCTGGCAAAATGTATAATATGAGAAAGTGAACTGGTTTGTAGTAGAAACCAGACTGAAAGATGTAAAAATGTTATTATCACGGAATTGATTAAACAAATGTTTAAATATAGGTTTTCGATATCTAAGTCTAGATTACTCAATAAAGAATTTCAAACAGATTGATAATTACAAACGTCAGAAGATTCATCTCCTCCTTTTGGTACAAGACAAACATGAGTCACTTTGAAACATACAGGAGCCTCCTTTGTGTACAGACTAATTAAATAAAGAAGTCAGTGGTGTAGACAGTTCATTGGCTAGCATTACGAAAACACACCTACTCAACTACAATGTTTATTGAAAATTTTACTACCAAAAACAGGAAAAAAATTCAGATAAAACTTTCTGATTTTTTTTTTCATATTTCTGCTCAAAACATAAATGCCGTAATTATACATAATTTGTATTAAGTTTGTTTTCTCAAGTCTGTGAATGGAAATTTACAATAATGTAGCAATTTATTTCCGTTTAATTCAGCTTTCCACTGATGCATTTTTTTTTATTTTTTATTTTTTTTTTTTTATATCAAAACTGGGTTAGTCAAAGCTTCACATGACAAGTTTTCTCTTAACTCAAAATAAATGTAAGTCTGTGGTAACTTTAAAAAAAGTTGACTATTTTTTCGGCACCGGAGTTTACCATTTTTATACATAAAATTATTGTCTTGAGTCTCCGTTTATGTAAACTCAAATCAAGTTACATGTCCCATATGTAAAATTTTATTGCAAATTACATCACACGCATGAATTTTGTTACATGGAATGCATTACGTCTTGTGAAAATTTGTATTTCATCTTACATTATTCCTATACGTTTTGAGTAAAAAATATACTGAATGAAGGTACCCGGGAAAGCCCACAATTACGAAACACGGCCTTCCCAAGGCACTAAACCAAAGGGAATGAGGAAAGAACAAAGACAAGACACAAATGCACCATCACGAAAACATACCTATATATTTTTGACCCCCTTAAATCTCACTTTTATAAAGTAAAACTGGGATTTACAGGGATATACATTTCTTTTCTTATTTCTGCTCAAAAACATAGAGTGTGGGTACCCGTTAGAACCGCCTCGACGAGCCGGTTCTAACGAGTATCCACAATTTATGTTTTGAGCAGAAATTGAAAAATATCAAAATTTTTCTCTGTAAACTTTAAGTTTTTGGAGGAGAATTTTTCAATATATTTTGATTGGCATGTTTTCGTATTGACGGTGCAATAACATAAGTGAAGATACCCGGGGAATTCCACAGCACAGGAGCATAGCCTTACAAAGGCACTAAAAATGAAGTCATAAGGAACAAAAAATGACACGATACAACGACCCTTTACAATATATATGTGAAGCTACTCAGGAAATGCCATCATCGCGAAGTACAGCCTTGCCGACGCAACGAAAGAAAAAGAGATGAGGAACAAACAAAAACAAAGAAACGCCATATATGTAAACAAAGAATAACCGAAATACAATCAAAAGCAGAAATGCATCGGAGGAACCGACTGCTTACATTTTATTTGGAGTATTACTATAGAAGAAAAGAAGCCGCATAAATGAGAAAAAGTACATTCTGACATGTGCGCTCAACTAAGACTCAAATCAAATAGGCCTGCATATCCGCGCAGTCTGATCAGAGTCTTTGTTGTCTGCATGAAGAAACATTGCATCCTTGGCTATTCAAAATGCGCTCAGTGAAGCTCTGATCGGACTGTGGGAAGGCGCAGGCTGGTCTAAATCTTTCTTGGCGCACATGTCCAAAGGTACATTTTCTGACGTTGTTTCGTCATTCAAAATTAACACGTTTATGCTAGGTTCCCACTGTCGTGCGATCCGTTACGAATGCCATGATTGCCCATTCATAGCTGGTCGTGGAATTTTCTCTGAAATTTCAGGTTTGGATACGAGGTGATGCGAGTCGATACGTTCTGATAGGATTTGTTGCGCTCGGATGCGATCCAATCACGATTTGTCAATTTCAGGTATCACGATCAGTCACGGTCTGACCCCCCCCCCCCCCCCCCCCTCCCCGTTCAGATACGATCACATACGTTCTGATAGGATTGTTGCGATCGAGTCTACGATTGGGTCTGGATCTGACACGATCATCACGATCGGGTTCCCCGAATTGGGACGATCTGATACGTGCAGATACGTTCCGAGACGTTCGTCACGAACCGATGCGCTCCATTACGATAGCATACGATTGTGGTCTCGATGTTATTCACGATCATGATCGAGGGTGATCACGATTTGAGCTACGACTGGACCCCGGCAGGTATATATATGCAGCCGGACTGACCATGGAGTTCATTGTTTCTTGAGTTTTTACAGCATAAACACTGACCCTCAACCATTGATGATGGCAGTAGTTGCGGATGATGACAACGTGGCATTTGTAGTATTACTGTTTAGTTACATTATCGCCAGAGAGGAAGAAGACGAGCAGCAGACAGACCTGCTACAACCCCAACCATAAAGGGCCAGGAGAGCTGCAATCAGGCAGTTCTGGGCGCGACAATGGCTCAGAGAGGAGCGGAGAAATCTATGGGCACGAGAACTCGTAGCAGATCGTCGGCGTTCGTGTAAAAACCTAACTGCTCGTGTCTACTCGCATTTCTTCGGTTCTTTTCGTATCAACTCGTGTCTGATCGTGAGTCATTCGTGTCAGGTCTTGAGCAATGATCCCCGACAGAGCGTAACAAATCGTGACAGATCGTGGAAGATCGCAACACATCTCAACAGAACGTGGTGTTTGTCTTGTCAAAGATCGATCCCGACCACCACGTTTTGGAAGCACGATTAGATGCGATCTGTCACGCTTTGATACGATGCAATACGATCTGATACGATGATCCCGTTTTGACAATTGATCGTGTTGATCGTAGGAAAATTTTGAACCGTTCAAAAAGTTTCTACGATTAACACGATTGCCACGACTGACCTCAAGATCTGATAGGATAACCACGATTAGTCCACGATTAAAACCGCGATTTCAATCGTGCCGCGAATCGTGATAGTTGGATCATAGCATTACGAGTACATATGTATATATTCGTGAGTACTTGAGACCTATGTCGTTAAGTTACCATAGGGAATTTTATATACATAGTGAATTCTGAATTAATAGATTTGTGAGAAAGATTAACAGTTATTGTACGCATTGCAGACGATGAAGTGACAACTTTCATTATTTCTGCCTGATATGACAAACTTCATGAACGGTTGCAAGTTTTGGAAAAAAAAACAAATGACGTATTGTTTACCAGAGGAAGACTGTTCGCTTTTAACAAATTATCTAATGAATATAACGCAATAAGCAATTATCTTTTTCCAATCCTGCAATTTGTATGTTGTTTATTGTATTGTAGCTGTCCTTGATGCTTATTAATAAAGTATGTTTAATAAACCCTCGTCCTGCTAAACCCGGATATACCCTGACTTTGCAAGCAGTGTAGATCCAGATCAATTGAAGCAAGTGATCTGATTGGCTGAAAATTAAAAAAAAAGGCATGGCATCTTAATTTATTCAGCATGACAAGAGTTAATTGGTTCAACCCTGTCGACCAATACTAATACCTTTGCATACAGTGCAGATCCATATGAGGCGACTCGTACCAAACTGTACATTGTTGGCGATTCTGATACGTAATACTCAAACACCTATTTGCAAGAATGGACGTGTCCAAATTCAGAGATGGAAGAGACCATTTCAGAAATGTAGGGGTGAAGATTAAATTAAGACTAGTTGTCGGCAACCTGGATCAAGTAATCTTATTAGCTGACAACTAGAAGTGGGATTGGCATCTTAATTTAGTCATCATGACATGACAAGGATTAAACCAGATTTTTAATTTGCGTCTTATTTCTGGCAATAGCTTATTGTGTCTATATATATATATATATATATATATATATATATATATATATATATATATATATATATATATATATATATATATATTCGGGGTTCATTGAGTGTAATATGTAGCGGAGCAGGTAGCTCCGCCCAGCCCAGCAGGCTCACGTGCGCACGTGCGGATGCTCGTGCACGGACTGGCGGAGTGATGGAGCAGACTGGACTATATAAGCAGCCAGACACCCAGGGTCATTGCTACTACATGCTCAGACATCACGACGGCTAGCAGTAATTTTGTGTAATTTCTTTTTGTGGTATTGTTGAGGGATAAATTGTTAACTTGTTATCACTTTCGTTGTTCGTACCCTAGAGCACGCTATATATATATATCGAATATTCGTATTTTTTATATTACAGTGGTGACAGCGTTTTTCATGTCCACGGAAACGCATGCAAAACGCTTTTTAACGGTTTGGAAACGCAGCGTTTCGACCACGCTTAAACGATCGTTTACAGTTTTAGCCAATCAGATCATCGTTTCTGAAACGTTTCAAGCGTTTCAAATATTAACCAATCACATTAGCGTTCAGAAAACGCTGTCATGGAAACCATGTCTGGTTTCAAACGTTTTAGCGTTTGCAGAGTTAGCCAATCAAAATCCCGCGGACTCAATTTATTTTACATCTTTTTTTTTTTTTTTTTTTTTTTTTTCCAATTTCACTTAATTATAATTGTTATAAAATTAATAAAAATAATAGTCAAATAATTTTATGGAGACGAGTATCTGATGCAATAAACAGGAAATGTGTTTTGATGGACAGTGATAGTGGCCGGACTCTGTAGCTCAGTCGGATGCGCTTCTGACTGGTGATCAGGAGTCGCGGGTTCGATGCTTGCCGGTGCAGTCAGGTAATAGTTGTTTGTTGCACACTATTTTCTCACCTGAGACAAACACTGGGTACATAAATATTTCGATTATAAATTACATCAAGTGGTATTAAAGCCACTTGATTATATTGAATGCAATGATTAGACTCACATCAATGAATGTAATATTTGTAGTAATAATAATAATAATAATAACGATTACTAAACATGTATTTTTATGTCACGGTTTTGCAGATTAACATTTCACTGTATCAGCGTATACGGGAGATCCCTGTCCAAGATTGCGGCTAAGTAGCGATAGGAAAAAATCTAGAGTAAATACGTGTATTTCGTTATATTTTCCTTCCGCGATGATTTAGGATATTAGATGGTGGCAATTAGCTATTAAAGACACAATTTAGATTACATAACACGCTAATGGCCATAAGCAGATAAAAATAAGAAGTTCTTGGTGACTTTGGCCAACCTTATAGGTAGGGGCCTAATAAGGGGAAATTATTGACATTAGTAAAGTTTATGATTAAAACATAGAAACAGATAAGGTCGGTAATTTGGCGAAAGGTTGGTGTGCATTTTTTTTCTTTTTACTCTTTAAAATATAGCTGGTTGTTTTTAATAAAATCGCCTCGCAAAGGTAGTTCTAATGAATACCCACAACATATTTTATGGATAAATTATGGATAAATTAACATTTATGTCTTAATATGCTAGTTTATCATCAAATTCCCTCTTCTGCATAAATTTCCATTAGCACAATTTCAAAGCTTCGTCAAACTAAAAGATAATCACTAAAAAGGGTAAAAAAATAAATCCATTGTTCAGGAAAAGCATAATTTTGGAGCACTTTTTTTCGCAAAGACATTTAAGAATTATTTACCACGCTATGGGGCAGTTTCAGCAGACAAGAAATTAATAAGATTTTGTTTTTATTTTTTCTGAAAAATAGGATTTGAAATGTTAAATGCCATTTTACGGGAAATATAAGAACAAAATCTTTATTTTTCATTCATTCCCAGCAATGAATAATGATAGGAATGCCTTTCAACTTCCAGTTAAGAATGATTGATTATTGACTTTTGAAAGTACTGGAAAACACGTTGTGTCTTAAAATGCAATATACAACGGAAAAGGAATTTTAACAGTTTTTGGCAGAATCACTTTAATTCCTGCAAAAAAGAATGTACTTTCGGTGAATATGTGGATCAGTCTGCACATCCCGCAATCTTATCAGTCTGTGTTTTCTGGACGAAGAAGCAGTAGAACTTCTAGAGCGTGTGGTGAAGACTGATCAGACTGTGCAGACGTACAGGCTGATCTGAATATTCACTAAACATACAGAGTTTGTAGAAATAACTGTGTTTCAGAAAATTCAGTTTGCGCAATTGCAGAAAGTAAATATTCACATTTTAGGATACAATCATTTTTATTTTTTTTTTTTTAATTTCCTATCAGACTTATTATACAGTTCTCCATCAGTAGAATTAGGATCCAGTTTTTGAAGTGTTCTTATTTACTTTAAAAATAAGTAAATAAATAAATAAATGAGGTTCATTTGAGAAACTTTATGATCGATTTATGATTATGATCATATCTTGTATTTTCATGTTTCTCCTCCAGAAAATATATGGTTGGTACTCATTAAAATTACCTCTGTGAGGTGATTCTAATAAATATACACAACAAAATTATTTAAGTGGAAAAATGAAGACACACATCAATTATTATCAAATACTCTATGCTACATGAATCTGGAGTACTGTGCAATTAATGCGTATAATATCATGATATTTTCCAATTTTTATTTATTTACATATTTTTTTTTTATTTATACTATCCCCTTTTTGATCTTTCAAATGTTACATAATATTAGCCTGTGTATTTCTTAAGGAGGGTGAGGTATAGGATATACTCATTCCATGTATTGTTTATTGGAAGATTTATGATATGCAGGTGCACTTCCAAGTCTATTTGGATGAGAAAAAAAAGAAACAGCATGCATAAACAGGTAATGCCTTAAAAGGATATAATGCTCGTATATTTGAAATTAAGACAACACCAGACGTAATGTAAAAAATATATATCGAAGAAGACTTACTTAAAAACTGCTAAGTCAGTTTTGAACAAATAAAAAAAAAAACATTTCAATTTCATCCATTCATCTTTGATAAAAAGTCATTTTGATTTTAAACTATCGAATACATGTAGATACAAAGTAATTTTACCAATATTAAAAAAGAGGAATACATGAAAATATGTGATAAATATAGGGCATCCGCGCACTCTGATTTGCTTCGTAGCTGCTCATCTGTACATTGTCTTATTCGATACGATTTGCTAATAGTCTTGCACATTTTCTTCTAATATTTAACCTATTGTTACTGAATGAACTCACCCACCCTATATACTGGAAGATTCTAATTTCGATTTTAGGTATGCCAGGCTATGTTATGTAGAGAAACAAATGGTTGAACTATTTGCAAATAATGGATACCCTGATCAGACGTCACGTTCTGCGGCATCTGATCTGGGTCTCCACTGTTTTCTAATTACCCTTTTAGGAGTATCCAGACTACAATGTGCTATAAATGCAACATTGATTTGTATGTTCATCCGTGCATTTTGATCTGATTCGTTGCAGTTCGTCTGTACATTTTTATTATCATTATTATTCGAAAGGATCTGCTGTTTCTCCAGTGCATCGTCTTCTAATATTTAAGTATAGGTTGCAATATGCAAAATACTAGATTAGAATGTGCATCCGCGCACTCTGCTCTGGGTCATTGCTGCTCGTCCATACATTTGATCTGTTTATCCAGCACATCGTCTTCTAATATTAAAATATAGCGTTCTTAAGGTTAACAGCTTTGCATATACATGCCAAAAATGTTTTCATAGTGAGAATATACTTTCATGAAAGCCCTCCAGCAAGATATTTGCCGACTGTCCACATAATTGCCATGATGTGCACAGTGCATCGTATTCGAAAAATAATGGCCCAAACAAGTAAAAATGGACCTATTTATATTTTACGATTCTGATCAGTCTGTGTATTAGATGGATACTGAGCGATTCATGTATTAGAGTATTTTATACTAATGACCTGATCAGTGAACTGAGTGGACACCATTATGCACTAGACTGATCCACTCACTTTAATCCGAGTAACACCTATGCTCAGAGGGACGTTTTCACTGGATAAGGATCTAATGAAAGGATTAGTATTGGTGACACATAATTCTAACAATAAATTTCAGTAAAGCAGATCATCTGTTCCAGAACCATTTGTCTAAACGACAGTGTACATTTCATTTTAAAAAAAGGTGGGGCGTGAGGGGGAGGGACGTGAGGGGGAGGGGGGGGGGGGAGAAATATTACTCAAAACAATAATTGCAATTCACAGGTTCGACGTAGTTCAGACTGGTGTAGAAAATCTTTCATCTTGATCCTGCTGCGCAAGCTGATCTGGTTTGGTCGGCACTGGTTGAATATATATTAGCCCCTTTGAATAGAAATAAGAAACGACCTTATGGTATTTGAGAACAGCTTAGACCAAGGTGAACCGGCATTTCCGCGCAGTCTGATCGTGGTCTACACATATCACCAACAGAATGGATTATGTCAACGATTCATTGTCCAGTTGAACCTTTATCACTCTCTGGGCTAACTCAGCAGATGGCAAATTCATGACCTCTTTTCTTATTTTCTCCCGTAAAACAGGTTTGACATTTCACGCAAATCTCCACTGAAGACAATTTGCAGGGGAAGTGAAGTCCTGTGGAGATAATATGTATGAAAAGCCGACACCTGTTTTCAGGATAACATAAGAAAAATACTTCAAAATGTCATCAACTGACTATTCTGTACATTTCATGCAAATTGTCTTGAATAGAGACAACTGGCATGAAATGTCAAATCCTGTTTTCTGGAGAAACGAAAAAAATGTCATCACTTTGTTGTCTGCTGAATAAACAGAGTGGTAAAGGTTAAAATTTAACCTGCTTTGTTTAGATATAAGCAGATGATATTATTATTATTTTTTTTTTATGTGAAAACAGTTTAACTCACTTTAATTTGGAGACACAAAACAGGCTATTGGAAAACAGTGCAGATCCAGATCAGACAAAATGCGGCATTTGATCAGGGTAGCCATTGTTTGCACAGTTCGGTCATTTTTCGCTAGGATTATCTAAATCACATAACCTGACATGCCTAACATTGAATTAGACTCTTCCAATATAGAGTGTGGGGGAGTCTATTTGGACATATATACTCTTGTTGCATCTTTTCACCTTTTCCCATGATGCTGTCAAATTGTGCTACATGGAAGTCAAATAAAGAACTAAACTTGTATAAGTTTTATCTCTGGCATTTTTACTTATGGGATTATTTCCTATGACATTTTACCAGGTAGCCTCTGGCATTTTTATTTGTTGCATTTTTCCTCTAACATTTTTGCATATGGCATTTTCAGCTCTGGCATTTTTACCGCACACCTTAAAAACAAAATAAGTCAGAAAAGCCTGCCGATTTAAATGACAAATCGTAGCCATTAACATACATCTAAAATTATGCAATAATAATAATAATTATTATTATAAATAAAAATAAAATAAAAATAAAATAAAAAATAAATAAATAAAAATAAAATAAAATATAAAAGTAAGATAAATAAAATAAATAAATATTTTCTTGGTTAAGGCATTCTGATATTGTCAAATCATTTGCAGGCAATTTGTATGAAATGCCAAAATCTGTTTTCAGGAAATTATATAAACTTCAAAATGTCATCTGCTAAATATTTTATACCGAGTACTATGTGCTAAATCATGTAATTGTCAAAAGACGTTGATTGTCATGATTGCAGTGTAAAAATAATAGGCTTCACAAAGTATAATAATTAATCATGTTAATTCTTTCGAAAATACCAAAATATATTTTATAAAGAAAATATAAATAAATAAAATAAAATAAAATAAATATAATTTTAATACGTAGATACAGAGTACTTTAGTTGTAATAAACACGGTTTAATACGGTCCAACAGGTATTTATGATTCGATTGGTCTAACATAAAAACGGTGCGAAACGGTCAAATGATTGGCCGAAACGGAAAAAGCGTTTCGATAAGGCAAGCTGATTGGCCGAAACGGTGAAAAGCGTTTCGAGAAAACGTTTGTATCTCCTCAGTGCGCATATGCAAATTAAGCGTTTGAGTGAAACGCTTTGCTCTGTAATTTGATTGGCCGAAACGATATGAAACGCTAGAAACGTTGTCGAAACGCAAACGTTATGCCACGATTTTAAAACGCACCCCAAACGCATAAACGGACAAGAAAAACGTAATCGCTACTGTATGTGGTGAAAATGACA